>OX122882.1:60642037-61242037 GCA_944738645.1 Eristalinus sepulchralis | reverse complement strand
GGTTTATCGGTGCTAACAACACATCATAAGAAATAGTGTTAACTTCAGTAGCATCCATCACTACGGCCTGGTCATCATATTTCCTTCGAAGTACTAAGCGCACTCGGTTACATAGTTTGCTCGGCCTAAGTTTGTCACTACCGAAGGGTATAACGCTCAAGCGGTGTGTTCCTATTACAGGCAGGTTCAAGCTACGTGCCAAAGTTGACTTTGACAAACCGCACAAACCTCGAAACGGTAGAAGTTTCACCACTAGCATACGCACATGCCGTTTGCAGATAAATATTGCTTTTTTGCGATCTATCCACCGTGCAAAGGTTTACTGCAGGAGCCTTTTCTACAGAACTTTGCATTTAGTTACTACGATGACGATACGACGGATGACACATGCTAGTAGCGTGATGTCCATTGCATGTTTTGCAGACGATTCCTTTCGCTCTACACATCCTCGAGTTGTGACCACTCCTACAGCATCTGAAACACTTTCCTTTACTTATCAGCAGTTCTTTCTTTTTTGCCAGATCCTTTGAGCAGCAGCAATCTTTAGTTTCATAGCTTGTGGCCCCGCAGAATACAAAATTTTCCCTTCTTTTAGAAGTAAACAAACCTAAGGCCATTTTGACAGGTCTCGTATTGGCGCTTGTTGTGTTAGAGCAAGACGGAAAGATCTTCGCTTCGTTTGCTTTCTCTAGCGACTCAACTTCTCTTTTTAAAAATTTCAACAAGTAATTGACTTTTCTATCGGATGAAGAACATATTTCATCCCATGCACCGTGCGATCACCTGGAGGGGATTCTCCATGCTCCGTGCGATTACCTGAGTGATTTGCATTGGAATCCTCATAATACCGGTGAAACTCCACTCGCAAATCATTTTGTATACAACGCAACAGTACTCCTTTCAACATCACAAAATAGTGGGACGATGGAATGCCTAATGATGAAAGGGATCGTGTAGAATACAACACTGAATTATATAGTCGTCTCAAGCTTATGACATCTGTTTTAGTGAAAACAGGCTGGATAGAGAGCAATCGTTGCATCGTGTAATCTATTATTTTCTCACTATTTCCGTACTCTTCTTTTAATAAGGTTATGACGGTGTGATAATTGGCCTATGAGGGAGTGAGACAAGCTAATGTTTCGGCCGCCTTGCCTACTAATGGTGTCTCAAGATAATTAAATTTATCAATCATGCTAAGTGATGAGTTCCCATGAACGAGAGCACGATATTGTTCCCAGAAGGGAACCCATTCTTTAAAATCGCCGGAGAAAAGTTTTGGTTGCAGTTTGTTCAACCTTACTGCACTGAATGATGACGAGTGATGAGGTGGCAGAGGGGGAGATGCCGTAGATGCAGAGGTAGGCTCGGGAACATTTTCAGCGCTCATCGGCTGCCCTTGGCGAAGGAGAAGCTTTGACAAACGACATTTAATGCGCGCTATTGTTGATATCGCCTTATCTTCATACTCCGCCACAGTAACAGCTTCTTTTACAGTTTCCTCTGCCTTGACTAAGGAAACCACTTCAGCGTTCGCTCTTCGTAAGCTCTCATGAGCTGCTGTGAGCCGATCCAACATGACGCTTAACTCCTCTTCTATATCGTCCAGCCTACTCACGTTTTCCGTTAACTTGGAGTCGTCAGATTTCAAATAATCGGTTGGGCTTTTAACAAGTTTAGTTACCTGTCCACGATATGAAGCACGACTCGCTAAATCCATTTCAGTAAATTAACTTTAATACTTTAAACTACGATATGATGGCTTTCTTTTATGTTTGCGTTCAAGATTCTCGGGTTTCGGCACCAAATTTTAGTAATTATCCCCAAATCCAATTAATTTAAAAGAAAAAACAATCCGTTAAATTAAAAAAGTATTTATTACAATTGAAACGGCCTTTAATTTTAATAACTGAAGACTGCACGTAAATCCAAAATGTAAGCTCCTTAAATACAATAGAAATACAGAAAAAGCTATAATCAAAGCTATGGAAATTTACCGATGCAAAGTAATTCATAGAATATATACAAATGCAAGAGATATGTAGTTGTGTTAAAAAGAGATAGTTATTCAATTAATTTTACAGATTATAGGTTATAGGAAATTATGTAATTCAGTGTAAGTAGATGAATACGGCAAAGATTTTCGACAATAGGAGGTGTGCTTCGGATCATTATCTTGTTGGAAGTAGAAAACCGAAGGTAGACCTAATTTTACTGTGGAACTTAGTAAATTTCGTTTTAAAATATTCAAATACCCAATTTTGCCCATAGTATTTTGTATAAATTCGAACTTTCCACAGCCATTTGAAGCCATACAACCCCAGAACAGCACAGATCCTCCCCCGTGTTTTATGTTTGACATTAGATTTTCAGCTTTGAGCTGTATTTGGTTCCCTCCAAACAATTTGGAGACCCAAAAAAATTTTACTTTTGTTTCATCTGAAAACAAAACACCTTCCCAAAAGCTTTCCGGGTGGCTTAAATATTTTCTAGCAAACTCCAATCTTTTCTTCTTATTAACTAGGGAAATGTACGGCTTTCTTCGGGCGTTCCTTCCATTTAAATTATTCTTTCTCAAGACTCTGCTAACGGTTTCCACTGAAAGAGGCTTAATAATTACGGATGACACTTCAGCCGTCAACTTTGGAACGCTAGATTTTGGATTGGACTTGATTGTCCAAACAATATACCGCTCGTTTTGTTCTGAGAGCAAGATTTTTCTTCCCCTTCCAGGTCTGTTTTTTAGTGTCCCTTCATTTCTATAATTGTTTATTATTTTTTGTACCGTTGCATGCGATCGCCCTACAGTTTCTCCTATTCTTCGCATCGATTTCCCCTCGCAAAATAGCTTAATCATGAGCATTCTCGTTGACAAAGTAGTCTGTTTTCGCATGTTTTCGATATTTTCGCACAAAGAAGAGAATATCGGTCTTTTTAGTTCAAAAGCGTGTGGAGAGCGTTTACTTCAGCGTCGAGAATTGTACTTCAATTGATTCATTGTCAGCTACTTCCCCGTTATAGATGCCTGATTCTTCTTTTTCTTGTGGCGCTACAGCCCGAGGTGGACCTGGGCCTCAACCAACATGCCTCTCCAGCCACCACGGTCTATCGCCAGCTGCCGCCAGATGCGCACTCCAAGTTTGTTCAGATCCCAATGGCTCAGATTCGAAGACTTTTCGGGCCGGAGCAGTGGTGTCCATACGTTCTACAGGGCCTAGTCATCTTAAGCGTTGTATCTGGAGACGCTCGACTAGGCGCATGTCGCTGTAAAGCCCATAGAGTTCGTCGTTAAATCTTTTCCAGATGCCATCAACGCAAACAGTACCAAAAATAGCACGCAAAACTTTTCTTTCGAAAAGACTAAGGGCTTCCTCATCCATTTAAGTAACATCCAGGTTTCCGCGTCATAAAGTAGGACTGGGATGATCAAGGTGTTATATAAAGCAAGCTTAGTCTTTCGAGAGAGAGCTTTATAACTCAATTGCCTCTTGAGCCCAAAGAAACAGCGATTGGCAAGAGTGATTCTGCGTTTGTATTCGATACTGGTGTTGTTGTCCCTATTTACCGCGGAGCCGAGGTAGACGAAGTCGTTGACTATCTCGAAGTTTCTGCTGCCTAGTGTGGCGCACTGTCCGAGAAACCGATGTTGTGTCCTTCCTTGACGATAGCATGTACTTCGTGTTGCCCTCATTAACCACCAGACCCATTTTAGCCGCTTCTGCTTCAATGCCAGCAAACGCGTTATTGACGGCTCGCTGTGTTCGTCCAATCACTTCAATGTCGTCGGCGTAAGCTAGCAATTGAACTGACTTCTAGAAGATTGTGCATCTGGTGTTGTCTTATGAGATACGCACGATTTTCTCAAAGATAATGTTAAAGAAGTCACATGGCAGTGCGTCGACATTGACGGTCTCGGTGAGTTCGTTCCCGACCTTGACGGAGCAGCAGGTAGGAATGGCAAGACTAGACATGGCTCTGTATAGCTCTTCTCTATGCACACTGTCATATGCGACGAATAGGTGGTGAGTGTCGATTTGCACTTCTTGGGTCATTTCCATGATCTGCCGTAGTGTGAAGATTTTGTCGATGGTGGACTTCCCTGGCCTGAAACCACACTGATAAGGACCAATCAGGTTGTTGACATACGGTTTCGGGCGTTCACACAATACGGCAGAAAGCCCAACCAGCTGCTTTAAACAGTTCTGCGGACAGTCCATCCGCTCCAGCAGCTTTGCTCGACTTCAGTCCCGATATTGCTATCTTGGCCTCGTCTAAGTCGGGGGTACGGAATTCTTGCCTATCATCGTCCAAAATTAGTAGAACATTCTGCCTAATACTACGACTCTACTATGAGGTTTCCGTTTTGGTCCCGACAGGCTTCAATTCGAACCCTATATCCACCGGATAGCTGTTTCACCTTTCGGTAAAACTTTCGGACTTCATTCCTGCCATAACATTTCTCCATCTCTTCGCTGACGCGCTTTTCATGCTCTCTCTCTCCTTTTCCTCCTGAGAAGCCGGTTCTCTTCCCTTCTTTTCTGTTTGTAGAGCTCACGAACAGCTCTCGTTGTCTGGTGCAGCATTGCCTGGTAGGCCTCCTGTTTAGCTGCATGTGCCTGCCTGCACTTGTCGTCAAACCATGGGTTCCTTCTAGATGGTAGCGTGAAACCTAGCACATCAGTGGCAGCTTCTTTGATGGCTTTTTGACAACGTTTCCATTCTTGTTCTATTGTCAGTGCAGGCAGGTTTCAGGGAAACTCGGTCGGCAAAGATCCCAGCGATTGTAGCTTTCCGACGTCAAACCGTTTTGACCTATCTCGACTCCGTTGCTCTCTCGATATCCGGCTTCCTACCTTGGCTACAACAAGGTGATGATCCGAGTCGATGTTGGCGCCTCGGATTGTTCGGACATCGAGAATGTTGGAGGAGTGTCTGACGTCGATCGCAACGTGATCAATCTGTTTGACGGGTAATTGATCAGGGGATCGCCAGGTTCCTTTATGGAGGTTGAGATGTGGGAACCGCGTACTGCTCACAGAGAGGTTCCACCCCGCGGCGAAGTCCAACAGCCTAAGTCCATTTCCGGAGGTGGAGTCGTGCAGGCTGCGTTTCCCGATGACGCCAGCAAAGATGCCTTCTTTTCCCAGCTGAGCATTAAAATCTCCTAGAATGATCATGGTGTCATAGCTGGGGCATCGATCGTATGTTGTTTCTATTAATTTTTTTTTCATTTTTTATTTATTATTTCATTTGTTTACATAGTTATGTTATCTGCAAAGCCAAAAGGGCTTGTCTGCAGAACACTGATTACAATTATATACATTAAAATAAGTTAAGTTTTAACGTTACTTTCCAATATTATTTCGCTTTACATTAATACAATAAAAAATATAAACAAGAACTTACACTATAAATAACAACTACATTTTACGCTCTGTTAACTAAATAGCTCTCTTTGACTTTTTTCAAAACTTCATTTTTGCTTAGGTGGCGAAATTCTCTGGGAAGTTCGTTAAGCACTGATGAAACTGCAACATTAAGCGTCCTTCTTCCGTACTCGTTCCAATACCTCGGGAATTCATTGAACTGCTGTTGTCTTCTTCTTGTATTCACTGCTTGTTGTGTCGGAGTTCTGTAGGTGTCGTCGTTGTAGAAGTGCGCAAGAATTTCTAGATTGAATATCTGTTGAATATTCAAAAAATTATTGTGATTTTGGGCTCCCGGTTGTCTTGAGTTTTGCACTATTTTTTGCAGTCGCAAATGTGTTTTTTGTAAAGCTTGCATTTGGGGCGCTTGTGCCCACGCCAGTATTCCATACCTCAGATTCCACTAAACCGAAATAGCATTGCTTCAGAATTTCGGGTGTGCAGACATTTTTTAGGTGAAAGAGTGCGTAGGCGGATTGACACAATTTCGTTCTCAGTTCTCTTAAGTGGTAACTCCATTTGAAGTTGTAGTCCATGGTGAGTCCTAGATACTTGTATGTTGACACATTATCAATATATTTGTTGCATCCATCACTTTCTTTTAGATCTTTACTCCCATTTCTGTGTAAACATTCTAAGTCGTGCCATTTAATTTAAATTTTAGTTTTTGGGATATGCGGTGGTTGAATATGCATTACCTTTGTCTTCAGAGCGGTAATAACTAGTCCATGGTCGTGACACCAAGCTGTGATTCTATTGATTTCTATTTGTTATAAGCTTGCAGCTTCATTTACGATCCTATGGGTAATTACAATCGCTGTGTCGTCCGCGTAGGCGTATCTCGTACCATATTTCAGCACTGACATCAGATCATTGGCGTAGATAATGAAAAGGAGAGGGCCCAGTTTTGATCCATGTGGGATACCATACAAACATCCTCATCTTCGCTAAAAAATTCACCAATCCTTACTTTAAATTTTCGGCCTCTCAAGTAGTTTTCGAACCATGCCCGAATATTTCCCCTGACTTCAATCTTTTCTAACTGCCTCAGTAATTGTGTGTGGCTTAATGTATCGAAGGCTTTTTTAAAGTCAGTGGTTCTACCACTGTGCTTTGATTCTTATCCAAGCTTTGGTTTATTCTATTGGCAAAATTGGCCAGCAGATGGTTGATGCTCTTGTTCCTACGAAAACCAAAATGATTGCTATTGAGGATTTTAAATTTCTCAACATATTCATAAAGCCTCGTTGCCAATATATCTTCCGTTACCTTGTCGACAGACGATAAAATTGAAATGGGTCTGTAGTTCACAACTTCGTTCTTCTTTCCGTTTTTGTATATCGGCTGGACTATCGACGTTTTCAACAGATGCGGAATCGTTGCTTTGTCGAAACTCTTATTTATAAGTTTTGGTATCAGGGGCGAAAGGTATTCAGCACTTATCTTCAGATCCATTGGTCTTATCTCATCTAGCTGACTTTTTGCACTTTAGCGACTGAAGTATGTACATAGAAGATCATAGAATTCACCCTTGCTGTTTTCATCCTTCTCTTCTGCGCATATCAGGCTGATGTTCCCGAATTTAGCCTTAATGCGGATTGTCATGAGGCGTTCGCTTACGGGATCGTAGCTTACGATTTTTCGCCTTAGTCTGCCTAAGTTTGGCTCGAACAACAAATCCGCATCCGAATAGGCGCTGCATTCTCTCCCTGTAGCAGTCGCTGTAGTATATATCGCAGTTCTTCATCTTCTTTCTGCCCGGCCCATCCAATCGCACTTCCTGAATGGCGGTGATATCTGCTTTGTAGCAGTCAAGGACCTCGGCAAATTGTTCGGCTGCACGTGGTCTGTTAAGGGACCTCACATTCCACGTGCGGAACTGAAAATCGTTGTTCTTTGTACGTTTGCTGGGGTCGTCAACATTGGATCCGTCCAGATTTAAATGCATTTTTATTAATTCATTCTAATTTACTTACATGCTAGAAAAAAATACTTAATACTAGATTACACATACAATCTGCTGATCTTAATTCTAACTTACTGACTCTTTACGAGTACTCTAAGCTAATCTAGGATTTCTTTTATTACGCCTTTCGGCCTCTTATATTTTGCAAATTTAAAATTTATCTTATTACATTTTATTTTGTTTATAATTCCTTCAAGAAAATTTGAAAAAACTTGGAATTCCTGGTTTTTGTTTCTTCTTAACCTAACTTAAAAATAAATCTAAAATCTACCTACCACCTAAAACTTATAACTATATACAATTAAATTAACCTAAAACTTAACTCTACTTAACTATTTACATTAAATTTACCTATGTCCGTAAAAATATACGGACGCGTGCACCAGGGCGTATGTGTTACTTATATGCTTTACATTTATATCTAATACGCCGTGATGCACCTTTTCTTTTGGTTTTGTTTTTGAATTTTTTTGGATTATTTTTTTTTTTTATTTTTGTGTTTTTAATATTTGTTTGGTTTTTGTACTTTTTAATTTTTTTTCTTATTCTAAATGCCTTGAAACTACCTTACCTATGTAAGTTGGCCCTATAGACTCAACTACCCCGTCTATTTATACTTGAAGTTAGTGGCATCGAACGCTGGTTCTGGTGTAACCACCAGTAAGAATGCCGTTCCGTGGCAGAAATTGCTCTGTCGCGGGCAGAAATCGCTCTACTGAACCGTAGGAGTTCCTCGTGGCTGCGAGCGACGTCCGGTTTGTATTGGAATTGCCTTTCTACTGTTCGGCGTGCGACATCGAAGATGATAGGGCAGCCTTCGTACCAGGCTGCAGAGAAAAGCTTCAGGTGGAATGTAGCCGTTAAGACGTACCCGTTCATGGTACATTTCATTTGGGTAGTATGCCCCAAAGATCAGAGTGTTGGTTGAAGCCATGCCTCGAGCAGTGTAACTTCGTATCAGCTTGATAATAAAATGATCTATCCTTATAAGGTTTGCCTCGTTGTACAGAACCTCGTTGGGGTAGAATTTCTTGTACTGGGATTCTGGTGTTCGATATAAACGGAGGCAGGCCCGAAGACACTGCCTCTCGAACACCCTCATCTTTTCCATCTGGGAAGGACTCACGTTGAACCACACAGGACAACCATATACCACAATTGGCCGGATGAGGGCCGTGTAGCAGATTACCTTCACCATGGTGTCAAGTTGACTGCTGTAAAACAGCCCTCTTGCCATAGCGGAGGCCTTCTTAGCCCTGGTCAGAGCTGTGTCTATATGGATACCACCATATAGATACTAGTCCAATCAGATGCCCAGATATCTGACTACACTTTTTACAGTTAATGGTCGTCCTTGTGGGTCAACTATGCAGAACTTGCGCCAGTTCATTTTCGTGTACCTTGAGAACCTGGACAGCGGGTTCTGAAAAGGATAGTTTCACACTTCTGGTAGTTGATTTTCAACTTCCAGCCGACAAAAAGTCGTTGAATTGTATCGAAGTCGCGTTGCAACAAGACATTTATTACTTCTACCTTCGGGCCTGATCTGCACGCGATTAGACCATCGGTAAACGCTATTATAATAGGCATAGAACCTATGATTTCCCTAGTGAATATTGTGAACAAGATCGGTGAACCAACAGCCCCTTGTTGCAACCCATTTTTTATATGGAACACAGTAGTTGAAATTTCGTTGCCATTTTTCACAACAAACTTCCCACCTGTGACCATGTTATAGATCATATATAATCACCCCTATTCTGGCAATCGTTTAGTGACATGTCACTTTATGAGTGTAAGAAATCGGTATTCCCATAGTCATTTAAGAATTCATAAAAAAAAAACTACTCGTGTTATGCGTACTACTGTTCTCTCACGAGTAGTAGGGACCAACAGTTTTTTGCCGCCTTCGAACGGCGAAATTTGAGAAGCTTTTCATGGACAATTGATACTCTTTGAGTGTTGTCAGCAACTCGAAAGAGGCGCTGCCATGAAAGATGCGAGGTGTCCCATCCGGGAACTTTCTGCGCGGCGGTCGACGCACTTACCACTACGCCACGGCGTATTTATTATTATTAATGACTATCTTCTCGAATACCTTGCTTATGCACGGAAGAAGACTTATAGACCGAAGATTTGTTGGGATGGATCTGTCTTTGTCCCGTTTCGGAATTGGCAGTACCACAGCTGTTTTCCAATACGGGTAATATGCATTACTAAACGCATTGTTAAAAAGTGTTGTGTATACATCCACCGCCTCAGAGGGTAGATGGCGCAGAACAATATTTGGTATCCCATCGACTCCAACTGACTTCTTATTCTTGAGTTCAGTTGAGTTGAAGATACCTTGGAGTTCATCTGTTGAAATAAGGATGGAGTTGTTTCCATCGTCGGCGACGGCATTATTTGCCAGAAAATCGTCACTGAATCTGGTAAAACCAGGATTCTCAGATCGCCATTGTTCCGAAGATAGAAATGGTTCAGTAAGGCTCTGTTCTGCAAATCGTGGTTCGGGCTACGAGTCTCGTTGATCGTGCACACTTTCTGGAAAACAGCACCAATTGCATTAACCTTCTCCTGGGGATCTTCCACTACGAAGAAGTCGTTGTCAAGTACTGCCCCGTCTGGATCGATGCCAACTGACGTAAGTAAGTTGGCGTTATCTGTTGTTCCGTCAAGTCGAACGCACTGAATGTCATTATGATCTCTCCTCCGGAAGACTTGATTTACTTGCGGGAACATGCTCGGGTTGTTAGATCTTACAGCCCGAATATTGTTGCCCCAATGCAAGCTTATAGCTAGGCTGTAATTTTGTTTTATTAACTGTTGGAGTACTTTGATCTGTGACTTCAGAGAGCGAATCTCTGTACTCTGTGGATATGTACACCGCCTGTACAAGAGTTTTAGCCTTGACAGGAGTCTACTTTTTTGCAGGTGAAGTGCGTCGATTCCAGAGTTCCGGTAGATGTCGCCATAGTCGGCTTGTGACACCTTCGGAATCGTCCTATCCATTGTACGTTTAATGACCTCGTCCATTTGTGTGAGGTACCTGTCAACCTCTTCGTTCGTAAGGTTTCTGTTTGTGGGAGGATTGATCACACTCGAACTTATTTCTCTGGATAAGGCTCTAGAAAAGCGTGGCCAGCGCACCTTATTATAGTTATAAGGATGCGTTTGGACATATTCCTCTAGTTCCTTCAGCTCGTTCGGAAGCTGTATTACCGCGGCGAGACCACAGTGATCACTGTCATACACGACCGTAGTTAAACAGTTCCTCGTGCGTCGCTCCACGTTAAGTATCGTCAGTCGTCTATCGATTAGCATCACATCCAGATAAGACCCGCTTCTAGGAAAGGATGGTCTATCGGTTGCAAGCAAATCTAACCTGAACTCGATATTGTTCTGTTCCATCCACTCGAAGAGGGCGTTTCCTCTCTCATTTGGAACATTATTACCCCATTCACCGTGTTTGGCGTTCAAATCTCCGGCTAGAATAGAGTAATTTTCCTCCGAATTTAAGCGGAGGGAAGTGAAAAGAGCCTCGAGCTCCGAGAGAAAGTTCGGGTTTTGAGGTTCGGTTGCATAGGCAGCGATCACAAACAGCTTCTTTCCACCTTGGAGAGAGATGCGTGCGATGGATGCTTCTAGCACACTAAATCTACGTACCACATTGCTATAAACGACCTTGTGTGAAATGTTCTTTTTAATCAAGAGAGCAACCCCGCCACCTCGAGTGGATTGGGGTCGGTCTCTTCTGATTATGTGGTAATTTTTGTACCTGAGAATGCGCGTCTGGTTTAGCTTAGTTTCGCTAGCCATCAGCACGTCAGGATTGTGGGTTTGCAACAAGTTTGAGAGCGTTAATTTTCGTTCAATCCTAATCAGCGAATTAACATTCACTGCTAGGATCTTAAGGGTTCTTACCTCGCGTGAGCCCATTATATCTGTACGCGTTTGTTTGCGGGCAACTGAGAGAAGAGGAAATCTACTCTAGCCGTCTGCGCAAGGAAACTGGTCTGTAGTTCGACCATATGTTTCTGCAAGGCAATCATCTGCGCTTGCATAGACTGGATGGAGGACATTACGTCCCTTATGGAGGGCTCTGCCTCGGGTTGCCTGGCCATTGGAGCCGGGGCAACCTTCGGCACTGTCCGTTGTTTCGGTTCTCTGCCTGACACCATTTGGGCGTAGGAGATGGCCGGCGTAACAGTGGTAGCTACAGCTCTGGCAATCGGCCTGGCTTCTAGATTCTTGTTTATCCTTGCTTCTTTTACTCTCTGCCGGAGTTCTTTTATTCGTGGACACCCCAAATAGGTTGCAGGGTGTCCATTTCCTCCGCAGAGTACACATTTGAGGAGCGTCTTATCCTCGACTTCATCCGTACCCAAAGGGCATTCCCCTTTGTTGTGACTGAATGTGCAACGTGGGCGGCGGAACTCCATATTGCAGTTCTCTGCGACGTGCCCCAGCCTTCTGCACCTCGCACATTGAAGTACGTGGTCAGTTTTGTTTAATCTCTCCCATTTTACACTAAGACCGCCTACGAAACGGATTTTTCGTAGGTTGTCAATTTTCGTGCCCTGGGATACCTGAACTAAGAAGAAGGGAAGTGCCTTCTTCTTCGCTTTCGCTGCCGCAGTGCTAAAAGGCTTAACCCCTACGAAGTGGACCTCGTCGCTCTCAACTTGGCGCAGCTTGTTGAGGAGGACCTTCGGGTCAGTCGAGGGATTAATACCTTTGAGGAGCAAGGTCTGTGGCCTTTCTCCTCTGGGGGTGTACGTGTAGAAGTAAGCGTTCGATGCCGCTAACTTCTCTTTTAAAAATCTAAGCCCGTCCTTTGTTAAGCAATGCACGGTGTGTGCTTGGGGTGACTTATATTTTATAAAGTAGGACTTAATATCTAGGGCCAACTCACAAAGGGTCTCCAGTTCATCAGTCTCCATTCCAAAAACGTATTTTGTAAAAATGTAAATACGTATTCGTATTTGTCAGGAATGAGGTGGAAAGTTGAATGTCGGTAGTCTGTTTGGTTCCACAAACTACCTATGTACATAGAGTTGCGCACAACATTTTCCATAACCTTTCCTTTATGGAAAATGACCACTAGTTCCAGGAATTAATCCGAGGAACTATTTAGTTCCATCTCCCATCTTCCAAGCCGCTTATGTTCGGAACTAAGAAGTTCCATTCTCGCCACCTATTTATATAAATGGTGTCACTGCATTTCAAACACATGTCTGAATAAATGGTACAATGTTAGAATGATTGTTGATGAAGACAGTACTATGATGTGATTTAGTGGTTGCATTATTCATTAGAGGACTAAGTGAACACAATCCCGAGGATATTCATCGGAACCTGTTGAGACTAGAACCCTCGCTAAAAATTCGGATCAAGTGTTTAGAAACTGCCGGGTCCAATAAAAATCGTTGATTTTGTGGTATCACTTTAAAAATTGTAGTTAAATGTCAAAACCTAGAAAAGTAGTGTACTCAAAGACAGATATCCGTCAAACACACTGAGTAACGTTTGGATTAGACACTATCTCTCTATCTCTCCTTCTTTTTAAGTTCGCCCAGAACGAACGCACCACCGTAGAGTATCCAGTTTTGTAATGAAAAGTCTGAAACTTTTCTCAATAAAATAAAGAATGTGGTCACATTTGCGAAAATGACAAGCAGACTTACTAAAGCACAACTGTATGAAGCATTACTTCATGCCCTGAAATTCAACAAAGCAACAATAGAAGAAACGAACTTGCCTGCGCCAGAAGAAAATGAGATGACCGATTCCGCCACCACTTCTGTAGCCGTAACGTTTAGTTTACAAGCATCTTACTCTCCGGACATTCAGCAAAAACATTAGCGGAACTAAAAAGATTGTTACCCCGCTATGAGAAAAGACGTTCTTCAGTCCCAGTTCGGTCAACCTCTGTGTCTGGAACTTCTGTTACAATAGGAAAAACGTCGAAAAACTACCGCTTCTGCTGCTTCTAAAGCTCACCCGAGGTGTTTTAACTGCTCAGCACACACACTGGCTGTGACCCAACACACCGAGGAGACAAATTAGAGCATTGAAGGGTAAGTGTTGCCCCATTGTGGTCGCCGTGGCGCAGTGGTAAGTGCGTCAACCGCCGCGCAGAAACTCAGGGTTCAGAAGGGGCAGTCGACTCCCTCGCCTCCGGCCCTTGAATTCCATTTGTGAGCGTTTCTTATAACCTTTCCCCTAATAGCACAGCTGAATCACGGCCGGAGTTTTTTTTTCTCTTGACATACGGAGATGTTGACTGTCATTGATTTTTCCTAAGATTTCCATCTCGAAATAATGACTGAAATTGGGAGCGTCCGTACATTGCATCATTAAGGCATAAGTTTCTTCGGTAAGGCTATAGGCTTAAAACTTTATAATTAATTCAGAAATTCAAGGATTTCAGGATTTCAATTTGGAAATCCCAAAAATTACGTAACTCCTACCACTTATTTCAAACTCAAGAATTCAAAAAACTCAAATCTTTCATATAATTGTTTTTAACAAATATTTTGTTTTCTAAAGCAATCCACATATTTTAATATATTTTTCCATTATATAAAATAATATGTACTTAAAGCAGAACTCAAATTTGTTGAAATGTCTTATTTTTCCGAAGCAACTCAATCTTTTTATTATATCATTGTATATTGATATTGTCATTCATCGTCTTTTTAAGTTAAGTTAACCAATATTAAGTTATACAATTATTTTAATTAAAAATTAGTATACAAAAATGCTGAACGGAATAATAAATTACTACGCGCTATTATGTTTTATTGAGATTCCATATTCATAGCCGAATTATGTATGTATATATTTTTCAAGGCAAAGGTTTGTTTTTAGCTAGATATACATGTTTTTCAAACTATTTTGTATAACGGTTGGCTGAACAACTTTAATTTCTGTATCAGGTTAGGTTTACTTATGTTTTTAATTTTTACACTTTTCAAAATGAGTGATTGAAATTATAATAATAACAATTACGCTTGCTATTAACGCATATTGTCGAGTAAGAGTTATGAAAATATTTATTTTGATTATATATATATTTTTTGTTTTTGTACATATTTATTTAAGTCATCAGAAACATCAAATTAACTATTTTTTGAGAATTACATCCTATTGAAAGTGTCCTTTAGAGCTGTAGCGAATCGTATGTATTAGTTACTAAGTAGCGAGTATTGAGTAAAGTAACTAGTACCTAAAAGTTACTCACAAATCAAAGTAGTTACTTTCGCGATCTAGTTACTTTGGAATGCAAACTCCAAATACAACAATATCCGTATGTATATGAATGATGGATACGTGCGTATTCTTGATTCCATACTGTCTACGATACTATTAACGGAAAGATGGAGCTACAATGATATAGAAGCTCACCTCTGATTGGTCTACGAATGAGAAGAGACCTTCTTTATCTCATTGAAAACTTCTGTCGTTACTTATTTGATTTGAACGCTAGCCGGCAAACGTAAAGGATCGCCGAGAAAGAAAATACAAATTTTAAACTAACAACCACTGCCAAAACACATTAAATAAGTATTCTTTAGTTTTAAAACCTTAATAAAATAGTCTGTAAAGTTCTTTTTACAAAGTCCAAGTGTTTTTCCTTAATTGCCCTAAAATGTTTTAAAATGTAGTTTTTGGCAATTGTGGGAGAAAAAAGGCAATAAATCCTCGTTTAAAAAAAAACATGTTATAATTCATTTTATTTCCTAAAATGAATTATACAATTTTTTAATTATTGACACGACAAAGAAATAATCACCCCTATCATTGAATCCGCCGGATCGACCGCGGCAGGAGTTCGTCCAATCCGCATCCCTTCACTTCCGCGGCCAAATCCTATCATTGAATTCGCAGGATGAACTACATTACCGGTCGGATGGACCTCATTACCGATCTTCTTTAATATCAGCTGCTTTCTGTCACTGTGAAATTTTTTTAAAGAAAGGTAGGCTTTAATTATAAATAAATTAATAGTTATGGACACAATTGCCTTTTTCTGAATTTGGAGGAGTAAGAAAGGGATTGGCGACATATACGCCAAAAAATAAGGGGCATGGCAAATTATGTTTGTTTGTTACCCGATGCTCAGTAAGTTTAGAACAATTTCTTCATTCAATTTGAATTTAATATTCATAATTGTAGGTATACCAAACAATTCAGACTGAACAAAGCGGGTTTTCAGTGATGAAGGCAAAATTACCACCAGTTTCGAGATCATCATCACTGACCCCGGAATTAAAGCTAGCAGCATGCCTGCGATTCTTAGCAGAGGGTGGGTGTCAAAATGGAACTGGGCAAGATTTCAATGTAGGAATGGCCCAGTCAACTATTTCTGGTGTTCTCACGAATGTGTTTAACATTCTTAAAGAAAGCCTGTGGCCACCCAGAAGAAGAAAAGCGTGAGGCCAGGTGGTTTTTTTTATGAAAAATCAAGAATGCGGCGAGTAGTTATGTGTGTTGACGGCACACATATAAAAATTGCCAAACCTCTGGGTGAAAATGCTCCTTTTCTACAACAGAACAGGTTTTTATAGCTTGAATATAATGATAGTAAAATAACGTCATATCATTATTACTTTCCTTTGTTCATCATGCTCTATTTCAGATATGTGATCACAAGCAAAGAATCAGATGCCAGATACCCTGGAGCTAGTCATGACTCCTCTATTTGGGGCAACAGCGATGCTTTCTTCCACTTTAAATCGTTATATGACAATGGAGAGCGAATTATGCGACTATTAGGTAAATGAACCTATATTCCTACATTTATATATATTCCTATATTTAAAACAAAATCGTTCTTTTTAACAGGAGATGCTAGATATCCCTTATCCCCATGGCTAATCAAGCCATAAAGCTCTCCAGGTGTTTATACCCCAGAAAGTCGGTTCAACAGCAGCCACAGCAAGGGGCACAATATTGTTGAACAAACAATTGGGGTATGGAAGAATTGGTGCCACTGTTGCTTCGGTGCCCGACAGCTCCATTATTCGCCTCAAAAAGCGGTGCAAATTATCAACGTTGGTGCTGAAATTCATAACATTCGAATACATTTTAATGTGTTTGATGCGGAAGAGGAGACAGTGAAAGTAACAGAAGTTGATGATAGCTATTCTCACAGTACACATTCTGAAATGTACTCAATGGAGGCGCATAGAATTCGTAGTGAAATTTTGGAAAGTTTTATTTAAAATTAATAAAAACTAATTAACAAAAACTGAAAAATGCATTGTTCAAAACAAAATAAAAATTCATTCCTGAAGCATAGAAGCCTTCTTGGCAAAACATTCATATCACAACAAAAAATAAATTATTTAAATCAGTCTTTTAGCGTTTCATTCACTTGCTTAAGTTGCAGTTCGTATTTCCCTCTTAATTCTGTTTTTTTCCAGCGCAATTGCTTCCATTTGCGCGTTATGCCTCCTCGTCTCGTCCAAAAGTTGGAAGCTACGTTCGTACACCAAAGCTCTTAGTTTGTGGCAAACCATCAACACAATCCTTTAAGCAAACGAGTTAAATAACTTCCTCTTCAAACGGAGTGAAAAAAATCTTCTTGTTTGCCCCTCCACCTGCTGCCTTCAGTTCTCTTTTATTGTGGCAAAGTTTCTTCCGGAGGACAGATTTGTGGTCCGACCAAACCTAAAGTAAATGTATTCAAAATGATCATCCACAGATAAATAGAGATTATTTATTTAAATTTACCTTTTTCCACTCCGATGTTTCCTGTACAGGGGGCCCCAAACTTTTCAGCTCCTGAAGAAGATTTATCCAAAACTTTTGAATGGTCTCTGGATCTTTCCTTGTTATGTTTTTAGCGATATCCGGATTTTCTTTTATCCGATCTACCAACACTCGGAATTGTTGACGGTTTGTTAATCATGCTCTATTTCAGATATGTGATCACAAGCAAAGAGTCAGATACATTGATGCTTGCCCTTGAGCTAGTCATGACTTCTCTATTTGTGGTAACAGCGATGCTTTCTTCCACTTTAAATCGTTATACATATGACAATGGAAAGCGAAATATGCGACCATTATGTAAATGGACCTATATTCCTACTCTTAAAGTTTACCTGCCGTGGATTGTAAAAATAAAAAGTAGGGAGACGCGCACCACATACATGTGTTATACATTATTATTTCAAGGTTTGAAGTATAATGTCTGCTCTTATACATGTAAGCATTGCAAGTGTATGTGTATACACATTTTAAGACCCTTCCACAATGCGAAAAATGCTTCACAAAAAATAATATTTCATTCTTAGAATTCTTTACAACTCAAATTCAACAAAACAAAAAAAAATAAATTCATTGAATTTGAACTTTTGTTTTGTTTCCCTTTTTTTTACGTTAGCAAAAAAATTAATGTAACCTGAGCATTTTACTAAATTCAATTCTTTGGCAAATTTTTGGTTATGATATCGGCAATCATATGGACTGTTGACATATATTTTAACACAATTTTACCTTCGTTTACAATTTGTCGAATAAAATGATATTTTATGTCAACATGCTTAGTTCTTGTATGATGCGCAGGGTTCTTTGCAAGTTGCTGTGCGCTTAAATTATCGCCATACAAAATCATTAGAATGTCCATCTCACCACAGCCAACTTCAGTAATGTCGAATGGCTATCGCTTCCTTGCATGCTGTCAACAAAGCCATGTATTCGGTTTCGGTGCTACTGAGAGCCACACTACGTTGTTTTTCAGATTTCCAAGATATTGGACCGCCTCCCAGGAAATATACGTATCCGCTGTACGATTTGCGATCGTCCTTGTCTCCGCCCCTGTCAGCATCCACAAATCCAGTTAAGGCTTGCCCGCATTCTTTGTAGTGTAGCTTCATTTCCACTGTAGATGCTAAATACCTCAGTATGTGCTTCACACCCGCAAGATGTTCGTTGTGTGGGTCCTTGTTTCGCTGCGCCAGCCTTGCAACTGAGTGTAAAATATCCGGTCTGGTTGTCAAAGCCAGCCACATCAACTCGCCAATTGCTGACTGGTAGAAAACCGCACCAACCTTTTGGCATTGATCACTGTCACATGCCACTTGATACCCTGCATCTAACGGCGTAGCTGCTGGCCTGCAATTTTCGATGCCATGACGTCACAAGAGATCTTTGATGTATTGTCTTTGACCTAATTTCATCTCACCTAGTTCGCCTTCACGCTGAATCTGCATTCCAAGAGAGAGATTCAATGGACCCTTGTCAACTCACTCAAAAAGTCGGAGATAGCTGTTTTGATTTGAACTAAATCTTGTTTCGACTTGCATGCTAAAATAAGGTCGTCAACGTAAACCAGTATATGTGACAAATTACCTCTTTCATGCTTCTTATATAGACAAGGCTCGCTATCACATGGAATGAATCCAACCTCTCTTAGAAAACCATCAAGCTTCGCGTTCCACGCCCTTCCTGACTGCTTCAAACCGTATAACACCTTCTTCAGCAATAAAACTTTGCGCGGTTGACTACTATCTTCATACCCCTGCGGCTGCTTCATGTAAATGATATCTTTTAGATCGCAATTGCACTTGATGCAAGTGTAATTTTAATTCCACAGCCAATGCCAGGATAAATCGCGCGCTCTACAGTCGGCATACAGGTGAAAATGTTTCTCCGTAGTTTACTCCATACTGTTGCGAACATCCCTTCGCAACAATACGTGCATTGAATCGTTGTGCTTCGCCCACTGCATTTTGTTTCACGCTTAACACCCACTTACAGCCAATAGCTCGTCGATTTTCTGGTAAGTCCATAACCTCACAAGTTTGATTCGCCATCAAAGCCTCATACTCCTTTTGCATAGCATCTCGCCAAGACGAAGAATACTCGCTGTTTATTGCCTCTATGTATGATGAAGGAATCGGAACATCGCTGGCAACCAACACGCTTAGAATACTATATTGTTTTCTGAGACGACCAGGTTTTCCCGTTCGAAGCCGGGTAAAATCTTCATGCTCTCCTCTTCACCATTTTTTACAGCATCTTCGAAGTCGTTATCGCCAATGTGCTCTTCAAAGGGACCATCATCGCAGTTTTCGCTTTCGCAGCTGATTTTTTCTTCATTAAAATTGTCGCTGTCATCATTCTTATCCGTACCTCCGTCAACCCCTATTTCGTCACTACTGGGATTTCTTTGTACTTCAACAACAACTGCATCAGCGTCGTCATCAGTATGGTTCACATGAATAGGACATCTCGTTTTTCGACCACCTGTCTCGCCTCTGCAACATACAGCCGATAACCTTTTGCTTGTCTCGGATAGCCAACCATGAAGTATTTTTTGCCTTTTGCTTCAAATTTACTCTTGTAACGGCCTTTTTCAATTGCCACTGCAACGGAACCAAAAACTTTTAGGTGACTAATAGATGGCTTCTTACCTGTACACGCTTCCATTGGTGTCATATCGGTAAGAGCACTTGTAGGTGCACGGTTGCGCACATATACAGCTGTATAAATTGCTTCGGCCCACAATGATTCACACAGTTCTGACTGTACAAGTACATCTCGACCAAAGTCCGGTTGGCTAGCTCTGCCACTCCATTTTGTTGCGGCGTGTATGCTATTGTCAGCTGTCCCGCAATGCCGTTTTCTTTTAGGAAACCGTCGAACGTTTTGTTCACGTATTCACGACCATTGTCGCTACGAATGCACTTTAACTTTTTGCCGGTTTGTCGTTCCACTAAATTTTTGAATTCCACGAACTTGCTGAACACCTCGTCCTTGTCCTTTAGAAAATACACAAAAATTCGCCGTGACTTGTCATCGATGAACGTCAGAAAATATCTCGATCCACCAAGCGATCTTGTTTCAAAAGCACCGCACACATCTGTGTGCACCAGCTCCAGTAATTCATGTGCTCTGTTTTTAGATGCGTTTGGAAATGGCTGCACATGTCGATTTCGATTTCACTGCATTTTTATTAAATTCATTTTTCTTACATGTTAGACAAAAATACTTAAAACTAGCTATCTATCTACTGATCTTAATTCTAACCTACTGACTCTTCACGAGTACTCTAAGCTAATCTAGGATATTTTTCTTTTTTTTTTGCCTTTCGGACTCATGTATTTTTTAAATTCAGTGCTTAAACTAATTACATTTTTTTTTAATTCCTCCAAGAAAATTTGAAAAAAAAAACTTAGAATTCTCTGTTATTTTTATTTTTAAACCTAACTTAAAAACTAATTAATAAATCTATTCCACCTAATACTAAACTAAAACTTATAAATATATACAATTAAATTACCCTAACTTCTACTCTACTTAACTATTTACATTAAATTTACCTATGTCCGTAAAAATATACGGACGCGTGCACCAGGGCGTATGTGTTATTTATATGCTTTACATATATATCTAAAACGCCGTGATGCACCTTTTTGGTTGTTTCTGAATTTTTTGTATTTTTGTGTTTTAATAGTTTTTTTTTTATTTTTTTTTTTTAATTTTATTTTTTTTCCTTATTCTAAAATGACTTAAGACTACCTTACCCTATATAAGTTGGCCCTATAGACTCAACTACCCCGTCTATTTGTACTAGAAGTTAGCGGCATCGAACGCTGGTTCTGGTGTAACCACCAGTAAAAATGCCGTTCTTTGTCAGAAATTGCTCTGTCGCGGGCAGAAATCGCTCTACTGAACCGAAGGAGTTCCTTGTGGCTGCGAGCGACGTCCAGCTCGTATTGGAGTTGCCTTTCTACTGTTCGGCGTGCGACATGGAAGATGATAGGGCAGCCTTCCCTATCTTGTATCAGGCCTTTAGCGTCCAAATAGAGGAAAGCTTCAGGCGGAATGAAGCCGTTAAGACGTACCCGTTCATGGTACATTTCATTCGGGTAGTAAGCCCCAAAGATCATACTGTTGGTTGAAGCCATGCCTCGAGCAGTGTAACTTCGTATCAGCTTGATAATAAAATGATCTATCCTTATAAGGTTTGCCTCGTTGTACAGAACCTCGTTGGGGTAGAATTTCTTGTACTGGGATTCTGGTGTTCGATATAAACGGAGACAGGCCCGAAAACACTGCCTCTCGAACACCCTCATCTTTTCCATCTGGGAAGGACTCACGTTGAACAACACAGGACAACCATACACCATAATTGGCCGGATGAGGGCCATGTAGCAGATGACCTTCACTCTGGTGTCAAGTTGACTGCTGTAAAACAAACCTCTTGCCATAGCGAAGGCCTTCTTAGCCCTGGTCAGAGCTGTATCTATGTGGATACCACCATACAGATACTGGTCCAACCAGATGCCTAGATATCTGACTACACTTTTTACAGCTAATGGTCATCCTTGTGGGTCAACTATGCAGAACTTGCGCCAGTTCATTTTCGTGTCCCTTGATGCCCTGGAAAGCGGGGTCCTAAAAAGGAAAATTTCACACTTCTGGTAGTTGATTTTCAACTTCCAGTCGTCGCAAAATCGTTGAATTGTATCGAAGTCGCGTTGCAACAAGACATTTATTACTTCTACCTTCGGACCTGATCTGTACGCGATTAGATCATCGGCAAACGCTATGACGTTAGGCATAGAACCTATGAGATCGCTGGTGAATATACTGAATAAAATCGGCGAACCAACAGCTCCTTGTTGCAGCCCATTTTTTATATGGAACACAGTATTTGAAATTTCGCTGCCATTTTTCACAACAAACTTCCTACCTGTGACCATGTCATAGATCATATATAGTATTGATGCCAAGCCTGACCAACTTAAGGAAGAGACCTTCTAACCATACGGTGTCGAACGCCTTCTCCATGTCGATCAGGCAGGCGCCTGTACACTGGGTCTTGTTTCTATTCCACTGTATGTCGGAAACCAATTTAGACGCGGCATGAATGGTGTCGTGCCCCGCCCTGAAGCCAAATTGGTTTTCCGGTATTATTTGTTTTACCTCAACCCATTCTTTCAGGGCTCTAATGACTATCTTCTCGAATACCTTGTTTATGCACGGAAGAAGACTTATAGACCGAAGATTTGTCGGGATGGAAGTATCTTTTTCCCGTTTTGGAATTGGCTGTACCACAGCTGTTTTCCAATGCTTCGGGTAATATGCATTACTCAACGCATTGTTAAACAGTGTTGTGTATACATCCACCGCCTCAGAGGGTAGATGGCGCAGAACAATATTTGGTATCCCATCGATTCCCACTGATTTCTTATTCTTCAGTGAGTTGAAGATACCTTGGAGTTCATCTTTCGAGATAAGGATGGAGTTGTTTCCATCGTCGGCGACGGCATTATTTGCCAGACGATCGTCACTGAATCTGGTAAAACCAGGATTCTCGGATCGCCATTGACTTATTTCGTTCCGAAGGTAGAAGTGGTTCAGCAAGGTCCTGTTCTCCAGGTCATGGTTCGGACTACGAGTCTCGTTGACCGTGTAGACTTTCTGGAAAACAGCACCAATTGCATTAACCTTCTCCTGGGGATCTTCCACTACGAAGAAGTCGTTGTCAAGTACTGCCCCGTCTGGATCGATGCCAACTGACGTAAGTAAGTTGGTGTTATCTGTTGTTCCGTCAAGTCGAACACACTGAATGTCATTATGATCTCTCCTCGGGAAGATTTGATTTACTTGCGGGAACATGCACGGGTTGTTAGATCTTACAGCCCGAATTTTATTGCCTCAATGCAAGCTTCAGCTAGACTGTAATTTTGTCTTATTAACTGTTGGAGTACTTTGATCTGTGACTTCAGAGAGCGAATCTCTGTCTCGGTCTCTTCTGATTATGTGGTAATTTTTGTACCTGAGAATGCGCGTCTGGTTTAGCTTAGTTTCGCTAGCCATCAGCACGTCAGGATTGTGAGTTTGCAACAAGTTTGAGAGCGTTAATTTTCGTTCAATCCTAATCAGCGAATTAACATTCACTGCTAGGATCTTAAGGGTTCTTACCTCGCGTGAGCCCATTATATCTGCGAGCGTTGGTTCACAGGCAGCTTAGAGAAGAGGAAATCTACTCTGTTTCTGCAAGGCAATCATCTGCGCTTGCATCGACTGAATGGAGGACATTACGTCCCTTATGGAGGGCTCTGCCTCGGATTGCCTGGCCATTGGAGCCGGGGCAACCTTCGGCACTGTCCGTTGTGCCGGTTCTCTGCCTGACACCATTTGGGCGTAGGAGACGGCCGGTGTAACGGTGGTAGCTACAGCTCTGGCAATCGGCCTGGCTTCTACCTTCTTGTTTATCCTTGCATCTTTCACTCTCTGACGGAGATCTTTTATTCGTGGACACCCTAAATAGGTTGCAGGGTGTCCATTTCCTCCGCAGAGTACACATTTGAGGAGCGCCTTATCCTCGACTTCATCCGTACCTAAAGGGCATTCCCCTTTGTTGTGGCTGAATGTACATCGTGCGCAGCGGAACTCCATATTGCAGTTCTCCGCGACGTGCACCAACGTGGTCAGTCTTATTTAATTTTTCCCATTTAACACTGAGACCACCTACGAAACGGATTTTTCGTAGGTTGTCGATTTTGGTGTCATGGGATACCTGTATTAAGAAGAAGGGAAGTGCCTTATTCTTCACCTTCGCTGCCGCAGTGGTGAAAGGCTTAACTCCCACGAACTGGATCTCGTCGCCCTCAACTTGGCGCAGCTTGTTGAGGAGGACCTTCGGTTCAGTCGAGGGATTAATGCCTTTGAGGAGCAAGGTCTGTGGCCTTTCTCCTCTGGGGGTATACGTGTAGAAGTCAGCGTTCGATGCCGCTAACTTCTCCTTCAAAAATCTAAACCCATCCATTGTTAGGACGGTGTGTGATTGGGGTGACTTATATTTAATATAATACGTCTTATTATCTAGGGCCAACTCACAAAGGGTCTCCAGTTCACCAGTCCCCATGCCAAAGACGTTGATTAGGGGACAGCGTACCTTGAGTTTCTGCTTCTGTTGCTGTGGCTGCTGTTGTCTCTGCTGTTGCTGTTTCTGCTGCTGTTGTCTCTGCTGCTGTGGCTGTTGTTGCTTCTGCTGCTGTTGCTGCTGCTGATTTTGCTGTGTTCGTTGTGCTGCTTTCAATGGGATAGGCCGTGTCTGCTTTTGCTGCTGTTGTTGTTTTGTCTGCACCCGTTGCGTTGCCTTTGACGTAGATTCGGGTGCTTCTTGTAGCTCTATCTTTATCTGTTGTTTTTCTGCTGCCTTTTTTGATTCAGCTTAAGAAGCTCTCTCTCCTCTTCTTTCTGTTTCAACGCTTTTTCTGCAGCTTTCCTCGCTGTTGACTTTTCATAAAGGAATTTGATGTGGACGTCTAACTTTGCCCTTTCTTCATCCAGTTGCCGAAGTTTTTTCTCCTCCTCCTTAATGTACTCCGCCTCATCGTCAGCGTCCGAAGTGGCCAATACTTGGAACGAATTTTCGCTTCCTTTGTAGGAATATCGGCATTCATTGCCCTCCGATTCACATTGGAGGGCTTCTATGTCAATATCAACTGTTGCCGAGGTTGTCTTTGTTGTTGCTTGTTGTTGTCGCTACCGGACCGCCTTTCTTCGGTGCGACCGCTTCATCGTCCGACGTCATCGTGGTCGTACGGCGTTTTGTCAGATTAGATTGCGGCTGTAGCCTCTTCCTTCTCTTCTTGATGTCGACTGTTCGGCTCGTGGGACTAGCCACACGGATGCTGCCGTCAGTAGTTTGGTGGCCTGATGTCCCAGCCACCAGTGTTTTGAAGTCACCCGTTTTGTTGAGCTCGGGTCGCTCATCACTCTCCATTTTGCTCTTACTCACACTTAGTGTCTATTAAAATTTATTTATTTTAAAAATAAAAATTATATATTTTTTTTCACTCTTGGGATTCGAACCCGCAATCCCTCGAGCCACTACCGCTGGTGCTCTACCACTAGGCTACTGAAGTTACTTGAAATTCGATGTTATTTTTCGCAAATTAAAACCACTACACTTTCTCTTCGAAGCCGAAACACGTGCGTACTCCGCGGAGGTCTGTGAACGACTGAACACGTGCTTACTGAATTGAATTGAATTTGAATGCATTTTTATTATTTTTCACTCTTCATTACTTATATACTAGACAAAAATACTTAAAACTAGCTTATTAAATGAATCGATTGATCTTAAATCTAACTTACTGACTCTTCACGAGTACTCTAAGCTAATCTATGGTTTTTATTTATGCCTTTCGGCCTCTTGTATTTTTTAAATTCATTGCTTAAAAGTAATAACATTTTTTTTAATTCATCCAAGAAAATTTTTTAAAAACTTGGAAGACTTGGTTATATTTTTTTCTTAACCTAACTTAAAAATAAGAAATAAAACAGCTTAATGATAACCCTATTCTACCTAAAACTAACACGTGCTTACTACGTGAGGGTCTGTGAACGACTGAGAGGTTGCACATGTAGATTTAGATTTAGATTTTAATGCATTTTTGTTCCAAAGAAAAACGTCATTTCTTAATTGCTAGACAAAAATACTTAAAACTAGCTTACCAATATAATCTACAGATCTTAATTCTAACTTACTGACTCTTCACGAGTACTCTAAGTTAATCTAGGTGTTTTTATTTATGCCTTTCGGCCTCTTGCATTTTTTAAATTCATTGCTTAAAACTAATTACATTTTTTTTTTATAATTCCTCCAAGAAAATTTTAAAAAAAAACTTGGAATTCTTGGTTGTATATTTTAACCTAACTTAAAAATAAAAAAAAAAGAAAACGACTAAATAAAAAACCTATTCTACCTAAAACTAAGATTAAACTTAGAACTAAATTAGCCTTAAACTTAACTCTACTTAATTATATACATTAAACTTAACTATGTCCGTAAAGGTATACGGACGCGTGCACCAGGGCGTATATGTTATAGGCTGCACATGTATTTTGCTGACCATGCACGTCTGACATGGCATATTGGACGAGAAATTAACATTTCCAATTCCATGCACCAGCTTTTTCTTTGTGATTTCTGCCAAACTGCTGTAATTTAAGTGGCCGTATCTTCTGTGCCACAAAACTGCATCGGTATCAACACTTATTACGTTGGCCTTCAAAGATATAGAGATTTCCAACCTTATTCACTTTTAAAATGCACTCTTCTTCTTGAACAAATTTTGCATACTTTTCTCCGAAATGCACAACACAATTGTTTTCAACAGCTCGACTCACAGACATAAAATTGCTTTTCATGATTGGAAAGTACAATACATCCACTAATTTCAATACACAATGATCTGTTTGTAACAGAACTCCACCTCTCCCCTCTGCCCGCAAAAAGTGTGTGTTTCAAAATGTGTGAAAAATTCCTTGTTACAACACATATGACTAGTTGCGCCACTGTCCAAACACCACGTCGACCGATTGAAACTACCCGCATCCAAGGCATCCAACTGCATTGTTTTTGCTGTTCTCTTTTCGTGGTATATTCGTTTTGAGCGCTCTTGTTGCGATACTGTGCCTTAATATGCCCACGACCGCCGCATTTGTAACAAATAACGCTTTGCGATTTCTTCTTCATCTTCGCGGAATTGTTGGAACGTTGATGATCTGTGCTTACTGAGAACGCTTGCGATATGTCGTTGTGTGTTTCTTCATTATTTCGGCGTTCCCCTTCTTCCTTTAATTTGGTGCACAGAATTTCGAATTTCGGTAAATTGTCTCGCGTTTCGATGGCAACAACAAAACTCTCATACATTTTTGGTAGACTGGAAAGAAGAATAATAGTTCGCAGTTCATCGTTCATGTCAATTCCAACAGCAGCAAGTTTATCTAGAATTTCGATGAACATATTCAAATAAACGGACATGCACTGGCCATCTGACATCCGTAGACTCAGCAACTTTTTGTAAAGAGATACTTTGCGTAGAGGTCCACTAGTTTGATGCACTTCTTTTCGTTTTGTCCAAGCCACAATTTATGTAGCAAAATCCTTTACATATTCCAAATGTGACGGTTTCACACTCAGTACGATCATGGCTAAAGCTTTTTGATCCTTGTCTGACCAATTGCTTCCACCATCATCATCTTCTTGCTTTAACGTACCTGATGCCCCATTCCATAGCTCCGCATGCACCAAAACGCTGCGCACCTAAATGCTCCAAGAATCATAATTCTTCTCCTCCAGCTTTTCTATTTGATACATTGAGCTCATTCTTGCAATGCAAAGCAACAAAAAAATGGAAAAAGAAATTTGCACAGGAACTGCCACGTAAGCTTTTATTTATTTTACAATAGGCCGTTGCCTGGGCCCATAAACTCTTAAAGTTTAACTGCCGTAAATTGTAAAAATAAAAAGTAGATAGACGCGCACCACATACGTGTGTATCATGTACAGTTTTATTTGCGACTAATTGAATACATAGTACATGTTTATACATTATTATTTCGAAGTTCGAAGCAACATGTCTGCTCTCAAACATGTAAGCATTGCAAGTGTATATATTCCTATATTCCTATATTTAAAACAAAATCTTTCTTTTTTACAGGAGATGCTGGATGTCCCTTATCCCCATGGCTAATCACGCCATATAGATCTCCAGGTGTTGATACCCCAGAAAGTAGGTTCAACAGCACCCACAGCAAGGGACGCAATATTGTTGAGCGAACAATTGGGGTATGGAAGAATTGGCCGCTGTTGCCTCGGTGCCCGACAGCTCCATTTTTTAATATAGCTGTCGGTCACCGAGGCAATATTAACGGTGGTGCTGCAATTCATAACATTCGAATACATTTTAATGTGTTTGATGCGGAAGAAGAGACAGTGAAAGTAACAGAAGTTGATGATAGCTATTCTCACAGGACACATTCTGAATTGTACTCAATGGAGGCGAATAGAATTCGTAGTGAAACTTTGGAAAGTTTTATTTAAAATTAATAAAAACTAATTAACAAAAACTGAAAAATGCATTGTTCAAAACAAAAAAAAAAAACAAATTCATTCCTGACGCATAGAAGCCTTCTTGGCAAAACATATATATCACAACAAAAAATAAATTATTTAAATCAGTCTTTTAGCGTTTCATTCACTTGCTTAAGTTGCAGTTCAAGTATTTCCCTCTTAATTCGGTTTTTTTCTAGCGCAATTGCTTCCATTTGGGCGTTATGCCACCTCGTCTCGTCCAAAAGTTGTTGCAATTTGTTATTTTTCGTTTGGGACTCATTTAATCGATCGATTGTCCGGTATATTTTTCGCAAGCAAGTGTTGGTTTCGTCGTTCTGTGTTTTTGTCTGCTTCTAGCGCTTTGGACAGATTTTCACATAGCTGCTCTTGCACTTTCACCTGTTTCTCCAAAAGTTGCACTGGCCACTGACATGTTTTCCAGGGTGTATCCTTTGTCGTACTCGGTGTCATGATATTTGTGTTGTTGATGTCATTTTCTTTTTCCTTTGATGAACGTACATACATCAGCATTAACATCATCAACATAGATGAGCTCCGCATTGGAGGTGGAAGCTACGTTCGACAAAGGAACACCAAAGCTCTTAGTTTGTGGCAAACCATCAACACAATCCTTTAAGTAAATGAGCTGAATAACTTCCTCTTCCAACGGAGTGAAAAAAAAAATATCCTTGTTTGCCCCTCCACCTGTTGCCTTTAGTTCTCTTTTATTGTGGCAAAGTTTTTTCCGGAGGGCAGATTTGTGGTCCGACCAAACCTAAAGTAAATGTATTCAAAATGATCATCCATAGATAAATAGAGATTATTTATTTAAATTTACCTTTTTCCACTCCGATATTTCCTTTACAGGAGGCCCCAAACTATTCAGCTCCTGAAGAAGATTTATCCAAAACTTTTAAATGGTCTCTGGATCTTTCCTTTTCATGTTTTTTGCGATATCCGGATTTTCTTTCATCCGGTCTACCAACACTCGGAATTGTTGACGGTTTGTTTGTCTATTTTATTTTAGAACAATTAATAAAATATCAAAATGTGTGATTATTGTACTTACTTCTTCATTTTCATCATTTTGCCAACTAGTATGCGCATCAAATGTGTTGCGGTGGAGAAACGTCACAATATGTATGGAAGGGGAATCGACCGCGGATTCATAATAGCTATGTTTTTGCACTTCTTTACCGACTTTTGTTCACTTTTTTTCAATGATAGCAAATCACGGAAATTTTGACATTCTCCCGCCTGCAATCCGGCGGATTCAATGATAGGGGGTGAATAACACATTTACTTTATTAGAAAACGTACGGTTGTGAGCTTCTCCTCCAGTCGCGATGACAGCCAGCCAGTGAAAGACAGCAAAATGCGCTGATCTCATATTCCAAATAATAGGTGACGTGACATCGATAGAGGTGTTTCCAAAGCGCTTCACATTTTTTAAAGGAAAATAATTATTAATTAGACTAATCTTCACAACATCCCGGACAACGCGAATCTACAGCCTCCTAGATTCAATTCCAACATCGAACTTCGCTAGCGCACACGCCGGCCGCTTGATTGTTCCTGCAGACTAAACTGATATCGCCAATTGATAGCGGATCCACTGAACAATACCACTTCGTTTTTCGGCGCTAATCTGGAAGGTTCTCGTCTCTCCACTTCTTTACGCCACTGTTTCTTGTGGCTCGCAGTTGTTCTCGATGCGGGTGAGGTGTTTTTTCTTTGTTAGCTGTCCCTTAAAGAAAATGATTATATGTTAGAGGTTCGGAGGTGTTGTGGTCCAGCGGTACGTGCATCAATGGATGCGAATCAGCTTCGCATATTAGACTATAGAGGCTATGTTCCTGTAAACTCCCGTTAAGTACGGCGTGACCCATCGCTCTCTTTACGCTTCGTATCAACCATTCCCAAGCTCCCCATGCATGCGGGTTGAGGAACATTTAAAGATTCATTCAATCCTCTGATTTGTAAGAGTGTTCGTTTTTTTTTCATTGTCGAGATTCATTACTTTGTTCTCGATTGGCCCCAATGAAATTTGAGCCATTATCAGAACGAATTCGCACCGGTATACCTCTTCCGTTCATAAAATTCTGGATACAGAGCAAACAAGCGTCCATTGATAGGTCCCTAGCAATTTCAAGATGAATGGCTCGTGTCATCAGGCACGTGAATAGCGCAATTCATCGCTTCTCACAACGTCGTCCGACTGATACGGTAAATGGCCCCATATAGTCCATACATGTTCGTTTTTTTTTCATTGTCGAGATTCATTACTTTGTTCTCGATCGGCCCCAATGAAATTTGAGCCATTATCAGAACGAATTCGCACCGGTATACCTCTTCCGTTCATAAAATTCTGGATACAGAGCAAACAAGCGTCCATTGATAGGTCCCTAGCAATTTCAAGATGAATGGCTCGTGTCATCAGGCACGTGAATAGCGCAATTCATCGCTTCTCACAACGTCGTCCGACTGATACGGTAAATGGCCCCATATAGTCCATACCCACATAAGAAAAAGGTCGAACGTAAAGAGTCAGCCTATCTTCCGGTAGCTGTGTCAGGAGCGGAGTAGCTGGTTTCGCGTTTTGAATCTTACACGTCAGATATCTTTTCGCGGCACGCCTTACCACCATAATAAGCGGGATCCACAATTTTCATTGCAGTTCAGCGATAAATGTTCCACGGTTTTGTTGTTTCCATTGGCGGTGATATAAATCCACGATGAGGTCAGTGACCGGATAATCCTTAAGGAAGTATTATTGGCTTACGGGGAACCCGTAAACAGCACAGCAAAGCCCAAGAGAGAGAGGCAAAAATTACCTGAACAGGTTAGGTTACACCCTACAGCAAGCTAGACAATCTAAGCAAAATTCGATATTTATATTGCTGACACTGCACGTGGGGATGCATTAGAAGGAGCAAAAGCATATCGCGTCGAACTGCTAAATGCAGCCTCGATGCGTGAAATGTAGTGGAAACCACAATGCAGATAAATGCTCTTTGGGGCAAGGCGAAACAGTTGACAAAAATCAACTCAAATACGTACTCTGCAGGAATGCGGGGCACACCGCAAATTCTCGAGGTTGTCGTAAAGATGGAAAGCAAAGCACTCGGGGCAGCCATACCCGTCACACCTCAAATCACCCACCAAAATGGCGTGTGGTCGGAGGGCTACATCGGTTTCAGGGATTAGAGCCTGCATTGCGTGCATTTCTCTACGTAGCGTCTCTGGATCCCCTCACGCCCAGTCAACTATCTCAGAGCTCGATTCACATTTTCGTTGCCTTATGCTTGATTCGGAAGAAAACTATTTTATCTTGGCCGGGGACTTAAATACCCGATATGGATATTTGGAAAACACACTTTCTAATCCTCGAGGGGACCAGCTTTACAGTTGGTTCTGTCTGCACAATGTCGAGTATAGGCTCGAAAGCAATCGAGATCTCGTCGTAGCTTAAGTTAGTAGTAGTATAGTTTTAGTTTTAGTTTTATTTTTTAGTTTAGTTTTAGCTGTAGTTTTAGATATAAGTTTTTATTTAGTAAAAATGTAAAGTTTTTAAGTTTTTTTCTTATTTTCTTAATAATGTAGTCATAGAGGAATGAAAAAATTTGCAGATATAATAATTTCACTGAAAAGCATAGCTAAATTAAGTTTATCGTAGAGAGCCTGCGAAGGGCCAGTAAGGTTATTTTAAAACAATCAAATGAAGTCCTGAAAACTAGTTTTAAGCATATTTTTTAGTCTAGAATTTAAGTGTTCCTTTACATATGAATAAAAAATGCAAAAAGAAAACCTAGAATGACTCTCGGTTTTTTATCTATAATCCGCGTTCCAAAATCAGCTGGGTTCAGTGCGAACGTCAGTCAGTGACATCAGTACTATCGAGTATCTCGTTGATAAGATGGGCAACGTATGGCTTATAGCGTCTTTGATCGGAGTCATTTCACATGACAACGCGTATTGATGGTATATCGTGACTATGCAGTATCATTTTTCAAATTCTCGCTCCAAGGGCCGCTGACTGCAACTCGAAACATGGGATGAATATCAATTTCAGTAGAGCAACCTTAGTTTTTCCAAAGAAGAACGCTTGGCTTGCCTGTGCTACATCCGACTTCAAGATCCTCCAGTACGCCACTACAGCATGAGCTAATTAACCTTTCCCACCGGAATCGTGGGAAAGGTAGTACAGTAACAACGTGGTATGCCTAATTTCTTAACCTCCTGCAGCGTCTCCAACGTATGTTTCACTGGGCTCTTCCGGTATGTATTCATCCCAAACCACTTATTTTGCCTGAAGTAAGCTGAAATAATATCTTCGCCACAATATGAATTTCAGGATATTCTGGTTAGTGTCCCAGTGCCTGCCAAGTACCTTCGGGCCACATTGTGTATTTTTGTCCATGTTGAGTACAGACGGTCCAGTATCGCTATTGTTTTGCTTCCGACTAACGAAGGTAGAATTCGACACAAAACTTTTCAGCTCAAAACCGCCCTGCGCATGGATCCAAACAACTTGTCCAGTAACTCGAATCGCAGTGTTCGTAATCACCAACTTTGTGATTATACACTATTGCGTCTGTTGCATCCAGATACTTTTTTTTTTAATCTTCCTTGTTCCGGTTTTTTGCGTATTCCGCTGTGTATGGAGAGCTCTTTGACCCGAATATAATGAATGTCATCACGTTGTCATCTATTGAACCTTCGGGGTCCTTCCTTCCACAGGAATCGTTGCGCTATGTGGTCCTCCTTTCGGATTCCGATCTGGTAAAACAACTGCACGATATCCGCACAAAGGGCTGCAGGTTTCTGCCTGAACTTCATTAGTACCGTTACCAGGGGCTCACTTAAATTCGGACCACTAAGCAACGCTAAATTGAGACAAATATCGCCTATCTCCGCTGCAGCGTTGAACACAAGCCGTAGCTTGGCAACTTTGTTATGGTTGTATTCACCAAACACGACTGGTCCTTTCCAATTATTTGCAGCCGTCTTCCTTACTACACCTAAGTGTGCATTATCGAGTCTAATCAGCAATTATGGAATAGCAGCAGTGTAATCGAATGTCGGCAAACTTTTCATGTATAGATATTTATTTTGTATTATTATTATTTTTCAAACAGTTCACTTGCAATAATTTAAATAGAACGTTGGTTGACTCTGGATGTAAAACGAGATTAGTACATACTCGCTCTTGGCGTTGCTGGGGATCTTGCCTGCCATTGGCGTCATGCTTCGGTCCATGCAGAGGCCTGTGAAGTTTCCTTCTACAGTCCTTTTCTTGCATACGTGGCACTGCTCACAGCTACTTCACCTGACCTGATAACCTTTCCCTAAAAAATTTAAACATAGCCCCTTCTGACGCACTGCATGCCAGCGCTGACGACTGTCCATTTCCAATAATCTTCCACACTCATGTTTCCGCGAGCAGATTTTACAACATGATTTATGACTGTCACTTCTAACGGTATCCGCATGAAAGAATCTCGTTCGACCTCCACTTCTATTTTCTGCCTGCGTTGGCTAGTGGTTCACACACATCGTGCTCATCATATTTTTCAGCTCTTCTAACCAATTCGATAAGCAATCGTTGGGGTCGACAAAATGGTTACCGCATGCCGTGCCCAGTCGAGTGTTCTTTGAGCTGACATCTTCAACTTGTGTGGTGTTCGCACCGGGCCGCTTCTAAAAATGTCGTCAGGTTTGGCACCTTGGTGGCAAAGAGGATGATTTGTTCTATGCGACTCTCAGCTATCAGGGGAATACTCCTTATTTTTGTTATTTGACTTTTTATCACTTATACCGGTCTTCTGAATCTGTCCTTCAAGATTTTCATCACCTGCTACACATTTCTGCTGTGAATCAAGAGGCATTCCACCGCCTCTCCAGCTTTCTTCTTGACCGCCCTTTGAAGCCCTAACATGTTCTGCGTTTCATTATTTAGGAGTTCCGTCGAAATCAGGAAGATCATATAGTTTTGCTGGTCGAATATGTTCCTGCCTAGATGCTTCCCAATTTCGCTTCAATTCAGTGTTGCTCAATTCCTGAGTCTTGGCGTGCATGCGACTCGGCCTCTCGTAATGCCGCGCTCAGGACATCTTGGATTTCGGTATTCTCTTCGTCGTCGGACCGCTCACCAGCAACGGTTGATCCAGTTTTTGGTGGCATGGTACGAAGATTGCGAAACACAATCCTATGTACAGCTCGGATCTCCACAACCCCCAAATAAAACACAAGACACCCAACCAAAATCGTTCAGAGAAAAGAAAGACACTTACATCTAAAATCCGTTCAGTCCCAAGTCCCACTGGAACGTGCCACGAAACAATGCAGAATCCTCTGGTTTACTACTGGGTTTTGCTGGAACACGCTGCACACAACTGCAAATTACTATTGTTGCTTCTAACTGATGCTGACACAAGCCAAGAAATTGCAATCCTTTCACTATAGCAACCGATTTCAAACGAAGTCCGGGAATCACGTACCACGATGCGATCTTGAGGTTATCGCTTGTGGTCTGGTCTGGCACCAGTTTCGCGTGACAAGCGAAATAAAAAAAGCAATAAGAACTCCTCGTTTTATTTCCTTAAATGAATTATTAAATTTTTCAATTATTGACATGAAAACTTACGCCTGTGAGCCTCTCCTAACAGTCACGAAAGTGAAAGCCAGTGAAAGAGAAAAATGGTGTGTTCAATTTAAGGAACTAATTCGCCAGCAGAAGGCGCTGATCGATAGGGGTGCTTCCAAAGCGCTTTAGATTTTTTAAAGGAAACAATTACTTATTAGACAAATCTTCACAACAGCAGTCCTTTTAGTTACTAAAATGAACATCGAAGATAAATCATCCACGACGCCTGCAGACGACGCCAGCAGTTAAACGCACTACAAAGAATAGTTGGAGAACTGCAGAAAAACACAAGAAAGCCAAATGGAGATGCAACGCCTGCGAGAATGCATCGAACGCCTGCAGAGAGATCTCTTTAGCGTCGCCATGTACCGTTCCGAAGCTGTCCACTGTCAAGTTTGTTAAGAGACATGCGTCGTCTAGCAGGTGAAAACGTTCTCGATGCTAGCAACACTGTGGTTGTCACGTATGCCTAGCAATGTCCGTTAGCCATGAATCCGGACTTACTGCTCCGGCTGAAATTGCAGAAAAAATTATTGACAACACCTCCGCTCATGCTTTTCTCAACTGATCCCACCAGTCAAAGTTCACAAGTTTTTTCAACAGACCGCTCTGGTGATGTAATTCAACGTCTTGAGAATCTAAAATCTTTTTTTTAAGCAATATCTGCAAAATTAAACAATAGAAGTTCTCGATCACAGTCTAGACATAACTCTGTTTCCAGATCATCATCTTCTCGATCCCATCTGAAAGTATGCTCCTTTCATAAACAGTTTGGTGATCAGGTTCAAAAACGCACCCAACCCTGCAACTTTTCACAACAAAAAAAATAAAACCTTTGTTGTCATGTGAGGCGGCTTAGCCAAGACTACCGCGTACATGAGAAGGATCTTCGACAAAATTACATCCCTCGCAGTACCCGGAACAATCACACCTACCAGCATTCCAAGAATTTTAACCCTCAAGGGACAGGAACCGTATATAAACATAGTTACCCAATTTGTATCATCAGCAAATACATCAATAACCAAGGAATTCAAACCAAACTCTGTCCGACATCTACGCCGAACGACCACGACGTCTCAGTGGCTTCTTCAACAACTTCAACAAGCCAAGATTGACTTCGATGTCTTTCTCAAAAAAGGCTACTGCCGTCCATGGGCAAGTCCAGTCCATATTGTCAAAAAAAAAAAAGACTGGCGGATGGAGATGCTGTGGTGACTACCATCTAGTAAATGCGCAAACTCAGCCAGATCGGTATCCGAGACCACAGTTGATGGATTTTACGGAAAAGTTGCACTATTAATCCGATTTTTCAATATTGGATTTGGGCAAATCCGAAATTCGGAAATGATGTCATATCCAACTATCCGAAACCAATTGTAATTCAGGAATTGCTTCGTTTTCTTGGTATCGTTAATTATTATAGGCGTAACATAGCTAACTGCGCCCACATCCAAGCGCCATTACACGATATAACCAAGAATTCCAAAAAGAACGATAAGCGACAAATTATCTGGACATCCGAAGCTGAGCAGGCATTCGAAGCATGCAAGGACAGCATTAAAACAGCGACAATGCTTAATCATGTGGATCCCAACGCTAAACTGGTTCTAACGACAGATGCTTCGAATATCGCAGTAGGAGCCAAACTGGAACAGTTAAAAAGTAACGATTTGGAGCCCATAGGATTGTATTCGTGCAAACTATCATCTGCACAAAGTCGTTACAGCACATATGACCGGGAACTTATGGCAATTTATCTCGCTGTGCGTCATTTCAAGCACATTCTTGATGGCAGGCAGTTAATTGTCCCAACTGACCATAAACCACTGCTGTACGCTTTTCAACAAACCAGCGAAGAAGCACCTCAGTGTCGTTTAAGACAACTCGATTACATTTCCGAGTTCACAACAGACATAGTTTACATGCCTGGCGAAGATAACTCAGCTGCTGGTGCACTATCTCGCATTAATGCCATTACAATGCCTACAAAACTGGAAGACCTTCAAAATATTATACAAGATTCATCACTAGATCTTCGTTAGTTAGGCAAAAATATATCTGGCCGAACATCAGGAAGGTCACGAACCTTCCGTGGTCACGAACTTGTGCACACGAAATTAAAGCCAAGATCAATTGCTGTTCCTGATCATTGATTCGTACATTCGAACACGTACATTTAGACATCATCGTTCTTCCCCTGTGTAAAGGCAACAGATACTGTCTTACGATGATACACTGATTTAGTTGTTGGCCAGAAGCTGTTCCTATGCAGGACATGAGTTCGGATACAGTTGCAATATCCTTGTACACCCATTGGATTGCCCGATTTGGCTCACCTGTGTTCCTCACAACCGACCAAGGAGTACAATTTGAACCCCCACTCTTCAACGCCCTGATAAAAATATGTGGAACGGAAAGGATTCTCCGTACCAGCCTGCATCAAATGGATTTGTAGAACGTTGGCACCGTTCCTTAAAAGCCGCCCTACTGTGCCATGAAGAATCAGACTGGACGACTACACTTCCAACAGTTTTGCTCGGGTTAAGAACGGCGTACAAGCAATACATCGACGCTTCGCCTGCTGAAATGCTTTATGGAACCAACTTAAGAGTTCCTGGTGAGTACTTTATTAATAACAACACTGAATTCGATCCACAGATTTTTGCTGAGAGCCTCAGAAGAACAATGCGACAATTGCACACCATGGAAAATGCAAACTGTTCGTCGTTCCAAATATCCAGAAGTGCTCGCACGTATTCCTCCGTTGTGACGCCGTGAAGAAGCCTCTTTAAACACCTTATACCGGACTATTTTCGGTGATCGACAGAATAAACGATCGTCTCTACAAAATCGAAATTGATGCACGAGAAACAGTAACATCTGTCGAAAGATTAAGACCAGCACGTCTGCATAACGAATGTGACAGCAAAAATTTATTGTGACTTTCTCACTAAAAAGCAGAAACCAATAAAGAAGGAGATGGTCGACTGAACAGCTGATTAAAAAGCTGATTTCCCCTTCGTCCATCACCCGCTTCAGTGTTATTTACGAATTATGGATATAGCCTAATTTTCTGAAAGTTATTTACGTAACATCGAACATTTTCTCATTTTCATCACACTTGTTTACGTTTCCCCTCCATAAAAGCAACATGCCGGCGAATTCGTGAATGTTTGCCCTCAATAGTGTCAAACATTCGTAAATTGCCCACAATTCGTGAATTCGTCAGCCATCTTAATATATATTCAACAGATGGCGTTCGTAAATACCTACATGAAATTGTTTATGATTTTAGTGTAGTCGGCACTTTTAATAGTATATTATATATATTAATATATAAGTATATTATTTAAAAATTAGTTATTGTGATAGAATTTATATTCCTGATGACTTTAGAAATATGTACAAAATTAAAACAGCAACGCATGTTTGAAAATGGGATTACCGAGGGATTTCTTTTCATCTGGTATAATAAAGATTATTGTAATTCTGCTGTTACGTTTTCTGCAATTTGTAAATAATAGGAAATTAAATTTGTAGCTACATATAATTTCGATCACTCATTATGAAAAGTGAGTGAGGGGGCAGGGCTTGTGGTCACAGGGCAAAGTTGCTGATCGCTCTCAACATGGTGGGATGCCAACACCGATCCCTGTCGATGCGCAAAGCAAGTTGACATGCAGCCTCCTACCGGCGCCCCCTGGATAGCTATTATAACACCCGTTTTGAAGTGAACCAATGCAAGCAGCGACTCCCTAGCGGTTATGCGGAGGGCTAACAACACGCCCACAGAAAAACTAACTGTTACGAGAGAGCAAGCAGCCTCGGATCTACGAACGGACTTACAACGACGACACGGCGCGAAAAAAGGCAACGATTTGCGAGTGTGCTCTTGGAATGTAAAAACACTCTACACTCCTGGAGCCGCCCAAAAACTGGAAAATACCCTCACGCAGTATAATTCGGATATCACTGCGATCCTGGAAATACGCTGGATAGGACATGGGATAGTGAAGAAGAAGGAGTGCGACATATATTACAGCTGTCACAAGAGGTTGCACACATTTGGAGGATTCGTCGTAAGAAAACGGCTAAGGTCGAAGGTCATCGACTTTAAACCAATAAGTGATCGCCTGGCTGTGATCCGCATCTAGGGCAGATTCTACAACATCAGCCTTATATGTGCACACGCCCCTACTACACGAACAGACAACGGCTTCCGACTCACTGACTTTGCGACAGGCCTAATATGGTCGTTAGTAGCACAAGATTCCCTCACAAAAATATCCACACAGCAACCTGGCGATCTCCGGACGGTCGAACCGCCAACCAAATCATTGACGGAAGACATGCGTCAAATATCCTGGATGTAAGAACATTCAGGGGGGCAAACGTCGACTCTGACCATTTTCTCGTGGCAACAAGAAACAGAGCTCGACTATCCAATATCAGAAAGCTGCGCCAGCCAACAGAGAGAAGATTTGACATTGGACGCCTGAGTGCACCGGAGATTGCCAGAGCCTACAAAGAGCGATTAAGTGAGAGACTCTCCGGTATGCCTACGTCAAACACAAACGCCAACGATATGTGGTTGCATTCCCGCTCGGTCATCAAAGAGGTAGCAGAAGCTACCTTGGGCTACCTACCACCCCCGACAAGAAATCCGTGGTATGATGGCAAGTGTGAGCAGAAGAAACGTGCAACAGACCAGGCATACCAAAAAGCGCTGCAACAGAAAACAAGAGCAACGCAAGAGCAGTACCGGGCTAGAAGATGGGAGGAGAAAAAGCTTCTACACCTGAAGAAAAGGGCGCTCGCTATCTCCCAGCTCAAGGATATCGAAGAGTCTAGGGACAAACATAAAATACGAGCCTTTTATAAAAAAGCCAAAAGCCTGGCTTCTTCTTCTTCTTAATCTACTTGTGGCGCTAAAGTCCGGGGTGGACCTGGGCCTCAATCAACATGCCTCTCCAGCCCCTCTCCAGCACGGTCTCTTGCCAGTTGCGCACTCCAAGTTGGTTGAGGTCCTTCTCCACTTGTGTGCGCCACCTTATCCTTGGCCGTCCTCTGTTGCGTTGTCCCAATGGTTCAGAAGACTTTTCGGGCCGGAGCAGTGGTGTCCATATGTAGAGCGTATGGACCTAGCCATCTTAAGCGTTGTATCCGTAGACGCCTGACTAGACTCATGCCGCTGTACAGCCCATACAGTTCGTGGTTAAATCTTCTCCTCCAGATGCCATCAACGCAAACAGGACCAAAAATCGCACGCAAAACTTTTCTCTCGAAGAGACCAAGGGCATCCTCATCCGCTTTTAGTAGTGTCCAGCATGGCTTCAGGCATTAGGAAAGGCACCCAGGCTCTTCGAAATTGCGAGTCTAGTTACCGACCCGCAGGGAATAGTGGATGTGTTCAAGCAGCACTTTCAACAGCTGCTTAACGGGCCTGACCAGGAGAGTGGTAGGGAATCAGGAAATCCCAATTCCTGTCGATGAAATAGTCCTCCCACCTAGCTTTGAGGAAGTCGGCACAGCTATTGAAAAGCTGAAGAACAACAAAGCCGCAGGCTCAGATGGCTTACCATCGGAGCTCTTCAAGGCTGGTGGCAATGTTCTGGTAGGGAGCATACACCAGATCATCTGCCGAATATGGGAAGACGAAAGCATGCCTGACAACTGAAATATCAGCTCCATATGCCCCATCTACAAAAAGGCAATCCAACCTAGTGCAACAACTACAGAGATATATCCCTGCTCGACGTCGCCTACAAGATCCTATCCAGCGTACTGTGTGAACGTCTAAAGTCGTTCTGCAACGCACTAATAGGCACGTACCAGTGCGGCTTCCGGCCCGGCAAATCAACTATAGACCAAATCTTCACACTGAGGAAAATCCTGGAGAAGACCAGCGAGTTTCAAATTGATACGCACCATCTGTTTATCGATTTCAAAGCCGACAAATACGTGATGCACCGTGCAGTTCAGCTCGAGGACATCTGAGCCGTTTGAAACCTGCACTGGATTTCGGCAAGGAGATGCGCTGTCGTGTGACTTCTTCAATTTAGTACTGGAGAAGATAGTGCGGCGGGCCAATAAACACGGAATGCACTATCTTCTACAAAACAGTACAGCTGTTGGGATATGCGGACGACATCGATATCATCGCGCGTTCAGAGCGTGCCGTAGTGGAGGCTTTTGCGGCAATTGAAGAATAACAACTCAATAAAAAGACTGAACTGTTTTGAAAAAAGGGAATATTAACAAATTTGAGTTACTTTCTTAGTATTCTTTTAGAAAAAAAAGCATCAAAATGTGGGGATTGCTTTACCCAAAATAATATTTGTTCACAACAATAATATGAAAGATAGTTTTTAGTTTTTAGAATATGAGTCTTCGAATTCGCAGATAGTGATAGGAGTTAAGTAATTATTTGGGAGTTCCAAAATATTATTTGTCTAGTTATTATGTTCAATATAAATTCGTGTCGTATTTTTGTTTTAGAATTCATTATAAAGTTTTAACAATATAGCCTAACTGAAGAAACTACTGCCTTAATGATACAATTTATGAACGCCTCCAATGTCGGCCATTATTTCGTGGTGGAATTTTTAGCAGAAATCTTTGAATAAAGCAGGCAGTCAACATCCCTGTCTCCTTCACGTACACATAAGTAGTTTGTGCGGGAAACTAATCAGCTGATTACGCAGCTCACACGTATTCTCAGAGATTCAAGAGAAGAAACCTTATTTGTGAAACTGCCTAGAATCAGCTGTTCAAGGAGGAGAAATGTTATAAAAAACGCGGTCACAATGAATTCAAAGGCGGGAGACGAGGGAGTCGACTGTCTCCTTATTGGTCTCTGGTCTCCTTATGGGTCTCTGCTAAGAGGGGAGTTACGTGGCAGGCAGACACTAGCAACCAACAGATGTCTCCACATTCAATAAAAACAAGTGAAATTAAAATCAACAACCAACAGAGGGCAGAAAAATCGCGAATCGGCGCCACGATTTTTGGGGTAAACTTCTTTAAAGATTCGTTTCTTCGCAATAAAAGTCTAAGCCCAGAAGTGATGTTTGTTATTCTTAGTGTTCCCATAGAACCACTCCAAATCACATACATATTATTATTATTATAAACATTCTTTATTGATCTTCACTTTAACAATTAATAGCAGAAAAAGCAAAATGCCGTCTGTTGGAGATTGACATTGTTTGAAATAATACAGTGGACACAGAAAAATAAAAGAGTAAAACTGAATGGATAAAGTTATATAAAAGAAAAAGCTTACTGCTAAATGAAACTATTACGGTAATTCAAGGCATGAATACAGAAACTATAAAGACGGTTCCAACCCTCCGTGCCATTGAGTATATTCTTCGTTTCTTAAAGGGTAAAATAAACTTTTGAGAAATAAAGCAGACGCAGTTCTAGTAATATAGGACAGATTGCAATAAAATGGTATATATTTTCGACTTCATTGCAATTGCAAAGAGTGCAGGTGGCATTGACATCTTGTCGATGCGGTACGTAGTTAAGTCTCAGCAGTTCAGTTCTAGCTCTAAAAATAATGCTTATTTGTCTATTTAAGAGTTCTGTTCTAAAGTAGTTGCTGGACCCCAGTGTATGGTTAAGATGTTTGTACATATGTCTCGACGAAGAGGAACGAACTCGATTTAGTCAATCTAGATACATCTTGTCATCGGGTTTCCTAATGCACTCGTATAATTTATCCTCCCATTCATCTGAATTTTTCTCAGTAAGCCTAAGTGCAATGTCAAGTGAGGTTGCGAGCTCATGCCATTCTTTAAAAGGTTATAAATTATATCACATACTATAAACGGATAGATGGAGCTACAATAATATAGCAGTCCACCTCTGATTGGTCGACGAATGAGAAGAGGACTTCTAGATCTCGTCAAAAACTTTTGTCGTTATTAATATGCAAGATACATATATAGGAGGTAATATACTCCGGGCAATTATTTTGGTTTCGTTCTGCGCATCTGTCAAATTCTCTCAATATGGCCGCCGTCTGTGACATCGTTGAATGAGAAGAAATTGTTTACATCGGTATTATTTATTTTCGATAAAAGAGTTTAGTTTTTATACTGCGCTGTGCAGTATTTGGGTGTTCTGTGAACAACAATAACGATAAAAATTAAAATTGGGAATGAAGACATATCATAGCATTTATTCCCAAAACAAAGCAAAATGTGTAAGCAGTGGGTTTTTTGTGTCGTCACAAGGATACATTTCACGTAAAAACAGCGCGAATTTGTTCGAAACATTTTGAAAAAAGTGATTTTGTGTCAATAAACCCATTGTATGAACAGTATGGAATCACATTAAAAAGAAGACGTCCCAAAAAGGATGCTGTGCCTTCAATTTTACTACAGTTTGTAAAGGCTGAAAATGAAACGACCACAAGAGGTTTGAGACTTCAAAATAGATGTTTGATCTCCAGGTTAGATCAGATTGATTGTTGTATCTATTATCTATATTATCTTTATCTGTTTTTTATTTTAGTGTTGAACTGATTACCGAAGAGAATATAGAGTCGAACTTTTCAATGGACAAGATTGAAATATCTAATACAAATACAGTCAATTGTTCCACACAAACTGATTCAAATATTAGGAATATGGATTGCGGGGTACAAGTAAGACCATTGATGGTAGATTGTAGTACCCAAACTGAAAAGTGTAGACCGACATATTCCGAGTAAGTAAATCAGAATGTATAAAAATGCGGTTAAAAAGCTTTAACTGATATATTTTGCATTTTGAAGATTACTGGAACAAAGAAAAGAACTGGAAGCAACAGCAATCCATTTAATTAAGAAAATAGTTTGTCTTATAATATCAAATCGCTTTTAAGTGTCATCATGACGAATAATTCCTTAAAACATTTGTATGCTGATCTCAAAAATGAGTACAATATTTCGTACGTACTAACATACAGGTTAAACCAAGATGTGTTGGAAACCTTTTTTGAAACTTTAAGATCCAAGGGTGGCCTATATGATCATCCAGACAGGTTGGAAATTATGTACTGGATACGGGCATATATACTTGGACGAAATGAAGGAAGTGAAGGGAGGAGAAGAGCACCCTTCTTAAGGAACTGAATCCGGAATTTGCAGCAACTGAAGAACAGCCGGATGAACTGGATTCCTTACAGTACGACGGACTGGAGCATTTGGCCGACTACATTTGCCACAGATTAAGGAACCCTGACTCAGAAGTCGAAGATGGGCAGCAAAAATCTTCATTTACTTGGACAAATCAGCTAATGGAGGGATTTCTTCAAGAGCCTACCAGGGATATGATGGCAAACATGGAGAGGATGGAGGCAGTATTCAAACAATTTAACAAAGACGAGATAGTTTGCAGTAGAAATTATTTAATGAAATTAATTCATTTATCTGAAGACATTCCGTCCGAAAAAAAGGTGAAACAAATTTTCTTTCGGTCACGAATGTATTTTCGCATTAAACACCTCAATAATGTACGCGAGAACTCTTCAATAAGAAAGAAAAGAAAACTAGTAAAAACCATTTCATAAAACAACGCACAAAAGCACTTTTATTTACTTTAATGTTTACCAAACAACAAACAACTTTTTCAATAAATAAATTTCACATCACAATTTTTCAGGCAAAAGAAATCGTATTTTTATTTCATATACATATAAGATGCATGTCAGATACACTGACACTAAATCACAATTAATTGTTATTGAAAATTCTGAATTTAATAACTAAAAATAAGGAAAAAATCCATAACGAATTCAAACTAATTCAAATTACAAACCAAAATCCAATGTGAACAAAAATGTATGTCACTTCGGTCAGCCATCTTGTTTTTTTTTTTTTTTGGTTTTCGTGTGTGCAACATGCGCAAGATACTACCTTCTTTTCTGTATCGTATTTAATATGAGCCAGTCAACAAACGGAAAGGGATTGCCGAGAAAGGAAATACAAATTTTTAACCAACAATCACTGCCAAAACACATAACGTTCTTTTCTTTGTTCTTGAAACCTTAATGAAATAGTCTGTCAAGTTCTTTTTACAAAGTCGAAGTGTTTTTTCTTTTCTGCCCTTAAACATACCTTATTCAAATTTTAAAAAGTTTCCTTTTAGACCGAATGATAAAATTTAAATAAATAGATATTCAGTATTATATTATATTTTCAATGGCTTGTGAAATATGTACAAAAAAGGAAAGAACGCACACTTGCAATTTCAAAGTTAAGGGTTAGAAGGAATTTAATATTCTATGGGCTGTTTTCGTGTCTACTGCTATTCTGAATAACATACATACATACTAAGAAACATTTCATTGGTAGCACCTTATAGTAAATTAAAATACGAATTCAGAATTTTACTTAACTGAATGTTTAAAGTAATGCAACCGACGAAAAGCTTATATTTATTTGTATATCTGATGACTTATGAACTTTAGAAATGAATGTACAATTAAAGACAGATACGCATATTCGGAATTTAATTTTCTTGTCTTGTATATTATCGATTTTTTTTTAACTAATATTTCGATTAAGATAAGTTATAACTAACGAAATAACATATCGATTTCTATGAAATAAATAACATAATGGTATTCAATATTTTTCTTATCACATCTACTCAGTGTGACGAACGTAATAATTAAATAAGATATGCTTACTTAGAGAAAGCGAGCGCTTTATGATCCTTTTTCATTTTAAGCATAAGTTTGCAGTTGCGTTTTGTAGCCACATAATAAGAGAACTATTTTAATGTGACAGTTTCTTTATAAAAAAAAAGTAATTAAAATTAAATATGCGCATTAGTAAAAAATTGTGAGTTCCATATATGTAAGTTTAATTTCTGCAATTATGTAAACAATTGGAATTTATAATTTAACAACAAGGCCCTTTGATATGTTATTTAATTCAAAATTATTTACCCACATATAATATTTTTAAACATTTCTTAAACGTAAACATTTCTTACTTATGCAACTACTGCTTTACTGGTGCATTTTCTGAACACGCACTCCCTCCACCTTGCTCTTGAATTTTTGATGGGATGAAATATTGCCACAAGAGACCAATAAGGAGAGAGTCGACTCCCTCGTCTACCGCCATAGAATTCATTGTGACAGTGGTTTTTATAACATTTCCCCTCCTTGAACAGCTGATTCGAGGCCGATTCACAGACGGGGTTATTTTCTCTTGACTAAGAATACGTGTGAGCTGCGTAATCAGCTGATTAGTTTCCCGAGCAAACTACTTATGTGAGTGAAGGAGACAGGGAAGTAGACTGTCTCCTTTACTCAAAGATTTCTCCTAAAAATTCGAAATAATGGCCGAAATTGGAAGCGTTCGTACATGGCATTTATAAGGCAGTAGTTTCATCAGTTGGGCTATAATTTTAAAACTATATAATAAGTTCTGAAACAAACATATGACACGAATGTATTTTAAACACGATATCTAGCCAAATAGTATTTTAGAATTCCCAAAAAATTACCAAACTCCTATCACTATCTTCGAATTCTTAGACTCGTATTCTAAAAAATGATTTCTTTCATATAATTGTTATTAACAAATATTATGTCTGGTAAAGCAATCCCCATATTTTAATGATTTTTTATTTCTAAAAGAATAATAAGAACGTAACTAAAATTTTTTAATATGCATTTTTTCCGAAACAGGTCAGTCTATTAATTAAGTTCTTATGTTTTTATATTTATATTATTTAATGAAGGTTTTTTAGTGGCTTTTCATACAAGATACACAAAAACTATTGTAACTTTTGCCACAATAAATAAATCAAATAAAATAAAATAATATTTATATAACGTTTATATTATTTATACTACGCTAAGTTTTAGTAAAATATGCTGGGGGACTAATTAATTAATTCTTCTTCTTCTTCGGATGGCGCTACAGTCCGGGGTTGGACCTGGGCCTCAACCAACATGCCTCTCCAGCTAGCACGATCTCTTGCCAACTGCTTCCAGTTGCGCACTCCAATTTGGTTGAGGTCGTTTTCCACTTGTGTGCAGCGAAACAGCAAGAATGATTCTGCGCTTGATTTCGGTACTGATGTAGTTGTCCCTATTCACCGCGGAGCCGAGATAGACGAAGTCCTTAACTACCTCAAAATGTCTGCTGCCCATAGTGACGCTCTGTCCGAGACGTCGATGTTCTGCGTCCTTCTTCGATGACAGCATATACTTAGTTTTGCCCTCGTTTACCACCAGTCCCACTTTAGACGCTTCCGCTTCGATGTTAGCAAACGCCTCATTGACGGCTCGCTGAGTTCTGCCGATCACGTCAATGTCATCCGCATAAGCTAGCAGTTGAACGGACTTGTGGAAGATCGTGCCTCTGATGTTGACGTGTGAGTTACGCACGATCCCCTCAAGAATGATGTTAAAGAAGTCGCATGACAGCGCGTCGCCTTGTCTAAGTCCTTTTTTGACATCGAAGGTCTCGGTGAGTTCGCTACCGACCTTGATGGAGCAGCGAGAGTTCTCCATCGTCATCCTACACAATCTGTAGCGTCCAGGTTTCTGCCTGGCTCATCCCCAGCTGCTTTGAACAGCTCTGCGGACAGTCCGTCTGCGCCAGCAGCTTTGTTCGACTTCAGTCTATCTTGACCTCGTCTAAGTCGGGAGGACGGATTTCTTGTCCATCGTCGTCCAAATTGAGTTGAACATTCTGCCTAAGAGCGGGATTTGTGTCGTCATCGCCATTTAGGAGTCTGCAGAAATGATCCTTCCAGATTCTCAGCACCGACTGCGACTCTACCACCAGTTGTCCATTTTGGTCCCGGCCGAATTCAGTCCGAGGTTTGTAACCGCCAGATAACTGTTTTATCTTTCGGTAAAAATTTCGGACGTCATTCCTGCCATAGCAACTCTCCATTTCCTCGAACGCGCGCTTCTCGTGCGCTTTCTTTTTTCTTCTGAGAAGCTGGTTCTTTTCCCTTCTTCTCTGTTTGTAGAGCTCACAAACAGCTCTCGTCGTTCAATGGAGCGTTGCCTTGTAGGCTTCCTGTTTGACTCGTCGTTAAACCTTCTTGACAACGTTTCTGTCTTCTATTGTTTGTGCAGGCAGCGTCGAACTTTGAGACAGTTTCAGGGAGAATCGATCGGTAAAGGCTCTAGCGATCGGCTGCGATTGTAGCTTTCCGACGTCAAACCGTTTTGGCCTGTCTCGACTCCGTTGCTCTCTCGATATCCGGATTCTTACCTTGGCTACAACAAGGAAATGATCCGAACCGATGTTTGCACCTCGGAAGGTTCGGACATCGAGAATACTGGAGGAGTGTCTGACGTCGATCGCAACATGATCAATCTGGTTGACGGTTGATTGATCAGGTGATCGCCAGGTCCCTTTATGAATGTTAAGGTGTGGGAACCGCGTGCTGGCCACAGAGAGATTTCGCCCCGAGGCGAAGTCAACTAGCCTGAGTCCGTTTCCGGAGGTGTTGGCGTGCAGGCTGTGTCTTCCGATGACTTTAGCAAAGACTTCTTCTCTTCCCAGCTGAGCGTTGGAATCTCCTAGAGCGATCTTGGTGTCGTAGCTGGGGCATCGATCGTATGTCCTTTCTAGGAGGTGATAGAAGTCTCCTTTACTGCTGTCATCTTTTTCCTCTGTCTGGGCGTGGACGCATATGAGGCTTATATTTCCGAATTTAGCCTTGATGCGGATTGTTATGAGACGTTCGCTTATGTATTGGAAGCTTAAGACTTTTTGCCTAAGTCTACCTCGAACAACAAAACCGAATCCAAATAAGCGTTTCCCTCTCCCCTGTAGCAGTCGCCGTGGTATATGTCGCAGTTTCTCACTCTTCTCTTGCCCGGCCCATCCCACCGCATTTCCTGGATTGCGGTAATGTCTGCTTTATAGCAGTCCAGGCCCTCCGCAAGTTCATCGGCTGCACGTGGTCTGTTTAGGGACCTCACATTCCACGTGCAGATCCATAAATCATTGTCCTTTGTACGTTTGCGAGGGTCGTCAACAGTGTATCCATCCGTATCCGAGGCATTCGGTTGTTTCATAACTGGTATTTTTTTTTAAAATGTGGCCGGGTAGTTACCCCGACGCACATCCCCAACCTGGAGGACCAGGCCCCTTTTCTATACCTCTTGGGCGGAGGTCGCACTTATAGGTTACGCAAGTTGAGTTCGGATGAACGGCAACCAGTACCCGGTGGCTACCAACTTGGAGGTACTATAAACACAGTTGATGTGTGGGAAACAGTTACAACAGCTGGGCATCGCCAGGTTGATACCAATCAGTCAGTGCCTACCCTGTTCCCACATCACCCTGCCACCAATTAATTAATTAATTCATGCTATTGCTATATTGATATTCCATATTCATAGTAGAATCATACGTTTTTCAAGACGAAGGTTTGTATTTAGCTATATAAAAATGTTTTTCAAATCACCTTCATTTAATTTTAATTCTTTAATAGCGGTTGCCTGGACAACTATCACCGATGTATGTATAAGGTTAGGTTTCCTTATGTTTTTCAGTATTACACTTTTACAAAGAGTGATTGAAATTATAACAATATAAATTACATTTCCTATCATTTACATATTGCCAAATAAGTAACACTATAATTAAAATAATAATAATAATTGAGTGGCACTACAGCCCATAACGGACCAGGACCTAGCTTCTACAACAACTTTTTTGCCGATTCCGAACGGCGAGATTTGAGAAGCTTTCCATAGACAACTAATACTCTTTGAGTGTTGTCAGCAACTCGAAAGAGGTGGTGCCGTGAAAAAATGCTAGGTGTCCCGTCGTAATTAAAATACCAGATGAAAAGAAATCTCTCCTTAGTGCTTGTTTTTCAAACATGCGTTTCTGTTTAAATTTTGTACATATTTCTTAAGTCATCAGAAATATAAGTTCTATCACTATAAGAAAATGTTTAATTAACATACTATTTAAAGTGTCGATGACACTAAAATCATAAATATTTTCCTGTGGTTATTTACGAACGCCATCTCTTGAATATATATCAAGATGGCTGACGAATTCACGAATTCTGAGCAATTTACGAATGTTTGACACTATTGAGGGCAAACATTCACGAATTTGCCGTGAAACAAGTGTGAGTAAAATGAAAAAAGGTTCGATGTCACGTAAAAAACTTTCTGACAATTATGCTATATCCACAACAATTCGTAAATAAAACTGAAACGGTTGATGGACGACGGGGAAATCAGCTGTTTAATCTGCTGTTCAGTCGAGTAACTTTTTTCTTATTGGTTTCTGATTGCCACTATTTCAAATACACTTTGAATTTTCAATTGGTTTGATTGTGTAAAATGTCTTAAAATAACAAAACATAACAAAAAAATACTATTTCAATTTATCACAGGAATCAGCATTCTAGTACATTCAATAAAAATGGCAAAAAATAAAAACTTTTTTCATATCAAAACCCACCTCAGTAGTTTGAGCGGGAAGATAATCAGCTGATTGGGTAGCTCTCACGTGTTCTCAGTTCGGAGAAAAAACCCTGTCTTTGAATTTGTCTCTTGAATCAGCTTTTCAAGTATGGGAAATGTTATAAGAAAACGTTGTCAAATGGTATCAAATGGCGGGAGACGAAGAAGCTGTGTACTTTCTTCCTTGTTCATCCCTAATCGCTGGCTTGCCTCTCTGACCCTCAACAAAGCGGTGTTTAAATATCTTATTGTTTATTACAAACCACCTAAAGTAAAAATGCGTATTTACCCCTTTTTGCCACCGAGGAATTTTTGACAGCTTGTTGTTTTTGTAGCGTCTGTGAATACGTGTGAGCTGTTGTAATCAGCTGATTGCTTTCCCCTCCAAAATCAGTGGTGGAATATTTTATCGTCTATCATTGCCATTGACATATAATATGCAAGCACATGTGTATAGTTCGGATCGTTAGAATATAAAACTACCAGGTTAAGTTATCTCTATCCAAAGTACATAGGTAATGTTATTTGTTTAAATTAAACTATTAAAATTTAAGTTATCCATTATTCAGGATATACGTGTTTTAAGATGTTGCTTGCAATGGCATGTAACCTCTCAGATTCTAGATGTTGGTAATTGAATGCTCCAATTACTTTTTGTTTTCAGTTTTTTTCTAAAACATCAAAAAACAGTTTCACCTTTCTTATTACCACAGTAACAGAGACCAATAAGGAGACTGTCGACTTCCTGGTCTCCCACCTGTGGGGAAAATTTGACAGCGATTTTTATAACATTTCCCCTCCTGGAACAGCTGATTCGAGGCAGATTTACAGACAGGGTTTTATATATGTTTTTCAAATTACCTTCATTTAATTTTTATTCTCTAAAAGCGGTTGCTTGGACAACTATAACCGATATATTAGGTTAGGTTTCCTTATATTTTTCAGTATTACACTTTTCACAAAGAGTGATTGAAATTATAACGTTATAAATTACATTTTCTATCATTTACATATTGCCGAATAAGTAAAACTAGAATTAAAATACCAGATGAAAAGAAATCTCTCCTTTTTAAAGTTTTTCTTTTTTCAAATAAATGTATTTTATAATTTTATTAACGATAATCTTCACGTAGTTCTTCTCTCAGACGTATGTACATATATCCTCGTTCAAAAAAAAAAATCCCGTAACCGTAGGAAAATTCTTGATGGGACCATTCTCCCATAAAATCTGGGAAAATCCACTGAACTGTGTTTATGGGAAAATGTGACGAGAGAACACACTGAACTATAATAGGATATTTTATATCCACCATTTCTAGTGCTGCCAAATTACGTGATACTAAACATTAACAAATTCGTTACAATTCGGCCCTCCTGACGATTCGTCCTCGATTGAGCTACTTAGGCCAAACATAAGTGTTGCCCCCAGGATCCAAACCCTCCACTGTAATTTCATCCAAGGGTTCAACGCATCTCTTTATCCTACTAGAATCTAGTACACCGTGATATGGAAGCTGTGTTACTTGATATCCTGTTTTTTTTCTTGTAATTCAATTTTATTTCTGACTTCATGCAATGTTTAGATACTAGACAAAAATGCTTAAAACTAGTTAAACGAACCAAAATGGTAGATGAAACTTAATGGCCCTTGGCGGGCACTCTAAGCTAAACCTGAACTTATACTATGTCTTTCGACGAATGTAAATTAAAAACTATTTGCACTAAACATGAATATTGGATTTAAAGAAATTAAGAAAAAACAAAATTGAGAAAAACTTAATGACTGAACTGTTTTATTTAAACTTATAAACTAACTTAAATACTACCTTAAAATAACTTAAACTACCTAAAGCTAAATTGACACACGTACATATACACATGTATATACAATAAAATAGACATGTATATCTGTATGTGTGTGCTTAATATGTACAGTGTATACACATAGGTGCACCGTGGTGCATGAATGTGTATAGCAATGTACTTACTTGATATCCTTCGATGTCTTCTATTACATAACGATCATTTCCTAGCTTCTTTTTCACTACATATGGGCCGCGGTACTTTGGTACTAACTTCTTTTTGGTTCCGACTGAAGTGTCTACATTCTTTATAACAACGTATTCACCGACATCAAACTGTCTTGTCGTCATATGATGGTCATTGAAATAGTTCGAGTTATACTCTTGGGACCTCCTTATTGCTGCAGAAGTTTCGTATCTTAACCTTGCCAAATCTACTCTCTCTCTCTCTCTTTCAGCATACTTTTCATCTAAGTATTCGGTTAGTTCGTCGACAACATCTCCCCTCTGCTCGACCCCAAACAACAATCTACTGGGCGTTATTTTCGTACTAGTGTGATTGGTGTTATTGATTGCGCACTCGACCTTACTCAATTTTTCCCTCCAACCGCTTGGATCGGGTGACTTCACTAACTTCGCTAACATTGCTTTCAGAACTCGATTGACGCGTTCGACCTGACCATTTGACTGCGGGGATCCGACTGCGACCTGGACATGCTTGATATTTTAGGGTTAGGGATCCAATAGTGCTTTAGGATCTGACTAGCGCACTTTTCGATACCGAGGTGCCCATATTTCTCATGTATCAATCGAATAACGTTCTCTTCAAGTTCGACCGGAACAAACACCTGACGTCTTTACTGTAACCCCACACGAAAAACCAATCCACTTTCTAACACATAAGCGGGAACTTCTTCAGTTTCTAATTTCTCACGTATTGACCGAATAACCTCGTCTCTCGCGTGGGCAACCTGGATATATAATTTATCTAATTCTTCGATGGTCACAGCAGCAGCAATATGCACTCGGATAAGCGCATCCACATGCGCCATACGCTCGATTTTTCTATGTTGCACCTGATAATTATAATTTTCAAACATGAGGGCCCATTTAGCCACTCGGGCGTGAGTGACAATAGTGAACGGCAAACGGTCAAGATAAGTTCTAAAACGAGACAAGGCATGAATGACTGCTAATGTTTCTAGTCCAAATCTAATCAATTTAGATTCTGCGTCGAGAAAAACGCTACTGGGTGGAATTTTCCATCGTTTTGCTTTTGCATAAACACTGCACCAAATCCATGCGTTCTTGCATCACAGTGCAGCACGGTTTCGCCTTTTGGATCGTAAGTAGCTAATATTGGAGCAGAGCTTTTGAGAAAACTGTCTTAAAAGCGACAGTGCATTCGTCTGACCAAGCGAATATTGCACCTTTCTTCAGAAGATCTGTCAGCGGTCGAGCAATGCACGAAAACCCGGGGACGAAACGGCGGAAGTAAGAGAACAACCCAATACATCTTTGCACTTCTTTCGTATTTGGGGCACAGGATATGCTTGACTAGCCTCAATATGTTTATCATTGGGGCGGATTCCCTTTTCACTAACGCAATAACCTAGATAATCGATACTGTCGTAAGCAAACTTGCACTTTTTAAAATTCAACTCTAGCCCCGCCTGTCTTAGTAATGTAAGGATCTCGATCAGAATGCTAATATGCGCATCTAAATCGGCAGTAGCGAGGCAAATGTCGTCCAGATAAACAATTATTAGTACTTTGTCAATTAGTGGCTTAAGTGTTAGGTAAATGTATCGTTGAAAGACCGCGGGCGCATTTTTAAGCCAAATGGCATAAATACATATTCGAACTGGCTGAAAGGAGTGACAAATGCGGTGTACTTAACGGATTCTTCAGTGATTCGTATATTATGAAATCCCTCTTTCAGGTCTAAAGTCGTATAAATTTTCTTATTTGCGTAATATTCTAAGCAATCTTCGATCAGCGGGAGAGTAAAATTGTCTCTCACTGCATGTTTACTTAGAGCTCGATAGTCCACACACCTACGCACATCCCCACTTTTCTTCCTCACCAATACTAAGGCTGAAGCATAAGGCGAATCACTACGTCTGATTATTCCTTTCTCCAACAACCGTTCAACTATATTTCGAACCTCTGTCCTTTTATTATATGAAACCCTACGGGGCGAACAAAAAATCGGTGCATCTTTAGTTAGTCTAATAGTCATGGTCCGCATCGGAATCTCTTTCGCTCGGCTTAGCTACACCATTTGTACCCGGAACTAATAACACTTCTTCAGTCAGAACTTTACAATCATTATCAATCTTCTTATCCTCACTAGCAGCGGTCCCATTTACAGCACTTGTACAATACTTGGTTAACATAATATTTCTTTTTATAAAAGGTTCGGTAATATTCGCTTCAATTTTATAACTCTTCGATAATTTACATTTCATTTCGTCTTCAAATTTAACACTATCAGAAAACCTTACGCGCCTAACAGCACCTAGTCTATATGGATCCTTTAAAAGCCTAAGCGGAATAAGTACACTGGCATCTTTAGGTAATTCATAAATTTTATTACTTTTCATATCTTTATATACTTTAAGCAAAAAATGGCGGTCATAAATTCTTCTTTTCAAGTGACATAAATATATGTTGAATTTTGGCAATGCGACACGTACAACAACAATTTCTTCATCCGGGAGAATTATAAAATTATGAGTCTTGACTCTACCACGGAACATCACTCTGCACGTTGCTTTTCCGCACACAGTAAAGCTTCCGTTTCCACGTCCCCTAAGCTGCGTCAGCTCGCTTTTTCCACAGACATACGGGACAAGCGATCTTTTTATAAAACTACTAGGACTGCCAGAATTAAAGAGACATAACAAAGTTTTAACGTCATTGTACTTATTTCGTAGGCTACCGAAGGCAACACTTACCGTTTGATATGAACAGATTTTCTCCGCTACTTCTTCCGCGCTCCATGGATATTCGTTCTCCTCTCCTTTTTTGGGCTCCTGGACAGCAGCTGCAGAACGCTTCTTCCTTGGACAATCTTGATGGTAGTGGCCGACTTCATGACACACAAAACACGAATTTGGCGGCCGCTTCGGTTTTGTACACTGGCTCTGGAAGTGGCCAAATTGTGAGCAATTGTAGCATCTTACATTCTCCATCGACGTGTTAGCACCACCAAGTACAGCGGCGATGGATGCAGTCTTCGGTTTTGTTGCAACGGTGACAGCGGTGGAGAAAGCAACGGTCTTCGGCGGTGCAACGCGGGTCCTCTTCTTCTCGTACCTGTCCAACAGGGCCTTCAGCTGCATTATTGATGTGGCCTTAAACGATATTGCTGCTCCGATCGTTTAGCCCGTCGAAGATACATTCTATTACGTCGGCCTCCGCGATGTTGGTCTGCGATACAAAATTCTTGATGGGACCATTCTCCGATAAAATCTGGGAAAATCCACTGAACTGTGTTTATGGGAAAATGTGACAGAGACATGGATGTTCGTTCATCTGTGGCGACTTGGCCGCACAACCAAATGCAGACTTCCACACACAGATGGCATCGAAGTCGAGACAAAGAAGTTCCCGAACTACTTTTTGAACTTCACGACGGCTTGTGTGAACAATGACCATTGTTCAAGTAGCAGTTATTCGTAGTCTTCTTATTTAAAGCGTAGAAGTGTAAGGAACTATTTTGGAGCTAAAAATAAAGTTAACATTTTTATAACGTTGTTTGAAACTTGTGTTTTTAATTTAAATCTGGCAACCCAAAAAGCCAAAGTGGTGACCCCGACGCAAGTTTTTTTTTAAAAATAACCAGAAATCTACGTTGTTATGACCAATCAGGAAGACACACTCGACATGGATGCAGCTCCATCAACTCCTTCTCAGGCGAGTCCACTACACGGGATTGAAACCAGTCAACTGAGGGAAATTGCAGCATTGAGAAACCTGAAGATTCCACCCTTCTGGAAGGTAAATCCTGCTCTTTGGTTCGCGCAGATCGAGGCACAATTCCATAACAACCGTATTACATCAGACAACAGTCGATTCAACGCAATAGTCGCTGCCCTGGATCCAGAAATTTTGAACGAGGTCTCCGATCTTATCCAAAAACCACCATTACAAGATAAGTACGCATCCTTTAAAACACACTTAATTGCTAGGTTCACAGAATCAAAAGAACGACAGCTCAATAGGCTGATGACTTCACTCGAACTTGGGGATAAACGCCCATCGAGCCTTCTACGTGAAATGCGCAGATTAGCGGGACAGAATGTATCCGATGAAATGCTATCCACAATTTGGATGGCAAGAATGCCAAATAACATTCGTGCCATTCTTTCCGCTAGTCACAACGTTGATCTTACTTCTCTGTCAGAAATCGCCGACAAAATACTGGACAACACAACAACGAATTCTGTTTTTGCGGCTGAAGTCAGCGATGAAAAACTGAGCAGCATCGACTTCAACAGGAGACTCACAGCTCTCGAATCTTCAATGTCCATTCTGACAGCTGAAGTAAAAAAATTATCAGCAAATCAATTTCGAAGTAGGAATCGCACCAAGTCACGTAACCGATCCACTTCGAGGCGGGCCAACTCTCCAACAACATTGTGCTACTTCCACCAAAAGTTCGGGGGAAAAGCAATTAATTGCAAGAAACCATGTACATATAGCTCAAAAAACTAGCAAGTCTGTTGTTACCTGAGGCGGTTAACAACAGTTCGAAATCAAATACTGCAAATTCTGAATGCCGCCTCTACGTGTATGACAAAAACACAAACCAGAAATTCTTGCTAGACTCCGGTTCGACTATATGTGTTTTACCTCGTCCTAACAACTGCCAAAACAAAAGAGGAGAAACAACACTTCTCGCGGCGAATAACTCTCCAATCTACACATATGGACAGAAGACACTTACCCTTGATCTCGGTCTTAGACGGGCAATAACATGGCCATTCATTATTGCCGACGTAAAAACAGCAATCATCGGTGCAGACCTACTCGCGCACTACGGACTTCTAATCGATTTGAAGTCAAAACGCATTGTCGACAAGACAACGTCTCTAAGCGTGCCAGGAATAGTTCACTCCACTGGAATTACCAGACTGCTTTCCGTATTTGGACCTGAACCATATATCAGTCTGGTAAACGAATTCCTTCTTGGTAACAGAGACAATACAGCCGTCAAATCGAAGACCAACAGTGTGCAACACTGCATCGTGACAACGGGTCAACCAATTGCTGAACGTCCACGAAGACTTTCCGGAGATAAGCTGAAACAAGCAAAAAAAGATTTCGACGAGTTTTTGCGGAAGGGTTACTGTCGCGCTTCTAACAGTCCATGGGCCAGTCCGATCCACTTGGTTGAAAAAAAGACTGGCGGTTGGAGATGTTGTGGCGACTACCGTCGTTTAAACGCTCTGACAAAACCGGACAGGTATCCGATACCGCACATCATGAACTCCACGGAAAACCTGCACAATAAAACGCATTTTTCAATCTTGGACCTCGACAAGGCATATTACCAGATTCCTATGGCACCAGAGGATATCGAAAAGACTGCCGTAACAACTCCCTTTGGCTTGTTTGAGTTTGTAGTCATGCCATTTGGACTTAAAAATGCAACTCAAACATTCCAAAGGTACATGGACATGGTTCTCCGTGGTTTGGAATTCGTCTATTGTTATATTGACGACATATTCATCGCTTCAAATTCAGAAGAAGAACATCTTCAACACGTCAAGTTGGTACTACAGCGCCTTCAAGAACACAACTTAATCCTGAATTTGAAGAAGTGCACATTCGGAAAGTCCGAAGTAACGTTCCTCGGGCACAAAATAGACAAATCGGGTTGCAGACCACCGGAGGATAGAGTTGATGTAATTGCCAACTATCCGAAACCAACTACCATCTTGGAACTACGCCGTTTTCTTGGAATAACAAATTACTACAGGAGATATATACCACACTGTGCACACATTCAAGCACCTCTGAATGATCTCATTAAGGATTCCAAGAAAAATGACAAGCGTCCTGTTCCATGGACACTTTCGGCTGAAACAGCTTTCGAAAACTGCAAGAACAGCATCAAGCGAGCAACACTGTTGTCGCACATAAAGCTAAATGCACCACTTGTCTTAACCACTGATGCATCGGATACTGCAGTTGGTGCCAAGTTAGAACAACAAGAATCTGGACAAGGTAAGCCGATTGGACTTTATTCTTGCAAATTGTCAAAAGCCCAAAGTCGATACAGCACTTACGACCGTGAACTACTGGCGATCTATCTGGCCATACAGTACTTCAAACATCTGCTAGATGGTCGACATTTTATAGTTCAAACAGATCACAAGCCATTGGTATATGCATTTCAACAACGCTCCGATAAAGCTCCTCAACGTCGCTTGAGACAACTAGATTTTATATCTCAGTTTACCACAGATATACGATATCTCCCTGGTGAAAGCAATCTGGCAGCCGACGCACTTTCTCGGATCAATGCTATATCAATGCCCTCACAGTTTGATCAACGTGAACTTCATCTGTCCCAGCTATTAGATGAAGAACTGCAAGACATCCTGAAGGAAGGGAATTCATCACTCAATTTATCGAAAATCACCTTAGAACCTGGTATTAAAATTTACTGCGATGTTTCAGACAACTCTATTCGGCCGTATATACCATCTTCATTACGCCGAAAAGCATTCGAGTCAGTGCACAACCTTGCACACCCAAGCGGAAGGACAACCAGTCGACAACTCAGGCAAAAGTACGTTTGGCCAAACATCAGAAGGGATGCACTAAACTGGTCACGAACTTGCATCCAATGCCAGCGTTCGAAGGTAAATAAACACACACATTCAATGGTAAATTCAATTCCTGTTCCAGAACAACGATTCCATCATGTGCACATCGACATAATAGTTTTACCACTCTGTCAAGGATATAGATACTGCCTCACAATAATAGACCGGTTCAGCAGATGGCCAGAAGCCATATCCCTACGGGATATGACTGCAGAAACTGTGGCGAACGCATTTTACACACACTGGGTTTCACGTTTCGGTTCTCCTGTGCAAATAACAACGGATCAAGGGACACAGTTCGAGTCCGCATTATTCACTGCCCTCACCAACTTATTGGGGACTATACGGATTCGAACATCACCATACCATCCAGCTTCAAATGGACTAATTGAACGTTGGCACCGTTCATTAAAAGCTGCACTTATGTGCCACGAACAAACTCGCTGGGTTGATGCTCTCCCAACAGTTTTACTGGGATTGAGAACGGCATACAAAGATGACATCAAAGCTTCAGCAGCAGAGATGGTGTATGGAAAAAATATCCGAGTCCCTGGTGAGTTCTTCACACCGGAACAAAACATATCCAACCCTCAAATTTTCGTTGAGAGACATCGAGAAATGATGAGAAAACTTGGACCAACAGGAACATCCAATCATTCCAGCAAAAAATTGTTTGTTTCACCAAGTCTTCTCACATGCACTCATGTTTTTCTACGATGTGACTCCGTAAAGAAACCTCTGCAACAGCCATACACCGGACCACATCCTATAATAAAAAGAATAACCAGCCAACTATTCACAATCAACGCAGATGGAAAAGTAACAAACGTATCCATAGACCGACTCAAACCAGCATGGATGTATGCCGAAACAATAGATGCAATAGTTGAAAAACAATTTATTAATTCAACCAATTTTTCTTCTTTAGCAAACAATTTGAAATCAAAAGCAGATACCCACAAACAGCTGAGAAAAGTACGTTTTGACGTTTGATTCAACCGCGACTTCGTCACTAGAGGGGGAGTACTGTGGCGACTTGGCCGCACAACCAAATGCAGACTTCCACACACAGATGGCATCGAAGTCGAGACAAAGAAGTTCCCGAACTACTTTTTGAACTTCACGACGGCTTGTGTGAACAATGACCATTGTTCAAGTAGCAGTTATTCGTAGTCTTCTTATTTAAAGCGTAGAAGTGTAAGGAACTATTTTGGAGCTAAAAATAAAGTTAACATTTTTATAACGTTGTTTGAAACTTGTGTTTTTAATTTAAATCTGGCAACCCAAAAAGCCAAACATCCATGGACAGAGAGAAGACACTGAACTATAATAGGAATTTCTATAGCCACCATTTCTAGTGCTGCCAAATTAATTAATACTAAACACTAACAAATTCATTACACCTTAGTGCTTGTTTTTCAAACATGCGTTGTTGTTTTAATTTTGTATATATTTCTTAAGTCATCAGGAATAGAAGTTCTATCACAATAACTATTTTTTAAGTAACATACTATTTAATGTGTTGATGACACTTGTAGAAACTAAGGTCTGGCAGCACTACAACTATCATAAATGTCAATAATATAATAGAAAGCACAAACCACCTAAAGAACCACCTATAGGTGGTTTGTGATAGAAAGTGCAAATCAGAAACCAATAAGGAGACAGTCGACTCCCTCGTCTCCCGACCTTGCGAAAAAATTTGACAGCGTGTTTTATAATATTTCCCCTCCTTGAACAGCTGATTCGAGGCAGTTTCACAGACAGGGTTTTTTCTCTTGACTGAAAATACGTGTGAGCTGCGACATCAGCTGATTAGTTTCCTGCGAAAACTACTTATGTGAGTGAAGGAGACGGGGATGTTGACTGTCTCCTAATTTCTGCTAAAAATTCCACAACGAAATAATGGCCGACATTGGAGGCGTTCATAAATTGTATCATTAAGGCAGTAGTTTCATCAGTTGGGCTATAATGTTAAAACTTTATAATAAATTCTGAAACAAAAAATACGACACGAATATATATTGAACACAATAAGAAGACAAATAGTTTTCTGGAATTCCTTAAAATTTACTAAACTATCTTTGAATTCTAAGAATCGTTTTCCAAAAAACTGATTTCTTTCATATAATTGTTGTTTACAAATATTATGTTTGGTAAAGTTATCCATATTTATATATATATTTTATACTTTTTTGTTGCTAAAAAAAATAATAAGAAAGTAACCCAAAATTTGTACGTATGCAATTTTTTCCGAAACAACTCAGTCTTTTTATTGAATTCTTATGTTTATATTATTTATATATATTATAATTGTCACGCGTAGGCGTGTTAGGTATTTTTAGGTTAACTAATGTTAAGTTTTATTAAAATATGCTGGAGGGACTCATTCATTAATTCATGTGTTATATGTCAATATGTTATACTGAAATTCCATATTCATAGTCGAATCCTGCGTTGCTGTTTCAATTTTGTACATAAGTATTTCTTTAGTTATCAGAAATAAAAGTTCCATCATAATAACTAATTGGTTAAATAACATACCATTTAGAGTGTCGAGGACACTTATATCATAAACAATTTTCTGTAGTTACTTACGAATACATTCCGTTGAATATATAACAAAATGGCTGAGGAATTCACGAATTGTGGGCAATTTACGAATGTTTGACACTATTGAGGGCAAACATTCATGAATTAGCCGCCATGTTGCTTTTTGGAGGGGAAACGTAAACAAGTGTGAGTAAAATGAGAAAATGTTCAATGCTACGTAAATGAGTTCCGGAAAATTAGGTTATATCAACCACAATTCGTAAATAATACTCAAACGGTTGACGGACGAAGGGGAAATCAGCCGTTTTATCAGCTGTTCAGTCGACCATCTCCTTCCTTATTGGTTTCTGGTAAAAATGTTTCTTTCCTCCCTTTTTCACTTAGATGTTGTTCGACACAACACGCTCAATAAAATTAATCTCTAAAATATAAAGATAATCATCTTTTATTTTCAAAAGGTTATGGGCCCAGGTCGCTAAAATACTGGAGAGTATTTGGAAAAGCATTTATTTGTCGGATTGCAATATTTGTTGCCAGAAATTCATATAACTTCACCCTAACCTCGAAATGATCATGAATAGAATCTAACTATTCAATGGAGAGAATTACGCCTCATGGAAACACCAAATGGAAGCAGTGCTACACAAAGCACATCTAATTGGTTATATCGATGGGAAGATTCCGAGACCAACTACTGCAGGAACAGAGCAGGAGAGTTGGGATGAAAAGGACATGGACGCAAAAGCCGAACTTATTCTATAATCGCTCTTGTAAAAGACTAGAAATCGTCCAAGGACGTTTGGAAATTCCAAGAAGACACATATGACCGAAAGGGACCAAAGCAGAAAACGGAGGAGTTCAGACGCCTTATAAATACCAGGATGAGAACTGCTATATGTGTTCAGCACGGTCTACATTCAAGGATTTGAATGTAACGTTAACAAACGGAAAAAGGGTCAGAATAGCAGGCATCGGAACGGCATTTATACCTCCACAGTTAAGCTGCATCGGGCAAAAAATCAAACTCTTTTTATTCCAGATTTAAAAGAAAATCTTATTTAACATCACTGAAGCAACTGCAATCGAAATTAATGGTGACTGGATTGCCACTCAAATTTAGTTCCGATGACACTAGTTGCGCACCATGTATTTGGGCGAAACAAGCAGTCAAGCCATTTGTTGTGTGTGGTGAAAAGAGGACAATGAAGAGACTGGAACTAGTACATTCAGACGTATGCGGACCCATGCGTACGGAATCGTTAGGTAAGCCAACGTACTTCGTAACGCTCATCGATGATTACTCTAGACGAATTTCTGTGTACTTTATGAAAAGGAAAAGCGAAGCATTGGAAAAATTCAAAGCTTTAAAGGCATTTGCAGAAAAGCAAACGGGCGATGCAATCAAGTGCTTAATGACAGATAATGGCACGGAATATATGAATTGAAATTTCAAGGAAATTTTACAGCAAAATGGAATTGATCACGAGTCTTCTGAAACATACACAACACAACAAAATGGGTAGCAGAACGTACAAACAGAATTTAAGTGGAAATGGCAAGATGTCTAAAGTTGGACGCTGGTTTACCAGACATTTTATGGGTTAAGTTGATATGCACAGCGGCTTTTATTAGAAATAGATGGCCAACGAAAGCAAATGGTGAGGCCACTTCAGAAGAATTATGGACAGGCAAGAAGCCGGACGTGCCATCCTTCAAGGGTATTGAAACATATTGGAGAAAGGAGGCAATCCAGGAAAATTTGATGCAAGGAGTACGGAACATCTGATAGGGGGATATAGAAGTGAGCACGGAACATATCGGATCTGGAAACCTGGAACCCATATCGTACTCAAAAGTAGAGATGTGCGTTTTTTGAATGAAAGTTCGATCACCGATGGAAATAATAAAAGTGACCACTAAAATTATTATATTTTTGATTTCCATTCTTAAGATCGCAACGGCCAACAGCCTAAAGAGACATCATTTGACAAAGTCACCAAAAACGAAAACGAACAAACACCTGTAGAGGACCAAAATCAAAGTATACCAACTGAAATTGAAGTAGCTTACACAGTCAATGCTGATTCAGTGAGTTTGAAGCAACTCAAAGGCATGGAGAACCGCGATGAGTGGCGCCAGACGATGCAGTAGGATTATGACTCAGTTTTACGCAATTGAACCTGGGAATTAGTGGACAGACCCACTGATAGAAGTGTAATTTAGTCAAAATGGGTTTTCAAAACAAAATATTTCGCAGATGGTACCATTGACCGGAGGAAGGAGAGATTGGTGGCGAAAGGGTATGATCAAATTCATGGACTGAATTATACCGATACTTATTCCCCAGTAGCCAACATACATTCAATTCGTCTGACTCTGGCTATAGCAGCACAACACGAATTGCAAGTACAACATCTCGAGGTCTCGGCAGCATACTTAAATGGAGAGATAGATACAATTATCTATATGGAACAACCAAATGGTTTCCATGAAGATGCTGCAAATAAAGTCTGCAAACTAAGAAAAGCCATTTATGGCCTAAAACAGTCTGGACGCTAGTGGAATTTGAGACTCGACAGAACCCTAAAAGAACTTGAATGTACATCATCAGCGTACGACAAATGTATCTACTACAAGGTAAATGGAAAACGTATTACAATTATAACCGTCTACGTAGATGATTTACTATTAGCAACGAATGATGCGAAGGAACAGTCTTCAGTGTGCGCAAAATTATCGGAAGACTTTGACATTCGAAACCTGGGTGAACCAAAACTATGCGTAGAATTTGAAATTTCTAAAAATGACGGAGTGTTTAACATAGGACGAACAGGTTACATCAACAGTTTGAGAAAATTTTATGATTTTGGTAAAGCTAAGCTTTGAAATGTATTTAGTAATGTGGAAAATCCCTAAGACTTAAAAGCGCCATCTAGGGGCGCATAGATCACTTAATAATACTTATGCTGCGGTTGGCACCTCTTCAACGAAGGCAACCATTACCGGCTCTGTCATTCTGTTGTCGTTCGTCGGAGCCAGGAAGAGGTGCAAACCGCAGTAAGTACTGAATTCAATAAAGAAATTATATTAATGTACAATATTGTAATCCTACAGAAATAAACGCGCTCAACCGTGTTTTAAGCGTACTCTTCCAGTCTTCGAACGACAATATCTTTATTTCGCGTGGTTGCTGTTGTATTTGTGCATTGGTATCACGTGGCTCGCCTACCACATGTTAAGTCGCACACCACCCCGACGCAGCCCACGAAACCACGGAATGGATCCTGCATTGCCAACCACTTCCTCTGCCGTAAGTGTTGCCGGAACCCCAGGAATATCCGAAGCCGATGCACCATCCGCCGCATCCAGAGTACCTCCCGTCCCGAGTGTCCCACCCGTTACAACTTCCGCAGAGCCTACTACTGCAAATGGTTCTGGATTTGTTGCCATCGTTCAGCCAGAACAACTACAGATTCATTCGCTGCAGGAACGGATCGCCGCGCTGGAAGGACAACTCAAAGCCACGCAAGTGCAACTAAGAGATAGTGACTTTCAAGGTAACACGCTGAAGTTGGCAATGCAGTCCCGGCCCGTTAGCAGGTCTTTAGCACAATCATCAGTGGCAGTGACACACGCGGCGCAGCCAGCTCCGCAGGAACAAGCCACGCATACACAACTGCCGTCTTTGTGCGCGTCGCTACCCTTATCCGCGTACGCAACTCCTTCGAGTGCGCACATGTCATCATCAAGTACGTACGCATCGCCGCCATACTCCTGCACGCAGTCTCAGCATTTGTACGCACCGTCGCCGCATTCGTACACGCAGCCTCGGCTACAGGCATAATCCTCAGGTCAGACGTCGGCCGCATACAGTTTGGTGCCACGTAAAGTCCAGGACCTTCCAACGTTCTCCGGAAATACTGATGATTGGCCTATGTTCTACAACACGTTCGTGCAGACAAATGCCGCCTTCAACTACACGAACTTGGAGAACAACCAGAGGCTTCAGAAATCTCTTGAGGGTGAAGCAAAGGAAGCTGTCAAGTCCCTGCTGATACACCCGGACAACGTAGGAAGCATCTTGGAGGAACTCCGTTTTCGTTGTGGTCGTCCGGAGCAGCTTATTAATAGCCAGCTGAGTCAAGTGCGAGAGATACAGCCGGTTAATGAATCTAATATTGCTCGACTCGTTCCATTTGCAACGAAGGTGAGGAACCTGGCCGTATTTTTGCAATCTGTCAACTGCCAGCAGCACATTGCAAACCCATCATTGCTCAAGGAGTTGGTTTGCAAACTGCCTATGCCGAAGCGAATGGAATGGACGAGATATGCCACAATAATTCAGCCATATCCAACGATCATTAACTTCAGCGATTGGCTTTCTGACGTAGCCAGACTAATATGTTCCGTTCAGGACATCGAAGACAAAGAGCCGAAACGACGCCTGCTTCTATTGTATACTACTGAGCCTAAGGACTCAAGATTGCCGAAATGCCCTTTGTGTCCAGGCGTACACAAGGTCAACGAATGCAGTGAGTTCGTCAAAGCTGCGGTGCAGGAGCGTTGGCTGAACGTCAAACAACATGGTCTATGCTTCCGGTGCCTGAGGAAGGGCCATACTACCCGCAGTTGTCACGTGAAGAATATTTGTGCAAAGAATGGTTGCCAGAGGAGACACCACAAACTACTCCATGAATTTCGGCCTATTTCTGCCTCGCCTCGTGACGCAGGTCAACAAGCACCTCAATGTTCCAACGCTGGTAGTGTGCTGGCCACCAAAGAGATTGCAGTCAACGAGACAAAGCTTTTGTTTCGTGTATTGCCAGTCACACTGTATGGTCCAAACAAAGCCGTCGACACGTATGCAATTTTCGATGAGGGATCCTCTATTTGAATTTTGGATGTGTCTTTGGTAAAATAGATGGGCCTCAAAGGTAGTCCACATGAACTCAGTATGCAGTGGATTGCGGGTAAACAGGCACAGGAGCCATCGTTGGTAGTTAACATGCCAGACAGCTTATTGATGGCACAGAAGCGTTTGGTGGGAGTAGAACGTAAAATGAAGAGGAACGAAGACTTCGCCGCCGCCTACAAGTCTATCATAAAGAGTTACGTGGACAAAGGTTATACCCGTAAACTGCAGCCAGCAGAAGCCGCCGTCACAGGACCGAGGACCTGGTATTTGCCTAATTTTGGGGTAGTTAACCCCAACGCCGTGGCGCAGTGGTAAGTGCATCGACTGCGGCGCAGAAAGTCTGGGTTCGATCCCCGGACGGGACACCTAGCATTTTTTTCACGGCACCACCTCTTTCGAGTTGCTGACAACACTCAAAGAGTATTAATTGTCTATGGAAATCTTCTCAAATCTCGCCGTTCGGAATCGGCAAAAAACTGTAGGTCCCTTCTACTCGTGAAGAACAATAGCATGCACAACACGAGTAGTTGTTGTAGAAGCTAGGCCCTGGTCCGTTATGGGCTGTAGTGCCACTCAATTATTATTATTATTATTATTAACCCCAACAAACCTCAAAAACTCCGCCTAGTTTTTGACGCCGCCGCCGAGGTAAATGGAGTGTCACTCAATTCCTACCTGCATAAGGGTCCTCAGACATACCAGCCGCTGCCATCTGTCCCTTTTCACTTCCGAGAGGGAGCAGTTGCCGTTTGTGGAGACATCAAGGAGATGTTCCACCAGGTTAGGATTCGCCAGGAGGATAGATGCGCGCAACGATTTCTATGACGTGATGGGGATGACGGCAAGCCGCTCGATGTTTACGAAATGCTGGTGATGACGTTTGGAGCTGCATGCTCGCCTTGTGCTGCTCAGTACGTCAAGCTCAAGAACGCCTTGGAGCACAGCGGTATATACGATCCTCGCGCCGTCAAAGCCATCGAAGATTTCCATTATGTGGACGACTTCGTGGACAGCTTTGTATCTGTTGCGCAAGCCATCCACATTTCAGCTCAAGTCCGAGAAATCCACAAAGCCGCTGGGTTTGAGTTGTGTAACTTCACTTCGAATTCGGAAGCCGTTCTCACCGCTCTCAAGTCCGCCACACCCACTAACGGAGAGACTCTTTTGCGAGACGAAAAAGTCTTGGGCATGTTTTGGCAACCAGGTAAAGACAAGTTTCGGTACAAACTACAGTTTCATCGAGTAAGCAGCGACGTTGTCCATGGGAGCCGACGCCCTACAAAACGAGAACTGCTCAGCATCATCATGTTCGATCGTGTTCGATCCACTGGGTTTCTTGAGCCCTTTCGTCGTAGCTGCGAAGCTTGTGATGCGTGAAGTTTGACGTCGTGACTTGCTATGGGATGAAGAGCTGCCAGAAAATATCTGTACTTTCTGGAACATGTGGCGTCTGCAGCTGCCCAACGTTATCGAGATGGAAGTTCCTCGTTATTACTTCCGAAATGGTGTCCCCAAGGATCTTCAGCTTCACGTCTTTGTGGATGGAAGTAAGGACGCCTTCGCAGCCGTTGCATATTGGAGAGCCACAAACAATGATGACGTGGTCGATGTGGCGTTCATCTGTGCGAAGACGAAATGCTCTCCCTTGAAGCCGTTGACTGTGCCTCGTATCGAACTCCAGGCAGCAGTTTTGGGTTCGAGACTTATGAAGACCGTGCTTGAAGGACATGCTGTCTCCGTCACACGTAAGTTCCTTTGGAATGACTCTTCGACGGTGATCAAATGGATCCATAGCGAAAGTCGTCGCTATAAACCGTTTGTGGCTCATAGAATAGCCAAAATATTGGAGACAACAGAGCAGACTAGTTGGAGGTGGGTTCCGACGACCGAAAACCCAGCAGACGATGCGAATAGAGCTAAAGGTCAAATCGACTTTAGTTCATCGTCTAGGTGGTTGAATGGCCCAGATTTCATGCCAAGCCTGACCCCCTTCTCGTACACTGGTTTGGACTTCTTCGGGCCACTCACCGTCTCCATTGGTCGCCGTATCGAGAAAAGGTGGATTGCGCTCTTCACTTGCCTGACGGTTAGAGCCATCCACTTGGAAGTTGCGCATGACCCATCAACGGATGCCTGCATCATGGCTATACGCAACTTCATCAACCGCCGGGGAGTTCCAATTCGGATACGTAGTGACAATGGTAAGAACTTCATCGGTGCCGACCAGGACGCGAAGCGTTTCTCTCAAGTATTCGACTGCCTTCAAATCCAAGATGAACTGTCAGCAAAGGGCATTGACTGATGCTTTAACTGTCCCTACAACCCGTCAGAAGGAGGTGTCTGGGAGCGTATGGTACAATGTGTGAAGCGTGTTTTGCGGCATACGCTCAAAGAAGTTTCGCCGCGAGAACACACTTTATTGTGCCTGGTGATAGAGGTCGAGAACGTGGTCAACTCACGGCCGCTAACGCATTTGGCCGTAACCGTTGACCAAGAGGAGCCGCTTACGCCCAATCATTTTTTGCTGGGTTCAGCTAATACAGAGTACCTACCGACCTTAACACGTCGAGTCAAGTGGTGCCGAAGGACAAAGCCAGTCGAGGTCGGAGACTTGGTCTTCATCTGCGACCCCAACACTCCTAGACGAGAGTGGAAGCGAGCCAGAGTTCAACGTGTGCACCAAGGAGCAGATGGAGTCATCAGGCGAGCCGAAGTGAAGACAAGTAAAGGAGTTCTACCGCGCCCAGTCTCAAGGTTGGCTGTATTGGACGTGGTGGCTGATGGTGAATCGGACTGATTCACGGGGGTGGGGATGTGGAAAATCCCTAAGACTTAAAAGCGCCATCTAGGAGCGCATAGAGCACTTAATAATACTTATTCTGCGGTTGGCACCTCTTCAACGAAGGCAACCATTACCGGCTCTGTCAATCTGTTGTCGTTCGTCGGAGCCGGGAAGAGGTGCAAACCGCGGTAAGTACTGAATTCAATAAAGAAATTATATCCATGTACAATATTGTAATTCTACAGAAATAAACGCGCTCAACCGTGTTTTAAGCGTACTCTTCCAGTCTTCGAACGACAGGGGAAGCTTATAATTGTTTGTACATCCGATGACTTAAGAAATACAGAAATGAATGTACAATTGAAGACAGTTACGCATGTTCAGAATTTTATTTTCTTGGCTTGTATATTATTGATTTTATTTAAACTAATATTTCGAATCGATTTATTATAACGCTTAAGTTATAGCTAAAGAAATAACATATCCATATCGACTCATATAAAATTAATAATATAATGGAATTCAATACTATTTTAATCACATCTACTCAGTATGTCGAGCGTAATAATTAAATAGCATACGCATACTTAAACTAGGAGAACGATTAATGATGATTTTTCATTTTATATGTAAGTCAGCAGTTGCGTCTTGTAGTCATTTTGTTTATAAGAGGCAATATGGAAATTTCTTTTTAGAGAAAAGTTATTAAAATTCAATACTATTGGGAGAAATTGTGAGTTTGATGTCTACAATTAGGTGTGCAATTGTAAATAATAATTTAACAACAAGGTCTATTGATATGTTAATAAATTCAAAATTATTTACACACATATAATATGTTAACACATATCTTTAAGTGCACTGCCTTACTGGTGCACCTTCTGAACACGCTCTCCCTCCGCAATGTTCTTGAGTTTGTTGGTGGTGAGAAATATTGCTGTTATTTAAATGCCTTAAAATAACAAAAGATAGTAAAAAAATATGTATCCACATTCCGCAGAATTTATCACAGGAATCAGCATTCTATGACATTAAATGAAATTGACAAAACAACGACTTTTTTCATATTGTAACCCACCCCAGTATTTTAAGCGGAGAGGTAATCAGGTGATTGAGTAGCTCACACGTATTTTCAGTTCAGAGAAGAAACCCTGTCGGTAGATTTGTTATAATAAACGCTATCAACTGGTATCAAAGGGCGGCAGAGGAAGAAGCTGTGAATCTCCTTCCTTGTTCATCCCTGGTCTGAGTTATGTGCTATTCGCCATTTTATTGAAACTATCATGGCCGAATTTGATTTTTGGAAGTAATCAGCTGTTCAAAACACACCACATGAGTAAGATGCGTGATATATAGCTTGGGAATAAGATAGTATGCGTGTTTGTCATTTGTTAAAGGGTTTTTCCAGTCATAGACGCGTGGCTTCTATAGGTGGTTTGTGGTTGATTCTTGTTGGTATATAGCACAAACCATTTAAAGTAGACATGCGTTTTTAGCCCTCTTTGCCAACGAGGATTTCTTGACAGCTTGTTGTTTTTGTAGTGTCTGTGAATACATGTCAGCTGTTGTAATCAGTTGATTGTTTTCCCCTCCAAAATTAGTGGTGGAATATCTTATCGTTTATCATTGCCATTGACACATTATATGCAAGCACATGTGTATAGTTCGCATCGATAGAATATAAATCTACCAGGTAAAGTTATATCTATCCCAGGTACATATGTGTATAGGTAATGTTAATGTGCGTGCATGGCTTTCTCGACATTTGCTAAAAAGCCATTCATAACATTCATCCACATAAACAAAACTCTATCGTCTGTCCACCTTAATGTTAAATTTAAATGGGGGTTTAAATGTTAAAATAAAGTTATTTCAGTTATCAATTATCCAGGATGTACATGTGATAAGATGTTGCTTGCTTATAGCATGAGATCTCTCACACTCTCCATGTTGGCAATTTAATGCTCTAACAACCTTTTGTTTTCAGCTTCTTATTAAATTCCAAATTTAAAATTTCACCTTACTTACTACCACAGAAAGTAGGGGAAATCGAACAGTTAATGTCTAAAAGAGAGGCGTTCGATAGGTGCACTCACTTGCGTGCATGGATGAACAAGGAAGGAGATACACAGCTTCTTCGTCTCCCGCCCTTGGGGAAAATTTGACAGCGTTTTTTATAACATTTCCCCTTCCTGAACAGCTGATCGGAGAGCCAAATTCACAGACAGGGTTTCTCTCCGAAATGAGAATACGTGTGAGCTACTCAATCTGCCGATTACCTTCCCGCTCAAACTATTGGGGTAGGTTTTAATATGAAAAAAAGTCGTTAATTTTTGCCAATTACATTTAATGTCATAGAATGCTGATTCCTGTGATAAATTCTGCGGAATGTGGAAACATAATTTTTTTTTGTTATCTTTTGTTGTTTTAAGACATTTTACACAGTTGAACTGATTAAAAATTTAAAGTGAATTTAAAATACCGGCAATATTTCTCACCACCAAAAAATTCAAGAACATGGCGGAGGGAGTGCGTGTTCAGAAGGTGCACCAGTAACGCAGCAGTTGCATTTAAGGCATACTTTTAAGAAATGTTTTAACATATTATATGTGTGTAAATAATTTTGAATTTATTAACATATCAATAGACCTTGTTGTTAAATTATAAATTAAAATTGCATACATAATTTTATACATACAATATTACAATGCTTCCCTTATAAAATGAATACAAAACGCTAATACAGACTTATGTTTAAAATGAAAAATTATCATAAATCGCTCTATTACTTTAAGTATAAATATGTTATTTAATAATTGTGTTCGTCATACTGTAGATGTGATTAGAAAAATATTGAAATCCACTAAATTATTGATTTTATAAGAATCGATGTAGATACGTCTTTTCGTAAGTTATAACTTTAGCTTTATAATACTACCAAGTCGAAATATTAATAAAAATCAAATAATAATATACAAAACAAGAACATGAAATTCCGAACATGCGTAAATGTCTTTAATCGTACATTCATTTCTGTTTTCATAAGTCATGTGATATACAAATAAATATAAATTTTACATCGTTGTTTTAGGCTGTAATTAGTTACACATTGGCATTACTATATACATTTTAATAAATGTAATGTAGTGGTATAGAATCAAAAAGAGTAAGTTATTTTTTATAATTTATAGCCCATTATTAAAAAAGAGTGAACGTGTGTTGTTTTTCTAAAGCTCATCAGAATCCTTACAGTAAAATACTGAATTCCCCTTTATTTCTGTAATAAAATAAGGTGCTAATAATAAAATTCTTCTTAGTAGAATATGTAATTCAAAATCTCGGTAGAAACGAAAACCGCAAAAAAAAATACAAAATTCCTTCTTATATTCAACTTTGAAATTGCAAATATGCTTCCTTTCCTTTTTGGTATATATTTCACAAGCCATTGGATGTATAATATAATACTGAATACCTATTTGATAATAATTTAAAATCTTTATATATTAATTAATTAAAGTTTAGATGAGACTAATTTCAAGGAAAATTTATTTGGTTACTTACGAACCTACTCCGAATAAAATCTCATAATGGTTGACGAATACAGGAAATACGTGGGCAATTTACGAATGTTTGACACTATTGTGGGCAAAAATTCAGGAAATGGTCGACATGCTGCAAATTTTGGAGGGGAAACGCAAACAAGTGTGGGTAACATGAAAAAATGTTCGATGGTTCGTAAATAACTTTCAGAAATAAACCTAAATCCACCACAATTCGTCAATAACTGTCAAACGTTTGTAGAATGTAGGGGAAATCAGCTGATCGATCAGCTGTGAAGCTGTGTATCTCCTTCTTTGTTCATCCATGCTTGCGTGGTAGTTGGATAACTGGAAATGGACTGGAAACTTGCTAAAAGTGATTACCAAATAAAATCAAACATACTTTTTCAATCTTAAAACTACACATTATTCACACAATACGTATGTACTTAATTTATTTAGTGAAAGCAAGCAATATTAAAATGCATATATACGTTGCTTTCACATAACAAATTGAAAAATATTATCTGAATTTGTAAACACAAAACTGTACCACTTCAAATACATCTCAGTGGTGATGATTGCTTTCAAAATATTTAATATATAATATTTTCGACTTTTAAACAAGTTTTGGTACATAAAACAAATATACTTGAGGGATTGTCCGTCCACATCCGGTTTTATTCAGTAGAAAGAATTATTTTTGCTTTTGGTTTGAAAATTGTATATTAATATTGTTAAATTATTTCTCATAAGACAAGCTAGAATTTGCGCAAAACTCAGAACGGTACACAAATTGTATAAGAAACTTAAAATTGAATGAAACTTTATAATATACTTTTTTCGCAAATGGTTTTATACACGTTTTGAAATTATGATATGATTCCTAACTCCAGGGAATATTCATTGCGTATCCGTGAAAAATTATGAAAATCGGGTTTAATATAAAATATAGAACTAAACATACATCTGACTATGATAAGAGACGGATGAAGCTTACGTGAGAAAACTATGCGGACACTGCCTTTGAGGCACTTCCAGAGGCGTTCCAATTTGGTACTTTTCGTCTGAAGTTGGGTGCTATTCGCCATTATTTTGAAACTATCATGGCCGAATTTGATTTTTGGAAGTAATCAGCTGTTCGAAACACACCACATGAGTAAGAAGCGTGAAAAACAGCTTTGGAATAAGATAGTATGCGTGTTTTTTTTATAGGATAAAAAGTTTTTCCAGTGGAAGACGCATATCTACTATATTTGGTTTGTGGTATATAGCAGGGATGAACGTAGAAGGTATTTGCCGGTATTTTAAATACACTTTGAATTTTTAATCAGTTCGATTGTGTTAAATATCTTAAAACAACAAAAGATAATAAAAAAATTTTTTGTATCCACATTCCGCAGAATTTATCACAGGAATCAGCATTCCATGACATTAAATGAAATTGACAAAAAATAACTTTTTTTCATATCAAAACCCACCCCAATATTTTGAGCGGGATGGTAGTCGGCTGATTGAGTAGCTCACAGGTATTCTCATTTCGGAGAGAAACTTTGTCTGTGAATTTGGCTCTCGAATCAGCTGTTCAATAATCGGAAATGTTATAAAAAACGCAGTCCAATTTTCCCCAAGGGCGGGAGACGAAGAAGCTGTGTATCTCCTTCCTTGTTCATCCCTGGTATATAGTTAAGCTACGTGTTGATACTTTTTATTAACTAGTGGTTATAATGTCTTTAAATTACAAGAAAGTTTCAAAGTTGTTGGTAAACTGGCCCTTAGATAAAAGCAAAGTGGGAAGGTAACTTTTTTGTGCGACAATTAAAGTGTAAAGTATTAACAGTGGGTATATCGTTTGTGTGTCGTAATAAGTTCCAGAACGACTTTACATTTTGTATGTGTATTTATTAAAATTCACTTACAATTTTAGTTTGTCTCAGATTTCAGTATAAAAATTGTAATTATATTATTATTTATATGTTTAGTCGGATGTTGGCTGCAACATTTTTGTATTGCGTAATACCAATTTTTTGAGGGCAAACATTTCTGCTTGGTTAAACACTAGTACGGAAAGTCGTAAGGTAATGAGTATTATGCCTGCTTCCGCACCAAGCCCTTGTTCGTTGCAAATATACCTAAACATTTTCTTCAACATTAAAACACTAGCTGTTTTTTCCTGCGATTTTGATAGGATCCTTAATTTGTTTGGGAATATTTTTCTTAGCCATACTTTCTGAACTATTGGAAACTGTGGTATTTGTTAAAAGTGCGCACTCTCGTTCTTCCACGTTATTTAACACTTTTCAATATTTCATAATCAATACCTCAAATGAGTGTATATTGTGGTATTTTTATAACTAATCCCCAATTTTTTGTAACAAATTCATATTATGTTGATGGCTTCAGAAATTATCTCACAAATAACATTCTTGATTGTACATGCATTCAGAAAGCAGAAATTCGTTTTATATTCTCTCAAACTCATTTCCTTTTAATAATCTGGTTCGAGTTATTCAACTCACATTAGGTGTTCACTTAAATATCTTCAATATGTATGTATGTATGTTTTTTTCATGCCGATACCTTACATGACCCAAGCGCATGTTCTGGAATTCCTATCGCCATATGGCCGGTTATCTAGTAGACTTACTCTATTTTACCTTTATGCCTCTCCAGGCATTTCCAACTTTCGGATAATGTAGGACTAACATTAACTAACATTTCTTTAAGCAAACGTTACACATTAATTTTAAATTCAATACCTAAAGTATACATCACAACACCGGACATTGTTTGGCATGTCTTTACTCCTTTTCCACTCCCTAACAAAAAGGTGTGTGTGGGCTGTGTGCCCCAATCGTAGTCTCGTGAAGGTGGTGTTTAGAGTCTTTGAGGTGGTGGTAGGATATGATGGACAGCTACAGTCTGGATTGAATAGGGCGTAGTGATAATGGTAGTTTTGCCAGTTAGACATAAGACGGGTGTTGATGTTGCACTTTAGTAGCCGTATCGCATCTGAATTGGTAGTCACATCAAATAGGAATATGGGAGCACGGTGCGCTAGTCATGCTTCCAGGTCACTAATTCGTTACCCTTTGTCCCTACGTGGCTTGGGGCCCACATATTTGTTGTTTTATTTGGGGACTTAGCGATACAATTGCGGATATCCGAGATGATTGCTATGTCTTGTTTGGGATTCCCTAACGCATTAATTGTGGAAAAGCTGTCCGAGCAGATCACAAATTACCACCCTGTTCAGTAGTGATGGTTGTGGCTTTATATATAGCTAGGGCTTCTGCTGTGAAGATGGAGGCATGTGTGGGCAGTAAACTTCCGATGATGATCAATTGCCAGCCCTTTGTTTTTAATGAAGAGGAAATGCGACGAAATACACCAAGATAAGTTTCTTTCGGCGTGTTGTTTTTGTCGAACCGCGTTAAGTTCAGGTTTAGTGAAGTTGGCTTAAAGGCCCATGGTGGCACGGTTGGAGTGCGTTGGGTATCATTTTCTTCGGAAGGTGCATATTTTTGGAAGTTTTCAGAAATTTTTTTAAAGAGGACTGCACTCGTTTGTGTATAACATTTTTTAGCTTTAGCAAAGCCTGTACGTGGGATGGAGTTATTGATATGTAGTAGTTTTATGTACAGCTTGGCTTGTGCGAATTCTATTGGTTCTTCAATCGAGGGTAGACATGCCTCAACAAGGACGTTCTTGATAGGGGTGGTACGAAAGGCGTTGATGCTACGGCAGGCGGATTGATGGTACGGGCCCTTGATGGATAGTTGATTTAGGTGCATTACCGTAGATACACAATCCGAAGTCAATCTTGCTAAGCAATAGTGATTTAGTAATCTTACATACTGTGATAGTGTGATTGTTACATTTTTGTTTGCTAAGAAATTAATTGCATTTGCCTGTCAGCCAGCCTTTTCTTAAGATTAAGATAATGAGTATTCCAGTTATGTTTATTGCTAACAATTAGGCCAAGAATACTTAGGTTATTTACACTAGTGATAACTACATTATTAACTGTTAGAGATATATTATTGCTGCAACTCTTTTTACGGCAGATATGTAAAGTTTTGCATTTGTTTGAGAGAGATTTGCACCAGAGGAATTAAACCATCTTAGGATATCTTCAAGTGTTGCAGTAAATATACGTTTTGTTTTACTCATATCATTGTATTTGCACAACACGAATACATCGTTCGTCAAAAGCAATTATAGATAAAACTACCGAAAGTGGGCAGCCTTGGGGTATGCCGTTAAAGAGAGGAAGGGTTGAAGAGTAGCTGCTGTTAACTCTCACACAAATTTTACGGTGGGATAGAAAGGACCGAATGTAGTTGTAGATTCTTGGGCCGATACCCCAGGCTTTAAGTTTTGTTAGGACCAAGTGAATCCCAATTCTGTCAAAAGATTTTTCAAAATCGAGGGAGAGGATTGTTACATGGTTCTGGGCGGAGAGTGCCTTTGTTATATAGAAGTCTGAGTGGGTGAGTGTATCGGCACAACCCTTTTTGGATCTGAACGCAACTTGGTTTTGGCTAAGAAGTTTTTTGGATATAATGAACCACATTAACCGTTGGGCTATTATTTTTTCTAGAAACTTAGAAATGCAAGGCATAAGGGAGATGGGGCCGAAACCTTCCATTAAACTAATATTTTTGTTTTTGGAAGGGGAAGTATTGTTGCAGATTTCCAGTATTGGGGAATTGTACCAGTATGCAAGATACTGTTGTAAAGAGAGATTAATCTAGATTTTGCTTCGAGTGGAAGATTTTTGAGCATAGGGTATGATACTCGGTTTCTACTGGCTGTTTTACTTTTGAGTTTAGCCTGACAACATTCTAGTTCCAGTGGGGTTATATCTGTTTCAATTTGTCCAGCGGAATCTGGAGGAATGTTGGAAGCAGATGTAGTTTAAGCTAATTTCTTTTCGACTCTGAATTTGAGGGGGAAGTACTCATCTTTCGAGAAATTCGACCATCAGTTGCTTATTTCCTCTGGTGAGGTGTTACAACCCTCTGGGGTGGATAATGATTTTATTGCATAAGCAACAACGTTGCAACTAAGACAACGGATGTTATGCCACAGTTTTTCTGGTGCCAACTAGGGGTTACTGGTGGAAGTAAGATCATACAGGCATTTCCTTTTGCTCTCCTTAACTGCTCTACGAAACTTTGCATTAGCCTTTTTGTAACATATTAGGTTAGTGGTGCTGGGATGTCTTTAAATATTTTCCACGCTGTGAGGACCTCCACCATGACACTGTGCGGTTTTGGGGGTGGGGAGAGCTTTGAGGGATGGACATGTTTGCAGTTGTTCTTATGGCCTTGTAAAGCGTAGCGGCCTCATTATTGATATTGGCTGAGATAGGGTTACGTGACAGAAAGTCTAAGATGTCCTTTTTGAAACAAGCCCAGTTAGTATTTTCAGTATTAAATTTCGGGTTAAAAGGTAGTTTGCCATTACCCGGGCCGAGGACAATAGTGCAATAGTTGGAAAGTGGTCGCTATTATAGAGATCATCCAGTATTTCCCAAGAGACACTTGTGTATAGTTCAGGAGAACAACATGTAATGTCCACGTTTGTTAGGGTTCCATGAGTGGGGAGGTGTGTTGGAGAACCATCATTTAGGATTATTAGATTAGAGTTACAAATAAAATATTCAACCTCTCTACCCCAGGTATTGGTAGTATTTGAACCCCATAGAACACTCCAGGCGTGGACATCACCCACTAGGATGAAAGGGGAGTGGATTTGAAGAGCAATATTTTCCAAGTTGTGTTTTGGCAAAGTTTGGTCGGGCAGGATGTATATTGACACCAGTGTACATTTGATTTTAAGTTCAAATTCGAAAGCGAGAGTTAATATATGGGAGTTGATAGGGATTTTTTGGTATGTTGTTCTTGATTAAAACCGCTATGCCTTGTTTTGAATAGGTGTTATGAGAGTAGTTGTGGAAATAACCTATAAAGCTACGAGGTGTCTGCGGTATAAAATAATACGCACTGTGGGTATCTTGCAGAGACACAACACAAGGTCTTTGCTCTTTGATCAAAAGGTTTAATTCGTCATAGTTGTTGACGGAGCTTTTAATGTTCCATTGAAGGATTTTGAAACTATGATTTGTGGTTGGATGAGAGTGTGGTCGCAGCACAAATTGGTCAGGGTGAGGACGGGAACGCGGGAAATCAGGCGATTTCGTCCGCAAATTGAATTGATATAAACTGCGACCCAGTAGTTGGACTATTGTGAGTTTATTTATTGGTTGTCATTTGTATCAGAGGAGGTAATAAAGTATAAGTTGCTGTGAATTAAATTTTTAGTAATAGTCCTATGAGGGGAATCGAAAGAAGAGGGGTAGGGTGTTTAGAGAATGGTGGAGATGGTAGTGGGTGTTTTGTAGTGTGGTATTGTTAATTTTTGATAATGAAGAAGTTGAATTTTGGTGAGAGATTGCTGAAGTTGTTGGTACTGAGGGGTTGGGGGTGGTGGATGTTGTATTTTTGTTGGCTATTGGATTAATTATGGTGGAGAGATAAGGTGCGCTGGAGATGGAGCCGTTGGTTGGCCGGTATATGTCTACTACTGATTTGCTCTGTTGCTAGCTTTTCTCCGGATATGGTTGATAAGTGACAGTTGGGTGTTTTTGGTTGTATGTTCTTTTAGCTTATGCGATGCTACATTTATTTCTAGTTTTGATTTTCAAAATTTCCTTAATTTGCAAATAATTGGGCAAGGTGTGGATGAAGATGGATAAGCTTCTGCAAAATTAGCGCGCTACAATTCGCGCACACCTTGTTTTTGGAGCATCTTTTTGTCGTGTGACCGAGTAGCTGACAGTTACATCTCATCGGGTTAGATATGTATTCGTTCACACCTTAAGGTTTCATTTCCGATACAATTTCACTTTCGTCAATATTGATCAGGCAAGGAGCAATTAAATACCCTTGGATAAGTTTAAATTGGCGTGTAGTTTGGCGATTACAGGGAATATTTGTGATGCGCAAGAATTTGTCTGTTATTCTTTGAGATTTCGCTAGAATAAGGAGTTTACCATCTTTTAGTTGAGAGATGCCATCGTATTCAGTACTTATAGCGTCTATGGCTTTGTTTAAGACAAAAATGATTTCTTCGGACAGTGGTTGTTTTTCGGCTTTGGACGATGTTACGAATGGCGGGTTTTTAATATTTGTACATGTCGACATCTGCCAAACTCGCTAAATCTGTTCCCGGGTTTTGTTTTTTTAGGCTCCGGGGAAATGATGGGGGCGAACAAAAATTTTCTTACGCGTGGGAACTAAGAACACAGTTTACTACTCGACTTGAGCGCACTGAAAAAAGACCAAATGTTAAATAGTCCCCACGATGTTTACTCTATGAGACATAGACGGAGACTGCGGTGAAATTGTTTTTTAATTCTAAATTTATAGAAAAAAATTATCACATTTTATAGAAATTTGGGAAAATATCCCAATGGCTCAGACTCGAAGACTTTTCGGGTCGGAGCAGTGGTGTCCATACGCTATCTTAAGCGTTGTATCCGAAGACGCTTGACTAGAGTTCGTCGTTAAATCTTCTCCTCCAGATGCCATCAACGCAAACAGGACCAAAAATCGCACACAAAACTTTTCACACGAAAAGACTTAGGGTTTCCTCATCCGCTTTTAGTAGCGTCCAGGTTTCCGCGCCATAGCGTAGGTCTGGGATGATCAAGGTGTTATATTAAGCAAGCTTAGACCTAAATTGCCTCTTGAGCGCAAAGAAACAGCGATTGGCAAGAGTGATTTTGGGTTTAATTTCGGTACTGGTGTTGTTGCCCCTTTTTACCAGGGAGCCGAGGTAGACGAAGTCCTTAACTCCCTCGAAGTTTTTGCTGCCTAGTGTGACTCTCTGTCCGAGACGTCGATGTAGTGCGTCCTTTTTGGATGACTTCGTTTTACTTTGTTTTACCCTCATTAACCATCAGACCCATTTTAGCGGCTTCTGCTTCAATGCCAGCAAACGCCTCTTTGGCGGCTCGCTGTGTTTGTCCAATCACGTCAATGTCGTCGGCGTAAGCTAGCAATTGAACTGACTTACTTCTGAGTTACGCACGATCTTCTTAATGATGATGCTAAAGAATTCACATGACAGTGCGTCGCATTTTCTAACACCTTTTGGACGTTGAAGGTCTCGGTGAGTTCGTTCCCGACCTTGACGGAGCAGCGAGAGTTTTGCATCGTCATCCTACACAATCTAGTGAGTTTGGTAAGAATGCCAAAACTAGACATGAAACTGTATAGCTCGTCTCTATGTACACTGTCATATGTGGCCTTAAAATCGAAGAATAAGTGGTGAGTGTCGATTTGCACTTCTTGTGTCTTTTCCAGAATTTGCCGAAGTCTGAAGATTTAATCGGTTTTGAACTTCCCTGGCCTGAAATCACACTGATAAGGACCTATCAAGTTGTTGACGAACGGTTTTAGGCGTTCACACAATATGGTAGGAACTATTGTAATTTATTAACATTTAATTCATATACAATTTTAATATATTAAAGAGTAAAAATTGGCAGACCTTGGGCTCAATGGTAATAACAATAAAATTATATTATATTTCGATTTACAAACTTGAATTAAATTAATTTTTTTGCAAGAGTTGGATTGTTTAATATTTGATGGGTTGATTGTTTTTGCAGCGATAAAAGTTGTTTTTTTTTTTTTTTTTTGGATGAGTCAAAGTCATGTTCCAATTCCTATGATGTGGTTGATGTCAAATATGAACTTACACTCGTATCATGCTGGCGGATCTTCCTTTTTAAGCAGATGTTTGTGGGTCATTGCTGTGTGGCTTAATCGCAATCTAACAAAAATTGTTATACATTTGGTATATATATGTAGGATGAAGTCGGTTGTTGTTGACTCTTGAATAATGATGAAAATAGGATACTGGAATTGAATTATCATAAGATTGTTTCTGATGATCCTGCCTTTGTCTTGTTTCGTGTAAACAATTGTTTTAAAGATTGGGGAACGCACTAAGCCGATAATAAAAGTTGCGCACTAAATTTCGAAAATACAGCATTGTGCAAAACAATAGCACCATGTTCGACTTCGTTGCTATTTTGCTAAACACATCATATTTACTGCACAACATCCTTATTCCATCAGTAATAAAACCTATAAACAAGATAAGGAAAAAGTGCATTCTGAACTTAGAAAAGGCCTGTTATCCGGAATGACACCATATTTCGGATTGTGTAAAATAATAGCACCAAGTGCAAAAATTCTTAAATATGAAGTAAAAGTCAATGAAAAAGTAAAGTTTTTTGTTTTTATTTTTGTTATTGAGTTAGTACTTGGTCGTATTACCTTCATTTTTAAGTACAACGTCGAAACGTCTTGACCATTTAGGCCTGACTTCGCTGAAAAGCGATATACTTCATTTTAATATGATGACAAGCATACACCCAGCTCGCTTTGAAAAGGAATATACTTCCACGCTATCTTCACAACATCCCATAACTGTTTTGTATTTTTGGGTTTTGGTTGATATACATTTTTCTGTACATCTGTCCAAAGGTTTTCAATGCGATTCAAGTCCGGAGACTGAGGCGGCCACTTCATAACTTGCACTGCATTACTTTGGAAAAATTCTTTGGCCAGTTTGCTCGTATGTTTAGGGTCATTGCCTTGCTTGGTAGCATGGTTCCATCCAGCATTGTTTCATGCATAATTTGTTTTATCCAAAAAATGGAACCAGTACCATAAAAGTAAAAGCATCCCCCTAATTTTGGCTCCGCCGTGCTTTACAATCTGTACAGTCCGGTTGAAATTCTTGGTTTTTCTGCGAGCAATTGTCCTCGTCCCAGGAGTACCAAATAAAACTATTTTGGATTCATCCCTCCATAATTTATTGCGCCATTTGGAAGGTTCCGAGTTCAGTTGTTCTTTCGGAAAATTGGTTCGTTTTAGTAGGTTGATTTTTGACAGTAGTGGTAGTTTTCTGGGACTTCTGGCAGGGAAATTCTTTACCAGCCTTCTTCTTATTGTTGTAAATTTGACTCCTCTTTTATTTTCCTAGCATTCATAAACGGGTTACGTTTGACTAATCTTACTATTGATCGTTCATCGGCAGGGGTTAGTTTTCGGTTTTTTGTAAGTTTTACCCTGAGGAAGCAATTTTTTTTTTATTAAGGTACGATTTTCGGGAGTACAATGCACACCACTACCCATATTACTTTGCTAACAACGCTGCACTTTTGACACATTATCCTTTAGTAACTGTAACTACAATAATATTTGTAAATATAGTTTAAAGAAAAAAAACCCTCTTTAGAATGATGTGGTGCTATTATTTTGTACAGTTTAAATTCAGTTGCACTTCCGGTAACGGGACCTTTTTTAATGACGAGATGCATTTTTTTGTTAAATTAATATTAGGCGTAATTAGCATAATAATAACAAAGTCGAACATGGTGTTATTATTTTGCACAGTGCTGTATGTAGAGAGGAGATGCCTAAGCTTCCTAAATTCGTTTTTCTGTTTTTAGTATGTACACGAATCGGGTCGATTCAAACCTTAATTTAAAAATATTTGCTTGAATTCACTTTGCCCAAAAGATCCATCGCGTATACAGTGTCGGACAAAACAATAGCACCGAATTACACTCTCAATTTTTTTCCCAAACTAACTGTCTAAAAGTAAATCAATTTAAATGAATTTTATATATGTTACTTAGGTAAACAACAGATCTTAAAATATTAAAAAACAAACTATGCAACTTCAACACTTAAAAAAATTTAATAAAATATAAAGAAATTCAACAAAATCAAACGGGACAAAACTAAAGCACTTATATCGATTTTTTTCTAAAGATCTTTTTTTTATTAATATTTTGTAGCTAACCCATTATTTTGAATAATTGCTTCACATCTCCGGGGCATTGACTCAATTAAATTATTTATGATATCTGCGGCGATATTCGTCCAAGCAATTTCAGCTTGATCAGAAAGCGAATCCTTGCCGTTGCACCTTTCTCGATGAAATCTTTGGTTAACAATCTCCCATAAGTTCTCTATGGGGTCAAGATCTGGGGACTGCGCTGGCCACTTCAAAGCATTGATTTAGTTATCGCAAAAACCATTTTTGCACAATTTTCGCGGTGTGCTTCGGATCGTGATCATGTTGGAATATCCATCTCAAGGGCATCTCTTCTTCAGCATATGGAAACATTACGTTTTGAAGAATATCTTTGCACATGAAACGATCCATTATTCCATAAATTTTATGAATTGGCCCGATTCCCTGGCTGGAAAAGCATCCCCACACCATAATACTACCCCCCCCCCCCCCCCCCCATGTTTTACTGCCCCTTTTGTAAATCGTGGATTCAGTCTTTCGCCTTTTGGTCTGCGAACATGCTTCATTTCATCTGAATCTTTCAGGTTGAACTTGGATTCATCACAGAACGAAACAGTTTTCCATTTGGCAATGGTCCAGCTGATGTGTTCCTTAGCAAATGCAAGAATCGCCTTTCGATTTTTCGGCGAAATGAATGGCTTTTTTTACAGTACGGTAAGAAAGGAAACCGGCTTCTACCATCCTTCGCTGGATAGATCTGGTGGGATAGCTAAGTCTAATTCCTTTCCTATTGCCCTTGCAGACATGAACGGGTCCTTTTTAATAGCCCGGACTATTCCATGATCATCGCGTATGCTGGTTTTTCTGGGCCTAACTCGCCATTTTAAGAAACGTTTTTGCTCTCAATTGTCCTTTTGCTCAGTATCACTAATAACTTCCAAATGAATGTAATTTGTAGCATAGCATGATCGCAGGAAATGTAACAGTTAATTTACTCTAATATAGAAATAAATAAATCAAAAAAAGTAGGGGAATAATCGAATGTAGCTTGCGCAATATGTTCGTGCTTTAGTTTTGTCGCGTTTGATTGTGTTGAATTTCTTTATATTTTATTATATTTTTTAAGTGTTTGAGTTGCATAGTTTGTTTTTTAATATTTTACGATATGTTGTTTACCTAAGTTACATAAATAAAATTCATTTAAATTGATGTACTTTCAGACAGTTTTTTTGGGCAAAATATTGCGAGGTGTAATTCGGTGCTATTGTTTTGTCCGACACTGTATATTATGACAAAGCAATTAAACAGTAACAAAAATAAATACTTCAATATATAGCAATAATAAAAAACATCCTGGTACATGCCTTTGGTACTTGCGCAATTTAAGCTTTAGAAGGGAAATCGTAGGAAAAATAAAAAAAAAAATGCCGAAAAATACCCGACATTGCTCCACTTAAACGGCTGGAAAATGTGATCTCCCGTTGGAGTCTCTTCCTGCAAAAGGTGGCCTACACAAAAAGCCTGGTCTAAAAAATGGTTTTGATGCAGTTTAAAGTTCAAGTTAATGTAACACTATTTTCCCAGGTGACTTATTTTAAAAAGTATGCCACATCGAAGTTTCTTGAAAAAACGCGCAATTTTTAAAATTTCAAAGTCCCAACTTTGAGCTAGTCGTACGCTCCTTAGAAGTCACCAAAATTTTGGCTTTGTAGGTTGTGAAATATGTAGAATCGAAAAACCTACAAAGCCATAATTTGAAAAAAATTCAAAATTCTTTTGAAAATGTTTACTCTTTGAGTGTTGGCAGCAAGTTCAGCAACATGTGATATATTCGGCGTGTAAGTCGGCAATATCCTTTCCACAAACAATCCAAGAGTTCTAACAAAATATCAAAACACAAGACACTAACACAATAAACAACTGTTTTCAAAAAGCGTATATTGATAACCAAATTTTGTAATTAAAGTCATTTGAATTATTTAAGTCATTTGAATTAAGACAGGCTAAGCTGTATAAGCTGGTGTTATGTTTTTTTATTTATCGGTTTCTTTCGTAAAACACAAAACACTAATATATTTGTATTTACTTTCAGGGATCTGGGTGAACACCTTCGAGATATTTTGAAAAAAATTCGTAATTCAGGAGAAATAGTGACAGCTGGAGACAATACATTTTACGGAAACTTAGATTCATTAGAACGACTGTCCAAAAGTATATATTGCAATAAATATAAACGAACGTTCTCTTCAACAGCAACTGGACTTACAGCTCAGCAGTGTAGTCAAGTTTTATCATCGGAATTTCTACAATATTTAAACAACTCTTATAAAAGTGAAAAGGATGATAATTAAGCAAAGTTACATTGAAAATGTTTAAACAAAAAAAGTTGCTAAAACCACAATTTATGAAAACATTAAAAATTCCACAGTATTTTTTTTCTTCTGCACTTAATTTTCAACATATTCCAATATTAGCCAAGGAAGCGATTCATTATCTTAATGTGGGGCCTAACAAAACATTTATTGATATGACATTTGGTGGTGGTGGACATACTCGTACTATTTTACAAAAATTTTCTGGTGCTAAAGTGTATGCATTAGACAGAGACCCCTCAGCTTATAAGAACGCAGCACTTCTATCGAAAGAATATCCAGGTCAAATTATACCACTCCTTGGAAAATTCTCAGACTTGCCAAAAAAACTGCGCATTGAAGGTATAAAGCAAGGAACAATTGACGGAATATTGTTTGATTTTGGATGTTCATCAATGCAAATCGACCAACCACTTCGTGGTTTCTCTTTTTTGAAAAACGGTGCGCTTGATATGCGAATGAGCATGAATAACGATCCAATAACAGCATTTAACGTTTTATCTAAAATTGAAGAAAACGATTTAGCAAAAATTCTTCGCGTATACGGCGACGAGTTGGCAGCGAAAAAGATTGCAAGAGCAATAGTTGAGTCACGTTCTAGATTCTCCCAAATAAAAGACACTAAACAGCTAGCAGACCTAGTTTCATATTGTATTTCTCGAGCATGCGACACAAATTCATTACAGCGACCTTCACATTTCGCAACTAAAACTTTTCAAGCTATTCGAATATTTATAAACAACGAACTCAATGAAATCAATTATGGCATGTTACTAGCTCAAAAATATTTAAAGAAAGGAGGACGGTTAGTAACAATTACCTTTCATTCCCTAGAGGATACCATAGTCAAGCGACATATTAAAGGTAATATAATCGAGGGTTTAGCTAACGCTGTTCCTTTAAAATATAGCGCCCACGATTTAATATATGACAAACACGTGGTTGGTTCACTATCTCGAAAACGATGGAGGCAGCTACATAAACATGTAATTATGTGTACTCAAAACGAAATTTTAAAGAATCCTAGAAGTCGGTCAGCTAAATTAAGGGCAGCAGAAAAAATTAATTAAAATACATGTACAATATTCAATTTATATTGATGATTATTAGAAGCGAAAAAAAAAAATAAATGTCTATATTATTTAAAAAATTTTTTTACTCTTCTTCTTGTGCTGTTACAGTCCGGGTTGACTTAGGCCTTGACCAACATGCCTCTCGGGCCAGCACGACCTTTCGTCAGCTGCCGCCAGTTGTGCACTCCAAGTTGGTTGAGGTCCTTCTCCACTTCTGTGTGCCACCTTAGCCTAGGCCGCCTGTTGCTTTGTCCCAATGGCTCAGATTCCAACACTTTTCGGGCCGGAGCAGTGGTGTCCATACGCTCTACATACTAGCTCCATACTAGCCATCTTAAGCGTTGTATCTGAAAACGCTTAACTAGACGCATGTCGCTGTACAGCCCATAGAGTTTATCGTTAAATCTTTTCCAGATGCCATCAACGCAAACAGGACCAAAAACAGCACGCAAAACTTTTCTCTCGAAATGACTAACCATTTCACTTTTAGTAACATCTAAGTTTCCGCACCATAAAGTAGGACTGTGATGAACAAGGCGTTATATAAAGCAAGCTTAGTCCTTCGAGAGAGGGCTTTGTTGCTCAATTGCCTATTGAGCTCAAAGAAACAGCGCGGTTGGCGAGAGTGATTCTGCGTTTGATTTAGGTACTGGTGTTATTGTCCCCGTTTACTGCGGAGCCGAGGTAGACACAGTCCTTGACTACCTCTAAGTTTCTGCTGCCTAGTGTGGCTCTCTGTCTGAGACGTCGATGTTGTGCGTCCTTCCTTGATGACAGCATGTACTTCGTTTTGCCCTCATTAACCACCAGACCCATTTTAGTCGATTCTGCTTCATTGACGGCTCGCTGTGTTCGTCCAATCACGTCAATGTTGTCGGTGTAAGCTAGCAATTGAACTGACTTTTGTTTTGTTTGTGCGTCTTGTGTTAACTTGTGAGGTACGCAGGATTTCCTCAAGGATAATTTTAAAGAAGTCACATGGCAGTGCGTCGACTTTGAAGGTCTCGGTGAGTTCGTTCCCGACCTTGACGAGAGTTCTCAATCGTCATTCTACACAATCTGTAAAGGTTGGTATTTATGCCAAAACTAGACATGGCACTGTATAGCTCTTCTCTATGCACACTGTCATATGCGACGAATAGGTGGTGAGTGTCGATTTGCTCTTCTTGGGTCTTTTCAGGATCTGCCGTAGTGTGAAGATTTGGTCAATGGTGGACTTCCCTGGCCTGAATTCACACGGATGAGGACCTATCAGGTTGTTGACCAACGCTTTCAGGGGTTCACACAATACGGTAGAGAGGATCTTGTACGCGATGTTAAGGAGACTAATCCGTCTATAGTTGGCGCAGTCGAAGGGGTTTCCTTTCTTGTGGACCTCATCGAGCATGCTTTAATTGGACCATGTCTTACAGTTGAGCTCGTGCAAAGTCTGTAGAAATGATCTTGCTAGATTCTCAGCATCGATTGCGACCCTACTACTAGGTCTCCGCTTTGGTCCCGGGAGGGATCGGTCCGAACCTTATATCCACTGGATAGCTGTTTCACCATTCGGTGAAACTTTCGAACTTCAATCCTACTATAACACCTCTCCATCTCTTCGACCGCGCACTCCTTATGCTCTCTCTTTTTCCCTCTGAGAGGCCGGTTTTCTTTCCTTTTTTTCTGTTAGTAGAGCTCACAAACAGCTCTCGTTGTTCAATGCAGCGTTGCCTTGTAGGCCTCCTGTTTAGCTGCATGTGCCTGTCTGCACTCGTCGTCAAGCCATGGGTTCCTTCTGGGTGGTGGCATGAAACCCAGGACATCAGCAGCAGCTTCTTTGATGGCTTCTTTGGGAGAGTTTCAGGGAGACTCGGTCGGCAAAGATTCTAATGATCTGTTGCGATTGTAGATTTCCGACGTCAAACCGTTTTGGTCTATTCGACTCCGTTGCTCTCTGAATATCCGGGTTCTTATCTTGATCCGAGTCGATGTTGGCGCCTTGGAATGTACGGATATCAGGAATGTTGGAGGACTGTCTGACGTCGATCTCAACGTGATCAATCTGGTTGACGGTTAATTGATAAGGGGATCGCCAGGGTCCTTTATGGATGTTAAGATTTGGGAACCGCGTACTACTCACCGCGAGGTTCCGCCCCATGGCAGCTCGTCATGTTAAGTGCGATCAACGACGTTGCCTCGTGTGCACAGGTCCATGCCCCCTCTTTTTTACACGTAGCCAAAATAAAAAAACGACAGTATATCGAACAAAGTACTACGTCCAATTTAGAGTTCAAACAAATTCGCCGACTACAGGTTTTTCCTTCCAATTTGATAAATTTCATGTTTCTCTTAATTACTTTCGGCTCTGTTGCCTTTTTGATTTATTTAAAATATAAACAAATTGTTTTTCAAAGCAGCTTAATAAGGATCATGGCGTTTTTTGCAAGTACTCGCTTGTAAAGAAATGCGGTACGAACTCTTTATTCATAGAACCAAACTCCTTTGGCGTGTAAGTTGGTGCACTTACCTACTACGCCATTTACAGGTGTTTGTGTTTCATTTTAGAATAAGTAATGAAAGTAAAGGGTGATTTTTTAGCTATTATCTTTTTCGCAACACTGGTTTAGACAGCTGACGCATGTTTCGTGTTTGGTTCCACTGTCAAATATCTTCACTTTGGTCTATAATTTAACCATGAATCGTCTTACAAACGAACAACGCTTACAAATTATTGAATTTTATTATCAAAATGCGTGCTCTGTTAAGAAAGTTCATCGAGCGCTTCTTCCATTTTATGGTCAATTAATTTTTGGCTCAATAAGCAGAATTGCCAATTTTGGAGTGAATATCAGCCAGAAGCATTGTAAGAGCTACCAATGCATCCAGAAAAAGTCACTTTTTTATTGCGGTTTATGGGCTGGTGGCATCATTGGACCGTACTTCTTCAAAGATGATGCGAATCGTAACGTAACTGTGAATGGTGAGCGCTACCGTGATATGATATCCAACTTTTTTTTGCCCAAAATGCAAGAGCTTGACTTGCATGACATGTGGTTTCAACAAGACGGTGCCATATGCCACACAGCACGCGCAAAAATTGACTTATTGAGAGGCGAGTTTGGTGAACATTTTATTTCACGTTCGGGACCAGTTATTGGCCTCCTAGATCGTGCGATTTAACGTATTTAGACAATTTTTGTTAAAGCTCATGTCTGTACAATGCTTCATTTGACGCATTGGAAGACAGCATTAAAGCATTTTTTCTTGAGATACCGGCCGAAATGTTGGAAAGAGTATGCCAAAATTGGACTAAGCGGATGGACCATTTGAGGCGCAGTCAAGGTCAACATTTGCATGAAATAATCTTCAAACATTAAATTATATGGACCGTACTGTCGATTCAAATAAAGATTTCATGCATTTTTTTTAAGTTAATGTGATTTTTCTGAAAAACTTCCCTATAACTTTTAAAAAATCACCCTTTTAATTAACTTCAAAGTTTATGTCAAAGATAAGCAAAGAGATATTCAGCTTCATCTCTCTCTTCAATTGATTTCGACGGACTACGGCCGAAAACATGATGGGTGGTGACTGGAGATAAAAAGTGGATATCCTACGATGAGCCCAAGAAGAAAAAAACTGCAAAGCCTTGTGAACCATTTCTATCATCGTCTACATCGATGCCAAAGAAAAGCATTCACGCTTTAAAGGTCATGCCCTGCACATGGTGGGACCAGATGGGTGTGATATGCTATAAGCTTCTGAAATCAGGCGCAACGATTGATGCTACTATAAGTAAAGCGTTTGCATTTCGTAAAAAACTGACAGAAACAACCGAAATGCTTAATGTAATTTTGTAACATGATAACGGTCGGCTTCACGTGTCTGTAGCAGTAAAAATCTACAATCCACCCGCCGTTTTCGCTGGCTTTGGAATCATATATGCTGATGCCAACCGCGGAGCCATATAAGAGCCATCCATTCACCATTAGAGGTTATTTACTATCGCGGTGAACGCGTCCTTTCTTATTAATGGTAGTTCACAGAGTGCGCAAGGGCAAGTGAGTGAGTGGTTTGATAAAACCTCATTAAATTCAAATTTTCCATAATTTTTTTGGGCAACAAAATAGCTCTACTTACATGTTTAGCGAAGGTAAACGAAGAAAAAGTTACGAACGAATGAAAAATGACGTTTCATTCGAATCATTCGAATGTCAGAATAGCATGGAAAATTATCTTTCGAATCGCTCGAATCTCAGAATACAATCTGTTCGAATTCGATTAACTTTCGAAGGATTATTCGAATCGTTCGAATGTCAGAATAAGGCTGATTGTCTCTTTTTCACAACAATAATTAATAACATCAACGCAATTAATGTACGCCTATTATATATTTGTTTAATTGTATTTTTACTATGCATGAAAACAATTTTGTGTTTTATTATTTCAATAAAAAGAGATCCCCTTATGAAGGCAGGGAAAAAAACGATGAAAAAAACAGTTTCCCAACCTCTGATATCTCAAACCATCCCCATTAGCCGATTGGCCAGGCGCAGCAATTGAATTAAGTAAAGATTTGTAAACTGTGAACAAAATTTGTGAAAAATCGCCAATTGTGCCCATCTGCCTCGACACTAACGATGCCGAAAGAGTATTGTTGGGAATAATTTTCGTATAATTGTCGTAGAAAAGGCTTCCGTAGTTTTCCAAATTCAAAAATACTTAATAGTTAAACGATACAAACAATTTATTTGGATTCATGAAGACAATTCAATTCGTATGCACCAAATAGAAAAAGGTGGATAAAGATAAAGAAAAACTTGAAATTTAGTCCTCTTGTTCTCCTGTTCGTAAATGGAATGGTCCGTTGAAAATGTCCATCCTGTCAAACTCAGTTTTTTTCTCTTCTCTGCCAGATGGCGCTATGGATGAGGAGTGATGTCAGCAATTATGCTGCAAGAACTTCTGAATCACGGAGGAGAAACGTCCCCGACAAAGAGTTCGACTGTCACGCGACTAATCAGATTCAATGGAACGAGTCCAAGACCTTCTGCGAAGCGTCTGTAGGTAAGACGAATAATTTCCTTAGTGTTTCGGGAGGGTTATTCGCAAAAGTTGCGAAGCAAAGCCATCGAAAATACATGGCTACGTGTCAGCAATTTTTTCATCGGCAGCGACCACGGATTCCTGCTAGCAGGACAGGACAATTCCGGTTGCGGCCACTCTTACTGCCCCTTGTGGAGAATCAGTGGGAGGCCAATCATCGCCCAACTTTAGCTCACTTTCCACTGCGCCCAAAAATATCGGCGATGGAGGGGTCTCTGCGTCGAGTGCGGCCACAGTTGTCCCTTTGTGGAAATCCTGGCAAAGTCCAATCGCCGCCGAGTTGAGGCAGGCTTTCCGCTCCGCCCAACAATCAGCTTTATCGGGAACAAAATTTCTTCTCCCTTATCGTAAACGACTTCGACAATCGGAAAAACATTTTCCCTGGAGAAAAGTAGGTATCGGCAATATATTTTCCGGGGGAAAATAATAACATTTCTAAAAAAATTCTCCTATATTCGATTGGAAGATTTCCAGCTTTGGTTGTGTTTCAGAGAAATTTCAAAATGCAAAAACTCAACTTAGAAGCAAATGTTAGGCACAGTTTAGAAATGGATAATTTAAGAAAAATGGATATAGGGCCTAAAATTGAAAAAAATAAAGTTTATTTAAAGTAATGGAATTTAAATATGGGGGAGATTAGATCCGATAATGTGTCTCCAATATTGTTTATTTAACTTTTTTCTTTATTACAATACACTACTTATAAATTGTCTTGGGTGTAGGTATTTAGGAATTAAGAGTGTCCGATAAATATTTGAGTGCTTGTTTGTTGACACGATAATGTTGACTGAATCTATATATAAATTTATTTTACTTACTTATCAGGCCGGCGACACATGAAGGGTCAGAGCCTGAGCAATTGCTGCCTTCCATCGCTGACGGTCCTGGGCACGCTGCTTCCAGTCATCAAGGCCAAGCTGTCTTACATCCGCGACGACTTGGTCTCTATACCGGAGATTCGGTCGTCCTCTTCTTCTCGAACCAGGAAGCTCAGATTCGAAGACCCTCTTCGCTGGAGCGTTGCTGTCCATGCGTTCGATGTAGCCGAGTCAGTGTAGTCGACGGATTTTTGCCTTACAGCTCGTAGAGTTCGCGGTTATGTCTTCTCCTCCATTCACCTCCCTCGCAGACGGGACCATATATCCGACGTAGAATTTTTCTTTCGAAGGCACCAAGAATCTGCTCTGCAGACTTGCTTATCGTCCAGCTTCAGCTCCATAAAGCAGGACTGGCAGTATAAGGGTCTTGTAGACCAAGACTTTGGTCCTTTGAGTCAGGAGTTTTGACCCCAGTTGTTTCGACAAACCGAAGTAGCATCGGTTGCCAAGGGTGGTTCTACGTCGGATCTCCACTGTGATGTCATTTGTGGAGTTAACGTTTGCCCCGAGGTAGACAAACTCCTTAACTACCTCACAACTATAATTGTCGATACATAAATTTTGTCCTAGGTGTTGTGTGATGGAACGTTTTTTTGTCGACAGCATATACTTTGTTTTCCCCTCGTTGATCTTAAGGCCAGCTCGTTTTGCCTCTTCTTCAATTGCCGCAAAAGCCTCCGCTACGGCACGTTGGGAACGCGCGACGATATCGATGTCGTCCGCATATCCCAATAGCTGGACTGTTTTGTAGAAGATAGTGCCTTCCGTGTTTACCTTGGCCCGCCGCACTATCTTCTCCAGTACTAAATTGAAGAAGTCACACGACAGCGCATCTCCTTGCCGAAATCCAGTGCAGGTTTCAAACGGCTCAGATGTCCTCGAGCTGAACTGCACGGTGCATCACGTATTTGTCGGCTTTGAAATCGATAAACAGATGGTGCGTATCAATTTGAAACTCGCTGGTCTTCTCCAGGATTTTCCTCAGTGTGAAGATTTGGTCTATAGTTGATTTGCCGGGCCGGAAGCCGCACTGGTACGTGCCTATTAGTGCGTTGCAGAACGGCTTTAGACATTCACACAGTACGCTGGATAGGATCTTGTAGGCGACGTTGAGCAGGGATATATCTCTGTAGCTGTTGCACTAGGTTGGATTGCCTTTTTGTAGATGGGGCATATGGAGCTGATATTTCAGTTGTCGGGCATGCTTTCGTCTTCCCATATTCGGCAGATGATCTGGTGTATGCTCCCTACCAGAACATTGCCACCAGCCTTGAAGAGCTCCGATGGTAAGCCATCTGAGCCTGCGGCTTTGTTGTTCTTCAGCTTTTCAATAGCTGTGCCGACTTCCTCAAAGCTAGGTGGGAGGACTATTTCATCGACAGGAATTGGGATTTCCTGATTCCCTACCACTCTCCTGGTCAGGCCCGTTAAGCAGCTGTTGAAAGTGCTGCTTGAACACATCCACTATTCCCTGCGGGTCGGTAACTAGACTCGCAATTTCGAAGAGCCTGGGTGCCTTTCCTAATGCCTGAAGCTAGGCTGGACACTACTAAAAGCGGATGAGGATGCCCTTGGTCTCTTCGAGAGAAAAGTTTTGCGTGCGATTTTTGGTCCTGTTTGCGTTGATGGCATCTGGAGGAGAAGATTCAACCACGAACTGTATGGGCTGTACAGCGGCATGAGCCTAGTCAAGCGTCTACGGATACAACGCTTAAGATGGCTAGGTCCATACGCTCTACATATGGACACCACTGCTCCGGCCCGAAAAGTCTTCTGAACCATTGGGACAACGCAACAGAGGACGGCCAAGGATAAGGTGGCTCACACAAGTGGAGAAGGACCTCAACCAACTTGGAGTGCGCAACTGGCAAGAGATCGTGCTGGCTGGAGAGGCATGTTGATTGAGGCCCAGGTCCACCCCGGACTATAGCGCCACAAGTAGATTAAGAAGAAGAAGAAGAAGCCAGGCTTTTGGCTTTTTTATAAAAGGCTCGTATTTTACGTTTGTCCCTAGACTCTTCGATATCCTTGAGCTGGGAGATAGCGAGCGCCCTTTTCTTCAGGTGCAGAAGCTTTTTCTCCTCCCATCTTCTAGCCCGGTACTGCTCTTGCGTTGCTCTTGTTTTCTGTTGCAGCGCTTTTTGGTATGCCTGGTCTGTTGCACGTTTCTTCTGCTCACACTCGCCATCATACCACGGATTTCTTGTCGGGGGTGGTAGGTAGCCCAAGGTAGCTTCTGCTACCTCTTTGATGACCGAGCGGCAATGCAACCACATATCGTTGGCGTTTGTGTTTGACGTAGGCATACCGGAGAGTCTCTCACTTAGTCGCTCTTCGTAGGCTCTGGCAATCTCCGGTGCACTCAGGCGTCCAATGTCAAATCTCTCTCTTTGTTGGCTGTCGCAGCTTTCTGACATTGGATAGTCGAGCTCTGTTTCCTGTTGCCACGAGAAAATGGTCAGAGTCGACGTTTGCCTCCCTGAATGTTCTTACATCCAGGATATTTGACTAATGTCTTCCGTCAATGAGCACATGGTCGATTTGGTTGGTGGTTCGACCGTCCGGAGATCGCCAGGTTCCTGTGTGGATGTTTTTGTGAGGGAAAAAAAAAAAAAAAAAAAAAACACATACTTTAGTCCTTTACTTGAACATACATAAAAAAAAAACACCAGCCGAAAGGCAATTATAAAAACTCATAGATTAACTTAGAGTGCTCGCATGGAGCCAGTAAGACACGAACAAAGACAAAGTGTGAGTGAGAAAAATGGAATGGAGAGTGACGAGCGTCCCGAGCTCAGTAAATCGGGTGATTTTAAGACACCGGTGGCCGGGACGTCAGGCCACCTTACAAGCGACGGTAGCATCCGCGTGGCTAGTCCCACGAGCTTGATTACTGAGGGGAAGAAGGGGAGAAAGAGGCTGCAGCCGCAGCCCAATCTCAACAAACGGAGGACGACGACGATGACGTCAGATGAAGAAGCGGTCGCACCGAACAAAGGCGGATCGGTAGCGACCAAAAAACCACCGCCAAAGGCAGCAGTAGGAACAATAACAAAGTCAGCGTCGGCAACTGCTGACATCGACATAGAAGCTCTCCTATGTGAATCGGAGGGCAATGAATGCCGATACTCTTACAAGGGAAGCGATAATTCGCTTAGAGTATTGGCTACTTCAGACGCTGACGATGAGGAGGAGAACATAAGGGAGGAAGAGAGGAAACTTCGACATCTAGACGAAGAAAGGGCAAAGCTAGACGCCCACATAAAATTCCTCTATGACCAAGCCACTGCGAGGAAAGCTGCAGAGAAAGCAGTGAAGCAAAAAGAAGAGGAAAGGGAACTTCTTAAGCTGCAGCAAAAAAGGCAGCTAAAACAAAAAAAAACAAGAGCTACAACAGCAAGAAGTAGCAGAGACAACAGCAGCAGAGACAACAGCAGCAGAAGCAACAGCAGCAGAAACAACAGCAGCAGAGACAACAGCAGCCACAGCAACAGCAGCAGAAGCCCAAGGTACGCTGTCCCCCAATCAACGTCTTTGGCATGGGGACCGATGAACTGGAGACACTTTGTGAGTTGGCCCTTGATCATAAAACGTATTATATTAAATATAAGACACCCCAGATTCACACCGTCCATTGCCTAACAATGGACGGTTTCAGATTTTTAAAAGAGAAGTTAGCGGCATCGAACGCTGACTTCTACACGTACACCCCCAGAGGAGAAAGGCCACAGACCTTACTCCTTAAAGGCATTAATCCCTCGACTGACCCGAAGGTCCTCCTCAACAAGCTGCGCCAAGTTGAGAGCGACGAGGTCCAATTCGTAGGGGTTAAACCTTTCATTACTGCGGCAGCGAAGGCGAAGAATAAGGCACTTCCCTTCTTCTTAATACAGGTATCCCATGACACCAAAATCGACAACCTACGGAAAATCCGTTTCGTAGGTGGTCTGAGTGTTAAATGGGACAAATTGAATAAGACTGGCCACGTACTTCAATGTGCGAGGTGCAGAAGGCTGGGGCACGTCGCGGAGAACTGCAATATGGAGTTCCGCTGCGCACGATGCACATTTAGCCACAACAAAGGGGAATGCCCCTTAGGTACGGATGAAATCGAGGATAAGACGCTCATCAAATGTGTACTCTGCGGAGGAAATGGACACCCTGCAACAAATAGGTTGGGTGTCCACGAATAAAAGAACTCCGGCAGAGAGTAAAAGATGCAAGGATAAACAAGAAGGTAGAAGCCAGGCCGATTGCCAGAGCTGTAGCTACCACTGTTACGCCGGCCATCTCCTACGCCCAAATGGTGTCAGGTAGAGAACCGATACAACGGACAGTGCCGAAGGTTGCCCCGGCCCCAATGGCCAGGCAACCCGAGGAAGAGCCCTCCATTAGGGACGTAATGTCCTCCATTCAGTCGATGCAAGCGCAGATGATTGCCTTGCAGAAACAGATGGTCGAATTACAGACCAGTTTCCTTGCGCAGACGGCTAGAGTAGATTTCCTCTTCTCTCAGCTGCCCGCAAACAAACGCGCACAGATATAATGGGCTCACGCGAGGTAAGAACTCTTAAGATCCTAGCAGTGAATGTTAATTCGCTGATAAGGATCGAACGAAAATTAACGCTCTCTAACTTGTTGCAAACTCACAATCGTGACGTGCTGATGGTCAGCGAAACTAAGCTAAACCAGACGCGCATTCTCAGGTACAAAAATTACCACATAATCAGAAGAGACCGACCCCAATCCACTCGAGGGGGCGGGGTCGCCCTCTTGATTAAAAAGAACATTTGCCATAAGGTCGTATATAGCAATGTGGCACGAAGATTTAGTGTGCTTGAAGCATCCATCGCACGCATCTCTCTCCAAGGTGGAAAGAAGCTGTTTGTGATCGCTGCCTATGCATCAGAACCTCAAAACCCTAACTTTCTTTCGAGCTTGAGGCTATTTTCACTAGCCTGCGCTTAAATTCGGAAGAAAATTATTATATTCTAGCCGGAGATTTGAACGCCAAACACGGTGAATGGGGTAATAATGTTCCAAATGAGAGAGGAAACGCCCTCTTAGAGTGAATGGAACAGAACAATATCGAGTTCAGGTTAGATTTGCTTGCAACCGATAGACCATCCTTTCCTCGAAGTGGGTCCTATCTACTTAACGTGGAGCGACGCACGAGGAACTGTTTAACTACGGTCGAGTATGACAGTGATCACTGTGGTCTCGCCGCGGTAATACAGCTCCCGAACGAGCTGGAGGAACTAGAGGACAATGTCCAAACGCATCCTTATAATTATAATAAGGTGCGCTGGCCACGTTTTTCTAGATCCTTATCCAGAGAAATAAGTTCGAGTGTGATCAATCCTCCTACAAACAGAAACCTTACGAACGAAGAGGTTGACAGGTACCTCACACAAATGGACGAGGTTATTAAACGTACAATGGATAGGACGATTCCGAAGGTGTCACAAACCGACTATGGCGACATCTATCGGAACTCTGAAATCGACGCACTTCACGTGCAAAAAAGTAGACTCCTGTCAAGGCTAAAACTCTTGTACAGGCGGTTTACAGATCCACAGAGTACAGAGATTCGCTCTCTGAAGTCACAGATCAAAGTACTCCAACAGTTAATAAAACAAAATTACAGCCTAGCTGTAAGCTTGCATTGGGGCAATAAGATTCGGGCTGTAAGATCTAACAACCCGAGCATGTTCCCGCAAGTAAATCAAATCTTCCGGAGGAGAGATCATAATGACATTCAGTGCGTTCGACTTGACGGAACAACAGACAACGCCAACTTACTTACGTCAGTTGGCATCGATTCAGATGGGGCAGTGCTTGACAACGACTTCTTCGTAGTGGAAGATCCCCAGGAGAAGGTTAATGCAATCAATTGGTACTGTTTTTCAGAAAGTGTACACGGTCAACGAGACTCGTAGTCCGAACCACGATTTGGAGAACAGAGCCTTGCTGAACCATTTCTATCTTCGGAACGAAATAAGTCAATGGCGATCCGAGAATCCTGGTTTTACCAGATTCAGTGACGATCTTCTGGCAAATAATGCCGTCGCCGACGATGGAAACAACTCCATCCTTATTTCGAAAGATGAACTCCAGGGTATCTTCAACTCACTGAAGAATAAAAAGTCAGTGGGAATCGATGGGATACCAAATATTGTTCTGCGCCATCTACCCTCTGAGGCGGTGGATGTATACACAACACTGTTTAACAATGCGTTGAGTAATGCATATTACCCGAAGCATTGGAAAACAGCTGTGGTACAGCCAATTCCGAAACGGGACAAAGATACTTCCATCCCGACAAATCTCCGGTCTATAAGTCTTCTTCCGTGCATAAGCAAGTTATTCGAGAAGATAGTCATTAGAGCCCTGAAAGAATGGGTAGAGAAAAAGCAAATAATACCGGAAAACCAATTTGGCTTCAGGGCGGGGCACGACACCATTCATGCCGCGTCTAAATTGGTTTCCGGCATACAGTGGAATAGAAACAAGACCCAGTGTACAGGCGCCTGCCTGATCGACATGGAGAAGGCGTTCGACACCGTATGGTTAGAAGGTCTCTTCCTTAAATTTATCAGGCTCGGCATCAATAAAACATTGCTATATATGATCTATGACATGGTCACAGGTAGGAAGTTTGTTGTGAAAAATGGCAACGAAATTTCAACTACAGTGTTCCAAATAAAAAATGGGTTGCAACAAGGGGCTGTTGGTTCGCCGATTTTATTCAGTATATTCACCAGCGATCTCATAGGTTCTATGCCGAACATCATAGCGTTTGCCGATGATCTAATCGCGTACAGGTCAGGTCCGAAGGTAGAAGTAATAAATGTCTTGTTGCAACGCGACTTCGATACAATTCAACGATTTTGCGACGACTGGAAGTTGAACATCAACTACCAGAAGTGTGAAACTATCCTTTTCAGAACCCCGCTGTCCAGGGCCTCAAGGGACACGAAAATGAACTGGCGCAAGTTCGGCATAGTTGACCCACAAGGACGAGCATTAACTGTAAAAACTGTAGTCAGATATCTGGGCATCTGGTTGGACCAGTATCTATATGGTGGTATCCATATAGATACAGCTCTGACCAGGGCTAAATAGGCCTTCGCTATGGCAAGAGGGCTGTTTTACAGCAGTCAACTTGACACCAGAGTGAAGGTAATCTGCTACATGGCCCTCATCCGGCCAATTATGGTATATGGTTGTCCTGTGTGGTTCAACGTGAGTCCTTCCCAGATGGAAAAGATGAGGGTGTTCGAAAGGCAGTGTCTTCGGGCCTGTCTTCGTCTATATCGAACACCAGAATCCCAGTACAAGAAATTCTACCCCAACGAGGTTCTGTACAACGAGGCAAACCTTATAAGGATAGATAATTTTATTATAAAGTTGATACGAAGTCACACTGCTCGAGGCATGGCTTCAACCAACAGTCTGATCTTTGGGGCTTACTACCCAAATGAAATGTACCATGAACGGGTGCGTCTTAACGGCTTCATTCCGCCTGAAGCTTTCCTCTATTTGGACGCTAAAGGCCTGATACAAGATGGGGTAGGCTGCCCTATCATCTTCCACGTCGCACGCCGAACAGTCGAGAGGCAACTCCAATACGAGCCGGACGTCGCTCGCAGCCACGAGGAACTCCTACGGTTCAGTAGAGCGATTTCTGCCCGCGACAGAGCAGTTTCTGCCAAAGAACGGCTTTTCTACTGGTAGTTACACCAGAACCAGCGTCCGATGCCGCTAACTTCTCAACCAAATAGACGGGGTAGTTCGGTCTACAGGGCCAACTCACATAGGTTAAGGTAGTCTTTTAAGCATTTTATTTCTCCCAAAAAACAAAAAAAAAAAAAAAAACTCAACAAAAACAAAAATGAAAAAAAGGTGCATCACGGCGTATTCGATGTATATGTAAAGCATATAAATAACACATACGCCCTGGTGCACGCGTCCGTATAACGTTACGGACATAATTAAGGCTTAGTGTAAATAGTTAAGTAGTTTTAATTTTAGAGTTAAGTACATTGTACATAGGCTTAAGTTTTAGTATAGTTGAGTTAGGTTAAGATTAGGTTAGGTTGAAAATGTATATGCCTAAGTTTAACAAATTCTTGGGCTGAATTTAAAAAAATGTCATAAGGTGTAATTTTCTTTAACTATATTAAAACACTGCCAGTAGGCCGAAAGCAATAGTACCTATATTAGCTTAGAGTACTCAGGAAGAGTCAGTAAGTTGGATTAAGATCAATGGATCCAATAAGTAAGCTAGTTTAAGTATTTTTGTCTAGGATATAATATCGTGGAGGCTGTACTTTCCGACCACTTCGCCAAAGATGTTTTCCTTACCGATTTTGGCATTGGAGTCTCCAAGTACGATTTTTACATCGTACTCCGGGCAGGCTCCGTAGGCACCGTCCAAGAGGTCGTAATAGTCCTCTTTGACAGAGTCTTCAGCCTCGTCGGTAGGGGCGTGTGCACATATAAGGCTGATGTTGTAGAATCTGCCCTGGATGCGGATCACAGCCAGGCGATCACTTATTGGTTTAAAGTCGATGACCTTCGACCTTAGCCGTTTTCCTACTACGAATCCAAATCCAAATGTGTGAAACCTTTTATGACAGCTGTAATATATGTCGCACTCCTTCTTCTTCACTATCGGATGTCCTATCTATTGTATTTCCTGGATCGCAGTAATATCCGCCTTATACTGCGTGAAGGTATTTTCCAGTTTTTGGGCGGCTCGAGGAGTGTAGAGTTTTCTTACATTCCATAAGCACACTCGCAAATCGTTGTCCTTTTTCACGCCGTGTCGTCGTTGTAAATCCGTCCGTAGATCCGAGTCTGCTTGCTCTCTCATAACAGTTAGTTTTTCTGTGGGCGTGTTGTTAGCCCTCCGCATAACCGCTAGGGAGTCGCTGCATGCATTGGTTCACTTCACAAGGGGTGTTGTAATAGCTATCCAGGGGGCGCCACTAGAAGGCTGCATGTCAACTTGGTTTGCGCATCGACAGGGATCGTTGTTGGCATCCCACCATGTTGAGAGCGATCAGCAATTTTGCCCTGTGACCACAAACCCTGCCCCCCGATAAGGCTTAATCAATAATGGATACACGAGACATTAAATCATTTCACAAAAAAAACTCTCAAAATATTTCGAAATTCGTTTGAAATTAATTCCATTAATTCCGAGGGAAATTTTTTTCTTTGGAGATTGCCGATAGAAGGAATCGACTCCCGGGAAAAGTATAATTCCCGGGGAATTTTAATTCCGTCGGAATGGCCGATAAGACCGAATGTCATCGATGGAGGAGTCTTTTCGTCGAGTGCAGCGGTGAGACGGTGAGTTTGTAAGGATCGAAAAAGATATTACAGATACACAAATCCAAAATCTTCATGGGTCAAATACAACCATCGAAAGTAAACATTTTCAGAAACAAACAGAAACTGCTCTGTCGCGGGCTCTACTGAACCGTAGGAGTTCCTCGTGCCTGCGAGCGACGTCCGGCTCATATTGGGGTTGTCTCTCGACTGTTCGGCGTGCGACGTGGTACATTTCATTTGGGTAGTTAGCCCCAAAGATCACGCTGTTGGTTGAAGCCATGCCTGGAGCAGTGTGACTTTGTATCAACTTGATAACAAAATTATCTATCCTCATAAGGTTTGCCTCGTTGTACAGAACATCGTTGGGGTAGAATTTCTTGTACTGGGATCCTGGTGTTCGGTATAAACGAAGACAGGCCCGAAGACACTGCCTCTCGAACACCCTCATCTTTTCCACCTGGGAAGGACTCATGTTGAACCACACAGGACAACCATATAACATAATTGGCCAGATGAGGGCCGTGTAGCAAATCTACTTCACTCTGGTATCAAGTTGACTGCTGTAAAACAGCCCTCTTGCCATAGCGAAGGCCTATTTAGCCCTGGTCAGAGCTGTATCTATGTGGATACCACCATACAGATAGTGGTCCAACCAGATGCCTAGATACCTGACTAGACTTTTTACAGTTAATCTTCGTCCTTGTGGGTCAACTATGCCGAACTTGCGCCAGTTCCTTTTCGTGTCCCTTGAGAACCTGGACAGTGGGGTTCTGAAAAGGATAGTTTCACACTTCTGGTAGTTGATTTTCAACCTTCAGCCGACAAAAAGTCGTTGAATTGTATCGAAGTCGCGTTGCAACAAGACATTTATTACTTCTACCTTCGGGCCTGATCTGCACGCGATTAGACCATCGGTAAACGCTATTATAATAGGCATAGAACCTATGAGTTCCCTAGTGAATATTGTGAACAAGATCGGTCAACCAACAGCCCCTTGTTGCAACCCATTTTTTATATGGAACACAGTAGTTGAAATTTCGTTGCCATTTTTCACAACAAACTTCCCACCTATGACCATGTTATAGATCATATATAATCACCCCTATTCTGGCAATCGTTTAGTGACATGTCACTTTATGAGTATTCCCATAGTCATTTAAGAATTCATAAAATCACACTAGTCATAAAACAACTACTCGTGTTATGCGTACTACTGTTCTCTCACGAGTAGAAGGGACCTACAGTTTTTTGCCGCCTTCGAACGGCAAAATTTGAGAAGCTTTTCATGGACAATTGATACTCTTTGAGTGTTGGCAGCAACTCGAAAGAGGCGCTGCCATGAAAAATGCGAGGTGTCCCATCCGGGAACTTTCTGCGCGGCGGTCGACGCACTTACCACTACGCCACGGCGTATTTATTATTATTAATGACTATCTTCTCGAATACCTTGCTTATGCACGGAAGAAGACTTATAGACCGAAAATTTGTTGTTGTGGTCCGTTTCGGAATTGGCAGTACCACAGCTGTTTTCCAATACTTCGGGTAATATGCATTACTAAACGCATTGTTAAAAAGTGTTGTGTATACATCCACCACCTCAGAGGGTAGATGGCGCAGAACAATATTTGGTATCCCATCGATTCCTACTGACTTCTTATTCTTCAGTGAGTTGAAGATACCCTGGAGGTCATGTTTCGAAATAAGGATGGAGTTGTTTCCATCATTGGCGACGGCATTATTTGCCAAAATGGTCGTCACTGAACCTGGTAAAACCAGGATTCTCGGATCGCCATTGATCGCAATGTCCTGTTCTCCAGGTCGTGGTTCGGACTACGAGTCTCGTTGACCGTGTACACTTTCTGGAAAACAGCACCAATTGCATTCACCTTCTCCTGGGGATCTTCCAATACGAAGAAGTCGTTTTCAAGCGCAGCCCTATCTAGATCGATGCCAACTGATGCAAGTAGGTTGCGTTGTCTGTTGTTATATCAAAGCACTGAATGTCATTATGATCTCTCCTCCGGAAGATTTTATGTACTTGCGGGAACATGCTCGGGTTGTTAGATCTTACAGCCCGAATTTTATTGCCTCAATGCAAGCTTCAGCTAGACTGTAATTTTGTCGTATTAAATGTTGGAGTACTTTGATCTGTGACTTCAGAGAGCGAATCTCTGCATTCCGTGGATCTGTAAACCGTCTATACAAGAGTTTAAGCCTTGATAGGATTCTACTTTTTTGCACGTGAAGTGCATCGATTTCAGAATTCCGATAGATGTCGCCGTAATCGGTTTGTGACACCTTCGTAATCGTCTTGTCCATTGCACGTTTGATGACTTCGTCCATTTGGGTGACCTCTTCGTTCCTTAGGTTTCTGTTTGTAGGAGGATTGATCACACTCGAACTTATTTCTCTGGCTAAGGCTCTAGAAAAACGTGGCCAGCGCACCTTATTTTAGTTATAAGGATGCGTTTGAACATATTCTTCTAGTTCCTCCAGCTCGTTCGGGAGCTGTATTACCGCGGCGAGACCTCAGTGATCACTGTAATACTCGACCGTAGTTAAACAGTTCCTCATGCGTCGCTCCACGTTAAGTATCGTCAGTCGTCATCCTTTCCCGCTTCTAGGAAAGGATGGTCTATCTGTTGCAAGTAAATCTAACCTGAACTCGATATTGCTCTGTTCCATCCACTCTAAGAGAGGCTTTCCTCTCTCATTTGGAACATTATTACCTCATTCACTATGTTTGGTGTTCAAATCTCCACCTAGAATATAATAATTTTCTTCCCAGTTCAAGCGGAGGCAGCTCCGAAAGAAAGATGGGGTTTAGAGGTTCGGATGCGATCACAAACAGCTTCTTTCCACCTTGGAGAGAGATGCGATATATATGACCTTATGAAAAATGTTCTTTTGACTATATTGTAATTTTTGTACCAGAGAATGCAGCTGTGAGAAGAGGAAACCTACTCTAGCCGTCTGCGCAAGGAAACTTGTCTGTAATTCGACCATCTGTTTCTGCAAGGCAATCATCTGCGCTTGCATCGACTGGATGGAAGTCATTACATCCCTTATAGATGGTTCTGCCTCGGGTTGCCTGGCCATTGGAGCCGGGGCAAGCTTCGGCACTGTCCGTTGTGTCGGTTCTCTGCCTGACACCATTTGGGCGTAGGAGATGACTGGCGTAACAGTAGTAGCTACAGCACGGGCCACTGGCCTGGCTGCTACCTTTTTATCGTTCCTTACTTCTTTTACTCTCTGCCGGAGTTCTGTTATTCGTGGACACCCCAAATAGGTTGCAAAGTGTCCATTTTCTCCGCAGAGTACACATTTGATGAGCGTCTTATCCTCGATTTCATCCGTACCTAAGGGGCATTCCCCTTTGTTGTGGCTAAATGTGCATCGTGCGCAGCGGAACTCCATATTGCAGTTCTCCGCGACGTGCCCCAGCCTTCTGCACCTTGCACATTGAAGTACGTGGTCAGTTTTGTTCAATTTCTCCCATTTTACACTAAGACCGCCTACGAAACGGATTTTTTGTAGATTGTCAATTTTCGTGTCCTGGGATACGTGAACTAAGAAGAAGGGAAGTGCCTTCTCCTTTGCTTTTGCTGCCGCAGTGATGAAAGGCTTAACCCCTACGAAGTGGACCTCATCACTCGGTGTGGGCTTGGGGAGTTTTATACCTTATGTAAAAAGTCTTACTTTCTAAGGCCAACTCACATAGGGTCTCCAGTTCGTCAGTCTCCATACCGAAGACGTTGATTGGGGGCAACTTACTTTGGTTTTCTGCCGCTGTTGTTGTGGCTCCTTTTTTCTGCTGTTGTGGTTTTCCCTGCTTCAGCTGTTGTTGCTGCGAGTTCTGCTGCTGGTTTTGCTGCGCTGGCTGCTTTCGATGTTGTTGTTGCAATGTGCCGGATCGTGTTTGTATTGGTTGCTGCTGTTGTTTTTTCTGGATGGAATGTTGTTTTTATTGTTATTATATTTAGTTTCTATTGCCTTATTTGTTGCAGCTCCAGAATCTCCGTCTCCTGCTCGTTTTGATTTGCTGCTTTCTCTGCAGCTTTCCTCGCCGTCGACCGTTCGTAGAGAAATTTTATGTGGACATCGAGCTTTGCCCTTTTTTCGTCTAGCTTCCGAATTCTCTTCTCCTCCTCCCTGCCTCCTATCCGATGTAGCGAGAACTTGGAAAGAGCGGCATTCGTTGCCCTCCGATTCACATTGAAGGGCTTCGATATCGATGGTGGCTGCTGTAAAAGTCGATTTTATTGCTGTTGGTGATGTTTTTTTGGTCGACACCGCTCCGTTTTTGTGCGGTGCGATCATTTCATCGTCTGACATCATGGCTGTCGTCCAACCCTTTGCAAGATTGGACTGCGGCTGCAAGTTTTCCTCCTTTTTCTTATATCGGTATTTTGGTTCTTGGGGCTAGCCACTCGTACGCTACCGTCACTTGTTAGGTGGCCTGACATCCCAGCCACCTGTGTCTTAAAAATCACTCGATTTGCTGAGCTCGAGCCGCTCATCGCTCTCCTCTCACACTTTTTTTTTCTTTTTCTCTTGGGAACTCGAACCCGGTTCCCTCGAGTTACTTCCTCTGGTGCTCTACCACCAAGCTACCGATTGCACTTGAACACTGATGTATTTTTCACTACTAGAAAACTAAACTTAATTTTCGAAGCCGAATCACGTCTTAAGTCCGCGGAAGTCTGTGAACGACTGATCTAGCTTGATGTGATGAGTTGATGCGCATATCACTCAATCTTCATGAAACCTCTCCACTGCGGACGGACCAGCACCTGTCTTGAGACAACCGAATCCAAACAATCTATCAAGTTCAGTGCCGCAGGGACCTCGGCAATTTGAAGAGCCGGATGGAGTTGTAGCGTATCAAATATAGCCGCCCTATTTGTAATTCAGCTGTTAACTTCGTTTATCTAGACCAACTGCGCGTAGTTTGAGAACCATGCAATGGCACCCTTTATAAGAAAATTGATGTTTTAGTTGCCAGTTAGACGCTCAGTGTTCACGTAGCTCAAGCTCATCCAGATTGTCTACAAAAAGATTAAAAATTGAATCGGAAAGAACTGAATAGTTGAGACAACTGCGAGAAGAAGGAGAATGGAGCTAGATCTTCAGAGAGCACGTGAGGAGGGGTGACAGCACGTAACTTGAAACAATCGAGCATTGTTCATCGCCATTCAACTCGAAACAAATATCTTCTGGCAGCATGTAACTTGAAACAAGTTTCATTGTAACTTCTACTTAAAAATGTCATTGTGGACTATAAAGTGAAATGTCAAATTCGTTATTTTCAAAATAAACTTCGTTCATTGAAATAAAATTGAATTTAGAATGATATTTTTTGATTCGGAAAGCGAAGATGAAGAAGAACTTAATGCCTAAATCAAAAGAAGATACCCTAGGGATGATAGGAATCCATTAGGATTGTCTGAAAATGAGTAAGTATTCATATATTTATAAAATGAAAAAGAATACCATCGAATACCAAACAGAAACCATTTGTTGTTTAGTTTTGTACAGCAGTTTAGAGTAAATAAGGAATGTTTCGCGCTGATACTAAGCTACTTATATATCCCGGATAGCGTTAGAAGCACATTGGTTCCACCAGTTCTCCAGCTTTAAGTGTATTGGCCAGTGGAAATTACCAAGCGAATGTAGGAAGAAATGTGCTACTAGGCATGACACAGAAAACTGTGTCAAAGTAGACCTTATTCTTCCTGAGTTTGTTTTTGACTTTATATTTCAGGTCACTCCAAGTCTAAAAATGCACCTAATAATAATTAAAAAATTTTCTTGATGACGATAAATTTTTTCTATCGACTAAAAAAATTTGTTTCAAAAGTCATATTCGAATTTGAATGCAGCCGACTTTGACGATAATATCGAGGATACTCGGCTGAATCAAAATAGGTGCTACACATGTTCGATTGTATCGACTCAACTCGATTGTTCCAAGGTACGTGCTGGTACCCCAGATCTACATAACAAAAAAGTATAAAATTCTGAATCAAGTGTTATATTCGGAAAGTGATGAGGATAGTGCATGGAAAGTGGAGAGGTCAAAATAGCTAACTCAACAGCAACAGAAGCTTAAACTAAAGAACCAATCAAACTAAATCAAGCACAGCCGTTCCGAAAAGTGCAGCGGTCCGCTCAAGCCACCTAGAATCTGTTGGAATTATATAAGCAAAGTGGCAAGACTGATTTAAAAGAAATACACAAATGAAGTAACATATATACATTTCTTTTTTTTTTTCGTAAAGTTATTATAAACTTCTGGTTTGTTCTTTCTTCTTCCTTCAGGCCTAAACGCGTAAAGACGTGTATTTTGTAACAGGAACCAATTAATAAAGAATTCCACATAAAGGTATTAAGTTTATTTTATTTTGGCCCAACAGGTTATGGGCCCAGGCTAGAATAATCAAAAATTTCAGCTGTGCACATTTATTTATTACTGCGACCATGGCGGGCAGTGCAGTAAGGATCGAGTCATTAAACTCGGAAAACTACGACACGTGTAAGTTACAAATGCGGGCGATTCTGATCAAAACTAATTTATGGGGATACGTCGATGGAAGTATACCATGCCCTAAAGTAGAAAACGGAGGAGAAGCAAATATAATAACATGGAAGCATCACGATGTGATCTAACTCTAGCAATGAGTCCATCGGAGCTAGGACTCATAAAGGATGGACATACATCGAGACAAATTTGGAAATGCTGAATGTACCTACCAGTCAAAAGGACCAGCAAGAAAAGCGGCTCCACTGAAGAAGGTGGCACTTTCAAGAATGAAAGAAGGTGAAAAAGTGCGTGATCACTTAAACGAATTTTTCGAATAAGTTGACAGACTAAAGGAAATCGGTGTTCTTGTTGGTGATGAGCTACTGGCGATTCTTCTTTTGTATAGTTTACCAGATTCGTTTGAGACATTTCGATGTGCTCTGGAAACAAGAGACTCCCAAATCCAGATGTACTTCGCGTGAAAATTCTCGAAGAGTACGAGTCCCGAATTGCAAAGAAAAGATCATGAGACTATGTACACAAAAAGTTTAAGCGAAAGAAAACAGACAGAAAAGGGACACACTACTTTCGGTAAGAAATTTCAAAAGAATTTTGTATCAACAAAGTAGAGAAAAGAACGACAAGGTTCTTGCTACCGATGTGGAAAGGTCGGACATTTCGCACGAAATTGCTTGCTGCAAAGTCGTCGTCAAAAGAAGTACAGTGTGCGAAAAAAGCAGATGATAAATTCTTAGAAGAGTTAGCTTGGAGTGTTACAGATACTACTCTTTTCACCAAAGAAAAGGACAACAATAATGTCTGGTATCTGGATAGTGGTTGCACTGCTCATATGACATGGGAAAGAAAAAACATCAAAGATTTGACATTTATGAATAAACAATTGAATTTAGCCAACAATAATAAAACTACAATTACAGGTACAGGAAATGTTTGTCTTCTGGTGGATGAAAAAAGGAAAATTATTCTTTCAAATGTTCTTTACGTATCGGATTTGAGAACGAATTTGCTGTCTGTATCAAAATTTACAGACGAAGGATGGAAAGTGAATTTTAATAAAAATGATGCAGTTGTGAAAGACGCGAATGATGAAATTATATTACGAGCAAATAAGGAAGGAAACTTATATTATGTTATGCAAGACCACGATTCCGCGAACATCGTCGTCGATAACAGAGATACACAAATGGACATTTGGCACAGGAGATTAGGTCATTTGAATGAACGCGATCTGAAAATAATGGTAAAAAGGCATATGGTGCTGGGTGTGAATAGCAATTCAAAATTGTCAAAATGCGCAACATGTCTTAGTGAAAAACAGGTGCGTTCAAGTTTTCCGCAAGCAAGGAATGAAAGGGCTACTGATCTTTTGAAAGTAATTCATAGCGATGTGTGCGGTCCTATGAAAAATGCTTCTCATTCGGGAGCAAGATACTTCCTGACATTCATTGACGAAAAGTCTGGATGGTGTGAAATTTATTTGAAATACAAGACCTTTGTGGAAAACTTCACAGGAAAAAATATAAAATGTCTACAGACGGATAATGGGGGTGAGTACTGCAGCCATGAATTTAACAATTATCTTTTGAAGAATGGAATTAAGAGACGACTCACCGCACCGTATACACCACAGCAGAATGGTTTGGCCGACAGAAAAAATAGAACGTTAATCGAAATGGCAAGTCGATTTTATTGCGATTGGTGAAGTTTTTTTGGTCGACACCGCTTCGCTTTTGTGCGGTGCGTTCATTTTATCGTCTGACATCATGGCTGTCGTCCAACGCTTTGTAAGATTGGACTGCGGCTGCAATTTTTCCTCCGTTTTCTTATATCGGTATTTCGGCTCTTGGGGCTAGCCACTCGCACGCTACCGTCACTTGTTAGAAGGCCTCATCCCAGCCACCGGTGTTTTGAAAATCACCGATTTGCTGAGCTCGGGCCGCTCATCGCTCTCCATGTTTTCTTCCCACACTTTTTTTTCTTTTTCTCTTGGGACTCGAACCCGGTTCCCTCGAGTTACTTCCGCTGGCGCTCTACCACCAAGCAACCGATTGCACTTGAACACTGATGTATTTTTCACTACTAGAAAACTTAACTTAATTTTCGAAGCCGAATCACGTCTTAAGTCCGCGGAGGTCTGTGAACGACTGATCTAGCTTGATGTGATGAGTTGATGCGCATATCACTCAATCTTCATGAAACCTCTCCACTGCGGACGGACCAGCACCTGTCTTGAGACAACCGAATCCAAACAATCTATCAAGTTCAGTGCCGCAGGGACCTCGGCAATTTGAAGAGCCGGATGGAGTTGTAGCGTATCAAATATAGCCGCCCTATTTGTAATTCAGCTGTTAACTTCGTTTATCTAGGCCAACTGCGCGTAGTTTGAGAACCGTGCAATGGCACCCTTTATAAGAAAATTGATGTTTTAGTTGTCAGTTAGACGCTCAATGATCACGTAGCTCAAGCTCATCCAGATTGTCTGCAAAAAGATTAAGACTTTGAATCGGAAAGAACTGAAGAGCTGAGACAACTGCGGGAAGAAGGAGCATGGAGCTAGATCTTCAGAGAGCACGTGAGCAGGGGTGACAGCACGTAACTTGAAACAATCGAGCATTGTTCATCGCCATTGAACTCGAAACTAATATTTTCTGGCAGCATGTAACTTGAAACGAGTTTCATTGTAACTTCTACTTAAAAATGTCATTGTGAACTATAAAGTGAAATGTCAAAATCGTTATTTTCAAAATAAACTTCGTTCATTAAAATAAAATTGAAATTAGAATGATATTTTTTGATTCGGAAAGCGAAGATGAAGAAGAACTTAATGCCTAAATCAAAGAAGATACCCTAGGGATGATAGGAATCCATTACGATTGTCTGAAAATGAGTAAGTATTCATATATTTATAAAATGAAAAAGAATACCATCGAATACCAAACAGAAACCATTTGTTGTTAAGTTTTGTACAGCAGTTTAGAGTAAATAAGGAATGTTTCGTGCTGATACTAAGCTACTTAAATATCCCGGATAGCGTTAGAAGCACATTGGTTCCACCAGTTCTCCAGCTTTAAGTGTATTGGCCAGTGGAAATTACCAAGCGAATGTAGGAAGAAATGTGCTACTAGGCATGACACAGAAAACTGTGTCAAAGTAGACCTTATTCTTCCTGAGTTTGTTTTTTACTTTATATTTCAGGTCACTCCAAGTCTAAAAATGCACCTAATAATAATTAAAAAAATTTCTTGATGACGATAATTTTTTTCTATCGACTAAAAAAATTTGTTTCAAAAGTCATATTCGAATTTGAATGCAGCCGCCTTTGACGATAATATCGAGGATACTCGGATACATTTATTTATTACTGCGACCATGGCGGGCAGTGCAGTAAGGATCGAGCCATTAAACTCGGAAAATTACGACACGTGGAAGTTACAAATGCGGGCGATTCTGATCAAAACTAATTTATGGGGATACGTCGATGGAAGTATACCATGCCCTAAAGTAGAAGACGGAGGAGAAGCAAATATAATAACACGGAAGCATCACGATGAGAAAGCAAGTGCGGATCTAACTCTAGCAATGAGTCCATCGGAGCTAGGACTCATAAAGGATGGACATACATCGAGACAAATTTGGGAAATGCTGAAAGGTACCTACCAGTCAAAAGGACCAGCAAAAAAAGCCGCTCTACTGAAGAAGGTGGCACTTTCAAGAATGAAAGAAGGTGAAAAAGTGCGTGATCACTTAAACGAATTTTTCGAATAAGTTGACAGACTAAAGGAAATCGGTGTTCTTGTTGGTGATGAGCTTCTGGCGATTCTTCTTTTGTATAGTTTACCAGATTCGTTTGAGACATTTCGATGTGCTCTGGAAACAAGAGACGAACTCCCAAATCCAGAAGTACTTCGCGTAAAAAAATCTCGAAGAGTACGAGTCCCGAATTGCAAAGAAAAGATCATGAGACTATGTACACAAAAAGTTTAAGCGAAAGAAAACAGACAGAAAAGGGACACACTACTTTCGGTAAGAAATTTCAAAAGAATTTTGTATCAACAAAGGAGAGAAAAGAACGACAAGGTTCTTGCTACCGATGTGGAAAGGTCGGACATTTCGCACGAAATTGCTTGCTGCAAAGTCGTCGTCAAAAGAAGTACAGTGTGCGAAAAAAGCAGATGATAAATTCTTAGAAGAGTTAGCTTGGAGTGTTACAGATACTACTCTTTTCACCAAAGAAAAGGACAACAATAATGTCGGCCAACAATAGCCAACAATAATAAAACTACAATTACAGGTACAGAAATGTTTGTCTTCTGGTGGATGAAAAAAGGAAAATTATTCTTTCAAATGTTCTTTTATCGGATTTGAGAACGAATTTGCTGTCTGTATCAAAATTTACAGACGAAGGATGGAAATTGAATTTTAATAAAAATGATGCAGTTGTGACAGACGCGAACGATGAAATTATATTACGAGCAAAGAAGGAAGGAAACTTATATTATGCTATGCAAGACCACGATTCCGCGAACATCGTCGTCGATAACAGAGATACACAAATGGACATTTGGCACAGGAGATTAGGTCATTTGAATGAACGCGATCTGAAAATAATGGTAAAAAGGCATATGGTGCTGGGTGTGAATAGCAATTCAAAATTGTCAAAATGCGCAACATGTCTTAGTGAAAAACAGGTGCGTTCAAGTTTTCCGCAAGCAAGGAATGAAAGGGCTACTGATCTTTTGAAAGTAATTCATAGCGATGTGTGCGGTCCTATGAAAAATGCTTCTCATTCGGGAGCAAGATACTTCCTGACATTCATTGACGAAAAGTCTGGATGGTGTGAAATTTATTTGAAATACAAGACCTTTGTGGAAAACTTCACAGGAAAAAATATAAAATGTCTACAGACGGATAATGGGGGTGAGTACTGCAGCCATGAATTTAACAATTATCTTTTGAAGAATGGAATTAAGAGACGACTCACCGCACCGTATACACCACAGCAGAATGGTTTGGCCGACAGAAAAAATAGAACGTTAATCGAAATGGCAAGTCGATTTTATTGCGATTGGTGAAGTTTTTTTGGTCGACACCGCTTCGCTTTTGTGCGGTGCGTTCATTTCATCGTCTGACATCATGGCTGTCGTCCAACGCTTTGTAAGATTGGACTGCGGCTGCAATTTTTCCTCCGTTTTCCTATATCGGTATTTCGGCTCTTGGGGCTAGCCACTCGCACGCTACTGTCACTTGTTAGAAGGCCTCATCCCAGCCACCGGTGTTTTGAAAATCACCGATTTGCTGAGCTCGGGCCGCTCATCGCTCTCCATGTTTTCTTCCCACACTTTTTTTTCTTTTTCTCTTGGGACTCGAACCCGGTTCCCTCGAGTTACTTCCGCTGGCGCTCTACCACCAAGCAACCGATTGCACTTGAACACTGATGTATTTTTCACTACTAGAAAACTAAACTTAATTTTCGAAGCCGAATCACGTCTTAAGTCCGCGGAGGTCTGTGAACGACTGATCTAGCTTGATGTGATGAGTTGATGCGCATATCACTCAATCTTCATGAAACCTCTCCACTGCGGACGGACCAGCACCTGTCTTGAGACAACCGAATCCAAACAATCTATCAAGTTCAGTGCCGCAGGGACCTCGGCAATTTGAAGAGCCGGATGGAGTTGTAGCGTATCAAATATAGCCGCCCTATTTGTAATTCAGCTGTTAACTTCGTTTATCTAGGCCAACTGCGCGTAGTTTGAGAACCGTGCAATGGCACCCTTTATAAGAAAATTGATGTTTTAGTTGTCAGTTAGACGCTCAATGATCACGTAGCTCAAGCTCATCCAGATTGTCTGCAAAAAGATTAAGACTTTGAATCGGAAAGAACTGAAGAGCTGAGACAACTGCAGGAAGAAGGAGCATGGAGCTAGATCTTCAGAGAGCACGTGAGCAGGGGTGACAGCACGTAACTTGAAAGAATCGAGCATTGTTCATCGCCATTGAACTCGAAACTAATATTTTCTGGCAGCATGTAACTTGAAACGAGTTTCATTGTAACTTCTACTTAAAAATGTCATTGTGAACTATAAAGTGAAATGTCAAAATCGTTATTTTCAAAATAAACTTCGTTCATTAAAATAAAATTGAAATTAGAATGATATTTTTTGATTCGGAAAGCGAAGATGAAGAAGAACTTAATGCCTAAATCAAAGAAGATACCCTAGGGATGATAGGAATCCATTACGATTGTCTGAAAATGAGTAAGTATTCATATATTTATAAAATGAAAAAGAATACCATCGAATACCAAACAGAAACCATTTGTTGTTAAGTTTTGTACAGCAGTTTAGAGTAAATAAGGAATGTTTCGTGCTGATACTAAGCTACTTAAATATCCCGGATAGCGTTAGAAGCACATTGGTTCCACCAGTTCTCCAGCTTTAAGTGTATTGGCCAGTGGAAATTACCAAGCGAATGTAGGAAGAAATGTGCTACTAGGCATGACACAGAAAACTGTGTCAAAGTAGACCTTATTCTTCCTGAGTTTGTTTTTTACTTTATATTTCAGGTCACTCCAAGTCTAAAAATGCACCTAATAATAATTAAAAAAATTTCTTGATGACGATAATTTTTTTCTATCGACTAAAAAAATTTGTTTCAAAAGTCATATTCGAATTTGAATGCAGCCGCCTTTGACGATAATATCGAGGATACTCGGATACATTTATTTATTACTGCGACCATGGCGGGCAGTGCAGTAAGGATCGAGCCATTAAACTCGGAAAATTACGACACGTGGAAGTTACAAATGCGGGCGATTCTGATCAAAACTAATTTATGGGGATACGTCGATGGAAGTATACCATGCCCTAAAGTAGAAGACGGAGGAGAAGCAAATATAATAACACGGAAGCATCACGATGAGAAAGCAAGTGCGGATCTAACTCTAGCAATGAGTCCATCGGAGCTAGGACTCATAAAGGATGGACATACATCGAGACAAATTTGGGAAATGCTGAAAGGTACCTACCAGTCAAAAGGACCAGCAAAAAAAGCCGCTCTACTGAAGAAGGTGGCACTTTCAAGAATGAAAGAAGGTGAAAAAGTGCGTGATCACTTAAACGAATTTTTCGAATAAGTTGACAGACTAAAGGAAATCGGTGTTCTTGTTGGTGATGAGCTTCTGGCGATTCTTCTTTTGTATAGTTTACCAGATTCGTTTGAGACATTTCGATGTGCTCTGGAAACAAGAGACGAACTCCCAAATCCAGAAGTACTTCGCGTAAAAAAATCTCGAAGAGTACGAGTCCCGAATTGCAAAGAAAAGATCATGAGACTATGTACACAAAAAGTTTAAGCGAAAGAAAACAGACAGAAAAGGGACACACTACTTTCGGTAAGAAATTTCAAAAGAATTTTGTATCAACAAAGGAGAGAAAAGAACGACAAGGTTCTTGCTACCGATGTGGAAAGGTCGGACATTTCGCACGAAATTGCTTGCTGCAAAGTCGTCGTCAAAAGAAGTACAGTGTGCGAAAAAAGCAGATGATAAATTCTTAGAAGAGTTAGCTTGGAGTGTTACAGATACTACTCTTTTCACCAAAGAAAAGGACAACAATAATGTCGGCCAACAATAGCCAACAATAATAAAACTACAATTACAGGTACAGAAATGTTTGTCTTCTGGTGGATGAAAAAAGGAAAATTATTCTTTCAAATGTTCTTTTATCGGATTTGAGAACGAATTTGCTGTCTGTATCAAAATTTACAGACGAAGGATGGAAATTGAATTTTAATAAAAATGATGCAGTTGTGACAGACGCGAACGATGAAATTATATTACGAGCAAAGAAGGAAGGAAACTTATATTATGCTATGCAAGACCACGATTCCGCGAACATCGTCGTCGATAACAGAGATACACAAATGGACATTTGGCACAGGAGATTAGGTCATTTGAATGAACGCGATCTGAAAATAATGGTAAAAAGGCATATGGTGCTGGGTGTGAATAGCAATTCAAAATTGTCAAAATGCGCAACATGTCTTAGTGAAAAACAGGTGCGTTCAAGTTTTCCGCAAGCAAGGAATGAAAGGGCTACTGATCTTTTGAAAGTAATTCATAGCGATGTGTGCGGTCCTATGAAAAATGCTTCTCATTCGGGAGCAAGATACTTCCTGACATTCATTGACGAAAAGTCTGGATGGTGTGAAATTTATTTGAAATACAAGACCTTTGTGGAAAACTTCACAGGAAAAAATATAAAATGTCTACAGACGGATAATGGGGGTGAGTACTGCAGCCATGAATTTAACAATTATCTTTTGAAGAATGGAATTAAGAGACGACTCACCGCACCGTATACACCACAGCAGAATGGTTTGGCCGACAGAAAAAATAGAACGTTAATCGAAATGGCAAGTCGATTTTATTGCGATTGGTGAAGTTTTTTTGGTCGACACCGCTTCGCTTTTGTGCGGTGCGTTCATTTCATCGTCTGACATCATGGCTGTCGTCCAACGCTTTGTAAGATTGGACTGCGGCTGCAATTTTTCCTCCGTTTTCCTATATCGGTATTTCGGCTCTTGGGGCTAGCCACTCGCACGCTACTGTCACTTGTTAGAAGGCCTCATCCCAGCCACCGGTGTTTTGAAAATCACCGATTTGCTGAGCTCGGGCCGCTCATCGCTCTCCATGTTTTCTTCCCACACTTTTTTTTCTTTTTCTCTTGGGACTCGAACCCGGTTCCCTCGAGTTACTTCCGCTGGCGCTCTACCACCAAGCAACCGATTGCACTTGAACACTGATGTATTTTTCACTACTAGAAAACTAAACTTAATTTTCGAAGCCGAATCACGTCTTAAGTCCGCGGAGGTCTGTGAACGACTGATCTAGCTTGATGTGATGAGTTGATGCGCATATCACTCAATCTTCATGAAACCTCTCCACTGCGGACGGACCAGCACCTGTCTTGAGACAACCGAATCCAAACAATCTATCAAGTTCAGTGCCGCAGGGACCTCGGCAATTTGAAGAGCCGGATGGAGTTGTAGCGTATCAAATATAGCCGCCCTATTTGTAATTCAGCTGTTAACTTCGTTTATCTAGGCCAACTGCGCGTAGTTTGAGAACCGTGCAATGGCACCCTTTATAAGAAAATTGATGTTTTAGTTGTCAGTTAGACGCTCAATGATCACGTAGCTCAAGCTCATCCAGATTGTCTGCAAAAAGATTAAGACTTTGAATCGGAAAGAACTGAAGAGCTGAGACAACTGCAGGAAGAAGGAGCATGGAGCTAGATCTTCAGAGAGCACGTGAGCAGGGGTGACAGCACGTAACTTGAAACAATCGAGCATTGTTCATCGCCATTCAACTCGAAACTAATATTTTCTGGCAGCATGTAACTTGAAACGAGTTTCATTGTAACTTCTACTTAAAAATGTCATTGTGAACTATAAAGTGAAATGTCAAATTCGTTATTTTCAAAATAAACTTCGTTCATTAAAATAAAATTGAAATTAGAATGATATTTTTTGATTCGGAAAGCGAAGATGAAGAAGAACTTAATGCCTAAATCAAAAGAAGATACCCTAGGGATGATAGGAATCCATTACGATTGTCTGAAAATGAGTAAGTATTCATATATTTATAAAATGAAAAAGAATACCATCGAATACCAAACAGAAATCATTTGTTGTTTATTTTTGTACAGCAGTTCAGAGTAAATAAGGAATGTTTCTTGCTGATACTAAGCTACTTAAATATCCCGGATAGCGTTAGAAGCACATTGGTTCCACCAGTTCTCCAGCTTTAAGTGTATTGGCCAGTGGAAATTACCAAGCGAATGTAGGAAGAAATGTGCTACTAGGCATGACACAGAAAACTGTGTCAAAGTAGACCTTATTCTTCCTGAGTTTGTTTTTTACTTTATATTTCAGGTCACTCCAAGTCTAAAAATGCACCTAATAATAATTAAAAAATTTTCTTGATGACGATAATTTTTTTCTATCGACTAAAAAAATTTGTTTCAAAAGTCATATTCGAATTTGAATGCAGCCGCCTTTGACGATAATATCGAGGATACTCGGATACATTTATTTATTACTGCGACCATGGCGGGCAGTGCAGTAAGGATCGAGCCATTAAACTCGGAAAATTACGACACGTGGAAGTTACAAATGCGGGCGATTCTGATCAAAACTAATTTATGGGGATACGTCGATGGAAGTATACCATGCCCTAAAGTAGAAGACGGAGGAGAAGCAAATATAATAACACGGAAGCATCACGATGAGAAAGCAAGTGCGGATCTAACTCTAGCAATGAGTCCATCGGAGCTAGGACTCATAAAGGATGGACATACATCGAGACAAATTTGGGAAATGCTGAAAGGTACCTACCAGTCAAAAGGACCAGCAAGAAAAGCCGCTCTACTGAAGAAGGTGGCACTTTCAAGAATGAAAGAAGGTGAAAAAGTGCGTGATCACTTAAACGAATTTTTCGAATAAGTTGACAGACTAAAGGAAATCGGTGTTCTTGTTGGTGATGAGCTTCTGGCGATTCTTCTTTTGTATAGTTTACCAGATTCGTTTGAGACATTTCGATGTGCTCTGGAAACAAGAGACGAACTCCCAAATCCAGAAGTACTTCGCGTAAAAAATTCTCGAAGAGTACGAGTCCCGAATTGCAAAGAAAAGATCATGAGACTATGTACACAAAAAGTTTAAGCGAAAGAAAACAGACAGAAAAGGGACACACTACTTTCGGTAAGAAATTTCAAAAGAATTTTGTATCAACAAAGGAGAGAAAAGAACGACAAGGTTCTTGCTACCGATGTGGAAAGGTCGGACATTTCGCACGAAATTGCTTGCTGCAAAGTCGTCGTCAAAAGAAGTACAGTGTGCGAAAAAAGCAGATGATAAATTCTTAGAAGAGTTAGCTTGGAGTGTTACAGATACTACTCTTTTCACCAAAGAAAAGGACAACAATAATGTCGGCCAACAATAGCCAACAATAATAAAACTACAATTACAGGTACAGAAATGTTTGTCTTCTGGTGGATGAAAAAAGGAAAATTTTTCTTTCAAATGTTCTTTTATCGGATTTGAGAACGAATTTGCTGTCTGTATCAAAATTTACAGACGAAGGATGGAAATTGAATTTTAATAAAAATGATGCAGTTGTGACAGACGCGAACGATGAAATTATATTACGAGCAAAGAAGGAAGGAAACTTATATTATGTTATGCAAGACCACGATTCCGCGAACATCGTCGTCGATAACAGAGATACACAAATGGACATTTGGCACAGGAGATTAGGTCATTTGAATGAACGCGGTCTGAAAATAATGGTAAAAAGGCATATGGTGCTGGGTGTGAATAGCAATTCAAAGTTGTCAAAATGCGCAACATGTCTTAGTGAAAAACAGGTGCGTTCAAGTTTTTCGCAAGCAAGGAAAGAAAGGGCTACTGATCTTTTGGAAGTAATTCATAGCGATGTGTGCGGTCCTATGAAAAATGCTTCTCATTCGGGAGCAAGATACTTCCTGACATTCATTGACGAAAAGTCTCGATGGTGTGAAATTTATTTCCTCAAATAGAAATCAGAAGTGTAACGCAAGATGAAGCAAGTGGCAACACTGAAGAAGAGAGAGAGAAGTAAAAAATAAAAATGAAGAAGAGCAGGCATTCTGATGGTGACTCGTGAACAGGATAGTCGATAAAAGAGGAAAAATTTATTTGAAAATAAAGCAGTGTAATTAAGTTGATTAATAATAAAAGATTTGTTTAAAACTTAAAAGTTTAAAGATCAGAAGTGGGATTAGGATCTGTTCCTAAAATTAAGGAAAACAAAACAAGAAAAGAGTGAGAATAATTATTTAAAATTTTTTTTTTGGTACAAAGTATGTAAGTGGTTACTTGTGAAATTGGATGTCAAATAAATGATTCTGTGTTCGAATCTGGTTGTGAAAATTAGATATTTTCTGATGTTGGTCTACAAAGTTGTAGTAGAGGTTAAATTTAAAGCGTTAGTAGAGACGCGGTTTTTACCGTTATGTATTTTCCTGGAATGAGTGGAACAGCTTGTGCTTGCATTTTCAGTCTATGAAAAGGTAATGCTATCTCTGTTGCTCAAGGGAATGAATACAGAGAACTGTACATGTATTCACTACTGTGTTTGTGGATAGTACGTATAAGAGACATTGTGATTAAAAGTGAAAGAGATAGTTGTAGCTTCTGACTGATTTGATGTATTTTTGGTATACGAAAATTCATATGTACGTCTGTCTCAAGCTGGAAGAAGCATTTTGGTGAATGTTTCTATGTGTGAGGTTGCATTTTCGGTTGACGAAAAGGCATTATATCGACTCTGTTCGATAACTGAAGAATATGATGAATAGGTGAATAGACTGTATTTTTTTTAAATACTAACATTTTTGGCGAACTAACCAACCACTTTATTCATTGTTACAATTATACTGAATATTTTTTTTCAATAGCGGCATGGACAGCATGAACGTGAAGCAACTCCAAGAAGAGTTGAGGAAAAGGAATCTTCTGATAAGCGGGTCAAAAAGAACTCTTATTAAAAGATTAAAGGATCACGATGTACAGGTAAATTCAAGTGAATCTTTTCCACATTCGAATTTAAACCAACATGGAAGGCAAAATGAAATATTTGAAAGTGATCAAAATGTAACCACAATTTCTGACTCAGCTTCTTTAACTGAAGAAGAACTAAGGGCCAAGGAATGGTCCTTGATAAAGCGTGAACGAGTCCTACTTGAAAAAGAAAAAGCAATTTTTGTTAAAGAACGTGAATTAGCTGAGAAACTTAAGAGTTTAGTCACAACCAGCTCATCACAAGTAACTACACAAAACAGACCAAGGCTAAATTGTACCATCAGAGAGATCGCTGATGCATTGCCTGTTTTTTCACCAGGAGATATTACTTCAATGTCATCGAAATGTTGGGTAATCCGCGTAGAAAATCTGAAGAACTTTTATGGCTGGGATGATATGGCATTGCTTTTGCTTCATCTCGAATGCATGGACCAGCACGACACTGGTGGGACTCTTGTCAAGAGGTTCTAATATCTTGGAGTCAGTTAGCCTTAGGACTCAAATCAAACTTCCCGTATCATTGTAGTGACGTTGAGGTACACCAACAGCTGATGAAAAGAACACGTCAATCTTCAGAAACAGTCGAAAATTTCTGCTTTGAAATTAATCTCTTGGGAAAGAAAATAGAACTTTCCGATAAGACAATTATTCAGTACATTCTTACTTGCTTAAATGACGCTCAGATGAGTACCAATCTTGCTGCAGGGAACTTCAGCAGCATTGCTGAACTGATTGACAAAATCAAATGGTGTCAAGGTATACGCTCCTACACACGACCCAGAGTCGTTACATCTTATACTTCATTTTGCAAATACAAGGCCTTTGTGGAAAACTTTACAGGAAAAAATATAAAATTTCTACAGACAGATAATGGGGGTGAGTACTGCGGCCATGAATTTTACAATTATCTTTTGAAGAATGGATTAAGAGACGGCTCACCGCACCGTATACATCACAGCAGAATGGTTTGGCCGAGAGAAAAAATAGAACGTTAATAGAAATGGCAAGGTGCATGACGAAGTTTGCGGGTGCGACTCAAATTTTTTGGACAAAGACAATTCTAACAGCGTGTTATATTCGCAACAGGTGCCCTACGGTATCTCTCGGGGGTGATACTCCATATAAGGTTTGGACATGTAAAATACCTTCTGTCACTCATATGAAAATCTTCGAAACAAGAGCGTATGTTTCGCGAAAGAGTCAACCGAGAGAAAAATTCGATTCAACATCAGAAAAGTGTATATTCTTAGGATACTCAGCAGAAGCAAAAGCGTATAGAATGTGGTCTCCAAGTTCGAGAAAAGTAATCATCAGCAAAGATGTTAAGTTCTTAAATGAAACTGGCTTTTGCGAACAGAACAATATACGAAATGAGATAATTGAACTTTATTTTATTTTGGCCCAACAGAATCATGCTTCCGGATTCCGATCAGAACCACCACGTCCAAACAACTATCGATCGGAGAGAAACCCAGAATGGAGCCCTAGGGCAGCGGCGGAATCCCGGCTTCACCAAACCGAACCGGGAAACACGAATCAAAGCAAGAACCAAATTGCATACTCACTTCGACGGTGATCCAGCCAATCCACCTGGACGCCTTCTCAGACGAATCACACTTATAGGAGCTGTAAGTCCAATAGCGAATGCGGAACAAATAAATGACACCCACTTTAATATAACGAAGACGTTTCATACATAATATTCATCCCATGTCTGCTAATCGGTGTCAATAATGCCAAAAATGTCAATAAATAGCTACCCAATGGCGTGGAGAGGCTTCAGTGCCGCCAAACGCGGATGCAAAAGGATAAGTCGCTAATAGATAAACTCAATAAAAAGTCGACGAATACGTTGAGAAAGGGTACCCTCGAAGACGGGTAAGGTCAGACTTGTCAGAGATCATCCGGCCGCCATTCGAGGTATGTCCGCAGACTCAGTCCTGTTAAATGAACCGGATCAAGATCATAGCCTTATGTGGCGACGCTTAGGATATTTTAAAATCAACGACAAAGACCGTTATCCTCAATTTGGTTTTTTTTTGTATTTTATGCATGTTTAACAGAACTCTTAAATTCTAGACAAAATATGCTTAAAACTAATTTCCAGGACTTCATAATAGATATAAAATAATTTTACTGGCCCTTTGCAGGCTCTCTAAGATAAACTTAATTTAAATTTGCTTTTCAGCGACATGATTTATTTTGTAGGAAAATGAATTCCTTCTTAAATGACTACAATTATTAAGAAAACATATAAAAAAAACTTAACAACTGAATATTTTTAATAAAAATAACTTACATATATCTAAAACTACAGCTAAAAACTAAGCTAGACTAAACTAAACTAAAAACTATAACTAAATCTTATACTATACTATACTACTACTAACTTAAGCTACGTATGTACATGTGCATGTATACCATACAACTATATATGTGTGTATAATCCAATATACACAACACATATTTCTCTTTTTTTGTGTTTTTTTTTTATTTTTGAATTTTTTTTTTGTATTTTTGTATATTTTTTGTATTTTTTTTTATTTTTTTTACCTTAAAACCTAACCCTAACCTAAAACCTAATGCTAAGAATAAGTAAGCAGTCCAAAAATTGCAGCTGGTATTGGGTCCGTTGCAAAACAGTAGCCGACTGCCCCCCGTTGGTTTCCCTACCCAGTGTTTAGACGGTTCGACGAGGGAGTTTTATTCGCTTTGTAGCCACCAGAACACTTTATGCTGTTTCGCAACATCCAGTACATCTCATCTCGATACCGCTGTACTGAAGCGGAGGAAATTGTCCTCAGCTTGTCGTGCAACGGAACGGTCGTAGTTGAGTCGCCCATCCGCAGCAGAACGGACGAAATGAAAGATGAGCGGTACCGCTTTCTTGTCTTGTAACATACCTAGCTTGTCAAAATAGACAAATGCTTCTGGAGGAACGAAACCATTATGCGCACCCTTTCATGGTATTGTATATTGGGATAGAAAGCTCCAGAAATAAGATTGTGATCGGAGTCCATTGCTCTTGCAGTGTGTCTCAGAATCAGCTTTAGGATGAAATTATCCACTCTGATCATCTTCGCCCTATTGTATAAGACTTCATTGGAGTAGAATTTCTTGTACTCGGACCAGGGAGTTCGGTAAAGTTGAAGACAGGCCCGAAGGCATGCCCTCTCGAACAACCGCATCCTTTCCATCAGACTAGCTCCCACATTGAACCACACGGGACAGCCATAGATGAGCATCGGCCTGATTAGGGCCATGTAGCAGATCACCTTTACCCTCGCGTCGAGTTGGCTGTTGTAAAACAGTCTCTTTGTAAGGGCAAAAGCGCCTCGAGCCCTGGCCAGAGCAGCATCTATATGTTTATTAAAATACAGTTACTGATCTAACCAGATTCCAAGGTATCTGACCACAGTCCTCTGCGCCAGTGGCTCCCCGCGTTGTCTAATGATAGCGAGCTTACGCCAATTCTTCTTTGTGTCTGCCGAAGCCTTATGCAACGGCGTCCTGAACGGGATGGTTTCCGACTTCTCGAAATTAATTTTTAATTTCCAGCTGTCGCAATCTCGTCTGAAGGATTCAAAGTCGCTCTGCAAGAGAGTGATAATTTCCTCAATCTTTGGGGCTGATCTGTACACTATCAAGTCATCTGCGAACACAATTGCATTATGAAGAGAACTTAAAAGATCGCTCAAGTAAATGTTAAACAGGATTGGCGAGTTTGCGGCACCCAGTTGGAGACCATTTTTAACATGGAAGATACCCGCAGAGGTTACGTTTCCGTATTTGACTTCGAACCGTCTGCCAGTAAGCATACTAAACAGTAGATACAATAGAGATTTATGCATGCCGAGCCGACTGAGCTTGTAAAAAAGTCCTTCCAACCAAACGGTGTCGAAGGCCTTCTCCAGACAAATAGGCCCGCACCAGTCCACTGTTTCTTGCACTTATGCCATCGGATATCAGATACTAGTTTCGACGCGGTATATATGGTATCATGCCCCGCCTTGAAACCGAATTATTTATCCGGCATGATATGTTCGTCCTCTATCCAGTCAAGCAGAGCTCTGTTAACCATCTTCGAAAACCTTGCTGATATTTGGAAGAAGACTAATCGACCGAAGGCTGCACGGATCAGACGAATCTTTTCCTCTTTTGAATATGGGGTGCACTATCGGTGTCTTCCAATGTTCCGGATAATGTGCATTATTCAGAGCATTGTTAAACAGGACCGTGTACATCCCTACCACTTCTTGAGGGAGATGTCTCAGCACAATGTTTGAGATCCCATCAATTCCCACAGACTTTTTCTTCTTCAGTGATTCGAAGATCGCTTGAAGCTCCATAAGTGTTATGAACGGGGGATGAACTCCTTCAAAGGCGATGGCATTATCTACCATGTTATGATCACTGAACACGACAAAGCCAGCGTTCTCAGATCGTCACTGTTGCAGATCATAGCGAAGACGGGAGTTCTCGGCTAGAACACCATTTTCTAGGATGTGGTTAGGGCGAATGCATTCATTTTCCTTCTACACCTCCTGAAAATTCGCACCAAGTACTTCCACATTTTCTTGTGGGTCTTCGATCACGAAAAGATTATCGTTTAGAATGGCGTTGTCTGGATTTACACCTGCTGTTGTCAGTATGCGTTCATTGTCTGTTGTTCTGGGAAATTTAAGACGCGGAAGATCGCTTTGCCTGTTGCTCCTGAAGAACTTGTTAATTTGTGGAAACATGCTCGGGTTGTTAGACTTCACAGCCCGAACCTTGTTGTTCCAATACGAATTTACAGAAAGTCTGTAATTCTGCGCAATTAAAGTTTGAATGTTTTTAATAAGCGCCTTCAGTGTCCTAATCTCCTCATTTTGTCGGTCTGTAAAACGCCTATATAAGGTTTTTAACCTTGATAGGATTCTACTTTTGCGTCGGTGTAATGCGTCAATTGTCGCATTGCGGTAGCAGTTCTCAATTTCCGTTTGTCGATACCGTCTATTGTTTGTTTGATTAAGTCGTCCAATTATATCAGATACATGTCAATCTCCTCATTGGACAAGTTTCTGTTGGATGGTATGTGAAGAACGTTTGAGGAGATTGTTCTTAATAGTTGTCTGGAGAAGCGTGGCCAACGCGCCCTACGGTAGTTGTAGGGATACGGACAAACTCTCCTAATTCCGCAATGTCGTTGGGAATTTTGATTTCGGTACTAAGTCCGCAATGGTCGCTGAGATACACAAAGGTATTCAAGCAATTGACAGTATGTCCAATATTGTCGGTCAGATGCAGTTTTGCGTCAAACAGCATGAGATCCAGAAACGAACCACTTCGTGGGAAAGACGAGATCTCGGTTGCTTTCAAATCGAGCCTATACTCGACATTGAGCAGACAGCTGTAAATCCCCGGCCAAGATGTAATAGTTTTCTTCCGAATCAAGCATAAGACAACGAAAGAGTGAATCGAGCTCTGAAATAGTTGATCTGGCGTGGGGGGATCCAGAGACATAGACCGACACCACGTACAATGTTTTCCCGCTTCGTAGAGAAATGCACGCAATGCTGGCCTCTAACCCCTGAAACCGACGTACTTCGCTACTGTACACTACCTTATGTTTTATATTGTTCTTAATGAAGATCGCGAAGCCGCCTCCACTTTGAGAGTTCGGCCGGTCTCTTCTTATAACATTATATTTGGTGTGCACCATTTTGCTTTTCTGTGTTAGCTTAGTTTCGCTAATCAGCAGAAAGTCTGGGCTCTTGTCATCCAACAATTTAAACAACTCTAATCTCCGTTCGCTCCCTGCCAGTGAGTTCACATTCACTGCAAGGATCTTGTAAATTGCCTCCATTGGCGTACCCATTATGACTGGAGACGTGCTTGACTCTGCAGGAGTGCCAGTGGCTAACCTGCTCCTCTAGCCGAGTCATACGCCTTTCCATGGTGACTTTCCATTCAGGCGATGGCTCGGGAGCATTTGACACAACAGTTTTTGAAACTGGGACCTGTGCCACTTTCAACTGTTGTTGTTGGTTTGCTGTCGCCCTCCGACCAGACGCCATACTGGCGAACGTCACTTGAGTGGTGACGGGTATGGCTGCCCCGAGTGGATGTTTCACTGGGGGCTGCTTCTGCAGAGCCGTCTTTGCTTTCGAGGCTGCATTTGGCAGTTCGACGCGGTATGTCCAAACCTTCTTATACTTTCCCACGTGCAGTGCTAGCAATCTAAGTATCGAATTTTGCTCAGATTATCTAGCTTGCTATTGGGTGTAATCTGTACAATGTAGAAGGGTAATTTCCGTCCTCTCTCTTGGCGTTTGCTGTGGTGAAAGGCTTGACCCCTACGAACACAAGACCGTCACACACTTGCTATTTGAGCATTTGGAGAACCTCCCCCGGTTCAAGCGGCTGGGGGAGTATTAACAGTACGGAGCGAAGTTTTTCGCCTTTTGGCGTAAATGAGAAAAACTCCGTCGTCGAAATTTCTAAACACTTTCTACCTTATTATATTGATCTACTGTTTTGCAGTGGATCGAAAATGTATCAACACCATTCCCCTTTTTAATAATGAAATTGCCTACACCTATGGCCGACTTACATACCTTAGCGGTTTTAGCAATATCCGTCCTGAATACATTTATAGGTGGTACCCTGTCCATTTTTGGGGGGCGCTGCTGTTGTTGTGCTGTTGCTGCAGGTTCTGCATCTGTGACTGCTGTTTCAGGGACATTTCGTGATGTTGCTGAAATAGTGGTTTTAATTTGCGGCTGCTGCTGTTGTAGCTTTTGTTTCTTTTCCTTCTCCGAGTCATGAACTTTTGGTGTGATCTGTTTAAGTTCTTGTTGCGTGCTTTGTTTTCTGCGATTGTTTGCTTTTCGCAGCTCTCTGAGTTCTAGTAAGAGAGCTTTTGTCTTCTCTCTCAACCTAGAGACCTCAAGTTCCTTGTCATATATTATCTTTTCTGCCTCATCTTCAGTGTCGGTTGTTGCTAGCGACGCAAAGCTGTTGCTGCTGACCCCGAAAAGGCCTTCACCACCGTCGGACACATAGTCGATTGTTTCATCTGCTGGATTCATTTCTGCTGCAACTGAAGTCGTCGCCGCTTCACTGCACTTGTCCACCTTCAGCCCTTTGGGGGATGCCTTCGCGTTGCTGCGTTTCGTTTCCTCAGATTTTGTGCTGGTGGTGGAATTGTTTTTTTCCTCCTCCTCTTGGCTGTGCCTTCCAGCGTCGCCACCGGTTCTTTTTTATTTTTTTTTGTTAGTGTTTTGGAGCGGCGAACGCTCACGTGTTTCCATTTTTCTCACTCACTTCACTTCTTGAGTTATTGTTTTTAGTTATCGGAAAAAGAAAAAATAAAGAAAAAACTGTTTCCCCGCTGGGGTTCGAACCTAGGTTTCTTGCGTCCCGAGCATTGGTCCTTAGCTTAGTTTAAAAATGTATTTTGTATTTATATTTCATTTGCATTAAATCTAGATATAAAATACTTAAACTAGCTATAATAACTTTTATTTCAATTAAAACTATCTTACTGGCTCCATGCGAGCACTCTAAGTTAATCTATGAATTTTTTATAATTGCCTTTCAGCCTCTGCGAGCATTGGTCCTACACTCATAAACACAGCGACTCTCGAAATGTTGGTTGACACCAGCACTATTTGATTTTTTTGTGTATGTCTCGATTCTTCTTTGCACACTCGGGTGAATTCAACCGCTCACTTGATCCTCAATGTCGTGCAAACGCAACTGTTCATTAAGCATAGTGGGTCAAATAAGCTGTGACATTGAATTATAGAATCTATTTTATTTTTGTAAATTTTGTATGTTATTTTGAGCTAAAATTAATAAATGAAGCTATTTTGTTTAAGTTTAAATCTCAATTAACCTTTCTGCTTTTTTATTTTGTTGATAACTTTTTTTTGTTAAGAAGAAGTTAGTTTGCATTAATAAATAAGGGGTGAGCCACTGTATAATCAAATATGTCCGTCGGCAATACAAGCATTGCAACGATGGCATGGCACCGACCGGGAGCTACGAGAAGCTTGGCAATTGGTGGACTCATATAAATTGATGTAGACCTTTACGAATACCAACACCAGCTGGAAACTCTTACTTCCAGGGTCAACACAAATGGGAGGTTGTTGGGAGCATTTAGTTCGTTTGATGAAGATACATTTACAACAGTAACGAGGACACCCCGTTGCGAGCTTTCCTTTGACAAGCATTCCATGGAAATTGGGCTTTCTAGTAGGGACGTCGAGAGGTTGAAAACCTATGGCAGAACTCAACGTCGATGGGAGAGTGGTCAGAAGAAATTGGCTTGTCTCAAAACAATTTTCGGGCCACTTGCGGAAACCGTTGACAACAGAATACCTGCCTACGCTTACCAGAAGCTGCCGAGAAGATTAAAGCTATCAACGGTTCCTCTGGGGCAATGACGCTACAGACGAGCCATACACATACGAGCTGACGGTGTTGACTTTTTGGCAGCATGTTCACCAGCTGGGTGATGTGGGAACAGGGTAGGCACTGATTGGTATCAACCTGGCGATGCCCAGCTGTTGTAACTGTTTCCCACACATCAACTGTGATTATAGTACCTCCACGTTGGTAACCACTGGGTACTGGTTGTTGTTCATCCGAACTCAACTTGCTTAATCTATAAGTTCGACCTCCGCCCAGGAGGTATAAAAAAAGGGCCTGGTCCTCCAGGTTGGGGGTGTGCGTCGGGGTAACTGCCCGGCCACATTAAAAAATAATAGTTACGCAACAACCGAATGCCTCGGATACGGATGGATACACTGTTGACGACCCTCGCAAACGTACAAAGGACAATGATTTACGGATCTGCACGTGGAATGTGAGGTCCCTAAATAGACCACGTGCAGCCGATGAACTTGCGGAGGGCCTGGACTGCTATAAAGCAGACATTACCGCAATCCAGGATATGCGGCGGGATGGGCCGGGCAAGAGAAGAGTGAGAAAATGCGACATATAACACGGCGACTGCTACAGGGGAGAGGGAAACGCTTATTTGGATTCGGTTTTGTTTTTCGAGGTAGACTTAGACAAAAAGTCTTAAGTTTCCAATACATAAGCGAACGTCTCATAACCATCCGCATTAAGGCTAAATTCGGATATATATAAGCCTCATATGCGTCCACGCCCCGACAGAGGAAAAAGATGACAGCAGTAAAGGAGACTTCTATCACCTCCTAGAAAGGACATACCATCGATGCCCCAGCTACGACACCATGATCGTTCTAGGAGATTTCAACGCTCAGCTGGGAAGAGAAGAAGTCTTTGCTAAAATCATCGGAAGACACAGCCTGCACGACACGACTTCCGGAAACGGACTCAGGCTTGTTGACTTCGCCTCGGGGCGAAATCTCTCTGTGGCCAGCACGCGGTTCCCACACCTCAACATTCATAAAGGGACCTGGCGATCACGTGTTCAGTCAACCGTCAACCAGATTGATCATGTTGCGATCGACGTCAGACGCTCCTCCAGTATTCTCGATGTCCGAACCTTCCGAGGTGCAAACATCGACTCGGATCATTTCCTTGTTGTAGACAAGGTAAGAACCCGGATATCGAGAGAGCAACGGAGTCGAGACAGATCAAAACGGTTTGACGTCGGAAAGCTATAATCGCAGCCGATCGCTAGAGCCTTTACCGATCGTTTCTCCCTGAAACTGTCTCAAAGTTCGACGCTACCTGCACAGACAATAGAAGACAAATGGAAACGTTGTCAAGAAGCCATCAAAGAAGCCGCCACTGATATGCTGGGTTTCACGCCACCACCTAAGAGGAACCCATGGTTTGACGACGAGTGCAGGCAAGCGCATGCAGCCAAACAGGAAGCATACAAGGCAACGCTGCATCGAACGACGAGAGCTGCTCGTGAGCTCTACGAACAGAAAAGAAGGGAAGAGAACGGGCTTCTCAGAAGGAAAAAGAGAGAGCATGAGAAGCGCGCGGTCGAAGAGATGGAGAGATGTTATGGCAGAAATGAGGTTCAAAAGTTTTACGGAAGGGTGAAACAGCTATCCGGTGGATATAGGGTTCGGACCTAAGTCTGCCGGGAGCAAAACGTAAACCTAGTAGTAGAGTCGCAATCGATGCTGAGAATTTGGAAAGATTAATTCTGCAGACTTTTAAACGGCGATGACGGCCCAAATTCCGCTGTTAGGCGGAATGTTCCACTCAATTTAGACGATGATAGGCAAGAATTCCATCCCCCGACTAAGACGAGGTCAAGATAGCAATATCGATGCTGAAGTCGAACAAAGCTGCCGGAGCGGAGATGACCTGGTTAGGCACATGCACCAGCTCATCTGAAAGATATGATTGGAAGAAAGCATACCCGATGAGAGGAATCTCAGCGTCGTCTGTCCGGTCCACAAGGAAGGAGACCCCTTCGACTGCACCAACTACAGACTGTAAGGCACGGCGGGGTCAAAATTAGGGGGATGCTTTTCCTATTATGGTACTGGTTCCATTTTTTTAATTAAAACAAATGATACACGCCGGAGGTTATGTGAGCATAATGAAAGAAACAATGCTACCAAGCATGGCAATGACCCCAAACATACGAGCAAACTGGGCAAAAATTTTTTCCAAAGTAATGGAGTGCAAGTTATGGAGTGGCTGCCTCAGTCTCCGGACCTGAATCGCATTGAAAACCTTTGGACATATGTACAGAAAAGATTATATCAAGCAAAACCCAAAAATACATAACAGTTATGGGATGTTGTGTAGGTAGCGTGGAAGTATATCCCTGTTCAGCGAAGTCAGGCCTTAATACGTTATACTACCAAATACTAGCTGAATAACAAAAATAAAACAAAAAACTTCACATCCACATAACACATAAATTTAAAGTGCTTCACATCCTTCCTTTAAGACATCTGTATATCTTCAAAGTTCTTAAAGAATTTTATAAACGCAGTGGTAATACTGTGAATAGGACATGAAACTATCACAACCTGCGTGTAAACAATCAATCGCTAGTATCAGTTTCAATCGCACATAAAACTAAATTTTCGCGTTTTTTCACCATTAGTGCTCCTAGATGTTTCAACAGAATTCCAATTTCTATAAGACAAACGACTAATATTTATGCCTTCTTAAATAAAGTAAAGAATTGGCTATTTAATATCGATTATACAAATATAGAGACTATATTTCGATGTGTGTATTAAAAATAAAAAGGAAATAAAATTGAAAATCAAACATTTGCTTCCATATTTGCCTATGTTCACCTCACTTCTGTTTTTGTAATTTCTTCTTCTTTTACCCCACACTCATTTGTTTTTATTCCTATGTTACCAGATCATTCGATACTAACTTTATGAGTTACAGAATGATCTTATCTTCTTATTTTTAAATTTTGTTATTAAATATATTGTTAATTAGACCTAAGATAAAGAATGAATAAATATATGAATATATGAACTTTATTATTACATTGACTTTTACTTCATATTTAAGAATTTTTGCACTTGGTGCTATTATTTTGCACAATCCGAAATATGGTGTCACTCCGGATAACAGGCCTTTTCTAAGTTCAGAATGCACTTTTTCCTTATCTTGTTTATAGTTTTTATTACTGATGGAATAAGGATGTTGTGTAGTAAATATGATGTGTTTAGCAAAATAGTGACGAAGTCGAACATGGTGTTATTATTTTGCACAATGCTGTATTTTCGAAATTTAGTGCACAACTTTTATTATCGGCTTAGTGCGCTCCTCAATCTTTAAAATGATTGTTTACACGAAACAAGATATAGGCAGGATCATCAAAAACAATCTTATGATCAATCAACTCCAGTACTGAGCTAACTATGTCCATAATTATTCTAGAGTCAACAACATTATTTATTATTTTGCACAATGCTGTATTTTTGAAATTAAGTGCGCAACTTTTATTATCGGCTTAGTGCGTTCCCAAATCTTTAAAACAATTGTTTACACGAAACACGACAAAGGCAGGATCATCAGAAACAATCTTACGATAATTCAACTCCAGTTTTCATCATTATTAGTCAACAACAACCGTCTTCATCCTATATATGCCAAATGTATAGCAATTTTTGTTAGACTGCGATTAAGCCACACAGCAGTGACCCACAAACATCTACTTAAAAAGGAAGATCCGCCAACATGATACGAGTGTAAGTTCATATTTGACATCAATTACATAATAGGAATTGGAACATGCCCTTGACTCATCCAAAAAAAAAAACAACTTTTGTCGCTGCAAAACCAATCACCCCTTAAATATTAAACAATCCAACTCTTAAGAATATTGTAAAAAAATTTAATTTAATTCAAGTTTGTAAATAATAATTTTATACTGTTATTGTTATTACTTTTGCTCTTTCATATATTAACATTGTATTTGAATTAAATGTTAATAAATTACAATAGTTCCTACCATATTGTGTGAACGCCTGAAACCGTTCGTTAACAACGTGATAGGTCCTTAGCAGTGTGGCTTCAGGCCAGGGAAGTCCACCATCGATTCAATCTTCACACTTCGGCAGATTCAGATTGTGTAGCATGACGGTGGAGAAGCGACGCACTGTTATGTGACTTCTTTAACCTCATCTTCGAGAGGATCGTGCGAAACTTACAAGTCAACACCAGAGGTACGATCTTCCAAAAGTCAGTTCAATTGCTAGCTTACGCCGACGGCATTGACGTGATTGAACGAAAACAGAGAGCCGTCAATGACGCATTTGCTGGCATTGAAGCGGAAGCGGCTAAAATGGGTTTGGTGTTTAATAAGGGCAAAACGAAGTACATGCTGTCATCAAGGAAGGGCACACAACATCGGCGTCTCGGACAGAGCATCACACTAGGCAGCAGAAACTTCGAGGTAGTTAAGGACTTCGTCTACCTCGACTTCGGTAAATAGGTACAACAACACCAGTACCGAAATCAAACGCAGAATCACTCTTTCCAATCGCTGTTTCTTTTTGGGCTTTTGAGTAATAAAGGTTTCTCTCTAAGGACTAAGCCTGCTTTATATAACACCTTAAACATAACAGTCTTTCTTTACTAATAGCGGATGAGAAACCCCTTAGTCTTTACGAGAGAAACGTTTTGTGTGCGATTTTTGGTCCTGTTTGCGTTGATGGCATCTGGAGGAGAAGATTTAACGACGAAATGTATGGGCTGTACAGCGACTATTGAGATTTCTCTCTGCTTGTGCTGATTGGAGTGTCGTCGTGGGACAAAGATCTGTAAAACAAGTAAGTTCTGATTGTTCTGTGTTTATCTGTAAAAAAAAGAAGTATGAATTAAAATAAACTTACAAAAGCACTTACTCAAATCGAGAAAGATGTTTCAAACTTTGCGAAGAGAGGGTCTTACACCCGCACACTTAAATATTTGTCTGGTCGTATGTCCTTGTTAGGGAAATCGTTGGAAACAGCTGAAAATATCTATAATGAGTGTATATGATCTTTAAAAAAATGATAAGGATAAGGAATTTAATATATTAGAAGAAAGAAGAAGAAAAAAATTCGTGAACTGTATTTCGACTATCGTGGAGATTTGGATGCAATAGACAAGTAAAACCCAAAGAATCAAAAGTTGAAGTTGACGAAGTAAATGGAAATGTAACGGTGTCTACGCGGAGAAGCTGGGATCTAAAGAAAACCGCAGGGGGTTTACATTTGCGGAATTTGAACAATTTCTTGAAGTAAGGTTCCGTACCCTGGAAGCAATGAATAATCAAGGAAAATCAACTTTAGAAACGTCCAGAAAACTTACCCAAAGTAGTTCCTTTCAAGCACAAGCTTTAACAAAGGTGAATATGCTATACGTAAATGTGTCCGCTTTCTAAAAAGGGGAATAAATGAACGATCGCAAACAGTTTGAGGTTGGAACTATGTAAAATTTAATACCTTATAGCCATTCGTTTGAAAGTTGTCCTAGTACCCGTAGATAGTATCACGCACGGAACGGCTTCCTTCTTACTCACGAGATGAACCCAATGAAGAACAACCACTCGGTAACACGTAGTGGATCATCAGGCGAAGTTGTTTCCCTGCGAGCGTTGATCGTCTCAAGATCGCAGGCGTCTTTCATCACGGGATCTGCAAGACAGCTGCTGCGATTAAAGCACAAATCAACCTTTGTCGAAGTGTCGAAATTAGGTATGGTTAACAGCGGTCAATGTGATGATTTCATCTCATCATTCCACGTTTACGATCAACACAAAACTAACACTGGTTATATCCCGGCCCAAACAATTTCTATCGAAAATTTTAAACTCATCGACGGCTGGAGCTTAGGTGATCCTTGTTAAGCCAGCCAAGGTTAATATGTTGCTAGGAGGTGACATACTCGCAGACATCCTATTGCCAGAGTTGATCAGGCCCAGCAATCCTGATCTGCCCATAGCTCAAAATACATTGGATGGGTTCTCTTTTGACGTGCTCCAGGTGTGTCGCTCACAGTCAACAATTTGCACCAACTGTGTAACATCGAAACCGATATAAGTCGATTCTGAGAAACGAAGGACACATTGCATGTGAAGACCACAGGCGAGCAGAAGGTGGTCGATGTATAGTAGCTCTTCCATTTAAAGAGAACAAACTTCCAATATTTGAACAATCCAAAGAAGGAGCACTTTATCGATTCCAGCAACTGGAAGGATGTTTAAACCAAAATCAAAAACCACAGAAATGGTTACAGAAATGATTGTCTAGAGGAGTATATTGTGATGGGACACATATGCAAAATCGACGAACACAGGTTAGAGAAAACGCCACACTACTTTCTTCCACACCATTCCATCTTAAAGGAGAGCATCACAAAAACCACACTGAGGGCTGTCTTTGATGTGTCAATTACATTGACGTCATCCTTAGATGGAGGCTGAATAGATATACTTTTATAGCCGATATTGAAAAAATGTATAGCCAAATCTGGATGAATGAAATGGACCCAATGTATCAATTCATATTATGGCGAAGAGAAACATCAGAAAATATCCATGCCTACCACCTCAAAATAGTATCTTTGGAACAGCATCGGCCGTTTAATTGGCTATTTGCACACTGAACTGGTTGGCGGAAGAAAATCAATCTCCGTTTCCGAAGTTGACTCGATCGAAGATGCTGAAATAAAAATCGCAGAAAGTAAGACAATTCCAGGAACAGCTGAATTAAAATTAAACAAATGGACGTCCAATACACAAAGGCTTTAGCGTGTTATACCATCCGAAGAACGGGAGACAACATTCTCTTTTCGTCCAGGATTTACTGGCAACCTGCAGAAGTGTAGATGAAGCAATCAGATGCAGTTGGAACATCATTTTTGACGATCTACATAAAAGTATTAAATACAATTCAGTTGCCACGTTGGGTCAATTTCAAACAACCAGTTAGCAGAATCGAAAGACACGGGTTTTCTGGCGCGGAGCAATAATGTTGGCGACTCTATTAAGCCACATTACTTATGTGCAAAGATTTATAATTGGACTGATTCAACCATCACACTTTGCTGGATAAGGTTACAGCCATGGAAATTGGAATCCTTTTATTGAAAACAAAGTCGGACAAATTCAGCTGTTTACGGAAGCATCTACCTGCTATCACGCTTCTACGGATCAGAATCCTGCAGGCCTAGCCTTTCGAGAAGTATCGCCCTTAGACCTAATAGAACTTTATGGTGGAGTGGACCAACATTCCTTCAAAAGACCAAGAGTTTCAAGATGCCAACACAACCCACAAACATCACAACCAACGAAAGACAGAAACAAACCTGAAGTCTCCGAATAGAAACAGAAGAAGATCCGATTGGTCACATCCTATACAGAACACCGAAATTGCAAAAAGTGATAAGGATTATGGCGTACAGTCAGAGACTTGTAAATAATTGTCGACAACACCATCGCAAACTCAACAGTTACCCACGAAGTCTACAACAGCAGTGTATTTCGAAGCAGTAAGCCACTTAACTTCTCAGGCATTTCTAGCTTTCTGTCGAAGATTTACTGCCAGCCGTTTAACATGTGCCAACATTTGAAGTGATTGCGGCACGTATTTTGTAGATGCGGACAGCGAGCTGCGCAAACTGCTTCAACAAGGAATAAAGGACTATGAGAAAACAGCCAACATCTTGACAACCGATGGAACGAAGTTGAATTTCATTTCTCCCGCTTCTCCCCACTTTGAAGGATTATGGGAAGTAGGAGTAAAGAGTGTAAAGTTTCAGTTCAAACGACACGTTTCTAACTTAAGTTGAAGCGTGTCTTAACTCAAGACCACTCTGTTCCTTATGAGAAGATCCCTCGGACTGTCATTGACTTCAGGTCATTTTTTAATTGGACAGTCTTTATTCACAATTCCCGAAGCAGATTTCACCTTAGGTAAAAGCAAAAGACCTAAGATTTGGCCTTACGTAAAAGCAGCGCACTTGAACGATGGAAGTGTGCTCAGCCACTCCTGCAAACATTCTGGAGGCAATGTTAAAATTAGTACTTACACCACCCTCCAACACCGCCTTAAATGGCTAAGATCGAGATGAAAGACTTCCACCAGGCAATGGAATATAGGCCGCATTACTAAAACAAAACCTGGACTGGATAACATAATCAGAGTGATGACGGTAAAGAGACCAATCTCAAAACTTTGTCTACTTCCGTGCAAGCAACAAGAATCAACACCAGAACTGTACGAAAACGTACAATAGCCGATATAAATTCCAATACAACTTAAATCAACATAAATACAGTCCATTATGCTCCAATACACAACCCATGACCATACAAATAATCAATACACAACTCAACGCCATAATTAAACACAAGCATCCAACATGTAAGTTAACACATCGCCAACGACAATGACCTGCAAGACACTGAGTGTGAGTAAGAGCAAAATGGAGAGTGGTGAGCGACCCGAGCTCAACAAAACGGGTGACTTCAAAACACCGGTGGCTGGGACATCAGGCCACGTAACTAGTAACGGCAGCATCCGTGTGGCTAGTCCCACTAGCCGAACAATCGACACCAAGAAGAGGAGGAAGAGGCTACAGCCGCGACCTAATCTGACAAAACGCCGTACGAAGAAAGGCGGTCCGGTGGCGACCAAAAAAACACCGCCAAAAACAGCAACAAGAGCAACAACAAAGAGAACTTCGGCAACAGTTGATATCGACATAGAAGCCCTGCAATGTGAATCGGAGGGCAATGAATATCGATATTCCTACAAAGAAGCGAAAATTCGTTTCAAGTATTGGCCACTTCGGACGCTGACGATGAGGCGGAGTACATTAAGGAGGAGGAGAAAAAACTTCGGCAACTGGATGAAGAAAGGGCAAAGTTAAACGCCCACATCAAATTCCTCTATGAAAAGTCAACAGCGAGGAAAGCTGCAGAAAAAGCATTGAAGCAGAAAGAAGAGGAGAGGGAGCTTCTTAAGCTGAGTGAAAAAAGGCAGCAGAAAAAAAAAACAAAACGAGATAAAACTACAAGAAGCACCCGGCAGCACAGCAAACGCAGTAGAACCAGCAGCAGCAACAGTTGCCGAAGCAACAACAGCCACAGCAGCAGAGACAACAGCAGCAGAGACAACAGCAGCAGAAACAGCAACAGCAAAGACAACAGCAGCCACAGCAGCAGCAGCAGAAGCTCAAGGTACGCTGTCCCCCAATCAACGTCTTCGGCATGGGGACTGGTGAACTGGAGACCCTTTATGAGTTGGCCCTCGATAATAAGACGTATTATTATTTTTTTTTGCATTTGTATTTTGTATTTTTTTTTCTTTATAATAAATTACTTAAGAAATGCCTAAACCTATGTGAGTTGGCCCTGTCTATTTGTTTGAGAAGTAAGCGGCATCGAACGCTGGTTCTGGTGTAACCACCAGTAGAAAAGCCGCTCTTTAGCAGAAACTGCTCTGTCGCGGGCAGAAATCGCTCTACTGAACCGTAGGAGTTCCTCGTGGCTGCGAGCGACGTCCGGCTCGTATTGGAGTTGCCTCTCGATTGTTCGGCGTGCGACGTGGAAGATGATAGGGCAGCCTTCCCTATCTTGTATCAGGCCTTTAGAGTCCAAATAGACGAAAGCTTCAGGCGGAAGGAAGCCGTTAAGACGTACCCGTTCATGGTACATTTCATTTGGGTAGTAAGCCCCAAAGATCAGACTGTTGGTTGAAGCCATGCCTCGAGCAGTGTGACTTTGTATCAACTTAATAATAAAATTATCTATTCTTACGAGGCAAACCTCGTTATACAGAACCTCGTTGGGGTAGAATTTCTTGTACTGGGATTCTGGTGTTCGATATAGACGAAGACAGGACCGAAGACACTGCCTTTCGAACACCCTCATCTTTTCCATCTGGGAAGGAATCACGTTGAACCACACAGGACAACCATATACCATAATTGGCCGGATGAGGGCCATGTAGCAGATTACCTTCACCATGGTGTCAAGTTGACTGCTGTAAAACAGCCCTCTTGCCATAGCGGAGGCCTTCTTAGCCCTGGTCAGAGCTGTGTCTATATGGATACCACCATATAGATACTGGTCCAACCAGATGCCCAGATATCTGACTACACTTTTTACAGTTAATGGTCGTCCTTGTGGGTCAACTATGCAGAACTTGCGCCAGTTCATTTTCGTGTACCTTGACATTTATTACTTCTACCTTCAGGCCTGATCTGCACGCGATTAGACCATCGGTAATCGCTATTATAATAGGCATAGAACCTATGAGTTCCCTAGTGAATATTGTGAACAAGATCGGTCAACCAACAGCCCCTTGTTGCAACCCATTTTTTTATATGAAACACAGTAGTTGAAATTTCGTTGCCATTTTTCACAACAAACTTCCCACCTGTGACCATGTTATAGATCATATATAATCACCTCTATTCTGGCAATCGTTTAGTGACATGTCACTTTATGAGTGTGAGAAATCGGTATTCCCATAGTCATTTAAGAATTCATAAAATCACACTAGTCATAAAACAACTACTCGTGTTATGCGTACTACTGTTTTCTCACGAGTAGAAGGGACCTACAGTTTTTTGCCGCCTTCGAACGGCGAAATTTGAGAAGCTTTTCATGGATAATTGATACTCTTTGAGTGTTGTCAGCAACTCGAAAGAGGCGCTGCCATGAAAAATGCGAGGTGTCCCATCCGGGAACTTTCTGCGCGGCGGTCGACGCACTTACCACTACGCCACGGCGTATTTATTATTATTAATGACTATCTTCTCGAATACCTTGCTTATGCACGGAAGAAGACTTATAGACCGAAGATTTGTTGGGATGGATCTGTCTTTGTCCGTTTCGGAATTGGCAATACCACAGCTGTTTTCCAATGCTTCGGGTAATATGCCTTACTAAACGCATTGTTGAAAAGTGTTGTGTATATATCCACCGCCTCAGAGGGTAGATGGCGCAGAACAATATTTGGCATCCCATCGACTCCCACTGACTTCTTATTCTTCAGTGAGTTGAAGATACATTGGAGTTCATCTTTCAAAATAAGAATGGAGTAGTTTCCATCTTCGGCGACGGCATTATTTGCCAGAAGATCGTCACTGAATCTGGTAAAACCAGGATTCTCGGATCGCCATTGACTTATTTCGTTTCGAAGGTAGAAGTGGTTCAGCAAGGCCCTGTTCTCCAGGTCGTGGTTCGGACTACGAGTCTCGTTGACCGTGTACACTTTCTGGAAAACAGCACCAATTGCATTAACCTTCTCCTGGGGATCTTCCACTACGAAGAAGTAGTTGTCAAGAATTGCCTCATCTGGATCGATGCAAACTAACGTTAGTAAGTTGGCGTTGTCTGTTGTTCTGTCAAGTCGAACGCACTGAATGTCGTTATGATCTCTCCTCCGGAAGATTTGATTTACTTGCGGGAACATGCTCGAATTGTTAGATCTTACAGCCCGAATCCTATTGCCCCAATGAGAGCTTACAGCTGGACTGTAATTTTGTCTTATTAACTGTTGGAGTACTTTGATCCGTGACTTCAGAAAGCGAATCTCTGTACTCTGTGGATCTGTAAACCGCCTGTACAAGAGTTTTAGCCTTGACAGGAGTCTAATTTTTTGCACGTGAAGTGCATCGATTTCAGAGTTTCGATAAATGTTGCCTTAATCGGTTTGTGACACCTTCGGAATAGTCCTGTCGATTGTACGTTTAATGACCTCGTCCATTTGTGTGAGGTACCTGTCCACCTCTTCGTTCGTAAGGTTTCTGTTTGTAGGAGGATTGATCACACTCGAACATATTTATCTGGATAAGGCTCTAGAAAAACGTGGCCAGCGCACCTTATTATAATTATAAGGATGCGTTTGGACATATTCCTCTAGTTCCTTCAGCTCGCTCGGGAGCTGTATTACCGCGGCGAGACCACAGTGATCACTGTCATACTCGACCGTAGTTAAACAGTTCCTCGTGCGTCGCTCCACGTTAAGTATCGTCAGTCGTCTGTCGATTAGCATCACATCCAGATAGGACCCACTTCGAGGAAAGGATGGTCTATCAGTTGCAAGCAAATCTAACCTGAACTCGATATTGTTCTGTTCCATCCACTCTAAGAGGGCGTTTTCTCTCTCATTTGGAACATTACTCCCCCATTCACCGTGTTTGGCGTTCAAATCTCCGGCTAGGATATAGTAAGTTTCTTCCGAGTTCAAGCGCAGGCTAGTGAGGAGAGCCTCGAGCTCCGAAAGAAAGTTAGGGTTTTGAGGCTCTGATGCATAAGCAACGATCACATACAGCTTCTTTCCACCTTGGAGAGAGATGCGTGCGATGGGTGCTTCTAGCACACTAGAAGCAGTGAATTAACATTCACTGCTAGGATCTTAAGGGTTCTTACCTCGCGTGAGCCCATTATATCTGCGAGCGTTGGTTCACAGATAGCTTAGAGAAGAGGAAATCTACTCTAGCCGTCTGCGCAAGGAAACTGGTCTGTAATTCGACTATCTGTTTCTGCAAGGCAATCATCTGCGCTTGCATCGACTGGATGGAGGACATTACGCCCCTTATGGAGGGCTCTGACTCGGGTTGCCTGGCCATTGGAGCCGGGGCAACCTTCGGCACTGTCCGTTGCGCCGGTTCTCTGCCTGACACCATTTGGGCGTAGGAGATGGCCGGCGTAACAGCAGTAGGTACAGCACGGGCCATTGGCCTGGCTGCTACCTTTTTCTCGTTCCTGACTTCTTTTACTCTCTGCCGGAGTTCTTTGATTCGTGGACACCCCAAATAGGTTGCGGGGTGTCCGTTTCCTCCGCAGAGTACACACTTGAGGAGCGCCTTGTCCTCGACTTCATCCGTACCTAAAGGACATTCCCCTTTGTTGTGGCTGAAAGTGCATCGTGCGCAGCGGAATTCCATATTGCAGTTCTCCACGACGTGCCCCAGCCTTCTGCACCTCGCACATTGAAGTACGTGGTCAGTTTTGTTTAATCTCTCCCATTTTACACTAAGACCGCCTACGAAACGGATTTTTCGTAGGTTGTCAATTTTCGTGCCCTGGGATACCTGAACTAAGAAGAAGGGAAGTGCCTTCTTCTTCGCTTTCGCTGCCGCAGTGCTGAAAGGCTTAACCCCTACGAACTGGACCTCGTCGCTCTCAACTTGGCGCAGCTTGTTGAGGAGGACCTTCGGGTCGGTAGAGGGATTTATACCCTTGAGGAGCAAGGTCTGTGGCCTTTCTCCTCTGGGGGTGTACGTGTAAAAGTCAGCGTTCGATGCCGCTAACTTCTCTTTTAAGAATCTAAACCCGTCCATTGTTAGACAATGGACGGTGTGGATTTGGGGAGTCTTATACCTAATGTAAAAAGTCTTACTTTCTAAGGCCAACTCACATAGGGTCTCCAGTTCGTCGGTCCCCATGCCGAAGACGTTGATAGGTGTGCATCGTACTTTAGGCTTCTGTTGCTGTTGTTGCTGTTGCTGCTGTCGCTGCTGCTGTGGTTGTTGATGTTTTTGTTGCTGTTGGTTCTGCTGCGTTTGTTGTTTATGGTGTTGTTGCTGAGATAGTTGTTGTTGGGCTGCCTTTGATGTGGCAGACCGTGTCTGCTTTGGTTGCACTTATTGTTTTTGCTGCTGGTGTTGTTGTCTCAGTCTTAACTCTTGCTGAGCTTTTTGCAACCGCTGCGCTGCCTTTGATGTTGAAGGCGATTCATGTTTTTCTTGTTGCCTTTCTTTTTGTTGCTGCCTTTTTTGTTCCAGCTTCAGAAGTTCCTCCTCCTGTTGTTTTTGCTTTGCTGCTTTCTCTGCAGCTTTCCTCGCCGTGGATTGCTCGTACAGGAACTTAATGTGGGCGTCGAGCTTTGCCCTTTCTTTATACAAATCTTGGAGTTTCTTCTCCTCCTCTTTTATTTGTTCCGCTTCATCATCGGCGTCTGATGTGGCGAGAACCTGGAACGAGTTGTCGCTCCCTCTATACGAATAACGACATTCGTTGCCCTCCGATTCGCATTGGAGGGCTTCGATGTCGATGTCTGCGGCCGTTGAAGGCGCCTTTGTTGGCGTGTGTTTTTTCGTCGACACCGATCCGCCCCTGTTCGGTGCGACTGCTTCCTCGTCTGACGTCATGGTTGTCGTCCAACGCTTTGTTAGTTTAGGCTGTGGCTGCAACCTCTTCCTCCTCTTGTTCGTTTCTGTAGTCCGGTTCGTGAGGCTAGCCACGCGGATGCTACCATCACTCGTAAAGTGGCCTGACATCCTGACAGTTTTTATTTTATCTTAATTACCAATTTAACCTAACTTATACTAAATGTGAGTTGGCCATGGGGGACCAACCCTAACCCACCAGGCTGACGACAGCTGGGGTTCCTGGTGTGGCTCTAACCACCAGTAGAACCCCCGGTCCTTATCCGTGTCCATCCTATCACGGATGGAGATAGATGTGCTGAACCGGAGAGCATCCCGAGCAACGACGTTGGCGTCGTACAACAGTCGCCTGTCCACTGTCCTTCTCACCACGTGGTAGATAAGTGGACATGCCTCCGCATCCTGGATCAGTCCAATGCGGTCAAGATACAAGAACGCTTCCGGTGGAATAAAACCCCTTCGGCGAGCGTTCTCGTGGTACTCGTCATTTGGGTAGTAGGCCCCAAATATGAGATCATTCTCAGAAGTCATGGCTCGTGCAACATGCTTCCGAATCAACTTAATAATAAAATTATCAACCCTATTCACGTTTGCTTCGTTATACAAGACCTCATTAGGATAGAACTTCTTGTAGTCAGATTCCGGGGTTCTGTACTTCTTGAGACATGCGCGAAGACATTGTCTCTCGAATACCCTCATCTTTTCCATTTGGGAAGGACTCACATTGTACCACACTGGGCAGCCATACACCATGATTGGCCGAATGAGGGCCGTGTAGCAGATTCGCTTCACTTTGGCGTTAAGTTGGCTGCTGTAAAACAACCCCCTTGCCATAGCGAAGCCTTTCTTAGCTTTCGTCAGAGCTGTATCTATATGGATACCTCCATACAGATACTGATCCAACATAATGCCAAGATATCGCACTACACTCTTCAGGGCTAGTGGCTGGCCCCGTGCGTTCAATATGCCAAACTTGCGCCAATTTTTTTCGCATCTCTTGAGGCCCTGTATAACGGAGTTCGGAAGAGGATTGTTTCACACTTCTGGAGGTTGATTTTCAACTTCCAGTCGTCGCAAAATCTTTGAATTGTATCGAAGTCGCGTTGCAACTTCTACGTCAATCAGACAGGCGCCTGTGCACTGTGTCTTGTTTCTTTTCCATTGTATGTCGGAAACCAATTTAGATGCTGCATGAATGGGTTAATGCCCCGTCCCGAAGCCAAATTGATTTTCCTGTATTAATTGTTCTTTTTTAACCCATTATTTCAGAGCTCTAATGACTATCTTCTCGAACACCTTGCCTATGCAAGGAAGAAGACTTATAGACCGGAGATTTGTCGGGATGGAAGTGTTCTTGTCCCGTTTCGGATATGGCTGTACCACACCTGTCTTCCAATGCCTCGGGAAAAAAGTGTTATGTATACATCCACCGCCTCAGAGGGTAGATGGCGCTAAACAATATTTAGTATCCCATCAATTCCCACTGACTTCTTATTCTTCAGTGAGTTGAAGATACCCTGGAGTTCATCTTTCGAAACAAAGATGGAGTTGTTTCCATCATCGACGACGGCATTATTTGCCAGAAGATCGTCACTGAATCTGGTAAAACCAGGATTCTCGGATCGCCATTGACTTATTTCGTCCCGAAGGTATAAGTGGGTCAGAAAGGCCCTGTTCTCCAGGTCGTGGTTCGGACTATGAGTCTCGTTGACCATGTACACTTTCTGGAAAACAGCACCAATCGCATTCACCTTCTCCTGGGTATCTTTCACTACGAAGAAGTCGTTGTCAAGCAAAGCACCATCTGGATCGATGCCAACTGACGTAAGTAGATCGTGTCATTTCTGTCGAACGCACTGAATGTCATTATGATCTCTCCTCCGGAAGATTTTATTTACCTGCGGAAACATGCTCGGGTTACTTGATCTTACAGCCCGAATCTTATTGCCCCAATGCAAGCTTACAGCTAGACTGTAATTTTGTCTTATTAACTGTTGGAGTACCTTGATCTGTGAATTCAGAGAGCGAATCTCTGTACTCTGTGGATCTGTAAGCCGCCTGAACAAGAGTCTTAGTCTTGACAGGAATCTACATTTTTGCACGTGAAGTGCATCGATTTCAGAGTTCCGATAGATGTCGGTTTGTGACACCTTCGGAATCGTCCTGTCCATTGTACGTTTAATGACCTCGTCCATTTCTGTGAGGTTGTTGTCAACCTCTTTGTTCGTAAGGTTTTTTTTTTGTAGGAGAATTGCTCACATTTGAACTTATTTCTCTGGATAGAGCTTTAGAAAAATGTGGCCAGCGCACCTTGTTATAAGAATGCGTTTGGACTTACTCCTCTAATTCCTCCAGATCATTCGGGAGCTGTATTACCGCGGCGAGACCACGGTGATCACTGCCATACTCAACCGTAGTTAAACAGTTCCTCGTGCATCGTTTCACGTTAAGTGTCGTCAGTCGGCTGTCGAAAGAGGGTCTATCGGTTGCTATATTGTTTATTATATTATATAGATATTATATTCCCTCCACTCTAAGAGGACTCATTTGGAACATTATTACCCCATTCACTATGTTTGGCGTTCAAATCTCGCTAGAATATAATAATTTTTTTCCATGTTTAAGCGGAGACTAGTGAAAAGATCCTTGAGCTCTTACAGATAGTTAGGGTTTTGAGATCCTGATGCATAGGCAGCGACCACAAACAACTTCCTTCCACCTTGGAGAGAAATGCGTGCAATGGATGCTTCTAGCACACTAAATCTACGTACTACATTGCTATATACGACCTTATGATTAATGTTCTCTTAAATTAAGAGGGCGACCCCGCCACCTCCATAAACGCCGGATTAGGGTCGATCTCTTCTGATTATATGGTAATTTTTAGACATGAGAAGGCGCGTCTGGTTTAGCTTAGCTTCGCAAGCCATCAGGACGTCAGGATTGTGAGTTTGTTTGCGGGCAGCTGAGAGAAGAGGAAATCTACACTAGAGGTCTGCGCAAGGAAACTGGTCCGTAATTCGACTATCTGTTTCTGCAAGCGCTTGCATCGACTAAATGGAGGACATTACGTGCCTTATGGAGGGCTCTGACTCAGGTTACCTGGCCATTGGAGCCGGAGCAACCGTCGGCACTGTCCGTTGTGCCGGTTCTCTGACTGACACCATTTGGGCGTAAGAGATTGCCGGCGTAACAGTGGCAGCTGCAGCTCGAGAATTCGGCTTGGATTCTACCTCCTTGTTTATCCCTGCAGCTTTTACTCTCTCATTGTGTCCACTTCCTCCGCAGAGTAAATATTTGAGGAGCCTCTTATCCTCGACTTCATCCGTACCTAAACGGTATTCCCCTTTGTTGTGGCTGAATGTGCATCGTGCGCATCGGAACTCCATATTGCAGTTCTCCACGACGTGCCCCGGCCTTCTGCACTTCGCACATTGAAGTACGTGGTCAGTATAATTTAATTTTATTTATTACGCCTTTGAGGAGCAAGGTCTGTGGCCTTTCTCCACTGGGGGTATACGTGTAGAAATCAGCGTTCGATGCCGCTAACTTATTTTTTAAAAATTTAAAAACATCCATTGTTAGGCAGTGGATGTTGTGATTGATTGGTGGGCATCTCATCTTGGATTTTTGTTGTTGCTGCTGTGGCTCCTGTCATTCCTGCTGCTGAGGCTGTTGTCGTTTCCGCTGCATTGGGTGCTGTTGTTTCTGCTGTTGCTTCATTTGCTTGGATTTACCTTGCTGCGCTTTCTGCTGTTGTTTTTTAAAGCTCCAGTTGAGCTGTCTGAAGACGTTGCGCTGTCTTGGATGTGGAAGGCAGCGATTCTTGAGGTTTTTTCAGATTTTCCTTCCTTCAGTTTCAATATTTCGCTCAGCTCCTGTTCCTTTTGTTTGGCTGCTTTTTCAGCATCATTAAGTGCAAAGAATACCCAGCAACATTTAGTGGAAGGAACGTCGTCTGTGTTCGGGCACCATTTTATTCCCATGATTTTGAATGTTATGTCGCTATTAAAATCATGATCTGGTTCTATTTCAATAACTTCCTTTGGTAAGGATTTTATGAACTCTGGATTGTTTGATGTCCATTTTCGTAAACTGAATCCGCCCAATCGAAGCAACTGCAACAATTCACGTCTCCATACTTCTTTAATGAATTTGCACCGCCAAGACAATCGTCTACATAGACACCTTCAAGAACAGTCTTGCTTGCTCTTGGATACCTATGTTTTTGATCTAGCCCTAGCTGGCATAATGTTCTTATCGCCAAATATGGGGCTGATGCTAAAGCATATGTGACTGTTTTGAGAGCATATTCCTGATGAAAAAATGCGCCGCAGATTTTGATCTTTCTAATCCACTAAAATCTGCCGATACATTTGTTCAATAGCCGATGTAAACACGATCGGAAATAACCTCCATCGGAGGAGCAGAAGACACAAATCTTTTTGCATCGTGGGACCTGTCAGCATAGTGCTATTTAACGATTCTGCAGATGTCGTTTCGCCGAGGCGTCGAAGACCACTCTTAGTTTTGTGGTGGTACTATCATTCTTCACTACTGTATGATGTGGAAGATAGTGAGTTTTTCCGTTGTAATCCTCCATGTGTCCAAGAGAAAAATATTCTTGAATAAGTTTTTAATATTCATGACGATGTTCCTTGTTTTTCACGAATCTCAGCTAATAGAAAAAATTGCTTTAAGGCAATTTTGCGTGAGTCGCCCAAGACTTTGCGATGGAATATTCATGACGATATATATAGTGGCAACATGACAATATATCGCCCGTTTTCGTCTCGTCTGTGAGCTAGCTGATAAAGATTTACGTCCTCCTCCGTGGACTTTATTTTGGCAGTACTTCCAAAATAAAGTAGGTACTTCCTCGAGCTCCCAAAATTTTTTTAATTCGTCATCTTCACTCACATACACTGATGCATTAAGTGAGGATCTTAGCTGGTGGTTGCTCCTTCGGGGATGAGGTTATAATGATGGGTCTAGATAGTATCCAGCCAAACCTTGTATTTTGTGCCATCGGAGTGTCAGGTGGACCCTTGATCAATCCATGCGTCAGGACTTGTGGTAATATGTCTGATCCATTTAGTAACTCGGTATCCTTGGGTTGTTTGTACCAGGGATCCGCCAACTTCAAGGCTTGGATACGCGGCCACTGATTGGAAACAAATTTTTGTAGAGGTAGTCTTCTTGTTATGTTACGTCCTCCTTGACAAATCCCAAATTCTTTATGCACATAAAATCTCTTTGGTGGAGTCCATGGTTTTTAATAGTCTTGAATTTTTACTTTGGACCAATTTCCAGGTCAGCAACTTTTGAATATAGTTGTTGACCAATGCTGCTGGATTTTCAAACCGTTTTGTAAGCAGTTCTATAGCTGTTTCATAATTGCTTGCTATAAGTGATAAATGATTGACAATTCTGGCAGTTTCTCCGCGCAGGTTTCCTTTAAAATATTGTATCCTATCAATATTAGTTAAGGACTTGTTTTGGTGTACTAGTCGCCCATATAGTTCCCAAAATGGATGTTCACTCTTCATATTTTCCACTGAATTTTGAAGTTCTTATGGTTGGAAATTTGCTTTTCTTGTGTGTTTCTGTTTCAAGAGGCATTTTTGTATGCGTTTTTCCCTTGTGTCTTTGATTTGAACATATGTATCTTGATACATCTGCTCCAAATCGATAAACTCGTTGCTGGTTACGTACTCTTGATTGTAATCCCCTTCTGCAAGTGATGACATCACTTCTTCATTCATAGTTTGCAACCTTGCACAGCACTCCTCTAATTGAGTCAACTTGAATTTAAGATACTCTGAATTTTGACTGAAATCCAAACTATCAATGATGCGAGTGATTGATTGGGCTCCCCCAATCTCGCCCGGGCCTCTAGTTTCTCTGATGTATTTCTTGAAGACTGTCCTGCTTCAAGTTCAATTGAAGTGAAAGCAACAACGACATCAACATTTGTTCATATCGACTCCAGGTTTGCCTTCAAAGTAGTTTTTATATTGACACATCTTTCTTCAAACTGCTTAAAATACTTCTGTTTGAAATATAAATGCTGAGGGTTTGTCTTTCTTAAGTCTTCCAAGTAGCCGTTATTTACTTGAAACTCGGCCCAATACTCCTCCAGCTTTTCTTTTCTTTTAAGCAGGTATTCCACCGAGTGTAGTGACTCTCCGTCCTTTTTGTAATTAGGCCATAGCCTGTGGAGTTCTTTGGAAATTCGCATTTGATTTAACGCAGTTTCATCTATATTGCTCATTTTATTTTTTTTCTCTACGATGTACTGCTGTACTTTGCACATTGACACTTTTCACTTGACACTGAGCACTTGTCACTTTGCACTTAATACTGCTCAGCACTTTCAGATAATCCGCCTCGAAGGACCACGAAAGAGTTCTATGATTTAGACCCTTTAAACTCAAACACCTAATACAGCCTCACATTAGGTTCTCAAGAAAAGGCTTGGTTCGCTTAAGTATCCACAATGAATGTAATAGTTTATTTTTCTCTTTTTTATACAAAATTATTTCTATGATGACATAAATATTAACAATAGTGCAACTACGAAAAATGTGCACGCCAAAGCGAATGATCCGAAAGAGGTAAAGCAATTATCGACGCAATTATTCAACATTCAATATCCTGCAACCTTGCAAGAAATGCGTGAATTTTGTTGATGAAGTCAACACACAATATTACTTTATTCTGCGCTACCCCTATTATGAGTGTTGCCAGACAGGCCTATTAATGCTTGCCATTCCCACGCTGGTACGATCATATTAAATTCAAGCGAATTTGATGACCCTCATGTTACTCGTATATGTATAGTTAACGCATGCAAAACTACTATGGTTTTTTTTCATAGCATCACCCAGACATTTCATGTACACAACAGCATGCAAGCAACATATTCACTGCTATGGGTTTTTCTCCATAGCGTCACTCACACATTTCATGTAAACAACAGTATGCAGGCAACATATAAAATCCCTGCGAAGGTTTAGCAGAGTGAGTCAGTTTCCCTTGAAGAAACAGAGGGTTGAATTACGGACCATTTTATTTGCGCAAACGGCTAGATTAGATTTCCTCTTCTCCCACCCGCCCGCAAACAAACGCGCACAGATATAATTGGCTCACGCGAGGCAAGAACCCGTTAGATCCTAGCAGTAACTGTAAAGTCGCTAACAAGGATCGAACGGAAATTAACGCCTTCTAACTTGTTGCAAGCTCACAATCCTGACGTCCTGATGGTTAGCGAAACTAAGCTAATATTAACAGAAGAGGTCGACCCTAATCCACTCGAGAACATTTATCATTAGGTCGTATATAGCAATATAGTACGTAGAGTTAGTGTGCTCCAACTAACGTACATCCATTGCACGCATCTCTCTCCAAAGTGGAAAGAAGTTGTTTGTGATCGCTGCCTATGCTTCAGAATCTCAAAACCCTAACTTTCTTTAAGAGCTCAAGGCCCTTTTCACTAGTCTCCGCTTAAACATGGAAGAAAATTATTATATTCCAGTCAGAGATTTGAACGCCAAACATAGTGAATGAGAGAGGAAATGAGAGAGGAAACGCCCTCTTAAAGTGGATGAAACTATATCGAGTTCAAGTTAGATTTGCTTGCAACCGATAGACCGTCCTTCGACAGACGACTGACGATACTTAACGTGGAGCGATGCACGATGCATGTTTAACTACGGTCGAGTATAGCAGTGATCACTGTGGTCTCGCCGCTGTATTACAGCTCCCGAATAAGCTGGAAGAATTAGAGGAATATGTCCAAACGCATTCTTATAACATGGTGCAACGTTTTTCTTTCAATCCTCCTACAAATAGAAACCTTACCAACAAAGAGGTTGACAAGTACCTCACACAAATGGACGAGGTAATTAAACGTACAATGGACAGGACGATTCCGAAGGTGTCACAAACCGATTATGGCGACATCTATCGGAACTCTGAAATCGATGCACTTCACATGCAAAAAAGTAGACTCCTGTGAAGACTAAGACTCTTGTACAGGAAGCTTACAGATCCACAGAGTACAGAGATTCGCTCTCTGAATTCACAGATCAAGGTACTCCAACAGTTAATAAAACAAAATTACAGTCAAGCTGTAAGCTTGCATTGGGGCAATAAGATTCGGGCTGTAAGATCAAGCAACCCGAGCATTTTTCCGCAGGTAAATAAAATCTTCCGGAGGAGCGCTCATAATGACATTCAGTGCGTTCGAGTTGATAAAACAATAGACAACGCCAAACTACTTACGTCAGTTGGTATCGAACCGGATTGGGCTGTGCTTGCCAACGACTTTTTCGTATTGGAAGATCCCCAGGAGAAGGCGAATGCGATTGGTGCTGTTTTCCAGAAAGTGTACACAGTCAACGAGACTCGTAGTCCCAACCATGACCTGGAGAATAGGGCCTTGATGAACCACTTCTACCTTCGGAACGAAATAAGTCAATGGCGATCCGAGAATCCTGGTTTTACCAGATTCAGTGACGATCTTCTGCAAATAATGCCGTCCCCGATGATGATGATGGAAGCAGCTCCGTCTTTATTTCGAAAGATGAACTCAAAGGTATCTTCAACTAACTGAAGAATAGGAAGTCAGTGGGAATCGATGGTGCATAAGCAAGGTATTTAAGAAGATAGTTATTAGAGCTCTGAAAGAATGGGTTAACGAAAAACAAATCAGAAAATCAGTTTGGCGTCGCGTCTAAATGGTTTCCGACATACGAGTACAATCGAATAAAAACACAGTTCCATATAAAAAATGTGTTGCAAGAAGGGGCTGTTGATTCGCCGATCTTGTTCACTATATTCACTAGCGATATCATAGGTTCTATGCCTAACATCATAGCGTTTGCCGATGATCTAATCGCGTACAGATCAAGTCCGAAGGTAGAGGTTATAAATGTTTTGTTGCAACGCAACTTTGATTTAATTCAACGATTTTGAGACGACTGGAAGCTGTAAATCAACTAACAGAAGTACGAAAATGAACTGGCGCAATTGCGGCATAGTTGACCCATAAGGACGACCATTAACTGTAAAAAGTGTAGTCAGATATCTGGGCATCTGGTTGGACCAGTATCTATATGGTGGTATCCATATAGACACAGCTCTGACCAGGGCTAAGAAGGCCTCCGCTATGGCAAGAGGGCTGTTTTACAGCAGTCAACTTGATACCAGAGTGAAGATCATCTGCTACATGGCCCTCATCCGCCCAATTGTGGTGTATGGTTGTCTTGTGTGGTTCAACGTGAGTCCTTTCCAGATGGAAAAGATGAGGGTGTTTGTGCGGCAGTGTTTTCGAGCCTGTCTTCGTTTATATCGAACATCAAGTACAAGAAATATCACCCCAACGAGGTTCTGTACAACGAGGCAAACCTTATAAGGATAGATAATTTTATTATTAAGCTTTTACGGAGTCACAATGCTCGAGGCATGGCTTCAACCAACAGTCTGATCTTTGGGGCTTACTACCCAAATGAAAAGTACCATGAACGGGTACGTCTTAACGGCCTCATTCCGCCTGAGGCTATTTGGATGCTACAGGCCTAATATAAAATAGGGAACGCTGCCCCATCGTCCTCCACGTCACACGCCGACCAGTAGAAAGGCAAATTCAATACGACACGGACGTCGCTCGCAGCCACTAGGATCTTCTACCGCCACAGAGCAGTTTCTGCCAAAGAACGGCATTTTTACTGGTGGTTATACAAGAACCAGTGTTCGATGCTGTTAACTTCAAGTAGAAATAGACGTGATAGTTGAGTCATAGGGCCAACTGATACAGGTTAAGTTAGTAGAAAAAAAAAATTAAACGAAAACAGCATCACAGCGTTTATATGTATATGTTAAATTCAGGTGAAGAACTAAAAGTTTTTTAAAATTTTCTTGGAAGAATAAAGAAAAATATATAATTAGTTTTAAGCAATGAATTAAACAAAAATATAAGAGGCCGAAAGGCATAAAGAAAAAAATCCTAGCTTAGCTTAGAGTACTCTTGAAGAGTCAGTAAGTTAGAATTAAGATCACTAGCTTATATTGGTAAGTTAGTTTTAAGTATTTCTGTCTAGGATTTAAGAAATGGAGTTTCAAAATAAAAATTTCATTGAAATCTAATCTGTTAAATTTAGATTCATCTGTAAAAATTAATTTATTCCAAAATTCAAAGCCCTTCGATTGGTGGACTTTTGCGAAGTTGAGGCGTTTAACTCTATTTACAGAGCTTATGAATGGTTTCTTCCGGGCGACTCTACCGTTAAATGCATGTTCCCGAATGCAATTTCTTAGGGTTTTGGTACAGAATTCCTTGCTTAGTTCCTGGCGCAACTATTCCGCAAGCCTTGTCGTATTAGTTCGTGGATATTTTTTTATTTCTCGCATGATAACACGTTTAGCATGCCTACTAAAAATTTCGCGTGTGGTGTTTCTCGGTTTATTTTCAATTATATTTGCCATTGTCTTTGAACTAGTGATCGAACAGTAGAACGTGGTCTGCCAATCAAGTCTGAGTTAAAGACTTACTATCGGTATGGTACTTAACAATAATTTTTTTAATTTTAATGGACACTTCACACTGTTTCCATCCCATTTTTTTTTGAATTCAATACAACACTGTACGAATTTGAATTTGATCTGATTTTGTAGATTATTATTTTCAGGCGAACCACAATGGTTGTAAGACATTATGTACCTGAATTTGAATGTAATGATTAAATTTTATTATTAAGAATAACTAGTAATTCAAATTTATCGGAAAAAATTGCAGTTTTGGTTAAAAAGAGTGTTAAGATAATTTTGACCCCACGTACGAATATGAAATTGATGGACATACATAACAGGTGTTAACATGAAAATTAACCGGAGCGTATTCCAACGGGATTAGGAACACTTCTGTAAGTATTTTTGCTAGAGAACGTGTGATACTTGATTTTGCATCATGTCGTTGTCCACCTACATCAAGTAGGTATTTTCTAAAAGTATGGATGTTGTTATTTCTGTAGTCACAAGGAAAACTGCTTAAGTCTGTTTTACTATTTTTTAGGAGAAGTTCTTAAAGTATTTAACGAATGAGTGCTTGAAAATTCCGATCGAGTTGAAAAAATATGTGTATAGATTTGTAGTACAATGAAATCCGGACATAACGACGGTGAAGGGACCAGATTCCAATAGTCGTAATAACCAAATGTCGTTACAACCGAATGTCAAAAACAAAGTTTTTGCCATCTCAGAATGGTTATAGCCTTCGGTAAAACATTTTTTAACCATTCACTTTAACAAACACTTGCTGCTTCACCACAAATTTTGCCGACCACAATATTATGCCGCAGTTGAAATCGATAGATCCAACTTTCAGAACATTTTATATCGTTACTTCCCACTAAGATATCAAATTAATTAGCTTTTTCTTGCATAATGCAGTTGCTCAAAGGGATATTTTTTCTTCGCTGCAAAGCATGTCAAAAGTAAATTATCAATATCTTCATACTCCGATTTACGATTTCTTTTTGGCTTTAAAGAACTTGTATAAAAAAGTTGTATTTTTTCTTGGTTTTCCAAATCGTAGAGAGAGAGAGAGCGGAATGCTGCATGTTGAATTCTTTGCATAAATCGACATTAGAATCGCTATTCTGCAGCCGCCAGATTATTGCTGATTATTTATTTTTTTTGATAATTAATGTGCGTCTAAGAGATGATTGGGCCATAATGAACTAATAAATAAATAAATAAACGTTCGAAAACTTAAACAAAATTGATGAATTGATAAAAACATAATAATTTAATACACAAATTTTACCTACATAACATAACAAATATGCAAAATTATTTGATTTTTGCTGCGAGATTCAAATTCGACTACACAGTGCGCGAATAATTTTAACCGAGGTCGATTTAAACCATGTGACAAGAGTAATTTACCTGCATCTATTCCGTGTACTGTACCATCCGTACCATGAGTCAACCCGACACCTCACATGCACCCACAAACAAACAGCTTCACCTTACCCTATATAAATCAAAACCTGCGTTCCTACACGTTTCTAGAGGTTTGTACGAGGAATATGACGTGGAAATCGGTCCCCTTACCCTGTTAAAACCAAAAACCGTGAAGTGAAAACAAGAATGAAGAAAGAAAAATAAATAAATAATACAGACAGAATAAATTTAATCAAGCAAAACAGTAGGAAAAAATGTAGACAAACGGGAGACAAGGAAATTTGTTTGTTTTTATTTAAATTTGATTTTATTATATTCAATATTATTCTTATTTGCTAGACAAATTTTCTTAAAATTAAAATTATTTAGCTTATTAATTCAATTTCATACATCTACATTACTGAAAACGTGCGGGTGCTCTAAGTTAACCTAATTAAAGGAAAAACAATTTGTACTTAACTACCTTTCGGCCTCTCTGCTATTTTGTTTTTCTTGTGGAAACTTAAACACTAAAAAGCTGAGCACAGACTGCCCAACTGGCAATACTAGGTACACATAACACAAATGTGTAAAGACAAGTTTACGGCGGCAGGGGCCGAATTAACACAACCACCAGTGCAAGTGACGTTCTTTCCCTGTCTCGGATGGAGATCGCTCTACTGAACCGAAGCTCCATGGCTCTTCACGGCTGCGGGCTATATTCGGTTCGTACTGGAGTCGCCGTTTCCTTGTTCGGCGTGCTACATTGAAGATTATAGGGCATCCCTCTCTGTCTTGTACGAGACCCATCATATCTGAATATAAGATTGTCTCTTGTGGAATAAAGCCATTCAGCCTTACCTTCTCAAAATACAAAATATTGGGATAATAAGCCCTGTTGGTAGAAGGCAACGCCCTTACAACTTGCCTTCGAAACAGTTTTATTATGAAATTATCAATTCTTATCAGGTTTACCTCGTATAGATAGTGTTCTTAACGAATCTAATTTTCTTTAAATTCATGATTTAGCAGCACTTCGCCTTCCACCTGTCATTACCTTCGACGAAACTTCATTCCCGCCTTAAGCTGTTTTTTCCCGCTTTTTTGGACATTCAAATATTATATGAAAGGCCGAAGCTCGTGTTCTTTCTTTCTCTTCCAGTCCTTTAGTATTGATTAATAAATTATCATATTGAACCAGCAACATAATTTTCTTCTGGGTTAACTTATTTCGCAACATTTTTGGTCCTTCAATTCCGGATTTTTCAAATTGGTGACATCTGGTGTATATCATATAATATTTATTAATCATAATCAATTTACAATGTCCACCACCAAGTTCGACATTCTCAAGAATTCTCTTAAACGCCTATTGAGCACCAGTAAGAAAGCGGAGACTTTTGATGAAGCGGACATTAAGGGATTCCTTAAGCTTTTAGAGCATCAGTGGGTCAAGTTTGACTAGGCGCAAAGTGAAGTAGAAACAACGTGTGGTGAAACTGCGTTATCAACTGAGGAAACTCAGCGTGAACAAGGGGAGGAGTGGTATCGGATTGCACTTTCCAAATTTACACGTGCACAATCTAAATTGGTAGCCGTTCAAAGTAACAGTAAGCCGAAAGAACATCATCAGAATGCGGACGTCAAGCTGCCACGTATGGATTTACCACAATTCGCTGGGAATCCGCTAGATTGGAAACAATTTGAAGACGCATTTGTGTCCCTAATCCACAGTGAAGCATCTCTTACAGATTCACAGAAATTTCTTTACTTACGATGCAGTTTACGCGGAGAAACGCTCAAAGTTATCATACCATTTTCTACCACCAACAACAACTATGAGGAAGCCTGGGAGCTGCTCAGCAAAAGGTATAATGTAGAACGTGTTATTGTCGATGCTCATTTTCGAGCTTTGTTCTCTTTGTCAAAACTCTTATCGGAGTCGACCGTAGGCATAAGAGAATTAATTGACAGCATTCAAGAGAACTACCGCTCTCTCAAGACCATAGGACGATCTGTCACTAACTGGGATGATTGGCTACTACATCTTACAGTCAGTAAACTTAGTCATAAAACCCACCGATAATGGGAGTTATCACAAAAAGATGCCAAAGTGCCTACTTTCGAAAAATTAGTGGATTTTCTTGAAGCCAGTTGTCGATCCCTGGGTGCTGTAGATCTTCACAAAGAGCAGGTATATACATCTATCAAAGCAAAGACCAAATCCGCAGCCGTTCTTGCCATGCCTAAGAAAATTGATAAATGTTATTTTTGTGAAGGAAACCATAAGATATTCGCTTGTGAGCAGTACCGGGCTCTAACGCCTTAACGAAGAGTTTCAGTCGCAAAAGAGAAAAAGTTATGCACAAACTGTCTATCTGGTGCACATAACCAAGAAACGTGTCGCAGTGTAAATACTTGTCGTTTGTGTCATGCTCTTCACCATTCTTTATTACACGTTGAAAAAACAGACAACCAAATTTTACTAGGCATGGCAAAGGCTAAAGTGGTTGATCATTTTGGAAGAATACATATCGTATAATAAGAATTCTGTTCGACAATGCTTCACACCTAACATTTATAACAAACCAATGCGCTGAAAGACTTTCGCTAAGCAGTATTCCTACAGCAACCAGGGTTGAAGGTATAGGTGCCTTACCAGCCGGTCGTTCCAAAGGAGTTGTGGAGCTTGCGCTATCTTCACTGGATAATAGTTTCACCGAAACCATTCAAACAAACATGTTACCAAAGATAACCAACGCACCACCCCCCTCCTTTATTCACAAACGAACTTGGAAACATTTAGAAGGCTTAGGTTTAGCTGATTCAAACTTCAACGTTCCTGCACAAATTGACTTGCTATTGGGCTGCGATCAAGTGGGTAACTTCCTGCTCGATAGATTAGTTCGTAGGCCAAAGGACACTAATATTGCGCAACAAACTAAACTTGGCTGGGTTTTATTTGGAAAGGCTGTTGGTCAAGATTCACTGTACTCATTCTCAGCAATCGCTTCATGTCAAGATCCAACTCTAACGCGAGCTGTAGCAAGATTCTGGAGTCTGGAGGAACTGCCAGAACGCAAACACTTAACTGATGAAGAAATTTTATGTGATGAGCACTTTTCGAAAACACATTATCGTCAAGAGGATGGCCGGTACGTAGTCAAACTCCCTTTCAAAGCGGATATATCTCTTGGTGACTCACGCTGCGGAGCAGTTCGGGCCGGAGAAATTATTCGCAAAGGATCCACAATTACAAAAGGATTATGCACAGTTTATGCAAGAAAACATACATTTGGGCCGTATGGAGGAGGTGAGTACTGACCCGATTCCAGGAAAACATTATTATTTGCCTCATAGAGCGGTGATAAAAGAATCCAGTACAACAACCAGATTAAGGGTTGTTTTCAATGCATCAGCCAGAACCAGCACTGGATTCTCATTAAACGGCACCCAATTGGTGGGACCACAATTACAACATGATCTCTTCAGCATACTGCTTCGGTTCCGAACTCACAAATTCGCCTTAATTGGCGACATTGCAAAAATGTATCGCCAGGTGAGGGTACACTCCGAACACGTCGACTTCCAGCGCATCGTTTGGCGAAGTTTGCCGACGGAATCCATCAAGGAGTATCGCAAGATTTTACTCTTTGGTGGAGAGGACCGGATTGGTTAATCAAATCTTCAGAAGCTTGGCCTCCGCAAAAAATATTTACTATCGCTATAGACCAGAAATCCAGTGCAAATAACGTGGTACTGGTTAGTACAACAAGCATGAAGTTGCACGAAATTTGGAATCTGCTTTTTACTGCTTATGTCCTCAGGTTTGTCAACAATATTCGCTGTCGTGCCGCTGCTCGCAAGACACGACAGACCATTTCACCAAGAAGTGATATTCTTCTGAGCGTGGATGAAGTCAAAGAAGCACTTCAATTTTGGATAAGGGCCACGCAACGATATTACTTTGATGATGACTTTCAACACCTTGAAGCAGGAAAGGCGCTAAAACGAGGAAGTTAGCTGCTGAAGTTGAATCCATTCTTGGACGCAAATGGAATTTTGCAGGTTGGAGGAAGGTTGCGAAACGCACTGATACAATTTGGGAAGCAAAATTATTGCAAAGCTTACTCTCATGATTTGTCACGATGTCCATCGCTCATGACTCCATGCAGGTCCTTCAACTATGCAAACTATTATACAAGGACGATTTTGGATTCTCAATGGACGCATTTTGTTACGCAAAATCTTTAGATCCTGTACTTAGTGCATTCGATATCAAAACAACGTTCGACAGCAGTTAATGAGTGACCTGCCCAAACCTAGAGTTCAATCTTGTCGACATTTTCTTCGAAATGGCGTCGATTTTGCAGGTCTTCTCTGGCTACGCCTATCAAAGGGACGAGGATGCAAGGCAGTAAAGGGTTACATTTCGATCTTTATATGTATGGCGACCGGAGCAATGCATATGGAGTTGGCAAGTGACTTGTCGTCGAGTACCTTTGTAGCCGTATTGAAGAGATTTGTGTCGCGCCGAGGACATAGTGCAGAGATTTTCAGTGACAATGGCACAAATTTCATTGGAGCGGAGAAGGAACTTCAAAAACTCCTCATCGAAGTATTGAAGTATTGGCATTTTAACCCCCCTGCTGTCCCTCATATGGGTGGGTACTGGTAAGCTGGCGTAAAACGCGTGAAGTTCTACCTACGACGCACATTACAAGATCGGCTGCTGACTTTTGAAGAGTTTACTACACTTCTGACAGAAATAGAAGCATGTGTTAATTCCAGACCATTATGCTCAATAACGTCGAACATTGACGATCTCGACCCTCTAACTCCGGGACATTTTCTAATAGGCGAACCACTTAAAACAATTTCGGAACCAGGAGTCAGAGATACAAGAAGTGGTATTAAGCATCGGTGGACTCTTATGTCGCAGCTGCGTCACTATTTCTGGAAAAGGTGGCACGATGAGTACTTACAACAATTACAACAACGTGCTCAGTGGAACAAATCTTTCTCGAACATCACCGTGGGAGATCTCGTGGTAGTCAGAGAGGACAACATTCCTCATGGCAAATGGAGGCTCGGGCGCGTTGTAGAGGTCCACCCAGGAGGTGATGGAAGAGTTCGGGTCGTGACATTAAGAACTGAAAATGGAACGTTGGTGAGACCTATTGTCAAAATAACACCGCTTTTGAGCTTCAAAGACGACGTTGATGAGTTTGATGATTGAACCAACCTCCCGTATAGTTCAAGGCTGGCGGAATGTTCTTAACGAATCTAATTTTCTTTAAACTGGTCAAGAATTCATGATTTGGCAGCACTTCGCCTTCCACCTGTCATTACCTTCGGCGAAACTTCATTCCCGCCTTAAACTGTTTTTTCCCGCTTTTTTGGACATTCAAATATTATATAAAAGGCCGAAGCTCGTGTTCTTTCTTTCTCTTCCAGTCGTTAAGTATTGATTAATAAATTATCATATTGAACCAGCAACATAGTTTTCTTCTGGATTTATTTATTTCGCAACAGATAAAATTTCTTGTACTCGGATGCAGGAGTTCGATACAGCCTGAGACAGGTTCGGAGAGCTTCATCTTTTCCATCTGGGAAAGACTCACTCACATAGGACAAGCGTACGCTATTGTCGGCCTTCCCCCCGGTATCAAGTTAGCTGCTGTAAAACACCCTCCTTGCCACAGCAAATGCTTTCTTGGCTTTATTAACAGCAGCATCTATATGTTTATAAAAGTATAGATACTGGTCCAATCAAACGCCTAAGTACGTCACCAAGGCGTTCACAGCTAACGGTTCTCCCCGTCGTCAACAATGCGATATTTACACCAGTTTAACTTCGTGTCTCTTGAGGCCCTGGACAGCGGGGTCTTGAAAAGGATAGTCTCGCACTTATTGAAATAAGTTCTTAATTTCCAGCTATCACAGCATTGCTGTATTTTTTGGAAGTCATGTTGCAAAGGATGTTGTTGACTTCGACTTCGGTGCTGATCTGTACGCTAGCAGATCATCAGCGTACGACATGGAGTACAATAGATCACTAGTAAATATAGCGAACAAAGCTGGCGAATGAACTGCCCCCTGTTGCAGACCGTTTTTAATATCGAAAACCATTGTAGACGTCACGTTGCCATTATTCACAACTGTTATCATGTCATAGATCATGGACTGCAACGGTTTACTTATGCCAAGTCTGACCAGCTTTAGAACAAGTCCTTCTAACCAAGCAATGTGGAACGCCTATTCTAAGTCGATCAGATATGCACCCGTACAGTGGGTCTTGGATTTATTCCATTGTGTGTCAGAAACCAGCTTTGACGCGGTATCATGCCCCGAACTGGTTGATGGCGCCTCTGAGGGTAGATGGCGGAGCACAATGTTGGATATACCATCGATACCTGTTTATTTCTTCTTCTTCAAAAGTTTAAAGATGCCCTGCAGATCTTCTTTTGAGATTTCAATGGTATTCTATCTTTGGCGACGGCATTATTGGCCATATTCTCGTCATTGAACATGGTGAAACCAGGGTTCTCAGATCGCCACTGCCTTATCTCTTCCCGAAGGTAGAAGTGGTTCAACAGGGCTCTGTTCTCCAGACCGTGGTCTGGCCTACGGGACTCTTTGAACGTACATATACATTTTCTGAAAAACAGAAGCCAGTGTCGAACCTTCTCCTGAGGACCTTCAACTACGAAGAAATACTGCCCTTTCCGGATTGATACCCACAGATGTCAGTATGTCCGTCATCCTTTCTAGCCGCACGGCCTGAATGTCGTTCTGATCTTTCCTCCTGAATATTTTATTTATTTGAAGGAACATACCGGGGTTGTTGAATTTTACAGCCCGGATTTGATTGCCCCAGTCGAACTTACAGCCAGGCTGTATTTAGTTTTGATTATATGTTGGTGGTTTTTGATTATCGCTTTTAAAGAACGGACTTCAGCATTCTGTGGATCCATGAACCGCCTGTGCAAGAATTGAAGGCTTGATATCAGTCTATCTGTAATGCACGTGGAGTGCAACGATGGTAGCATTCCGATGCCTTTGTCCATAGTTACGTCATCCATTTGACAGTACGAGGTACCTGTCAACCTCTTCGTTCGTCAGGTTTCTGTTCGTTAGATCCCACGTAAAAGTAGTTATCTGGATAAGGCCCTAGAGAAGCGCCACCAGTGAGCCATATCGTAGTTATAAGGGTACACATGGACACATTCCTCTTGTTCCTTCAGCTCGTTTAGCAGTGATTACTGTCGTACTCCAAAGTGGCTAAACAATTCCTTGTGAGTCTATCTAAGTCTAGAATCATTAATCGTCTGTTGACTAGCTTCTTTTTCTTCTTCTTGTGGCACTACAGTCGTGGTGGACCTGGGCCTCAACCAACATGCCTCTCAAGCCAGCACGATCTTTCGCCAGCTGTCGCCAGTTGCGCACTGCAAGTTGGTTGAGGTCCTTCTCCACTTGTGAGCGCCACCTTAGAGTGGGTCGTCCTCTGTTGCGTTGTCCCAATGTCTTAGATTCGAAAACTTTTCGAAGACATGGCCTAGCCATCTTAAGCGTTGTATCCGCAGACGCTTGACTAGGCGCATATCGCTGTACAGCCCGTAAATTTCGTCGTTAAATCTTCTCCTTCAGATGCCATCAATGCAAACAGGGTCAAAAATCGCACGCAAAACTTTTCTCTCGAAACGACTAAGGGCATCCTCATCCGCTTTTAGTAACGTCCAGGTTTCCGCGCCATAAAATAGAACCTGGATGATCAAGGTGTTTTATGTTTTCGAGAGAGGGCTTTATTACTCAGTTGCATCTTGAGCCCAAAGAAATAGCGATCGGCAAGAGTGACTCTGAGTTTGATTTCGGTACTGGTGCCTTTTGTGTTGACTTGTGAGTTACCCACGATCTTCCCAAGGATAATGTAAAAGAAGTCACATGACAGTGCGTCGCCTTGCCTTAAACCTTTTTTGACATTGAAGGTCTCGGTGAGTTCGTTTCCGACCTTGACGTAGCAGCGGGAGTTCTCCATCATCATGCTACACAATCTGACGAGTTTGGTAGAAATGCCAAAACTAGACATGGCACTGTATAGCGCCAATGTAGTCTCTATGTATCCTGTCATATGCGGCCTTGAAATCGAAGAATAGGTGGCGAGTGTCGATTTGCACTTCTTGGGTCTTTTGCAGGATCTGCCGTAGTGTGAAGATTCGGTCGATGGTGGACTTCCCAGGCCAAGAACCACACTGATAAGGACCTATTTGGTTGTTGACGAAAGCTTTAACAAACTTTGAACAAACTGAAAAGTGGAGAGTACATTTCAAATATTTCAATAAGAAATTTCAAACTTCGTGTCCACCAGAACAAGAACTCGTAACTTCCTGGCCGTTTCTTAGTCACCAGGATGGATGCCTAACAAAGCAACTTTTTGAGCTAGAATCCGCAATTTCCTCACCTAGTCAGCAGAATCAACGAGCAACTGAACTGAAAAAAATTTAATGTAACGAAAAATCCGTCTTTCAGATTTGAATGTAAAAAATAAAGTATTCTCTAGCTGCAAACAGGAGCATCTTAAAGAGTGTTGGGCTTAAAAGACGAAATAATGTCTGCGCTTAGAGCAAGGAAAACGCGATCAACAATACGTTAGTAAAAACAAATATGAAGATCTTGAGAAGTTGTACCAAGATGTGTACATCCACAACGAAGTAAACCAGACTCGGTGACGACACCAATGCCAACAATATTTTGCAGCAGCTCTAGTCAATAATTACATTCAAAGTTTGTTTTTATTGAAACCCTATCTACCTGAAAACCTCTTCGAGATGGAGAGGTGCTGTGACAGATATAAAGTTCGAAAGTTACCGATAGTTATAGTAAAAAGGGATTCCAAATAAAGCCAGCCGCTACTGATGCTGCTGAGAATCTAGAATAATCATTTCTGCAGACTTTTGAATGGCGATGACGGACCGCTTATACACAAAATTTTACACTCACTTTGGACGATGTTAGAGAAGAATTCCGTTTTCCGGCTAATACGAGGTCAAAATTGCATTCTCAAGACTTAAGTCGAAAAAAACTGTTGGAGAGGAAGGACTGTCGCGGACTTGTGTAAAGCAGCTGAAGATGACCTGGTTGGGCGTATGCACCAGCTTCAGCCTAATGAGTGAAATCTCAGCCATGTTTGTCGGTTCTGTTCTTTTCTTATGAATTCTCGCTGATTTGTGTAACAGCTTGATAATCCCAGTACCCCTTTAACGGCGCTGGAACTTGGACGTTACTAAAAACGGATGAGGAAGCCTTATGTCTTTTCAAGAGGAAAATTCCGCGTTCGATTTTTGGTCTGTTTGGGATGATTGTATCTGGAGGAGAATTTACAACGATTAACTTTATAGGCTGTACGGCGGCATGAGTTTGGTCAAGCGTTTTCAGGTACAATGCTTAAGATGGCTATGGCATGTAGAGGCATGGACTCCACTGCTACGGCCGTGCTGGCTGTTGGCTCAGGTCCACTCAGTACTATAGCACTGTAGATAGAAAAGCATGAAAAAGTAAGAGTTCCACGGTGACCACAATAGCTCAGATCGAGCTGCATGGATTTGCAGATGCATCAGGGTCGCCATATGTAGCGGTGATGTATTCGAAGGTCATCAATTGCCGCTTTTCTTCAATATATATGTATAACCGCGTAAGACTAAGGTGGCGGTAAGAGTCGCGGCTAGATTGAAGTTATGTGCATTTGCACTACTTAGGAAGGTAATGAACTGCATCAGAAAAGGGACCGACACCAAATACACCAGAATCCCATTATTCTAGAAAATAGGGCTTGGGCATATTGTCATACAGTATTTAGTATATTTACAAAGTAAATCCAAATTAATTAACGAATAAGTGTTATTTACTAATCAAGTACCTATTGACATTGTTCGGCTCTGTCAACTTCCTCCAGCTGCTGTTTTTGTTCTACGTTGTAAGGGCCTAATGTTGCTAAGCGATGAGATTCCCCTGTATGGCAACCGGGGTAACTGCAGACCTGTAATTGGGTAGAACTTTTTTGGCCTCATACGGCTCGATATTTTGCAAGTAACTTTTTGTTTACCCCTGGGGTGGTTACGTTTTCGCGCTGTTGATACGTTTTGGTTTTTTATGGTGACCATTGTAATACATTTTGTTCTGTTCTTAAGCCTTTCTAATGTTATGACCCGCTAGACTTATGATCTTTTTAAGGTTAGCCTGTTTATTTCCCAAAAAATATACGAGAAATTCTCCCGACCTAATAACGCACCCTTCAGATTTTGTCCGAACAAAAGAATTTGGTGTGAATCTCGTGCTTCTAATAACAGTGTTGTTACTAGCGAATTCAACTTTAGCTCAATACTCGTCCCAACAGCCAGTTGGGATTGCATCGCATTCTTTGGCCAGCATAGTTATGAGCACATGATTAAGACATTCTACCTGTTCGACTGGGGTGAATGTTGCACACCATTTTCCCGCAAGAAATCTGCAAATTCATTTAAAGTGAAACACTTTCCACGGTCCGAAATAATCCTGTTTGGTCTCGAATAATTTTTGAAATAAGACCTTAGACAAGCTATTACTTCTTTGCTTGAAGTTGTTTTTACTGGATATAATTTAGTGAATTTCGTGATACTATCCGCAATGAAAAATATGTGCTTTTTCTTGCTTGTGTAAGATAATGAAAACGACTTTTTTACTTCAGTGGTCTTTATCGACTGGTTTATTGTTTACCAAAAAAAATCTTAATTCTAACTTAATATAAAAATTGATTATATTCGATACGCGCGTCGCGGGCAATGGCATTTTTGCGCATACTGCAATTCTTTGCCCACGGTGGCCTTGAATCCCGAGTTGTGCGCGTGCTACGCAACTACAACTGTTGTTGTGAGGCGTGTGTGCTAACTCCTTCCCCTGTTAAGTTCGAGCCGGCCTCGTTTCGATCCTTAAGTTATTTAATAGCTTCTTCCATTTGTTGTTGTGCAGTTGTCTCCTTTCTTGCTTTCATTTTTTGTTGTAAGCGTAGTCTAATAGAAATGATTACTCCTGCAATTACAAATATTGCCGAGAGGGTTGGGAATGTCGACCACTATAAATTGCTTGCCTTGAAACGTCTTCTCTCGGTTCCTTAATGTGGTTTGTATTCTGGGTATTCATCTTATGCAGGTATGGTAGAGAAAGCTTTGAGTCGTGCTCTTAAAATTGAATCCCAACTGTTTTGGCTGGGAGTGGTTCTGCATACTTTGGAATTTTGTTGGATTACACATACATATGTAGTTTCGTTAGTCCTTATTGTGTCGAAAAATGTGTTTAAATATGTCCCATTTATTACGATTTCTTGCTCGTAAAATATTTTAGTCGATGGAACTTCATTTAGAATTACTATTCCATCCTCGATTAGTTGTATATCTCGAAGGTGATATGAGCTTTCTGTTGGACATGCGGCGGTGTTGTTATTCAGAAGGTGCATTAAACAAACGTCTTCCACAAGTTTACGTATGTGCATCGGTGTTACGTTCGCACAATCCGTTAGCGGCTGATAATTTCGTTCACATTTTGCTGCGTTACATAAATTTAACTTAATTATTTTATTATAATGGCATACGGGAGAGATTCTTAAAAAATTAAAAATTTTATCTCTTTTAGGTATTCTTAGTATATAATGGATTACATCAGAGTTTTGTAAAATTTTTACTTTAGAGGCTGCTAACAAATTATTGACGCTTATCGGTATATTTTTAAGATTGATTAAAGTATTTATTTCAAGACTGTCTAAAATGCGTGGATTTATAATTCCATTTTTTGCAAGTACAACTGATAAAACAATATTATTTAAATGAAATATAATGTGTACATTTCTGTTTAAAAGGCAAGTGTGATTGAGTATCGAATTTTGAAGTTGAATTTTCCTTAATGGGGTGAGTTAATGAATTTATTTGGTCTGTGATTTCATTAATTTTTTGTTGTAGTTGAGAATTAATTTCTATCTGTCTGTTGCTATTTTGAATTAAAAAATTTTCTTTTTTGAGAAGTAATTCATAGTCGCTATGGTCCGGTGTCCCTGCTATAAATTTTAAATCTGCTCCTATAAAATCGATTGATCTAGCAAATCGTTTAAGAACTTCCAGAATATTAAGATTATATAATATTTCCTCCGTTTGCTGTTTAATGATTTCATATTTACTATGTGCATCCGATATTTCACTGAGTATCTCTGTACTGTCTTGAGCCATAAGTTTGTACCCGGTAAGGTTAGTGGTGTGCACAACGTACGTAAAACTTTCAAATATTGCTACATTACCAAGTGTAATTGGTATGATGTGAGCTTTGCTATAGTCGATGATTCCGGTCACGGAGGGCCCTATAAGTGCAAAAATTATACTGAGGAGAAAAGGAACAGTAGAGTATAAGTGTTAACGCAGATTACTTTTATGATTTTTTTTCCTTCTATGATGACTGTGGTTCCTAAATCTTTTTCTATAACTTTCTCTATTTTTTTTTTTTTTTTATAATTGGCGCGCGCTAAAGGTGTTACGACTACCCTTAAGTGACCGGATTTAAGTCACAGCACGGGCCGAAGGTATAGAGGAAGAGAGGGAGAGGAGGTACCGGTGCACATTGGTCTTAAATGTCTGTAGATTGTAATGAGAGGGGAATATTGAGCTGGGAAGAGCATTCCATATTCGTGTGGTGCGGCTAAAGAACGAGTCTCTATACTTAACTGTACGTCCGAAGGTGGGCTTAAGGGTGAACTGATGAGCATTCCTTGCGAGGCGTGTATTGCGGATGAATTCTTGAAGGGGAGGAATGCTAATTCGTTTGAGCATTTCTTATTGAAATAGTGATAAAACAGTGACAGAGACGCGACATTACGTCGGTGTTCTAACGAGTCAATCGACTTCGCAATATTGTTATCTCCTATAAGTTTTATCGCTCGCTTTTGGATTCTATCCAGTAAGTGTAGGGAGGTATTGGGAGCACCAGACCAGATAGGAGCGTTATACTCGATGTAGGCCTTGTAAATTGTAGCCAGATCAGAGGGGGTAAAGTATTTTTTGCATCGTTTTAGGAAACCTAGACATTTCGCAGCATTTTTGGCAACCTCATGTATGTGATCGTTCCAACTAAGTGTTGAGTTGATACGCATACCGAGGATGGAAAGTTTTTCGGTTTCAACAACGCAGGTGCCGTCCATGGATAACGGCTGGTTATTTTGGGAACGCTTGAGTGACAGTTGACAGCACTGAGTTTTGGAAGCATTAAATTCCACTCTATTTCTTGTACCCCAAGCGATTATGCTGTCAAGATCGGAATTTAATGTGCTTGACATACGCTGCCGTTCCAAGTCTACGGCCGAAGTACAGGGACGTGAGCCATTAAAATTTTCTGAAATTTGTTTCCGTCTATTTCTTCGTAAAAATACCTTTTCACCTGGTTTGTACGTTTTGGTAGAGGCATTTTCGTTGAGACGTTGAAGTGTTCTTTCTTGGGCGACACTTAGTTTTCTACTTATTTCTACCTGATCCTGAGGGAATTGTGAATTACATCGATTGGTTTTGCATTTATTACGGAATGAATGCTACTGTTATATCTATGGGTTGCTAATAAAATTAAATCAGTGGCCTCTCCTATTTGTTGTTGTGACTTAATGCACCTGAATATTTCTAATAAAGTTGAATGGGATTTTTCGATTTGTCCATTACTTTGGCTGTGGAGTGTAGGAACAAAAAATTGCAAATTACAGATGATCGAGACACTAAAGGTTTTACTGTTGCAAATTTGGAAAACTTATCTATACAAGTCAGGAAGAGTTTTTTATCTGTTATAAAAATATCAATGTGAAGTATTTCTCCTGCATACTTGGGGATCGGTGTTTTGCCAGTTTCTGGCCAATGGGGCTTCCTTTGATATTTGTTTCCTAGACACATTTTGGATTTTAATATTTTCCTAATCTCAGGAAAGTAATATTCCTCTAAAATGTGGCGGAAGTTCTCCTGTAGGGATCTATGAGCGCGATTATGTTCTATTGTTGCAACTTCTAATTGGCCATCTTTATTTGTCAAATCAATTACCATGTTTTCAGCGTGTAAAAATTTAGTGCCGGGAAACTCGAACAATAAAGTGTTTTGAATATGAGCTAATGTTGATAGGTCACAACAAATGGCGTTCGTTACGCTTGGATTTACAGTATCTTTTAAGCACTTAAATAAATTTGCAACTGAATCAAAATTTATGGTATGACGTATATGTTTTTTAAACAGAACTTTTGTTTGTTTGCTGAAATACTTTGATTTCGTTAGTATGAATTGATTTTTAAATTGGTTAATCGGATACCGGATAGTCTTAAAGACGTTTGTCAATGAGATTTTGCTATGTACTGTATTGCTTGTTTGCAATTCTGTTAATTTGTTTACATATTGCCTCGAAAGAGCGTCCGCCACTTTGTTTTCTTTCCCTGGCTTATAAAAAAAATTAGGAGAAAATTCCTCAATAAACGAGCGTATTTGGATTCTTATCCGATATGGCGTACGTCAATGGCTGATGATCTTCGAATATACGGATGTCCTTAGTTTCATAAAGATGATGACGAAGTGCTTTTAGAAACCAAACAATGGCAAGAAGTTCGCGTTCATTTGTTGCGTAATTTTCTTCAGCTTTCGACAATGTTCGTGATATCATCGTGATGGACCTCTCGTTTTGGGATAAAACTGCGCCCAAAGCGCTTGACGAGGCATCTGTGGACAATTCAAACGGTTTGTTAAAATCAAGATACGAAAGAAGAACGTCATCAGATGCCAATATTTTCTTTATACGTTTAACAGCAAGTAGAGCTTCCTTGTCGAGCTCTATTTTAACAGTTTTAGACTGATTTGTTCCGATGTGTCCGTTATCACCACGAAGATATTTCGTTAGGGACTTAACAATTGTGGCATAATCTCTGATAAATCTACGATAATATCCAGAGAGCCCTAGGAATGATCGAGGCGATCGAACTGTACTTGGCGTTTTATAGTTAAGTATAGCGTGTACTTTGTCTGGACACGTCTTAATTTCTTTTTGAGACACTAAAAACCCTAAGAATTCTGTTTGCGCGTTCAAGTTTGCCTAGTACATTTTCAATGTCACCTAAGTGTGCCTGTTCATTGGGCAATAAATAATGATGTCATCGACATAGGGGTGACAATTTTGCCTATGTCCTCCCGAAGAATATCATCAATTGCCCTTTGGAAAATGCTAAGCGCATTTTTCAGTCCAAATGGTAATGGACAAAACTCATATTTTCTGTTATTTGTACTGAACGCTGTTTTCTGTATTTTTCTTTTATTCATCTCAATTTGATGGAAACCTGATTTCAGGTCTAAAGTAGTAAAATATTCAGAATTTTCTAAATTAGCCAAAATAAATGAAGTATCCGGTATGGGATACTTATCGGGCACTGTTTTTTTTCATTAATTTTTCTAAAATCAATCCCCATACGCAAACGTGGTTTACCATCAATGTCGAAGCCCTTTTTACTAACTACATGAACTGGTGAGTTATAGAGAGAACATGATTTTTGAATGATACCGTCTCGAAGGAAAGTTTTTATTTCATTGTTAATAAATTCTGAAGCGGAAATGGGATATGGATAGCTTCGCGTGTAAATTGTTTATTTTATTGTGGTACGAATTGTCGCTTTCACATAAGTGTTATAGGGTAATGCCCTATTAGGTTCGGCGAAGGCATTAATATTGTTTTTTATCATATTATGAAATTGATCTAAAAGGTGTAACGGAACTTGTTCCTTATCTAAAGTCAGCCAGTTAACTTGCTTGCAAGAAAAATGTTTTATTCGTTCCTGACCGTTTTTGTGGAAGAAAATATTATTTATAATGTCTAGCTTTGCCCCAATTTCTTTCAAGAAGTCATATCCTATAATTGCATCAAATGTGTTGAGGTTAGAAAGAATAAAAAATGTAGATGTTTTTCCTAGAACATCAACTTTGCAATATTTCGATATTATACTTACACAATTGATTGATTTTACTTCAAATGGAGTTTCCATTGTAGAAACTCCTTTTAAGTAATGTAATTTTTTTATAAAATTTTTGGAAGTACCCGTGTCTAATAATAATGGCAGCTCTTGTCCATTTACTGTGTTTTTTTTGTAATAAAGGGCAAGAGAGAACTTATTCTAAAAAATTAACTTTATAGTTTTTGGAATTATTTAGGATTTGATTATCATCACTATAATCGTTAAGGTTGTAATTATCTGTTGCTGCATCGCTTAAGGATTCTGAGGATAAGTGTGGCAAGTGGTTTATTCTCTGAAGTTTTCCTAGCCATGAACGTGTTGAATTTGTAAACTCACGAGAACGTTTTTCCCCTATGCCATGATTATTATTTTGATGTTGATAAAATTGGCGAGATTGTAATGCAATTCTATTGGATCCTTGTAATTCACCATCATTTTGGAAATTTGTCGGTTTTCTGAACACGGAACTACCGGGATCGACGCTCATAGGAATTGATTTCTTAAATTTGTCACTCGAACGACAATACGATTGGTTATTCTGCTTTAGATTTGGGGTTGGTATTTGAACTAATGTATTCTGCCTTAAAGGCCTGCTTGAATTCCCAACTGCAAATGTGCGTGCGAACTCGTAACGCTTACGAATCATTTCGAGTTCTTGTGGGGCTGCCAGGGCAGTAGGAAGATCTGTTGGTTTTGATGAAAACAGAATGTCACATATAGGGCGACGAAGTTCGAAAATTGAAACTCTAAGGGCATTTTTCCTTGCGCATTCGTTAAGAGCATCTATAAGATCATAATTTGAACTATAGGTCATTGTTTGTTTATTAATTATGAGTGTTAACTGTTTGTCGACTAAGTCGTAATAATCAATAATAGACAAATTATTTTGCCTTAGAATACTTAGCTCGTTTTTCAACACATGAATCGGCCTTTTATCAGAATATGTTTGATCGAGTCTACCTATGATTGCCTTAGAGTTAAGGACTGTATTAAATGATGACAATGTGGCATTGGCGTTGCGCGTAATTTTATTTCTGAAGATACCCATGGCTATGTAATATTTTTCTGATCCCTCTTTATAATAATTCAATGCGAAATGGGCCGGGTAGGCAGTATTATCTCCGTTAAGTTCGGCAAGTGATTTGATTAAATCAAGGGTAGCGTTGCTGAATCAATAAGAGGATCAATAGATACTGGAGCATATGTCTCAACGAGTGGTGCTTGCAAGCGACTTATGGCTGCGTTTAATTCGTTTAACTGGGTAGAAAATTCCTGCTGTGCTCTAGTAACAGATGCAAATATAAGTTCCTGTAGTTGTCCCTGATTAATTTTTCTCAATTTTCACAATCAATTTTCTTAGATTCCTTTTAATTCTAATCTTAATGTTATAGTCGTAATGTTTCAGAACATTAAATCACTTTTACAGCAAATAACAAATTTACACCAATTACAAAAGTTATCACTCAGATTAACACTAAATCCATTGTATTAATTTAACAATTTAAAAACAATTATTACTACTTCGCACTTTTCTTATTATTACTACTCCGTCTTTAAACAACTTCTATGAGTTTCTTTTCTCTTGTTTCACGACTTCTATGAAGTTTTTTTTTTCAACCACGTTGGACGCCAGATAATGAAAACGACTTGTTTCCTTTAGTTTTTTTGTTTCCTTAAGTTTATTGTTTACCAAAAAAATTTTAATTATAACTTAATATAAAAATGATGATGTTCGACACGCGCGTCACGGGCAAAGGCATTAATGCGCATACTGCAATATTCGTCCACACGCGCGTCGCGGACAATGGCATTCTTGCGCATACTGCAATTCTTTGCCCACGGAGGCCTTGAAACCCGAGTTGTGCGCGTGCTACGCAGCTACAACTGTTATTGTGAGGCGTGTGTGCTAACTTGTATTAGGCAATGGACCGAAATGATCAACTTGCAGTAAGTCAAAAGGTAAGTCTTCTTAAAGAATGGAAGGAAATGATCCCTCTACTTTACCGGATGAAGGTGAGAAATAAATGCATTTCAAGCACTTTTCGATATAAGATTTAAACTTACCTTTCATCAAATTCAATGGAGCATCGCTTCATGGTGTGCCCGTATAACTTCGTCTTCCATGTTGGATGGGAAATAAGAATGCACTTTATCCTTTCACTTATTATATAAATTGCTATCAATCATTTCAAACTGTCTTTTCTAATTTGGAAGAGATCGGTACTATTTTGGGGTCTCGACGGTGAGCCGCTGCTAATACGAATTGGAATGCTTCATCGTCAACATGAAGAATATTGAACGACCGGCTAAAAGCGTCGACATGTGTCATGCGTTCTACCTTTCTGTGTCCACCACGAAGTCAAAACGCCCAACGTGTTCCTTTTGTGTTGAGTAAGTAATAGAAAAAAAGTTAAAGCTCAACGTTATAAGACATACTTTATTTGAGCCAAATCCAATCAAAGAAGAACATAGTTTTTCTCTGTCAACTGACATACTATATAGAAAAAGTTTTGTTAACCTTTTATTACATATAAGGTTGTCAAATATCTCCCTTCAATGCTTCATAAAAAGTGTTTCAGTGAGAGCAACGGAGTCGAGATAGGCCAAAACGGTTTGACGTCGGAAAGCTAAAATTGCAACTGATCGTTGGGATCTTTGCTGTCCCAGCCTCCTTGAATTCCTCCCAAAGTTCGACGCTGTCTGCACCGACAAAAGAAGAAGAATAGAAACGTTGTCAAGAAACCATCAAAGAAGATGCCACTGACGTGCTGGGTTTCACGCTACCACTCAAAAGGAACCCATGGTTTGACGACCAGTGCAAGCAGGCACATGCAGCTAAACAGGAGGCATACAAGGCAACGCTGCATCGTTGTGTGTTTAGTGGTGTTGGTCTTAAGACTGATTTTTATTAATTCCGTAAATATAAACACAATTTACTTATGACCTACTTATCGATATGTATCAGCATACCCAGTTCGTTGCCTTTGTTGTCGCATCAGCAAATTGAGTTCATGCACTAAAATAGTGAAATCGCTGTCATATCGGAGCTCATACACTCTGGTAGTGCAATCGTTTTGCGTCAGCACAACAAATTCGATTCACCGATTTCGATATTAGGGTGAGTAACAGGTGGAAAAATATTACTTGAACATTTAAGAGGTAGTTTAATATTAGATGTTTGAAAATTATTGAGTTTAGCTTTCCTAAAATTTTGTGTTTGTAGTTTTTAACTAAGCACATACTTCTGCTTTCCTTATATATTTCTCGTGTTCTATTCGCTTTCTCAATTGCTTTTGCTTTCGCTTCCTGTACCCTTTTGAAAATCAAGTTATGATCTACTCGAAACTTCTGTTGGCGTAAATTTTATGGAACTGTGGAATGTATTTTTGTAGAACATTATAGCTCTACTCATTTGCACTGTAATTAGATTTGTCTCCTCTATGTTTAAAGTTCTTATTTCTACAATGATTAAATTATTTCTATCCGTAAGAATAAGAGATGTAGCATGCTTTGAAAGCTTATTAATGAACATTAAAAAGGAATGTTTTGCGTTAAAATGTGTGTCAACATGGACAATTTCGTAAATGGTTTTTTGAGTTTCGGTTACATGAAATTTCGCTTTGATTGGGTTGCAATCGTATTTTTCTCCAGTACAAATATCAAGATAGGATTGGATACTCTTTAGTCTGTAGCATACAAGTGTGAATCAAGGACATAATAAAACTCTTATTATCGAATACTTGTCTTTTATTTATATTATTGGCGCAGTCGGAAAACTCGGTAATTTTGTTGTTGTTCAAGAAAACGCGAATAGAAAACTAAAGACGAAATAAGAACAAAAAAAAACACTTTCAGTGCAGTGAAGTTATTTAAATGTTACTGAAATATGATTGGCAAAATAAAATAAAAAATAAAAAGTGTACTTAGTAAAAGTGAAAATGAAATAAAGGAAAACAGTTTTAACATCGTCAATATACATACATATTTACATAAGCAACACTTGTGGAATCATAAAAAAATGAAGCAATAACAATACTACAACAATAACAATATTACATAATCTGAAGAGAACACCAGCATCACGCTAATGGAACAAACTTCTTACCATCCAAACAACCAGAACTTTGGCATGGGTTAGCGGAACTATCAAGTGGCCAACCAGAGCAAATACAATACCAAATCAAGAGAAGCGTTCAAGATTACACTACAAGGCGAATTATCGGAACAATCTTACGAGTACCCAAGTGACGCTACAACAATAGATGAAAAGGTCAGAAGTGAGTACAACAACATACATACATACATTTCAAAATTGAATCACTTAACCCAGCCGATAAATTCAGAATAATGTTAGACTTAATTAGTAAGTTACCACTATTTGATAGCAACAAAGATTTTCTACTGGAATTCCTTGAAAGAGTGGAACCACTTATGCCCACTTTAGAAACTTTTGACGATAACACTGTAGGAATTTTAACAGAGTATATTAAAGATAAGATTATACGAAAGGCTAAAATAGAACTAATGAAATATGGAATGAAATAAGGGAAATCTTAAAAAAGTCTCATGGATTAAATTAGAACTGCAAGAGTCTTAACAAAAATTGAAAACTTCTATAATAATATTAATAGTCTCCTAAGCAGTATAAATAATGTATATTAATTGAAAAACAATGAAGGTTATCAAGAAATGATAAGCCCAAATAATAGGATAGCCTTAGAATCATTCAAAAATAATTTATTTGAACCAACTAAGTCCATAGTTCTAAGGTACACTAGTTGATGCTTAAAAAGTAATACACGTAATTCATCGAACATTTCAAGCACAAAATATCCCAAATACTAGAAATTATAACAGACACTTTTTTAGACAAAATTTTCAAAATGCACAAAACACAACTTACATACCAGAACGCAACAATAATTATACAGGCAACAGACAGTTTAGACCAAGGTTTAATGTTCCTTATAATCAACACATAAGGCAAAATAATAACTACATCAGCAACCAAACACTACAAAGTAATTTACAAGTTAAAAGGCAAGGTACTGAATGTAGGCAAACAAGATATTTGCGCGACCAAGAACCCATGGACATTGCTCTTAATGAACGCAATGAACATCAGCCTCAAACCTCACAAAATTGGCAAAATTTTTCTGGGGAGCATCTAGACGGCTACCCTATATACTTATTAGTACCCATGTAAGACCTTTGAAATTTATTATTGTCTGCGGTGCAGAATATAGTATTATTAATAGAAATATTTGCAATTCAAAATAAAAAATCAACTCCGCAAATCACACCCTCAAAGTACTCGGCTATAACGTTCAAACAAACGTTGAACACAAAATTCCTCTTTTTAAAGAATTCAATGAGCCAAACTATTTTTATAGAGTACAAATTTCCCGATTACTTTGACGTTGTGATTGGGAATAACATACTTTTAAACATCAATCCTATTATAAATTACAGAAACCGGGCACTAATAACTAAGGAGGCAAATATTCAGATATTTTTTAACAGAGAGGAAGAGTGTTACGCAACCTTTTATCAGGGCGATATGGCTGTAAACGTGTTTTGTAGTGAAGCATTCGAAAATGAGATAGCTAATAAAGTATTTCCAGAACATTTAAGTAGAACTGATGAGTCCAAATTAAGATAGTTACTGTACTCCTATAAATACATTTTTTATAAAGAAGGCGATAGATTACCATTTACTAATAAGATAAAGCACAAAATTGTAACCAAAAATGGCATTACAATTTATAGTAAGCTTTATAGATATCCGGAAATTCATGCAGATGAGGTGGATAGACAGATAAATGAAATGTTAGAACAAAAAATAATCATACCAAGCGACAGTCCTTACAATTCACCAATATGCGTTGTTCCAGAAAAAGACAACAAAAGTGGAGCGAAACAATGGCGAATTGTAATAATAATAATAATAATAATAATAATAATAATAATAATAATAATAATAATAATAATAATAATAATAATAATGAGTGGCACTACAGCCCATAACGGACCAGGGCCTAGCATCTACAACAACTACTCGTGTGGTGCATGCTACTGTTCTTCACGAGTAGAAGGGACCTACAGTTTTTTGTCGATTCCGAATGGCGAGCTTGACAAACTTTACATAGACAATTAATACTCTTTGAGTGTTGTCAGCAACTCGAAAGAGGTGGTGCCGTGAAAAAATGCTAGCTGTCCCGTCCGGGAATCGAACCCAGACTTTCTGCGCCGCGGTCGATGCACTTACCACTACGCCACGGCGACCACGAATTGTAACAGACTATAGACTATAGAAATTTGAACGATCAGACCATAGATGATAGATTTCCTATGCCCAACATCGAAGAAATCTCTGACAAATTAGGCAAATTTAACTATTTTTCGAATATAGATCTGGTGAAAGGATTTCATCAAATTGAAGTCGAACATTGCCATAGGAAGAAAACTGCATTTTCGACAAGATGTGGCCATTTCGAGTTCATTTGGATGCGTTTGGGCAAAGAATGCCCCATTGACATTTCAAAGATTAATGAATAGCGTTCTAAAGACTTCATCAATAAGATTTGTGTAGTCTTAGACGATATTCTTATATTTTCTGCTAGCCTGGAGGAACAACTTCATGCAATAAAACTAATTTTGAAAATACTGAAAGAATTTAACCTGAAAATTCAAGTTAATAAATGCCGTTTCACTGAGTTATCAACTAACTTCCTTGGACACGTTGTTACTGGTAGCGGAATAAGACAGGATCCAAACAAAATTAAATCTATAATGGATATAAACTTGCAACGACCTTAAAAGGTATTAAGCAGTTTCTTGGCATAACCGGGTACTACCGGAAATTTATGAAGGATTATGCCAAAACTGCTTATCCCATGTTAAAATGCCTCAAAAAGTCGGAGCGAATAAATGTATCCGATCCTCTTTACGTCAAAGCTTTCGACAAACTCAAAATTTTACTTACCACAGACCCTATTCTCAAAAGCCCTGATTTTAGCAAAAAGTTTGTACTAACTACTCACGCATTCAATTATGCTCTTGGGGCAGTGCTGCGCCAGAATAACCATCCACTTTGCTATGCTTCACGCACCCTCAATGATCATGAGCTTAATTACTCGCCAATCTTTAGAAGGCATTTGTATGGACGAAAGTTTACAATTCGTACAGACCACAAACCACTTGTTTGGCTTAATGACAGTAAAGAGCCAAATATGAAGTTGCAGAGATGGAAGATATTCCTCAATGAATATGATTTTGATGTAGAATATCTCAAAGGAAATGAGAATTTCGTGGTTGATGGGCTTAGCAAGTGTATCATAGAAAATGAGAAAAAAAAATGAGAAGATTTCAACAGGTAACGAAGAAGTTAATCTGCATGACCTTTATGCTAATGAAGTAGATGGTAAAATGAATAAGGAAGAATAAGAAAATGGTAACAATGATGTTATTTCTACGGGTGCTGCAATTCATAGTGCAGAAAACGATGAATCACGCTACAAATATATAACAGAGAAACCCATCAATTTATTTAAAAACCAAATATATATGTTTTACGGAACAAAGGAAAAATTCACTATAAAAGTTGTACATAAAAGAGTTCAAATAAATAAATATAAATACGATTTGCTTAATATAATAAAAAATATTCTAATTACAAATTTATTTTTGAAATTTCAAAATTTATATGTTCGGTTCTTTTTAATAATATCTTAGATTAATACTAATCTTAGACTATTGAAATCAGAAATTAAACTTATAGATATCACAGATAGGAATGAGATAATTACACTCATCAAACAAGAACACTTCCGAAATAACCATAGAGGTATAAACGAAATTTTTTTAGAACTTAAAAACCACAAATTTTATCTCAATTTGCTAATGGAGATACACAAATTTATGAACAGGTGTGATATTTGTAATATCGCTAAACATGATCGACATTCTTTGAAACTTTCATTACAACTAACAGAATCTCCAAAATATTTCAACGATATATTACACACAGACATTTGGTTGCAAGTATGCCTCCATACATCACTTGGAAAATAGAAATTGGATGTCCATACTTAACGCAATTAAGCAATGAATTCAATTCTTACACAGACAGTTGGTTCCAAGTATGCCATCATCCATCACATGGAAAACAGAAAATGGATGTCCATACTCAACGCAACTAAGCAAATAATTCAATTCTTAGGTAAACCTAATAAAATCATATCCGATTCTGATACCTGTATACTGCATTCAACGGTTGAACGATTCGGAACGTTAAAGGAACATTTAAGATTAAAAGCCGTCGAAAAAGATACATCCGACTTAGATGAAAAGCCATTCCATAATTTTTATTTACAATAACACAATCCATTCTACTACAAAACTGAGACCGATCGATTTTATTAACAAAAATTTTTGTAAAGAAGATATCAACACGTTGGCAGAGAAATTTAGGACCGAAACAGTAGATTCAACAAATACAATGCAAGCCCAAAACATTGTTGGAACAATGTAAGGAACAGGACTGTTGTTAAATGTTAGCCACGATACAAAAAATTGTCCAATATTAGTGTAAATACTAAACACTACAAAAAACAATTAAAACGCAAATAAAAATATGAAGAAACATAAAAGCAAATTCTCAAATTTTCTCATTTTTTCTTAATGTTTATCCTTTCTTTGCCTCCTTAATAATGTCGTTCCTACATACTTTTCATTATTTATTATTTATTAACATAGTTAAAATAAATATTTGAATTAAGATGCGGTTTTAAATATTTGACCTACTTGACTGTAGCTTGACATTTGAGCAAACGGGTATGTCGTTTGCAGGAATGAATGTATTAAGATATTTTTTTATGTTATAAAATCATTATTTAAGAGATGTATATAATAAATTCCTGTTTATAATACACAGTTAAATAAAAGTGGACTTATGTAAAACTAGTTATTAAGAAATTTAATTTAATACAAATGAGGTTTTATTATGTCAAGCGCATATTTTTTTTTAATCAGAAGTGAATCGAAGTAAATCTAAAATATAATCTTAACTAAATTTTGTAACAATTTATATAAAAATGAAATTCTGTACAATTTTTGGAAACCAAAAATACTTGCTGGTGGAGGTATTACACGAGTGACTACACTTCAAATGGGCTGCAATGCATCTGCCTAGATCTGTGCCGATCACCTTCACTCTGTCTCTCTCTCCAACTTGACCTTTCTCAGAAGATAGGATTGGAGAGAGCAACTCTATTTAGTCTCCATTCTTGTTCTATGTTAGTTAATCTTTTGTCTATAGCATACAAGTGTGAATCAAGGACATAATAAAACATTTATTATCGAATACTTGTCTTTTATTTACTTGTCCATATTTACTGCTCGTTAAGAGTACGTATATTTGAAAAAATTTACATGTGAGTTGCCAAAAATTCTTCAACAAGTATTTTTTGGACTTTTTTTAAATATGGTCATTAAGATACGAATATAATACCTACTTTTCCTTTTTGTATTGCCCTACGAACGATATTTCTGACGTTACTTTCGTCAATATCTCTTTTAGATGTATATAAAGGGTGTCCCAACAAGAACGCAATACTTAAATTTTAAATATAGATTTAAAAAAAAAATCGTGAATTCTTTATTATATCATAAAGTAGACAGGATGAGGTTATGTGTGGCTTTGATGGCACATACGTGATCTTTTAATTAAATTTTCAATGACCGTTTTGTATAAATGCTGCGATATTTCATTTATGCAGCGTCCAATTTCCTATCGACTTCAGAAAACCCCAAAGAAAAAAGTCCAATGGTGTTAAATCGCAAGATCTAGGCCGCCAATTCTGGTCTCCAAAACGCGAAATAACACGACCGGGAAATGACTGATGCAGCAATTGAATTGTTTCTCTGGCTGTATGAGATGTGGCGCCGTCTTGTTGAAACCACATCCCCTCCGCATTCATTTCTACAATTCTAGGCACGTAAAAATTGGTTATCATTTCGCGATACCAAACACCATTGACTGTATGCGCTTGATCTGACTTATTTTCATAAAAAAATGTCCAATGATTCTTCCAGCTCAAAATCCACACCACACAGTGACAAGTTGAGGATGCATTTGCTTCTCGTGAATCAATCGAGGATTTTCCTCGCCCCAAATGCGACAATTCTGCCTATTGACGAAGCCATCAAGATGGAAATGGGCCTCTAAAGATGATCTTATTGGCAAAATCAGCATTTGCATGTTGTCTCTCCAATACCCAATTAACGAACTCCCTTCGCTGTGCATGGTCAGCTGGCTTCAGCTCCTGAGTCAGTCGAACTTTGTATGCAAGAAAATTTGCTGCATAGTGGATTTGGAAACACCAATTTGCTGAGCTCGGTGTCGAATTGAGGTGGATGGAGTTTGAGTGACATCATCACGTACTGCTGCGATATTTTCGGTCGATCGACCTGGTCGAAGCTCGTTGTTCTATTTACATTAGTTACAGACCCAGTTTTAGCAAATTTTTCCATTAATCGCTTTACAGTGTAACCCCAAATAGATCGCAATTTGCGAATTGTAGCCGCAAAACTTTGACCATTTTGGTAAAACAATTTCACAATGAGAATGCGTTGTTCATTCATGTAGCGCTCTATTTTTATTAACCTTATACCTTCTACTAACAAGCAATAAAAATTGTTCAAATGTCAAAGAATGACAATTCGAATGGCGCCAAATTTAAATCTTGCGTTCTTGTTGGGGCACCCTTTATGTATATTTGTTTTTTGCCAAACGTATAAGGGATACTTTCTGGTATGCTTTCTTTGATTATATGTTGGATAGCGAATTTATTTACTACAGTGTTGAGAATTGGAATATAATCCTTAAGATCTCCCTCTTGAAAGTGAACTGTCTGAACTTCTGTGGATTCATTATCAGCTACTTCTATATCTTTCCCATTATAGATGTCTGATTGCTTATTATCATTTATGTTTGCATTCATTGAATCACATGTTTTGATAATAATTATTTCATCATTTTTGATTCTACCAAGAAAATCAGCAATAAAATTACTTTTCCCCTTTAATATATTCTAGTTGGAAATTGGGTGCTCATCTTGAGATAGAACCGCTCCGATTGCATGGCTACTTGCATCTGTCGCTATTTTAAATTTTTTTGAGAAATTTTGGGTATCGCAATATCGGAGAGTTCGTGACAATGTATTTGGATTTTCGAATGCCACTATATATTCCGCGTTTTTTGTATTTATTGACTGATCCTTTTTTAAGTATCTGTGGTCGCCGTGGCTTAGTGGGTAAGTGCGTCGACCACCACGCAGAAAGTCTAGGTTCGATTCCTGGACGGGACACCTCGCATTTTTCACGGCACCACCTCTTTCGAGTTGCTGACAACACTCAAAGAGTATCAATTGTCTATGAAAAGCTTCTCAAATCTCGCCGTTCGGAGTCGGCAAGAAACTGTAGGTCCCTTATACTTGTGAGAGAACAGTAGCACGCACAACACGAGTAGTTGTTGTAGAAGCTCGGCCCTGGTCCCTTGTGGGCTGTAGTGCCACTCAATTATTATTTTTTAAGTATCTCGTCATAATGAACTTTCTGCAAAATCCTTTCATACCGGGGAATGCTTTTGTTTATTTTGTATATTTCGTAATTTTAGATTTTGTATAATAGACACCCCCCTGATGCGTTAGAACATGTCCGAGGAATTGTATCTATTTCTTCAGAAAGCCGCACTTGTCTACTTGGATCTTTAATTGGGCTTTTCGCAAAGCATGAAAGATCGCTTTCAAATTAACCATATATTCTTCTAGTGATGTACTGAGTACGAGAATGTCATCCATACACACTATGCAAATTTCATTTATAAATTTGTTTAGAATTTAATTCATCAACCTTTGGCCCAAGTGGCATTCAAGTAAATTCATAGTGCCCAGACTAATAGGGCATTAAGATTTGGAATAGGGAATTTATTCCCTATCTCCTCTTTATGAACCTGTGTATATCTGCATTCTTTAAAAATAGATCTTTGAAATTTTCGAGCAACTCAGAAATAGCTTTTTTCTCCTCTGTACTTAAGTGATCAAGGTTGAAGTTATTCTTCACATATTTTTCTTTGAGTGTTTGCAAACTGCAAACGTTCTCGATATTTATGGGATAGTTGTATTCTTAAAATCACAAATATATCTAAAGTACCTCACAAAATTGAGCATATACTCACAGCTTAAACATATTTGTTTCTGTTTCGTCTTACAAAAAGTAGTTAATTAATAAAACTTAAAGACAGTTCGAATTGACATATTTGAATTGCTAAGACCATTAGCAAAAACATGAAAATTAAAACAAATTACTATTTCTAAGCAAAATAAAAAAGGCACTTCATTTTTAACACACAAAATTGAGCATGCACTTAAAGTAAATTCGAGTAAAACACAAAAAAAACAGTTACAAATAAAATTTCAGTAACGCGTGGCACCTCCTTCAGCATCTATGACAGCTTGTAACCGCCGTGGCATGAATTTTACCAGTTTTTTAGTAAAAGATGGCTGAATCCCTTCCCAAGGTGCCTGAATTTCAGCTTTTAACTCCTGCTTATTGGAGCAGGTACTTTCTTTAACCCGCACTTTTATTTCGTGCCATAGATGTTTAATAGGGTTAAGATCCGGCAATTGTGGGGGTGTTTTTAGCAGCTTTGGAGCGTTATAAAACAACCATTCGCGTACCTAATAGGAGGTGTGCTTCTAATCATTATCTTGTTGGAAGTAGAAAACCGAAGGTAGACCTAATTTTACTGCGGAACTTCGTAAATTTCGTTTTAAAATATTCAAATACCCGATTTTGTCCATAGTATTTTCTATAAATTCGAACTTTCCACAGCCATTTGAAGCCATACAACCCCACAACAGCACAGATCCTCACCCGTGTTTTATGGTTGACTTTATATTTTTAGCTTTGAGAGCTAAATTTGGTTCCCTCAAAACAATTTGTTTGCTATCAGAACCAAATAAATTTATTTTTGTTTCATCTGAAAACAAAACTCCTTCCCAAAAGCTTCTTTTTATTTACTACGGAAATGCACGGCTTTCTTCGGGCGATCCTACCATTTAAATTATTCTTTCTCAAGACTCTGCGAACGGTTTCCAATGAAAGAGGCTTATTAATTACGGATTCCATCACAGCCGTCAACTTTGGAACGCTAGATTTTGGATTGGACTTGATTGTCTGAAAAATATACCGCTCGTTGCGTTCTGAGAGCAAGTTTTTTCTTCCCCTTCCAGGTCTGTTTTTTAGTGTCCCCTCATATCTATTGTACCGTTGCATTCCATCGCTCTACAGTTTCTCCTATTTTTCACATCAACTTCCCCTCGCAAAATAGCTTAATTACGAGCATTCTTGTTGACAAAGTAGTCTGTTTTCGCATGTTTTCCATATTTTCGCACAAAGAAGAGAATATCGGTCTTTTCAGTTCAAAAGCGTGTGCAGAAACTATCATCAGGGACATTTGTTGCTTCATTCCTGAACAAATTTGCATGTATCGATTCTGCGAAGCTTGTGTATAACGCACACATGACATCTATAGCTCAATTTTGTGTGTCGCCTGTTTGTGAATTTGGCATATACTCTTGTTTAAGATATGTATTCAGTTATGATTGTATACCAAAAAATAAAACAAAAAAGTAGTCGGCCTTACAACAGCACGAATAGGAAGTAATGATAGGTGTATGCTCAATTTTGTGAGCTACTGTATACGAGGGCTGTCTGATAAATAACCGACCTCAACGTGAAGCTAGCGGCACAATTGAAAAAAAAGTTTCTACTTCAAATTGTGCATATTATAATAGCTACTCGCCACAATTTCAGAAATTTATCTTGCACCATTATCTGTTGACAGTCGTTTTTGTGAGTGTGATTCATCCAAAATGGAAAAAATTGAATATCGAGCTGTAATTAAATTTTTATTTTTGAAAGGCAATACTCCTATAAAATAACTGAGGTCAGCAACAAGAACATGCCTCGGATATGGACGGATCCAATGTTGACGACTCCAGCAAACGTACAAAGAACAACGATTTTCGGTTCTGCACGTGGAATGTGAGGTCCCTTAACAGACCACGTGCAGCCGAACAACTTGCGGAGGCCCTTGACTGCTACAAAGCAGATATCACCGCCGCGGCGGGATGGGCTGGGCAGAAAGAAGATGAAGAACTGCGATATCTACTACAGCGACGGTTACAGGGAGAGAAGGCAGCGCCTATTCGGATGCGGATTTGTTGTTCGAGACAGACTCAGGTAAAAAGTCTTAAGCTAGGATCCCGTAAGCGAACGCCTCGTGACAATCCGCATTAAGGCTAAATTCGGGAACATCAACCTGATATGCGCTCATGCCCCGACAGAAGAGAAGGATGACAGCAGCAAGGATGAATTCTATGATCTCCTAGAAAGAATATACGATCAATGCCCCAGCTATGACACCAAGATCATTCTAGGAGATTTCAATGCGCAGCTGGGAAAAGAGGAAATCCTTGCTGGCGTCATCGGGAAACACAGCCTGCACGACACGACTTCCGGAAACGGACTCAGAACCGGAACCTCTCTGTGAGCAGTACGCGGTTCCCACATCGCAACATCCATAAAGGAACCTGGCGATCCCCTGATCAATCAAGCGTCAACCAGATTGATCACGTTGCGATCGACGTCATACACTCCTCCAACATTCTCGATGTCCGAACATTCCGAGGCGCTAACATCGACTCGGATCATCACCTTGTTGTAGCCAAGGTAAGAACCCGGATATCGAGAGAGCAACGAGTCTCCCTGAAATAGAAGAAGAATGGAAACGGTGTCAAAAAGCCATCAAGAAACTGCCACTGATGTGCTGGGTTTCACGCCACCACCTAGAAGAAACCCATAGTTTGACGACGAGTGCACATGCAGATAAAAAGGAGGCCTTACAGGCAACGCTGCACCGGACAACGAGAGCTGTTCGTGAGCTCTACGAACAGAAAAGAAGGGAAGATAAACGGCTTCTCTGAAAGAAAAAGAGAGAGCATGAGAAGCGCGAGGTCAAAGAGATGGATAGGTGTTATTGCAGGAATGAAGTTCGAAAGTCTTACCGAAAGGTGAAACAGCTATCCGGTGGATATAGGGTTCGGACCGAAGCCTTCCGGGACCAAAATGGAAACCTCGTAGTAGAGTCGCAATCGATGCTGAGAATCTGGAAAGATCATTTCTGCAGACTTTAAAACGGCGATGACAGCCCAAATCCCGCTGTTAGGCAGAATGTTACACCTAATTTGGACGATGATAAGCCCCCGACTTAGTGTCCCCCCGACTTAGACGAGGCCAAGATAGCAATATCGAGACTGAAGTCGAACAAAGCTGCTGGAGCGGATGGACTGTCCGCAGAACTGTTTAAGGCAGCTGGAGATGACCTGGTTGGGCGCATGAACCAGCTCATCTGTAAGATATGATCGGTCCACAAGAAAGGAGAACCCTTCGACTGCGCCAACTATCAAGGGAATATTCTCCTTAACATGTCATACAAGATACTTTCTGCCGTACTGTGTGAACGCCTGAAACCGTTGGTCAACAACCTGATTGGTCCTTATCAGTGGGGTTTCAGGCCAGTAACCACCATTGACCAAATCTTCACACTACGGCAGATTCTGGAAAAGACCCAACAAATGCAAGTCGACACTCACCATCTATTCGTCGATTTCAAGGCCGCGTATGACAGTGTGCATAGAGACTAGCTATACAGTGCCATGTCTAGCTTTGGCATTCCTACCAAACTCCTCAGATTGTGTAGAATGACGATGGAGAACTCTCGCTGCTCCGTCAAGGTCGGGAACGAACTCACCGACACCTTCAATGTCAAAAAAAGTTTTAGACAAGGCGACGCACTGTCATGTGGCTTCTTTAACATCATCCTTGAGAAGATCGTGCGTAACACACATGTCAACACCAGAGGTACGATCTTCCAAACGTCAGCTCAATTGCTAGCTTACGCCGACGACATTGACGTGATTGGTCGAACACGGCGAGCCGTCAATGATGCGTTTGCTGGCATTGAAGCGGAAGCGGCTAAAGTGGGACTGGTGGTAAACGAGGGTAAAACTAAGTATATGCTGTCATCGAAGAAGGACGCAAAACATCGACGTCTCGGACAGAGCGTCCCTATGGGCAGCAGACATTTCGAGGTAGTTAAGGACTTCGTCTACCTCGGCTCCGCAGTAAACAGGGACAATAACACCAGTACCGAAATCAAACGCAGAATCACTCTTGCCAATCGCTGTTTCTTTGGGCTCAAGAGGCAATTGAGTAATAAAGCCCTCTCTCGAAAGACTAAGCTTGCTTTATATAACACCTTCATCATCCCAGTCCTACTTTATGGCGCGGAAATTTGGATATTACTAAAAGCCTTTGGATGCCCTTGGTCTCTTCGAGAGAAAAGTTCTGCGTGCGATTTTTGGTCCTGTTTTCGTTGATGGCATCTGGAGGAGAAGATTCAACCACGAACTGTATGGGCTGTACGACGGCATGAGCCTAGTCAAGTGTCTACGGATACAACGCTTAAGATGGCTCGGCCATGTAGGCCAAGGATAAGGTGGTGCACACAAGTGGATAAGGCCCAGGTCCACCCCGGACTGTAGCGCCACAAGAAGAAGAAGAAGAAGAAGAAGAAGGATGCTTTATATTCTTCTGTATTAAGGTCCTAAATTTGTAATTTGCTTAGTATTACTTCAACTTCTGGTTTAACAAAGTCCATACTTGGCAAATCTTTTGCTAGCTTATTTATATCTTCCGGTAATGTTGAGAAAGAGGAATTGTCAAATATAGCGTCTTTTGTTATAAGTCGTGAGGTATCAAAATCAATTTTTGCTTGAAGAGGTTTTAAAATGTTAGCATGTCAATAGAAATTAGTGGTCTGTTAAATTCATTAAAATACGGGATAGTTACGAAGAATATTTGAATTTATCGATTTTAATGTAATCGGTTTTTCTAGTTCAGTTTTGAAGGATTTATGGAAAAGATATTTTTTTATTTATGACGTACTAGCTCCAGAGTCAACTAGTAACGTAATTTGTCCAACGCTTGTTTTAAGTACTATAGACTGTATTGATCTGAGGTGGGTGCATGAAAATTTTGAAACATTTGGGACTCGTCTTGTGGACTTTCTGAATTACAATGAGGTACATTGTCTACTTGAACATTTTGAAAATTTTAATTTTGCGCATGTTAAATGTGTGGTGAATTATTGTGGTAAGGTTGTGGGATAAAAGTTTGAGCAAGCATTCCATTATTACTCTGTGAAAAATTTTGCGAATGTGAAAAGTTATAACTACCATTGTAATTTTTGCAAGAACAACCGGTACAACAAGAATTGTCTTAGCTTCACTAAATGTACACGGGTTTCTTGAATTTAGAATTAGCTTCGGATCATAAGGGAGTTTACTAATAAATAGCTTCAAACCCCTTCCTTCGTTTTGACTTGTGTTGCACCAAAAAGAAGAGGTTGGGCTGGTTGCCGCTTTAATATTTAATTTTGTTAACGAATTTATACATTTTCGTTCTTCAACAGTATTTTTGAAGGAGAACATTTTAATTTCGTTTAGTAAACTTTCAAAGCTTTCGATAATTTTACACTGTTCTAGTAAAATTGGTTTGATTTCGGGCCAAGTCAACGGATTGCCGTTATTTATTAATATAATACTTGCTTTACCCTTAACCTTTTGCCTAATTTTAAGCTCAATGAATTGCTTAATATCTGCATAAAAATTTGATGTATATTCATAAAGAATGTCTACTTGCTTAATTAATATATCTAATTTTTCTGGAAATCCGGTGAAGTCCTCAATCTCGTGGGCAATCTCCATTAAGTTGACGTCTGCCATGATTCGTTGAATCTTTTGTTTATCCAGTTACGCTTTTTATTGTTACGTGTTGTACAACTTAAGATATAGCGTGTTGTTTGCTCTTTTTATTTATTTTCTTTTCTTTAAAAATAAAAAAATGATATTCACTTGCACGATTTTTAGTGATAGGTGAAAATAGTGGCCTTTACCGACTGCGCCAGTTAATTGATTTGATTTTCGAAAATAGAACACATGCTTATATTTTGTTTTTTAATATTTTGGTCTTAATTGTTTGACTGCTTAAGTCAGAATGAGAACATATTACTTTCCTAAATACAACTCTACTCAACTTAGAAATATGCCACAGGCAGTGTGAATGAGAAAGCGAATTCGAAGTTTTTATTACAGATGAAAAGGAAAGGCAGCTGACAACATAGATGAATCCCGTATGCAAAGAAAAAAAATGTCAAAAAGCGCGCGCAAGTAATCATCAGCTTGTCAAGCTTGGCTGGTAACAAGTCAGGCTAGAGTACAACGACAACATGTCATCCCATGCCCACTTTGCGCGCCTTCGACAGCGCTGCCTGTCCGCTGAGCTTTGTCAATTGGCCAACATGTCACTTGTTGCATCAGGTGATGGAGCCGTATGCACAAAAACACGTCGTCTCCCTCACACTGCATGCACAGCAGCGCTTCGCACCTACGCGACTTGGGATGCTCTGTTTGTATATATGTTACTCACGGGGGTCGACCTCGATTAGGTGGAAACCTTTTACGAAATTAATAGTAGAGAAAAAACTAAATATGTCTAGCTTATAGAAGAGCTCTTCCATGTTGGGTAGCGGATATAGGTCGTCTATCGTTTGGTCGTTCAGCTTCCTATAGTCTTTTATTATTCTGCACTTACTTTAACCGTTTCTCTCACTTTTTCGGTACACCCTATAGGGGTGCGTTGTAAGGACTTCTACTGGCTTGGAAACATTTTTTCTGTGTTTCTTCTTCTTTTTATGGCGCTACAGTCCGGGGTGGACCTGGGCCTCAACCAACATGCCTCTCCAGCCAGCACGATCCTTCGCCAGCTGCCGCCAGTTGCGCACTTCAAGTTGGTTGAGGTCCTTCTCCACTTGTGTGCGCCACCTTATTCTGGGCCGTCCTCTGTTGCGTTGTCCAAATGGCTCAGATTCGAAGACTTTTCGGGCCGGAACAGTGGTGTCCATACGCTCTACATGGCCGAGTCATCTTAAGCGTTGTATCCATAGACGCTCGACTAGGCTTATGCCGCTGTACAGCCCATACAGTTCGTGGTTGAATCTTCTCCTCCACATGCCATCAACGAAAATAGGACCAAAAATCGCGCGCAGAACTTTTCTCTCGAAGAGACCAAGGGCAACCTCATCCGCTTTTAGTAGTGTCCAAGTCTCCGCGCCATAAAGTAGGACTGGGATGATGAAGGTGTTATATAAAGCAAGCTTAGTCTTTCGAGAGAGGGCTTTATTACTCAATTGCCTCTTGAGCCCAAAGAAACAGCGATTGGCAAGAGTGATTCTGCGTTTGATTTCGGTACTGGTGTTATTGTCCCTGTTTACTGCGGAGCCGAGGTAGACGAAGTCCTTAACTACCTCGAAATGTCTGCTGCCCATAGTGACGCTCTGTCCGAGACGTCGATGTTCTGCGTCGTTCTTCGATGACAGCATATACTTAGTTTTACCCTCGTTTACCACCAGTCCCACTTTAGCCGCTTCCGCTTCAATGCCAGCAAACGCATCATTGACGGCTCGCCGTGTTCGACCAATCACGTCAATGTCGTCGGCGTAAGCTAGCAATTGAGCTGACGTTTGGAAGATCGTACCTCTGGTGTTGACATGTGTGTTACGCACGATCTTCTCAAGGATGATGTTAAAGAAGCCACATGACAGTGCGTCGCCTTGTCTAAAACTTTTTTTGACATTGAAGGTCTCGGTGAGTTCGTTCCCGACCTTGACGGAGCAGCGAGAGTTCTCCATCGTCATTCTACACAATCTGAGGAGTTTGGTAGGAATGCCAAAGCTATACATGGCACTGTATAGCTCGTCTCTATGCACACTGTCATACGCGGCCTTGAAATCGACGAATAGATGGTGAGTGTCGATTTGCATATGTTGGGTCTTTTCCAGAATCTGCCGTAGTGTGAAGATTTGGTCAATGGTGGTTCCTGGCCTGAAACCACACTGATAAGGACCAATCAGGTTGTTGATCAACGGTTTCAGTCGTTCACAGAGTACGGCAGAAAGGAAGGGTTCTCCTTTCTTGTGGACCGATTATATCTTACAGTGAGCTGGTTCATGCGCCCAACCAGGTCATCTCCAGCTGCTTTAAACAGTTCGTCTAAGTCGGGGGGACGGAATTCTTGCCTTTCATCGTCCAAATTAGGTGTAACATTCTGCCTAACAGCGGGATTTGGGCTGTCATCGCCGTTTTAAAGTCTGCAGAAATGATCTATATCCACCGGATAGCTATTTCACCTTTCGGTAAAACTTTCGGACTTCATTCCTGCAATAACACCTATCCATCTCTTTGACCTCGCGGTTCTCATGCTCTCTCTTTTTCTTTCAGAGAAGCCGCTTATCTTCCCTTCTTTTCTGTTCGTAGAGCTCACGAACAGCTCTCGTTGTCCGGTGCAGCGTTGCCTGCTAGGCCTACTTTTTATCTGCATGTGCACTCGTCGTCAAACTATGGGTTTCTTCTAAGTGATGGCGTGAAACCCAGCACATGAGTGGCAGTTTCTTGATGGCTTTTTGACAACGTTTCCATTCTTCTTCTATTTCAGGGAGACGCGTTGCTCTCTCGATATCCGGGTTCTTACCTTGGCTACAACAAGGTGATGATCCGAGTCGATGTTAGCGCCTCGGAATGTTCGGACATCGATAATGTTGGAGGAGTGTCTGACGTCGATCGCAACGTGATCAATCTGGTTGACGGTTGATTGATCAGGGGATCGCCAGGTTCCTTTATTATGATGTGGGAACCGCGTACTGCTCACAGAGAGGTTCCAGTTCTGAGTCCGTTTCCGGAAGTCGTGTTGTGCAGGCTGTGTTTCCCGATGACGCCAGCAAGGATGTCCTCTTTTCCCAGCTGCGCATTAAAATCTCCTAGAATGATCTTGGTGTCATAGCTGGGGCATTGATCGTATATTCTTTCTAGGAGATCATAGAATTCATCCTTGCTGCTGTCATCCTTCTTTTCTGTCGGGGCATGAGCGCATATCAGGTTGATGTTCCCGAATTTAGCCTTAATGCGGATTGTCACGAGGCGTTCGCTTACGGGATCCTAGCTTAAGACTTTTTGCCTGAGTCTGCCTCGAACAACAAATCCGCATCCGAATAGGCGCTGCCTTCTCTCGCTGTAGTATATGTCGCAGTTCTTCATCTTCTTTCTGAATGGCCCATCCCACCGCACTTCATGGATGGCGGTGATATCTGCTTTGCAGTAGTCAAGGGCCTCCGCAAGTTGTTCGGCTGCACGTGGTCTGTTAAAGGATCTCACATTCCACGTGCAGAACCAAAAATCGTTGTTCTTTGTACGTTTGCCGGCGTCGTCAACATTGGATCCGTCCATATCCGAGGCATGTTGTTGTCTCTGAACTGGGTTTGTTTTTTTTGTGGTGAGAGAGTTAGCCTCACGCACAACCTACAGACTGGTAGGCCAGTCGCTGCATACATTGTTTCACCACACAGCGGATGCTGTGACGGCTATCCAGGGGGCGCCACGGGGAGGCTGTATGTCAACTTGACCTATGCACGGACGAGGATAGCTTTGGCTGCTCGCCGTTATTATCCACAATAAAAAAGTTTAATGACGTTTTCTACTTTGACGGTGATAATCTCTCATCTGTTGTTGCTTACACACATCAAATACCTACTAGGAATGATATACCTATTTATTGTAATACAGAAGTCCAGAAGCACATCGATAAGAAGTAGAAAGACAAATTTCTGAAATGATCGAATCTGGTATTACCGTGAAGTATCTGAGGATGGTATTAAGCCCAACCCTAACAAAATAGAAATAATCAAGCAGACAAAAATATAGAACAACAAAACAGATCAAATCATTTCTTGGTGTTAAAGGGTTCTATAGGAAGTTTATCAAAGACCATTCAAAAGTAACTCTTCCGATGACCTAATGCTTGAGAAAAGGTGTCAAAATTAACCCCGAGAATAAGGGGTACATTGAGTTCTTTAAAAAACTTAATAAGATTGCATATGCATCTCGGACTTTAAATCGTCACGAGTGCAATTAAAGCACTGTGGAAAAAGAGCTAATGTCTACAGTTTGGGCAACCAAATATATTTAAGATAGATATTTTCATAAAATTTTAAAACACTTTTGTAAGTTATTTCTCCAATACGCCTGGTATGAAAATATCAAAATGTATGAAATTTTTGAGAGAGATAACCGCTCCAGATAAATTATTGGAACTTATCGAAAAAACACATCTCGCAAAGAACCACATAGGAATTGAAGAGACTTTCTTAGAGCTAAAAGATTTATATAATTATCCAAACCTCAGATTGGAAATTCACAAATTTATCAACAATTGTATTTTTTGCAACATGTGCAAATACGATCGGAGTCCTGTTAAACCAATGTTGCAGGTGACAAACACTCCTAACAAACCCAACGATATCATTCATATAGATATATGGTTCTTAAACAAAAACTGCATGTTCCTTACATGCATTGACAAATTAACAAAACATGTTTCGATTCACCCAATATCAGACAGAAATTCTATTACAATAATCGAAGTCCTTCATCAAAGATTTTCAATTTTAGGCAAACCAAACAAAATTGTAGCTGATAATGAATTAAATACAGCATTCATTAAGGACTTTCTGAGTAGAGAACATATTTTATATCACTTTACATCTCCCAACACACATACAGGTAATTCTACGATAGAACGGTTTCACTTAACACTTAACGAGGATATCCGACTATTCAAACTAAGTAAGGAAAATAAAGATACAGCGAATAATAATTTAGCATTAAAAGCAGTTTAAACCAACGACGACACAATCCACTCTACTACAAAGTACAAACCATATGACTTATAATAGATAGTTCCGATTGGCAAAAATTAGGACAAGTTATGCATAAGAACAAGGAAAAGAGAAGAGATAATATAAATCAGACTAGAAAAGAAACCCATAATTACAAGGAAAGGGAACTGGTAAAGAATTTAGGGTTTCACAATATAAAAACATTGCCAAGATATATAACTAAAGATGTTAAGAGAAGATGTCGTACTTATTTCAAAGACCCAAATAGTATTAAACGAGATAGACAGATAGTGAAACGGCTAAACAAGTATCAGACATCAATCAAGAGTTTTTAATTCGATAGAAAAATAACCGGAAGAGACTACTAAAAAAAATACATACTAAATCATCCTAAAAATGCATATACCCTTAACCTTTGCTTAACCTAAGCCATACATAATGAAGTTAATATAAAACCTATACATTTATTATTATGTAAATAATAGAATATATAGAAACTATCTTGTGCATATATATATATATATAAAAAGAACACTTTTTTTGTATTTTGTTAAACTACGTGTAAGAACTGTCCATAGTAATATCAATCTTAAATCTTTACACTATTTGCATTAATATTCTCAAAATTATGTACATAGTCACAGCCAGCATGGATGAATATTATAACTTAAAGAATCGTTTTCAATAGGAAAGATAGTACGTACACGCCACTGCATCCATTAATGTCATACAAGCAAGTTTTCAATGGGCTTTACGTTGTTACAAAACGTATTGCCCACACAACGGCGGGAGGAGTAACATATGTATGTATATACAGAGCATCCCAAGTCGCGTAGGTGCGAAGCGCTGCTGTGCATGCAGTGTGAGGGAGACGACGTGTTCTCAGTCGATTACAGAAATGCGTACAGGAAAGACGTACATCGACTTAAGTGCGTGGTATGTGCAAATAAACAAACAAAAAAATATTTGAAAAAGAAAATCGAAAATAATCAAAATTCAAGCAAATTGAAAAAAAAAACAATCAATTTAAATCAAAAAACAATTTTGAAATGGATGAAGAGCTGCTTTCGAGTGACAACTCGGAAAGCAGCAAAGACATGAGCAAGAAGCGAAGAAAGAAAATGAAGCCGCAGGCGCAGCTTAAGAGACGGCTGCGTTATATGGATTCTCTTACAAAAACGGAGAACAACGACGTTGTGACGTACAGCGAAAGTGCGAACACTTTCGCAAAACTCGCTTCGTCTAATGAAATTGTTGCAGCTGAAAAAGAGCTGGAGGAAAAAATTAAACAAAAAAAAATGAGCTGAAGGAGTTCATTAAAGCCCTCCAGCAAAAGCTCGAAAACAAACGGGCTCACAATCAACAACAAAAAAAACAGCAGCAAGAACAACAGCAGTAACAGACACAGCAGCAGCAGAAAAAACAACAGCAAGAACAACAGCAGCAGCAACAACAGCAGAAGCAGCAACAAAAACAACAGGAGCAGCAATAACAACAGCAGCACCAGAAGCACCAGCAGCAGCAGAAGCACCAGCAACCGGAGAAACAGCAGCAGCAAAAATAACAGCAGCAACAGAAAACTAATCGAAAACAAAAGGTGCCGATAAATTCAGGTATGTGATTTGTCTGTGGGGGACGATTTTTTCATAAAAAATAAAGGAAATGAGATGCAAGCTGTCCACTGCTTAACAGAGGGCAGCTTTAAAAAAGATAAAACTTCGTTGGCGACAGCTGGGGTGGAGTTTACCACTTTCACCCTAAAAAGCGAGAAGGTCCATACGGTCCTTCTCAAGGGCTTAGCTGCTGCAACTGAACCAGAGAGAGTCTTGAAGGCTCTTCATAAACTGATGGTAGAGGGCGTGGAGTTTGTGGCGGTTCGTCGCTTCTCCACTGTCCGATCCAGAACGCCGCCTGTGCGCATGCTTCCCCTCTTCCTGGTCCAGGTCTCTCCGGGGAGCAAACTTGAATGTCTGAGGAGCATTTAGCTCCTCAACAAACAGGAGGTCTCCTGGGAGAGGCTCAGGGGGACGAAACAGATGCTTCTCTGTACAAGATGCCAGACCTTTGATCACGCCTCGGCGAACTGCAACAAGCAGCCTCGTTGCGGCAAATGCGCAGAGAGGTATCTGTCTGCGCAGTGTCCCCTTGGAGAGGGGAGAGTTGAGGACAGGGTGCGCTTAAGGTGCGTGCACTGTGTTGCAGGTGGACATCCCTCAAGCTACAGGGGCTGTCCAAAGGTCAAGCAACTCCATAGAGAGTTGCTTAAGAAAGACCTAAAAAAAAAACAATAAAAGTGGCGGATTCAAGGCCGGTGCCGAGAATTCCAGCCACAACTGTTACGCCGGTGGTTTCCTACGCCAATATGGTGTCAGGTAGGCGATCGGCACAACAGACATTGCCGGCAGTAACGTCGGCACCAGTAGGGGCCCCAAATATGGGAATTTCCAAATTGTTCAATCTTGTGTCGACAATGATGGCCAAGATTGAGTGATTTGAAGATCGTTTGGTGCGAATAGAGCGAGTCCTTTCGTCAAGACCCGGTGGGTCGAGTGCGTATCCATAAAAATGGATAAGCCAGCTGCTGGAGACCTCTCGATTCTAGCGGTGAATGTGAATTCACTTGTCAGGATCGAGAGAAGGTTGACTTTACTTCACCTTTTGGAGTCTCATAAGCCTGATGTGTTGATGATTAGCGAAACCAAGCTAAACCGGAAGCACGTACACAGGTACAAAGACTACACAGTCATTAGAAGAGACCGCCCCCGTTCCACACAAGCGGGCGGGGTCGCTCTCTTCATTAAAAAAGTCGTGTATTGCGGTGAGGTGCGAAACTTAGGTGTACTGGAGGCTTCGATTGCGTGCATTTCTCTCCAAGGTGGAAGGAAACTGTACGTAGTCGCGGTCTATGCATCAGATGCACCTCAGTCCGCAAATTTTATCTCAGAGCTCGAGACTCTCTTCCGAAAGCTTCGGCTTTGCTCGCAAGAGAATTATTTTGTCATCGCCGGAGATTTGAAAGCGAGACACGTGGAATGGGGCAATTCTGTTTCAGATCCGAGGGGAAATTCACTCTTTGAGTGCATGGCGCGGCACTCTATTGAGTTCAAGCTGAATTTGATTGCAACCGATAGACCGTCGTTTCCCAGAAGTGGGTCTTATTTGGATCTGCTACTAATAGATAGACGACTGACGTTACGAGGCGTAGACTCTCGCACTAGGAATTGTATGACAACGGTGGAGTACGACAGTGACCACTGTGGTCTTGCCGCGGTTATTCAATTCCCGAACGAGCTGGTGGAGCTTGAAGAATACGCCGAGACGCACCCTTTCGATTATAGAAGGGCTCGTTGGCCGCGTTTCTCTAGGGTCCTATCCAGGGAACTACGTTCGAGCGAGATAACACCACATTCGGACAGAAACCTGACGAACGAAAAGGTTGACAGGTACCTTATACAAGTCGACAACACAATTCAACGAACCATGGACAGGACGCTTCCTAAGGTATCACCTACGACAGATGGCGACATTTATCGTAATGATACCATCGACGCACTGCACGTGCAAAAAAGCAGACTGCTGTCGAGACTGAAGAGTCTATACAGACGCTTTACAGACCCAGACGACCCGGAAAAACGGTCGCTCAAGTCGCAGTTGAAGAACATCCAGAAGTTGATTCGGATGAACTATAGAATTGCTGTTAATTCGTATTGGGGAGATAGGATTCGGGCAGTACGTTCTAACGGTCCGGGTATGTTTCCCCAAATTAACCGAATCTTCAGAAGGAGCGGTCATAACGACTTGACAGGACAACCGACAATGAAAACCTACTGACTTCGGTTGGCATAGATCCGGATGAGGCTGTGCTTGACAATGAGTTCTTCATTGTTGAGGATGCCCAAGAGAAGGTAGAGGCAATAGGAGCTGTTTTTCAGGAAGTGTACACGGTCAACGAGTCTCGTGGGCCGAACCACGACCTGGAAAACAGAGCCCTGCTGAACCACTTCCACCTCAAAAATGAAATACAGCAGTGGCGTTCTGAGAATCCTGGTTTTACCAGTTTCAATGACGGAAATCAGGCAACCAATGCCGTCGCCCAAGATGGCACCAATGCTATACTCATTTCGAGGGAGGAACTTAAAGACATCTTCAACGGTTTGAAGAACAAAAAGTCGACTGGCATCGACGGGATACCAAATATAGTGTTGCGTCATCTCCCAGACGTGGCTGTAGATATACACAATCCTGTTTAACAATGCACTGAGAAATGCACATTACCCAGAGCATTGGAAGACGGCGGTAGTGCAACCTCTTCAAAAAAAGGACAAAGATTCCTCACTTCCAAAAAATCTTCGGTCGATAAGTCTCCTCGCCTGCATAAGCAAGGTTTTCGAAAAGATTGTCAACAGGGTCCTGATCCAGTGGACTGAGGACGACAAAATTATACCGAACAACCAGTTTGGATTTAGGGCGAGGCATGATACTGTACATGCCGCGTCAAAACTGGTTTCGGACATTCAATGTAACAACCACAAAACCCAGTGCACCGGGGCCTGTCTCGTTGACTTGGAAAAGGCATTCGACACCGTATGGTTAGAAGGCCTCTTCCTAAAGTTGACGAGGATGGGTATAAGCAAACCACTGCTTTACACGATCTATAACATGGTAACGGGTAGGAGTTTTGTTGTCAAAAGTGGCAACAAAGTTTCCACCAACGTTTTCCAAATAAAAAATGGGCTCCAACAGGGTGCAGTGAACTCACCAATCCTTTTGGAATTTAATTGGCAACGTCCTCCCCACGTTGAGAGGACAAAGTCTGATCAATAGGAAGTCAGTCTAATTTTAGTAGCCGCTCTTTGTGTTACCCCGCTTGAAGTTTTGACCGTTACAGCTCTGACGATTCCATCTTTTCCTGGTTGAACACTTATAATTCGACCAAGTCGCCACTTTAAAGGACTTTTCCTTGAATTTCCTTCCTCAAGAACAACAACATCACCAATGTCTAGAGATTCTTCGACTTTCGTCCATTTCGATCGTTGTTGTAAACTCTTCAATAGTCAGTCGACCTTCGGCTCCAAAACTGCTGCAAATACCACTGTAACCGTTGATACCGCTGTAGACGATTAACGTTTATTAGTCGAAGATCTGGCTCAGGTATAGCATTTAGAGCTGTACCGTTTATAAAATGACCAGGTGTTAATGCTGGCACATCATTGGGATTTTCAGGAACGGAAGTTACATGTCTATAGTTACGAATAGACTGAATTTGAACAATTATAGCATTATAGAATTAAAAAAAAAAATTGTTTTGCATTCTTCAAAATTCTTCTTAGGCGAAACTTTGTTGATTTGACCACGGCTTCCCAAAGCCGCCATAATGAGGAGAACGCGCAGAAATTGTTCTCCTGGTTATCTCTATTGATAAGCAATTGATATTTCTGTTATTAAATTAAAGGGGGTTCTGAAACGTTTTATACAATTCATGCAGCTCGTTTTTTGCGCCGATAAGGTTTGTAGCATTATCGCTATATATGATGAAACACAAAACACGACCATCAAAACGCCTTAACGCTGCCAAAAAAGCTGCCGTTGTAAGATCATCGACCAATTCTAAATGAATGGCCTTTGTTGCAAAACAAACGAACAACGATATGTATCCCTTTGTTGATGATATTCAAAGTCGATTGAAATATATTTGAAACGGTCCGCAAAAGTCGATACCTATAACACTGAACGATCGGGATTGCTGAACACGCGATTCGGGTAAATCCCCATAAGATGTTCTTGCTTAACAGGTTTAGCACAGAAACAAATTATGCACTTATGCGGTAAATTGACTGACAAATTGTTCTTCCATGTATAGGCCAGACAGTTTGTCTAGCAATGCTTAATAACGCTTGGCCTCCATGGTGGTTCGCAATATGGAGATGTCTTAGTAAGGTGTATGTTAAATGATGGTTCTTCGGAAGCAATATAGGGTGTTTGGCATTAAAACCCAGCACAGAAAATCTCAATCGTCCGCCCACTCTCAATATACCTCTCTCATCGATGAAGGGCGAAAAAGATAGAATGTGACTTTTTGAATGAAGATGCCTTCCGTTTTTCAGGGCACGGATTTCTAGAGCAAAACATGTCCCTTGTACAATTTTCACTTTTGTAATAAAGGCTTCATTGATTTCCTTAACTGTTAGTTTGCGAGAAATGCTAAGAGTCTTTACCTTTGCAGTTATTTATAAAATGTAAAATGTATATGATAACATGCAATAGAGAATTGTTATTGTTATGCTATTGTATTTTAGTTATGATTTCAGAATCTTGTAATGATTTGTTATATAAAACTAATAAAGAGGCTGTTTCATAAAGTTGAAAATAGTTCTAATGCGCTTGACGAGCTGTACCATAACCACAGCACCACAAAGTTCGAGCTTTGGTAATTAACATTTTTTTGTAGGCGAAATTTGTGACTTTGCGCATAATAGGTGAACCTTTATTTCATCGTTGTGGTAAAGAGATCGAACATAAATGCATGATCCATACGCGTTTTCAGAGCTATCTGAAAAAGTGTGTATTTCATAGCGACAGTTCGTTGAAAAGGCAAGACGATCTGTTTTTAAATTACTTAATGTCTGCAATTTATTTCTAAAGTCTATCCATGATTCCTCGTTTTTTGGTGGAAGCAGTTCATCCCAGTCTAATTTTAAACGCCAGAGTAGCTGCATGAATATTTTAGCCAGAACAATAACTGGATTTATGAGAGAGTCGAAAAATTGCTGACAAAACACTTCTTTTTGTTTTAAAACTGTGACAATTTGTATTTTCTTAGAATAACAATTTGTCTAACGAGGGGTCCCATAATATTACGAGAGCTTTTATTGCAACAGATCCTTTAATTTTTATTATGTTTCTCTAACCTCTTGAGGTATGTTCTTCAACAGCCCCAAATGATTTGCACACCATTTCTAAAAGCTAAATCCACCTTTCTTAGAACAGTAGTTAATTGTCTCTGTAATTCAATCGCCTGTTCTAGCATGTTAGCTCCAGACAATACATCATCGACGTAGAAATCTAAGTTTATTGTCTTAGAGACAAATGAAAAATTCATCTAATAATCGATTGATAACTGCTTAAGTGCTCGAGTGGCTAAAAACAAAGCTACGGCTGTTCCATAAGTGACTGTTGTTAATTGACACATTTGCACGGGATCGCTAGCATTTGGTCTCCAAACAATGTTATGAAATTTTCTGTCATCTGTAAATACATGTGTATGAAATCTTAATCTCAATATTACTGTAAACAGATCTGACTGTATGACAGGACCCACCATAAGAAGTGAATTTAAAGACACGCCAGCACTCGTTTTTGATGAGGCGTCAAATACAACGCGCAGTTTTGTTGTAGAACTGGACATTTTGTAAACACAGTGATGAGGTATTATATGAGGCTGTCGAAAATCGAATTTTTAACTCGCTTCTTATGCGAGAGCTGAATAAATTCATTCATGAACTGAGTTTATGTTCTTTAACTCTGGGTCTTTGCTGAACTTTCTTTCGAAACACAAGAAACTTTTTAGCGCTATGTCGTATGAAGCTGCCAAACTGAATGGAGACCTTTTGAATGGTAACGGTGATAACGTCCAGATTATAACCGAATGACAAATGAGAATATTTCTCCCTTTGATTGAAAGTTTTCTATCTCCCAAAACATTCTCAATGTCTCATTGAGTGAAATGTCATGTTTATTGGGATCTATGGTGCATACAAAACTAACATTTTTGTTGCAATCAGATGTTGAAGAATTTGGTAACTATCCGGCTACAATCCATCCCAAGAATGTATTAATAAGAGTAGGCAGAATTTGACCCAGTTTAATTTTACCAACCTCAAAAATGTCATAAAAGATACAACTCCCAAGAACAAATCATCTTGTTGCGGGTAATTAAGACGAGCGTCTGATATGACTTGGAATTTAACATTGGGTTGCATTTTTGTGATGCGATTCATGACTGATGTCTCTAGGCTTGAGGAAAATGAATTAAATAAATACTTAATTGCACATTTGAATTTTGAATTAGCCTTGTTATCACTAAGACACATAAAATCTGTGCAAATCGTTGTTGAATTCAATGCGAACGATGTGCTCAGAAATAATGTTGAGTTGAGAGTCATTGTCCAGTAAAACGTGAGCAATGAATGGTGTTTATCGCCACAAGTACATTGCGGCAATTTTTAAAGAAAAATTGCAGATTGTATCCCGTTAATTTGTCTCCCAACAAAGAGTTATGTATCAAAAGAAGGCTTAAGAATTTCTCTTAAGGGAACATTTACAAAAAATTAATTTACTGTACCAAGTAACGGTACTTTACTGAAACTTCGAATCGCAGCTGAAATTGCATGTATTTTTATTTGTTCATTTGAATAAAGGCAGTTGAAGGATTATGTGTTTCCGTGAATAATTGGAAAAATAAATAAATTTCAATCAGAGTTATTTTTGATCTTAAGTAAACTGAAGCATTTTTGAAGTTAATATAGACAAAGAAGTTCTTCGAAAGAGAAAATTGATGTTAATCACTCAGAAGTCCAACTTGCGTTGATAATTATTTAAAAGATCCAAATTCATATGGGAAAAATACAAGGGAAGAACATCTACAGTCACTTCAGCAGCATCGTTCGTTGCGCATCAAATTCGAGTTCTTCAACAGCAAAAATTAGATTTCAAACAGAAGTAAATGCCAGTAAATCTACAGTTCGACGAGTGATTTTAAGTGCTAAGCATCTAAAGCGACTTACACTGCAGAAGAAACCCCACTTAACGATGCACGTAAGAAATTTCGACTGCAATTCGTCAAAGATCATATGGCTTGGACTATAGGGATGAATCAAATTAATAATTGGCGTCTGGTTGTCTTTACTGACGAAAAGAAATTTTATTTAGATGGACCTGATGGCTACAATTTCTACTTTCACGACTTACGAAAGGAACAACGATTTCTGCAACGTCATCATAGTCGAGAGGGAGGAATAATGGTGTGGGGGGCTATAAGTTATTATGAACCCAATGTGCTTATTTTCAAAATGACCGAAACCATCTACAGAGACATTTTGGATTCAGCATTTCCTAAAGTAAAAGAGTTGTTTGGACCACTTCGTTGGATTCTACAACAGGATAACGCTCCATTCCATACATCTCGGATAGTAAAGTTCTTTGTAACCAGCCAAAATGTGGATTTATTAAAGTGGCCTCCACATTCACCAGACTTAAACATAATAGAAAATGTTTGGGGATGGTTAGCTCGTAAGGCGTATCAGGAGGAAAGTAATACGAATCTAAGGAATCTGTTTTGAAGAGTAACAACACAGCTTGGGCTGAAATATTCTTACAGAAAAAGCTTATACGACTCCCTTCCTGACCGTATTTTCGAGGTTATTTTAAAAAATGGTGGTCATACACAATTTTAACGAGTTGTAAAAGTTCTAAGCATTTAATAACCAAAAACAGCAAAAAACTACTTGTTCTAACTGTTTATAATTAGTGTCTTTATTCAAATGAACCAATAAAAATACATGCAAAAATTAACAGGATACAATCTGCAAATTTTCTTTAAAAAAATGTTGTCTTTATCCAAGTGAACCGCAGTGTATGACAATGCGATTTAGACGGAAAGTCGGCGAATGAGTGATCATTAGGTTTAAGACAATTGACAAAGTTTAAGTGAATTAACTTTCCTGCATCTTTCTCATACAGGTAGATTTATGAAGGCAATGCAACGATAAATAAAGTGACCAGAAATTACATGCATTTTCAGTTATCATAAATGACTTTGATTGTGTTTGGCTTTTAATAGAACTACTCTTGCCGTCGTTAATCAAGTGGGATATAATATGATTTGATGTTACAGTACCTTCAATAATTTGACATCTTTTCTTCAGCTCTGCAACCTGTTTACCGGTGATTCTTCGTTCTATTTTAAAGTTGTTTCTGGATCGAGCTTAGAGGTTATGATGTGAACCACGAGGTCTTCCCATCCGTCAACAAGTCGATTGATGTTTCTTAATCCAGTAAGGTGGTTATTCATTTTGTCCATAAGATAGCGCAACTCAGCGGCATTTACCTTAAGAATTTTAGGATGTTGAAAAATGAATTTGGTGTGCTCTTTTCCAATAATTTCTTATTTTTACGACTTTCCTTTAATTTATCCAAAATTTCAAACCTGCTATTTTAGCTCTTGCTGTAGGACTAAGTTTTACAACCCAATAGCGTAGTTTAGCAAATTTGGTTAAACTGTTGTTCTTGTGAACCAAATAAGCGAATTCATCATACCAGCTCATCCAAGTGGTTACATCACCTGAAAACTCTTGAGGCTCAATTTTGGGCAATTTAATTGAATTATACCTTTTATCCTCATGCTGTAACCCTTGCTCCTCCTTATTTTGCTATAAGAGTCTTTAAAGTTGAAGCTGCTAAGTAATACATTTCTTCATACGTCCTTTTATTAGGTTGAAGGATTTCCTGGAAATCATTTTCCTTAATTTTCGCTTGGACGCTGTTGAATATATGAAATGCTCCAATGCAGTAGCACGAATATTTATTTCGGCAACAGATATCGAAAGAGGATCGAATCGAGTCCTCGACAGGTACTCCCGAATGCGTTTTATTTGCTGTTCGCATACTCTACGCCGAGCCTTTAGTATTTGAAGTGCTTTATTCAATTTTTTCTTCTTCTTCTTCTTGTAGTCCGGGGTGGACCTGGGCCTCAACCAACATGCCACTCTAGCCAGCACGATTTTTCGCCAGCTACCGCCGGTTGCGCACTTCAAGTTGGTTGAGGTCCTTCTTCACTTGTGTGCACTACCTTAGCCAAGGCCGTCCTCTGTTGCGTTGTCCCAATGGCTCAGATTCGAAGACTTTCCGGGCCGGAGCAGCGATGTCCATGCGCTCTAAATGGCCCAGCCATCTTAAGCGTTGTATCCGAAGACGCTTGACTAGGCGCATGTCGCTGTACAGCCCATAAAGTTCGCATTAAATCTTCTTCTTCATATGTCATCAACGCAAACAGGACTACAAATCGCACGCAAACCATTTCTGTCGAATAGACTAAGGGCTTCCTAGTCCGGTTTTAGTAACGTCCAGGTTTCCGCGTCATTGAATAGGACTGGGATAATCAAGGTGTTATATAAAGCAAGCTAAGTCCATCGAGGGAGGGCTTAATTACTCAGTTGCCTCTTGAACCCGAAGAACAGCGATTGCAAGGAAGATTCTGCGTTTGATTTCGGTATTGGTTTTATTGTCCCTGTCTACCGCGGAGCCGAGGTAAACGAAGTCCTTGACTACCTCGAAGTTTCTGCTGCCTAGTGTGAGGCTCTGTCCGAGACACCGATGTTGTGTGTCCTTCCTTGATGACAGCATGTACTTCGTTTTGCCCTCATTTACCACCAGACCCATTTTAGCCGCTTCCGCTTCAATGCCAGCAAACGCGTCATTGACGGCTCGCTGTGTTCGTCCAATCACGTCAATGTCGTCGGCGTAAGCTAGCAATTGAGTTGACTTTTGGAAGATCGTGCCTCTGGTGTTGACCTGTGAGTTACGTACGAATCAAGGATAATGTTAAAAAAATCACATGACAGTGCGTCGCCTTGTCTAAAACCTTTTTTGACATTGAAGGTCTCGGTGATTTTGTTCCCGACCTTGACGGAGCAGCGAGAGTTCTCCATCGTCATCCTACACAATCTGAGGAGTTTGGTAGGAATGCCAATACTAGACATAGCACTGTATAGCTCGTCTCTTTGCTTTGTTCGACTTCAGTCTCATTATTGCTATCTTAGCCTCGTCTAAGTCGTGGGGACGGAATTCTTGCCTATCGTCGTCCAAACTGGGACGAACATTCTGCCTAACAGCGAGGTTTGGGCCGTCATCGCCTTTTAAAAGTCTGCAGAAATGATCTTTCCAGATTCTCAACATCGATTGCGACTCTGCTACTGATTTGCGTTTTGGTGCCGGTAGGCTTCGGTCTGAACCCTATATCCACCGGATAGCTGTTTCACCTTTCGGTAAAACTTTCGAACTTCATTTCTGCCATAACACCTCTCCATCTCTTCGACTGCGCGAGTTATGTATATGAGCACCAAAACAGAAAGTCCTGACTCGGACGTAGTCAATGAACTTAGCATTGCACACCAAAGTGCAAGCACAGCCAAACCGCTTGCTTGGTGATTGACCTTAGGTACGTTGATTGTTGGTGTCTCAATATTATGTTGGCAAGTCAAGGTATTGTAAGTATAGGTCATAAGTTAGATCAAATTATGAAAGAAGTAAGTCAATAAAGAGACTCCAATTCAATTGTGTGATTTATTTCGTAATTCGAGTTACGAATTTAACTGGCGCATTCAACGGAGACGGAGTCAAACAAAAAAAAAAAAAACAAAGCATTTACTATATCGAAAAGGAAAACTTAGGAAACCTTGGAAGTATTTGAAATTGTTTTTGTTGCCGTTACGTTCCAATTTATAAATATATAGCTAACCTGGGAAACATACGAGACCAGAAAAGAGAGCAAATATTTGATTAAAAAGAATGGCACAACTATCCATCCCCGAGCAATGTCTAGCGATGCTAACAGAGTTAATGAACAGAAAGATGGAAACACCATCATTGAGGAGGAGGATCCAGCAGGATTTAAAATTTGCACCGACGCTTGATGGAAATGGAACACTTCCTTCCTTCATTGCCGCAATGGACAAGATAATTCAAAATATCCGGCCAACCAATCAGCGTTTTTGCAGTTATCTACAACAAAAAGATCATTGGAGCAGCAAATAATTTCATTTATATCAACCCACCGACCTACTGGGAAGCAATAAAGGGACAACTGAGACTACACTACCAGTCAACGAAAACGCAGAGTATGATTGTAGAGGAAATCCAAAAATTAAAAGTAAGTTCAGTGCTAAATTTAAGTGAAAAAGTTAGAAAACTGATTGATGATATTTCGGAGTGTGCAGTGTATAGTGAAAAATCAATAGATATCGTCAACAGTTTAGGTTGTTTATTGATAATAAAAATTAAAGAGGTAACAGCCGGTTTATTGTTATCTGAAATTTATCAAAAATTTACTCTGGTTGAGATTCTATTATAAACAGGTATATTGGACAAGATGAATTTAACATAAGGCGTTCTAAAAGTTCGAGTAATTATAAGTATAACACTCAAAGCCAGCCGATACAACCTAGAAATTTTAATAACGAAAGAAGAAACAGTAACTTGAACATACTGTTTATGCAATCCTAATTATCATAACAACAATAATGTAACATATAATTCTGGTCAATTAAAAAAATCAAGCAAGGCAGTGTAGAATTCCAAATAACAAATTTAAGAAACAACAATCCAGACAAAGCTCTAGCCATATGTTAGTAGATGCTTTAAGCACTGGTTCTACGATAGTCTATATATTCGAGTTTTAAATCAGATTTACAAAAACATAGGCGGCGAAGCTAATATATGTACAATAGAGGGTAAAGTCAAAAATAATAAATACATTAAAACAAAATTTACATAAATGCTAGGATAAGATGGGTTCAAATGAATTTTGAAAAACCCTATGGACTTTTATTAGGAATGGATTTTTTTAAAAATGCGAAACTTATAGAATACATAATAAAGAAATTGTTTTGAACAATAACGAACGAATTCCATTTTTGAATAAGAAAATACTTGATGACGTAATATGTTAGAGGAAAGTCAATTTGAAAATATTAAATTACATCATTTTGAATAAAGAAAAGCTAGGTGTTACTAATTTAATGAATAAATATAAAGATTTGTTTCAAAGGGTGATTTTTTAGCTATTATCTTTTTGGCAACACTGGTTTAAACAGATAACGCACATTTCGTGTTTTGTTTCAGTGTCAAACATCTTCAGTTCGATCTATAATTTACAACGCTTGCAAATTATTGAATTTTATTATCAAAATGCGCGCTCTGTTAGGAAAGTTTATCGCGCGCTTCTTCTATTTTATGGTCAGTTCATTTTTGACTCAATGGGTATGTAAATAAGCAGAATTGTCGATTTTGGAGTGAATATCAGTCAGAAGCATTGCAAGAGCTTCCAGTGCATCCAAAAAAGTCACAGTTTGGTGCTGTTTATGGGCTGGTGGCATCGTTGGATTGTACTTCTTCAAAGATGATGCGAATTAACGTTACTGTGAATGGTGAGCGCTACCGTGAGATATCCAATTTTTTTTGCTTAAAATGCAATCGCTTGATGAGGTGTGGTTTCAACAACATGTCATACTGCACGTGCAACAATGGACTTATTGAGAGGCGAGTTCGGTGAACATTTTATTTTACGTTCGTTCCATTGGCTGGCTAGATGGTGGGATTTAACACTTTTAGACTATTTTGTGTAAGGGTATTTTCAAGCTTATGTCTATACAGACAAGCCGGCTTCAATTGACGCATTCGAAGACAACATTAAAGGATTCATTCGTGAGATACCGGTCGAAATGTTGGATAGAGTATGCCAAAATTGGGTTAAGCAGATAGACCATAAGAGGCGCAGTCAAGGTCAACATTTGCATGAAATAATCTTCAAGCATTAAATTATATGGGCCATACTATCGATTCAAATAAAGATTCCACGCATTTTTCTGAATTTAACGTATTTTTTTTTGAAAAATTTTCCAATAGCTTTTAAAAAATCACCCGTTACAAAGAGGGTGATAAACTAACGAATTCATAAACGAACAAATAAATTCTAAACAGTACAGGTATCCACCTCAGCGTGAGGCTGAAGTAAGAAAACAATTCAGAGACATGGAAAGTCAGGGCATAATAAGAAAAAGTAAAAGTAGATATAGTTCTCCCATTATTGTTATTCCGAAAAAATCGGACAATTCTGATAAATTCCGGATAGTAGTCGATTACAGAAGACTCAATCAAATTACGATTGATGACAAGCAACCACTTCCTAATATAGACAGTATATTAGACAAGTTGAGAAAAGCTTACTATTTTTCTGCAATTGATTTGGCGAAAGGTTACCACCAAATTTTAGTAGCAGAAAAAGATATAGAAAAAACGGCGTTCGTAGTTCGGATGGTCTCTATGAATTCTTGAGGATGCCATTGGACTGAAAAAAATTCTTCCCCAACAATTCAGCGGTTAATTAACGAAATTTTGAGGGATCGCATTAATGTTATATCGATGATATACTTGTTTATTCTACAACCCTTAGCGAACACCTTAAGTCTTCAGAAAAAAATTTCAAAATTATATCTACTCATAATTTGAAAACACAAGCCGATAAATGCAGTTTTATGTAAAAAGATATCAAATTTCTAGGCACATACTAACAAAAGATGGAATTAAACCAAATCCTTCAAAATTGAAGACATAAAGAGACTAGAATTACCAAAAAAGGAAAAACAATTAAAGATTTTTCTTGGAATCACTGGATTCTATAGAAAATATGTCAGAGATTACGCTAAAATTGCATATCCACTCATTAAATATTTGAAGAAAGATTATAAAATTAATAACAAAGATCCTCAATATATTGAAGCATTTGAAAAGCTGAAGTTATTAATAGCATCTCCGGCAATTCTGAAATTCCAAAAATTTTGACCATGCTAATGGAGCAGTTCCTTCACAAGATGGTCATCCAGTATGCTGTGTGTCTAGAACAACGATAAAGAGTTCCTGGCTATAGTTTATTCAGTTACCTATTTTAGGCCATATTTATATGGCAGAACATTTAAAATAGTGACAGATCATCATAAAGTATCTTAATTGTAAATAGAAAGGCAGGGAATTTTCTCAGAGAAATTAGAGATGGATTTTGAAGCTACCGGAGTATAACTTTACTAATGAGTATCTGAAGGGAAAAGAAAATGCAGTAAAAGTAGATAAATCAATAGTCCTTTAATTAATGATGAGAACATGTTTTTTTTTTTTAATGCATTTTTTTTATTTATAAAGAAAAATCCTATTGGCTAGACATAAAAAACGCTTAAACTAGCTTACTGTCCTAACAATGTTACATGACTAACTTACTGCCTCCTTTCGGGCACTCTAAGCTAAACCTAATCTTATATCTATGTCTTTCGACCTATTCTAACATATATTTAATCACTAGGATACTGGAATTAGTTATACTAAGAAAATTGTTATGGAGAAAAACTTAGTGGCCGAATTTGGATTTTGTATTATTATAAAACTTACGAACTACCTTAAGAATAAACTTAAAATTAGACTTAAACCTAACTTAACTAACTTAACTTAACATTATATACTTAGAGTTATTTAATAAAAAATAGAACTGTATATAATATGATGAGAACAGTAGTGAATCTAGTTTAGTTTAGTTTAAAAGGCATTTTTTTTATTATTTATCTAATGAGTAGTGAATCTAATATGGACCTATATGACACCATCCATTAAGCAAAGGAACAGCTATAAGGTCATATTTTCATAAACGAAGAAATCATAAATAAGTACAGATGTCAATTTCTTTTATTGACTTATAGTCCAAGTAAAGTAATAGAGGTACTCCATGGCAGGTGCATAATAGAAATGGAATAAAAGACATACTTCTTAAGTATGTTAACCCAGGGAAAAATAGGATTTATTCTTATGTTCAAGATAAAGATTATAATAAGATTCAACAGTTCATAATACAGTTATTTTCAAATGATGAAAAACAAATCTCGCCATATCATACTGGCATCCTCATCCGCTTTAAGTAGTGTCCAAGTTTCTGCGCCATAAAGTAGGACTGGGATGATTAAGGTGTTATATAAAGCAAGCTTAGTCTTTCGAGAGAGGGCTTTATTACTCAATTGCCTCTTGAGCCCAAAGAAACAGCGATTGGCAAGAGTGATTCTGCGTTTGATTTCGGTACTGGTGTTATTGTCCCTGTTTACTGCGGAGCCGAGGTAGACGAAGTCCTTGACTACCTCGAAGTTTCTGCTGCCTAGTGTGACGCTCTGTCCGAGACGCCGATGTTGTGTGTCCTTCCTTGATGACAGCATGTACTTCGTTTTGCCCTCATTTACCACCAGACCCATTTTAGCCGCTTCTACTTCAATGCCAGCAAACGCATCATTGACGGCTCGCTGTGTTCGACCAATCACGTCAATGTCGTCGGCGTAAGCTAGCAATTGAGCTGACTTTTGGAAGATCGTACCTCTGGTGTTGACCTGTGAGTTACGCACGATCTTCTCAAGGATGATGTTAAAGAAGTCACATGACAGTGCGTCGCCTTGTCTAAAACCTTTTTTGACATTGAAGGTCTCGGTGAGTTCGTTCCCGACCTTGACGGAGCAGCGAGAGTTCTCCATCGTCATCCTACACAATCTGACGAGTTTGGTAGGAATGTCAAAACTAGACATGGCATTGTATAGCTCGTCTCTATGCACACTGTCATATGCGGCCTTGAAATCGACGAATAGGTGGTGAGTGTCGATTTGCATTTCTTGGGTCTTTTCCAGGATCTGCCGTAGTGTGAAGATTTGGTCGATGGTGGACTTCCCTGGCCTGAAACCACACTGATAAGGACCAATCAGGTTGTTGACAAACGGTTTCAGGCGTTCACACAATACGGCAGAGAGGATCTTGTATGCGATGTTAAGGAGACTTATCCCTCGATAGTTGGCGCAGTCGAAGGGGTCTCCTTTCTTGTGGACCGGACAGACGACACTGAGATTCCACTCATAGGACCAAACCAAACAGTCATGCCTAAAATGCTGATGTTGAAAGACTCCATTCGACATTAATAGAAAAGATTTAGGAAACTGAAGACGATATTTCAGTTGAAGAAAAGATTCAAAAAGCTATTGTTAATTATAATGATAGGTATCATTCCACAATCGAAATGGCCCCAAGCCAAGCAAACAGAATAACTGACAGTTCATCTATGCAAAAATTAGTGGATCTTGTAAACAGTAAGAAAACTAAAAAATATTACAAAAATTTATAACAATAGCGAAAATTATATAAAAAATAGAGCTGAGGGTTATATAAAAATCTATAAAAGAGTAAGGCATAAGGACCAACCATATTATACAAAATTTCCATTAAAAAACGTACATTTGGTAAATATTACCTAGATTTGCAGGTGATAATAATCGTAATGATGATGATAACCTCAGTACCTCAATGGGTTCATCCCATACCTGAAAAAAATGGATATACAAAAATTAGGATAAGGGATAGTCAATGAAACAAATACCAGCTTACATATAATAAATCCAAGATTTAGACTCAAATATAGATCTCTTACAATTAAATGATAAGCCAAACCTGTACCCTGAACTAAAATTAATCAAGAGTAAACTAAGAGCAATCAGTAAATCAAACAGACCAAGAAGAGGTTTAATTAATGCTATCGGCAGAACTGAAAAATGGTTATTTGGATGACATAGATCACCAAGAAATTCAAGATCGTCTAAAAGTTACTGACCAAAATAATCATGCAGGTATCTTAAACATTAACTAACAAATAAAAATTGATAACCACTTCAACAAATCCTAAGCAGATTTGAAACTTACAATAGGAATTGACAGGCTTAACATTTTGGAAAGTTAAAACATAACGAATGATTATGTTCGTAATTTAAATTATTATATATTACTCTAAGAACTGTCAACTAAGTTAAGATATTTCGAAAATGTAATCAATTGAATTCTTGGCAATGTAATGGCAGCTAAGAATAACATAATTCATCTAAGTATGCCCTCAGAGGAATTAGGAGCAAGCAATATAGATTTTAACTCCATTCAACTTTTAACGGCAGAAGTTATGGAATATAATGATTACTCTTTAGTACTTGCTATTAAGATTTCAATTAACTATATAACTACAGAATTAAAAGTTATTAAATCTATTCGTAACGCGAGTTACTTAGAAATTAATGAAGAAAAGAAATGATTGTAATAATAAATGAAAATACAAATATAGCAATACAAAGAAAAAACCTTGTTTAACATTGTTTTTATTAAATCTATTCGTAACGCGAGTTACTTAGAAATTAGTGAAGAAAAGAAATGATTGTAACAATAAACGAAAATACAAATATAGCAATGCAAAGAAAAAACATTGTTTAAATATATGAAGACAAGTAAAAGTTGTGTTATTACTAGTTCATGTCGTTAAAGATATAATAATAAAACATCAATCGAAGAAATAGATGATAAGTCCATAATTCTTAAAAATATGAACAATGAGACATTGCGGTAAAACAAATATTACACTAGATGGGAATTATTTAATTAACTACAATAACTGTACATTGAAAATAAACCGAAATAGATTTTCCTACAAAAAAATTATTGTAGTACCAGTTAAATATTTTTACCCCCCAATTAAAAATAATGAAATGTTTTTAAAACCCATGGATTTCAACAAGATAATATTATCTGCAAATGAAAAAAAATTTGAAGAATTTAAGGAATTGAAATATAATTGCCTAAGTCTGCCTCGAACAACAAATCCTCATCCGAATAAGCGCTGCCTTCTCTCCCTGTAGCAGTCGCTGTAGTAGATGTCGCAGTTCTTTATCTTATTTTTGTCATCAACATAAGATCCATCCATATCCGAGGATGGAGCAACATGCTGTCTATGAACTCGTTGTTTTGTATGTGGTGAGGGAGTAAGCCTCACGCACAACCCACAGACTGGTAGGCCACCCCATTATTTAACCCTCGGACAGAGGGGTTTTAAGAGCAAAAGGAACTTCAAATCTCTCAATCTAAAAATTTGTGGAAATAAATCGTCGTAGTATATTATATATCACCTACAACGTGGGAAGTAATGAAGAAGAATCGAGCACGGAAAGCATAGGAGAAATCAGCTTAGCGGGAACCCTATTGAAGATTTGGCAGATAGCGGCCGTGCCGTGCCGTGATTTGCGACAACGAGAGTGCAATTAAAGTTAATTTTTCCGATGTGGAGAACGTTTTCAGAAAATTCGCCGGTAATGAAACAGAAAATGTCAAAAAATGGATTACTGATTTTGAGCAGTACACGAATGTGTTTAATTGGAATGATCTTCAAAAAAATATATTTTGTAAACGATCGCTCAGTGGTGCCACGAAATTATATATAGATCTAAAGGCAAAACCATTCAGCTATTACGACTTGATAGCATCTCTTATAAACGAATTTTAGACCAAACTAACAAGCGCGGAAGTGCATGCAAGACTGCGTGGAAGGACGAAGAAGAGGGAGGAAACATTCCGTGAGTATTTGTATAATGTGCTCGACATTGCTCTGCAGGCTGACATCGACCAGTTGTCTGTCATAAGTTATATTATCGATGGTATTGATGATTTACCTAGTAATAAAATTATTCTATACGGTACGAAAGATATTAATGAATTGAAGGACAAACTTTTAGTATATGAGAAGGTACGGATGATGTAAATGAAAAGCATGTACTCGATAAAAGAAGTGATAGCAAGCCCAAACACGAACGCTCCAAAAGTCGACGGCATTGTTTTAACTGTGGATCTAATAAGCACGAGCTTTAAAACTGTCCATAGAAAGATAAAGGCCCAAAGAGCTTTCGGTGCAACAAATATGGACACAAGAATCCAGACTGTAAGGAGGAAATGTTATCAATGACTACATTAATGGAAAATGGTGTTAAGGTTAACAAGAACTAAGATACGGATGATGCGAAGGTAAAATAATTTGGGGCACGCAGGAAAAGCATGTGTATAATGGCCAAAGTAAACGACATAACACTGGAGTGCCTGGTGGACACGGGGAGTGAAAAATGCGTTTTAAAAAAATGTTATCTTAAACTAATCTGCCCGAATTACAATTACGATATCTGGATTAGAATCTAACATAACTACGAAGGGGTACTGCAAGTCTTCAGTACAAATAAACGGAGAGATGTACGAAGAAATTGAAGTCTACGCCGTGGAAGATGCATGCCTTAAATTTGATATGGTTATCGGAATGAATTTATTAAAACAGGCTGAGGTTAATATAAGTCATGGTAACATCCTAATCCAAAAAAGTAATTGCACCCAGTACAATCAAGAACCCTGTAATCACGAAAAATCCGTATGTTTTCTTACAAGAATAAATATTGGTGTCGAGGAAAGAAATTGTATATCGCTGCCAGACTTAGAAAACTTACAACAGGAAGACGAAGAAAAGGTAATTTCTTTAATTAAAAATTATGTACCCAAAATTCCAGAAGAGTCACCAAAAATAATGAAAATAGTCACGGTGGATGATGGGCCGGCGTATAGACCACCCAGGAAATTTCCTCCCGCAGAACAAAAAATCATAAAAGAATAAATTAAATAATGGTTAAAGGATGGCGTTATAACGGAGTGCACTTCAGACTATGCCAGCCAAGTAGTCTTAGTCAAGAAAAAAGATTGGTCAAACAGGCTCTGTGTTGACAAAAAAACAAAAAAATGTATAAAGAAAGATACCCGCTTCCTAACATCGAAGAGCAGATTGATAAATATAAAGATTTGATTGCTTCAGGTTACATTATAGTTTATATCAATGATATAATCATCCTATCGCAAACAATACAAGAAGGCATTCAGAGATTTGAGAAAGTGTTGGAAATAGCATCCAGGAACGGTCTGAAAATAAAGTGGAAGAAATGCCAACTGTTGCGGAGCGATATATAGTACCTTGGACATCATATTCGTAATGACAGCATATTACCGTCCTCCTTAAAGACTAAAGCAATTATCAACTTTCCCATCCCGGCAACAATCAAACAGCTTCAAAGTTTTCTTGGTTTAGCTAATTTCTTCCGAAAACGTATCCCAAATTTCGCATTGAAGACTCGGCCATTAATTGAAATGCTTAAAAATCAAGCTCATTTTAAAATGGATGAATTACAGATCGCAGCTATGAATGATTTAAAAAAAGCTCTTACTACGAAGCCAGTACTAAAAATTTTCGAATATGGCGCAATCACGGAGCTGCACACGGACGCATCTAGAGAGGGAAATGGAGTCGTTCTCCTTCAGAGGGATTCCGAAGATAACAGCCTGCATCCAGTCTATTATATTAGAAAGACTACGAGGGCTGAACAAAACTATAGTTCCTATGAATTAGAATCATTAAAAAAATTTTGAGTGTATCGTTTAGGTCAAAAATTCAAATTAGTAACGGACTGCAAAGCGTTCGAATGCACCATGCGTAAAAAGGATTTGACTACAAGAGTGGCAAGATGGGCATTACTTATCGAAGAATTTGAATACAACATCGAACATCGATCCGGAACTCGAATGAAGCATGTAGATGCTTTAAGCAGAAACCCCATTGTAATGTGCACATCAAGTAAAACGAATTTTTAAGAAAATTGGCATGTTCTCAACGGAAGGATGATCGGTTACAGGCAATAATGGAAATTTTGAAATTTTTTGAAAAATACGTCATACAAAGACTATATCATGAATAATGGCATACTTTGCAAAAATGTAAAAAGCAATCTTGTATTTGTCGTTCCAGATAGCATGATAAACGGTATTATTAAAGAGGTGCATGAGAAGGGTAATTTTCGTCATAGAAAAATGCAAGAGATGCTAGAAAAGGAGTTCTTCATTCCGGGTTTGCAGAGGAGAATAACAAAACATATATCTAACTGTGTACGATGTATTTTAGCTGAAAGAAAACCTGGAAAAGCAGAATGCTTACTGCGACCGATACCAAGAGGAGACCAACCACTCTCTACATATAGACCACTGAGGTCCGATGCAGTCTACAAAGAAGAATTACAGATATATCTTTTCTGTCATCGATGGTTTTACAAAATTTTTTTGGTTATTTCCTACTAAAACACTGAACAGCGAAGAGGTTGGTACAAAAACTAATCGTAATAGAGGAAACCTTTGGAGACCCAGAAAGAATAGTTGCTGATAAAGGGGGAGCATTTATTTCAAATCATTTTAAAACTTATTGTAAAGATCATAATACACAGTTACATTTTATTACCGTAGGGGTTCCAAGAGGAAATGGTCAGGTGAAACGCCTCCACTCAACTGTAATAGCAGCTCTAACTAAACTTTTAATCGACGACGCAAACAGGTGGTATCAACACGTAAAGCCCTTGCAACAGATTTTAAATTCCAGATATCATCGCTCCATCAAAACTTCACCTTTTAAATTATTGGAACCGAAATGAGGATGCAAAAGGATCTAAAACTCATGGAAATAATTGAGGAGGAATTTATCAAACAATTTGATGACAACAGACAACAAGAGAGAGAGCAAGCAAAAAGGGAAATTCAAAAGATACAGAAGGAGAATCAAATAAATTTTAACAAAAACAGAAGAATAGCAAGGAGATATGAAACGGGTGATTTAGTAGCTATTGAGAAAGTGCAATTTGATGGTGGGTTGAAAATCCATCCGAAATTCATAGGACCATACCGTATCACTAATGTAAAAGGATCAGATCGTTACCAGGTAGAAAAGGTCGGTGTACATGAGGGCCCCAAGAACACAGAAAGCAGAGCAGACAAAATGAAACCATGGATTTATTCGGATGACGATTATGCAATACTTTCTAATGAGGATGAAAATTATGAAAAAGCTTCTCCTACTAACCAATCTTCGAGGGACGAAGATTCCGCAGGATAGCCGAATGGGATTCAGAAACAAACAGAACTGCAATTTGAGTAGTTGGCATCACTTCACCAAGTCTACCAGTACCAAATTAATTTGAATTTATTTTGTTCAATTTGTTTTATGATAAAGTTTGTCAAATAAAATAATTAACATTTGTATTAATCTTATATATACATTGGTTCACCACACAACGGATGTTGTTATGGTTATCCAGGGAACGCCACAAGGAGGCTGTATGTCAACTTGATCTGTGCAGGGACGAGGATAGTGTTGGCAGTTCGCTATGTTAAGAGCGATCAATGACGTTGCCTCATGTGTACAGGTCCATTCCCCACGACGAAGTTGTGGATAAATATCTCAGCGAAAACAATAACTGGATTTATGAGTCAAAGGGGGAAAAAATGTGCTATTATGGACAAAACTCTTCTTGTAATTAAACTGTGGCAATTTGTGGCAATATATAGAGATGGGTCCCATAATATTCGTACCGCCCTTCTTCTTCCTCTTCTTCTTCATGTGGCGCTACAGTCCGGGTTGTACCTGGGCCTCCACCAATATTCGTCTCTACCCAGCACGGTCCAAGTTGGTTGAGGTCCTTCTCCACTTGTGTGCGCCACCTTAGCCTGGGCCGGCCTCTATCGCGTTGTCCCAATGGCTCAGATTCGAAGACTTTTCGGGCCGGAGCAGTGGTATCCATACGCTCTACATGGCCTAGCCAGACGCTTGACTAGGCGCATGTCGCTGTACAGGCCATACAAATTGTGGTTGAATCTTCTCCTCCAGAAGCCATGAAATGCAAACAGGACCAAAAATCGCACGCAAATCTTTTCTCTCGAAAAGACTAAGGGCTTCCTCATCCGCTTTTAGTAATGCCCAGGTTTCTGCGCCGTAAAGTAGGACTGGGATGATCAAGCTATTATATAAAGCAAGCTTAGTCCTTTGAGAGATGGCTTTATTACTCGATTGTCTCTTGAGCCCAAAGAAACAGCGATTGGCAAGAGTGGATCTGCGTTTGATTTCGGTACTGGTGCTGTTGTCCCTATTTACCGCGGAGCCGAGGTAAACGAAGTCCTTGACTACCTCGAAGTTTCTGCTGCCTATTGCGACGCTCTGTCCGAGACGCCGATGTTGTATGTCCTGCCTTGATGACTGCATGTCCTTCGTTTTGCCCTCATTAACCACCAGACCCATTTCAGCCGCTTCCGGTTCAATTCCAACAAACGCGTCATTGACGACTCGCTGTGTTAGTTCAATCACGTTAATGTCATCGGAGTAAGCTAGCAATTGAACTGACTTTTGGAAGATCGTGCCTCTGGTGTTGACTTGTGAGTTACGCACGATCTTCTATAGGATGATGTTAAAGAAGTGACAGTGCGTCGCCTTGTCTAAACGGACATGGCACTGTATAGCTCGTCTCTATGCAGATTGTCATATGCGGCCCTGAAATCGACGAATAGGTGGTGAGTGTTGATTTGCACCTCGTGGGTCTTTTCCAGGATCTACCGTAGTGTGAATATTTGGTCGATGGTGGACTGCCCTGGCCTGAAATTGATAAGGACCAATCAGGTTTATGACAAACGGTTTCAGGCGTTCACACAGTACGGCGGAGAGGATCTTGTATGCGATGTTAAGGAGACTTATTTCTCGATAATTGACGCAGTCGAAGGGGTCTCCTTTCTTGTGGACCGGACAGACGACGCTGAGATTCCTCCGACCATATCTTACTGATGAACTGGTGGATGCACTCAACCAGGTCATCTCCAGCTGCTTTAAACAGTTCTGCGGACAGTCCATCCGCTCCAGCAGCTTTGTTCGACTTCAATCTCGATATTGTCATCTAAGTCGGGGGGCCGGAATTGTTGCCTATCATCGTCTAAATTGAGTGGAACATTCTGCCTAACGGCGGGATTTGGGCCGTCATCGCCGTTTAAAAGTCTGCGTAAATGATCTTTCCAGATCCTTAGCATCGATTGCGACTCTGCTACTAGGTTTCCATTTTGGTACCGTTTTCGTAGTGCCCTATTTGCATCAAATTCTTTAATTTTGTATGATATTTCCCCATCTTCTGAGGATACGTTCTAACTCCCGACAATATGTTATGGACATAAAATGCAATGAAATCTTCGGTCACAAATTTGGTTGTATCACACCAGAGCCACCACTAAAAGTTCGTTTAAAAACACGCGAGTGCTTGTTTTTGATGAAACGCGCAGTTTTTTGTACAACTGCATATTTTGTAAACACAATGATGAGATATTATGTAATGAGGTTGTCGAAAATCGAAATGTTCAACTTGTTCCATTTGGAAGAGCTTTATTTATGCATTGAGTTTAATTGTTCTTTTGATTGATTGACTTGATGACGTCTAGATTGTAGCCGAATGGCATTTGCAAAGAAGTTTGTCTCACATTTTATTTCTTCTTTTGAGACAAAGTTTTTAATTTTCCAAAAGACTTTCAAAAAATATTGAAGAATTCAGTAATTTTCCAATTACAACCCACGCCAGCAACGTATTAACGAGCGCAGGCAAAACTGGTTGTTTCTTCTTCTTCTTCAGATGGCGCTACAGTCCGGGGTGGACCTGGGCCTCAACCAGCATGCCTCTCCAGCCAGCACGATCTTTTGCCAGCTGCTTCCAATTGCGCACTCCAAGTTGGTTGAGGTCCTTTTCCACTTGTGTGCGCCATCTCAGTCTGGGACGTCCTCTACTGCGTTGTCCCTGTGGTTCGGATTCGAAGACTCTTCGGGCCGGAGCAGTGCTGTCCATCCGCTCTACATGGCCTAGCCACCTTAAGCGTTGTATCCGTAGACGCTTGACTAGGTTCATGCCGCCGTACAGCCCATACAGTTCGTCTAACATTGAAGCCGAAAGGCAAAAACAAATATATTAATAGTTTAGCTTAGAGCGCCCGCATAGAGCCAGTAAGTAGTTATAAGATTTCGATTCTGTCGTACCTAGGTTAAGCGTTTTATACCTAGTTTTAAGATACCATTAGATAAACAATAAAAAAAATGCCTTTTAAACTAAACTAAACCCATACAGTTCGTGGTTAAATCTTCTCCTCCAGATGCCATTAACGCAAACAGGACTAAAAATCGCACGCAGAACTTTTCTCTCGAACAGACGAAGGGCTTCCTCATCCGCTTTTAGTAACGTCCAGGTTTCTGCGCCGTAAAGTAGGACTGGGATGATCAAGGTGTTGTACAAAGTCACTTTGGTCGTTCGGGAGAGGGCTTTATTACTCAATTGCCTCTTAAGCCCAAAGATACAGCGATTGGCAAGAGTGATTCTGCGCTTGATTTCGGTACTGATGTTATTGTCCCTATTCACCGCGGAGCCGAGGTAGACGAAGTGCTTAACTACCTCGAAATGTCTGCTGCCCATAGTGACGCTCTGTCCGAGATGTCGATGTTCTGCGTCCTTCTTCGATGACAGCATATACTTAGTTTTGCCCTCGTTTACCACCAGTCCCACTTTAGCCGCTTCCGCTTCGATGCTAGCAAACGCCTCATTGACGGCTCGCCGAGTTCGGCCGATCACGTCAATGTCATCCGCATAAGCTAGCAGTTGAACGGACTTGTGGAAGATCGTGCCTCTGATGTTGACGTGTGAGTTACGCACGATTCCCTCAAGAATGATGTTAAAGAAGTCGCATAACTGCGCGTCGCCTTGTCTAAATCCTTTTTTGACATCGAAGGTCTCGGTGAGTTCGCTACCGACCTTGACGGAGCTGGTCGTTTAATGTTTCTTAATCCAATGAAGTGGTCATTCATTTTATCCCTAAGATTACGCAACTCAGCGGCATAGGCCTAAGAATTTTAGGATGTTGAAAAATTAGTTTGATTAATAAATAAATAAATTAATTAGTTAATTAATTAATTTCAATAAATTTTTTATTTTCATAAAATTCCTTGCACTTACCACAACGCCACGGCGACCACAGTTCAACATGATATTAATACTAATTAAGAACGTAGCGATAATTTTGTTGTCCAGTTTACCAAATGCGTATGAGAAATTCACACAGAAATTCAACTGTCGTCGGTAGAAAACTTGAAGACTGAGCTACTTTTTGAATTCGGAGCTCTAATCGAGAGTATTCCTCTCCTGAAGCGGATGTACAAAACCAAATTTCCTAAACTTGATTATGCAGTTAGTTAAAACTTTATTTATTAATCAAATGGTTAAGGGTGTGAATGCTTTAAAGGTGTAAGTCCTCTCAAGGCTTTTCCTTATATTCTGCAGCAAAACGGATGCGCAAAAAGGATGGCTAAGACGCTAGTTAAGATAGTACGGTATATGCTTATCTCTTCTGACTTGTAAACGGTTTTTGGGCTACAGCAATGAACATATCTGTATATTTACCTTACATACCATACATATGTTTTTGTATATTTACCGTATATACACGTTACTCATACAACTAATGCTCTGGCGAAGGCTAGGAAAGCCTGGCAAGCAGGTTGTTTTACCGCAGACAACTTGGAACAGCAGGTGATTTACTATATGGCCCTAATCCGGTCAATCATGGTGTTTGCTCTGCAGCAAAACGGGTGCGCAAAATGGATGACTAGGACGCTTGTTAAGATAGTACGGTATATGCTTATCTCTTTTGACTTGTAAACAGTTTTTGGGCTACAGCAATGAACATATATGTATATTTACCATACATACCATACATATGTATCTGTATGTTTACCATACATACACGTTTGTTCTGCAGCGAAACGGGTGCGCAAAATGGATGACTAGGATGCTTGTTAAGATAGTACGGTATATGCTTATCTCTTCTGACTTGTAAACGGTTTTTGGGCTACAGCAATGAACATATCTGTATATTTACCATACATACTGTACATATGTATCTGTATGTTTACCATACATACACGTTCGTCATACAACTAATGCTCTGGCGAAGGCTAGGAAAGCCTGGCAAGCAGGTTGTTTTAGCGCAGACAAGTGATTTACTATATGGCCCTAATCCGGTCAATCATGGTGTTTGGCTGTATGGGGTGGTTCAACTTGAGTCCTTCCAAGATGGAAAAGGTGAGGATGTTTGAGAGACAATGCTAACGGGCTTGTCTTAAGAAATATCGAAGCCTAAAGTCTGGTTTCAAAAAATTCTATCGCAATGAGATTCTGTATAATAAGGCCAACGTAAACAGTGTGGATAATTTCATTGTAAAACTGATTCGAAGATATGTTGCGCGTACCATGGTCTCGAAGAATGGACTAATATTTGGTTCATATTACTTGAATCATGCTTATCACGAGAGCACTCGGTGGCATAGCTCTGCTCCGCCTGAGGCTTTCATATACATGGGCAAAATTGGATTAAACCAGGATACGGAAGGTTGTCCATTAATATACGGTTAATATATGGTACAAAGGATGGTGGATAAGCGACTTCTCTACGACTGCGATGTCGGCAGTGTGAGTACACACAGTCTCCGCTTCAGTCGGGCAGTCCGCGTTAGAGTGGAGAGAGAATCTTTCAAGAATGCGTGATACAAATTCTGATCTTGTAGTGATCGAATCAGCACAACAAACTGAAGATGATGGCTTATACAACTACAGCGACAAAGATGGTGAAGATGGTGCTGCGGATGAAGATACTGCTATTAATGTTCCTACCCTAAAGAAACTGGAAATAATAACAAAAATTTTGGGTTCGTGGATGTGTTGGAAATCAGTCAGATCTATCTATAATCTTTAAAAGATACAGTTGGTCTAGTACAGTGGCTTTAAAAATCACTAAACACTGAAATAAAAATATTTTACAATAAGGTTTACATTAATAATTGTTTTAACATAGCATTAGAATTATTCCTTTTATATTTTACCATATGACTTCATTTTTCGTTACATTTTTCTTACTTTAGTATTAGTATACTTTATTTTATTCAATAACAATAAATAAAAACAAATAAAGTATGTAAGAGTAAGAAAATTTTTAGCACCCCCATAGGGCAAGTAAAATAGTTTAAGTAATATATTTCATCTTTACAAGTTTACATATTTTTATAACGAGATTCGGCATTTCATACTACATAGTAGGAAAAAACAAACAATTACTAAAAGAATTCGGATAACTAGTTTCGGAGGGAATTATATGTCTTCGAATAATAAAAGTATAAAAATGAGCTCTATAATAAGAACCATCATTTATGAACATTTATAAACCCTTATTATAAATATATAAGAATACATTCCGTTCATTAGAAAATAATACTCGTATTGGAACAGGAAACTGCAAGAATAAGATTCTAGCAAACAATTATGGAATACAGGAAAAAATGTTACACATAAAAATCATATCATTCTACCATTCAGAGAGGAAAGCTCGATACTAGTCTCATAGATTATCTCACCAAACTGATTTCTTAAGAAGCGACGTCTTCTTGAAACAAGAGCTCACTGAGACCATATGCTAATTTTCTCACGTTCTTCTTCTTCTTGTGGCGCTACAGTCCGGGGTGGACCTGGGCCTCAACCAACATGCCTCTCCAGCCAGCGCGATCTTTCGCCAGCTGCCGCCAGTTGCGCACTCCAAGTTGGTTGAGGTCCTTCTCCACTTGTGTGCGCCACCTTATCCTGGGCCGTCCTCTGTTGCGTTGTCCCAATGGCTCAGATTCGAAGACTTTTCGGGCCGGAGCAGTGGGGTCCATACGCTCTACATGGCCTAGCCATCTTAAGCGTTGTATCCGTAGACGCTTGACTAGGCTCATGCCGCTGTACAGCCCATACAGTTCGTGGTTGAATCTTCTCCTCCAGATGCCATCAACGCAAACAGGACCAAAAATCGCGCGCAGAACTTTTCTCTCGAAGAGACCAAGGGCATCCTCATCCGCTTTAAGTAGTGTCCAAGTTTCCGCGCCATAAAGTAGGACTGGGATGATTAAGGTGTTATATAAAGCAAGCTTAGTCTTTCGAGAGAGGGCTTTATTACTCAATTGCCTCTTGAGCCCAAAGAAACAGCGATTGGCAAGAGTGATTCTGCGTTTGATTTCGGTACTGGTGTTATTGTCCCTGTTTACTGCGGAGCCGAGGTAGACGAAGTCCTTGACTACCTCGAAGTTTCTGCTGCCTAGTGTGACGCTCTGTCCGAGACGCCGATGTTGTGTCTCCTTCCTTGATGACAGCATGTACTTCGTTTTGCCCTCATTTACCACCAGACCCATTTTAGCCGCTTCCGCTTCAATGCCAGCAAACGCATCATTGACGGCTCGCTGTGTTCGACCAATCACGTCAATGTCGTCGGCGTAAGCTAGCAATTGAGCTGACTTTTGGAAGATCGTACCTCTGGTGTTGACCTGTGAGTTACGCACGATCTTCTCCAGGATGATGTTAAAAAAGTCACATGACAGTGCGTCGCCTTGTCTAAAACCTTTTTTGACATTGAAGGTCTCGGTGAGTTCGTTCCTGACCTTGACGGAGCAGCGAGAGTTCTCCATCGTCATCCTACACAATCTGACGAGTTTGGTAGGAATGTCAAAACTAGACATGGCATTGTATAGCTCGTCTCTATGCACACTGTCATATGCGGCCTTGAAATCGACGAATAGGTGGTGAGTGTCGATATGCATTTCTTGGGTCTTTTCCAGGATCTGCCGTAGTGTGAAGATTTGGTCGATGGTGGACTTCCCTGGCCTGAAACCACACTGATAAGGACCAATCAGGTTGTTGACAAACGGTTTCAGGCGTTCACACAATACGGCAGAGAGGATCTTGTATGCGATGTTAAGGAGACTTATCCCTCGATAGTTGGCGCAGTCGAAGGGGTCTCCTTTCTTGTGGACCGGACAGACGACACTGAGATTCCACTCATCGGGCATGCTTTCCTCCGACCATATCTTACAGATGAGCTGGTGCATGCGCCCAACCAGGTCATCCCCAGCCGCTTTGAACAGTTCTGCGGACAGTCCATCCGCTCCAGCAGCTTTATTTGACTTCAGTCTCGATATTGCTATCTTGACCTCGTCTAAGTCGGGGGGACGGAATTCTTGTCTATCATCGTCCAAATTAAGTGGAACATTCTGCCTAACAGCGGGATTTGGGTCGTCATCGCCGTTTAAGAGTCTGCAGAAATGATCTTTCCAGATTCTCAGAATCGATTGCGACTCTACTACTAGGTTTCCGTTTTGGTCCCGGCAGGCTTCGGTCCGAACCCTGTATCCACCGGATAGCTGTTTCACCTTTCGGTAAAACTTTCGGACTTCATTCCTGCCATAACATCTCTCCATCTCTTCGACCGCGCGCTTCTCATGCTCTCTCTTTTTCCTTCTGAGAAGCCGGTTCTCTTCCCTTCTTTTCTGTTCGTAGAGCTCACGAACAGCTCTCGTTGTCCGATGCAGCGTTGCCTGGTAGGCCTCCTGTTTGGCTGCATGTGCCTGCCTGCACTCGTCGTCAAACCATGGGTTCCTCCTAGGTGGTGGCGTGAAACCCAGCACATCAGTGGCAGCTTCTTTGATGGCTTTTTGACAACGTTTCCATTCTTCTTCTATTGTTAGTGCAGGCAGCGTCGAACTTTGGGAGAGTTTTAGGGAGACTCGGTCGGCAAAGATCCCAGCGACCTGTTGCGATTGTAGCTTTCCGACGTCAAACCGTTTCGGCCTATCTCGACTCCGTTGTTCTCTCGATATCCGGGTTCTTACCTTGGCTACAACAAGGTGATGATCCGAGTCGATGTTAGCGCCTCGGAATGTTCGGACATCGAGAATGTTGGAGGAGTGTCTGACGTCGATCGCAACGTGATCAATCTGGTTGACGGTTGATTGATCAGGGGATCGCCAGGTTCCTTTATGGATGTTGCGATGTGGGAACCGCGTACTGCTCATAGAGAGGTTCCGCCCCGCGGCGAAGTCCAGCAGCCTGAGTCCGTTTCCGGAAGTCGTGTCGTGCAGGCTGTGTTTCCCGATGACGCCAGCAAAGATGTCCTCTTTCCCCAGCTGAGCATTGAAATCTCCTAGAACGATCTTGGTGTCATAGCTGGGGCATCGATCGTATGTTCTTTCTAGGAGATCATAGAACTCATCCTTGCTGTTGTCATCCTTTTCTTCTGTCGGGGCGTGAGCGCATATCAGGCTGATGTTCCCGAATTTAGCCTTAATGCGGATTGTCATGAGGCGTTCGCTTACAGGATCGTAGCTTATGACTTTTTGCCTAAGTCTGCCTCGAACAACAAATCCGCATCCGAATAGGCGCTGCCTTCTCTCCCTGTAGCAGTCGCTGTAGTATATGTCGCAGTTCTTCATCTTCTTTCTGCCCGGCCCATCCCATCGCACTTCCTGGATGGCGGTGATATCTGCTTTGTAGCAGTCAAGGGCCTCCGCAAGTTGTTCGGCTGCACGTGGTCTGTTAAGGGACCTCACATTCCACGTGCAGAACCGAAAATCGTTGTCCTTTGTTCGTTTTCCGGGGTCGTCAACGTTGGATCCGTCCATATCCGAGGCAAGTTGTTGTCTCTGAACTGGGTTTGTTTTTGTGTGGTGAGGGAGTTAGCCTCACGCACAACCTACAGACTGGTAGGCCAGTCGCTGCATACATTGGTTCACCACACAACGGATGCTGTGATGGCTATCCAGGGGGCGCCACTTGGAGGCTGTATGTCAACTTGACCTATGCACGGACGAGGATAGTCTTGGCAGCTCGCCATGTTGAGCGCGATCAAGGACATTGCCTCGTGTGCATAGGCCCATGCCCCCCAATTTTCTCACGTTATGTACTCCAATTTGTCAAATACGCCAAGACAGGCTGCTGCGAACGACCATAAATTTATGTTCGGCTACAACTGCTTTACTCTTCAGTACGGGCTCGATGTTGTCTTTCCGGTTAACTAATCGAGGATATAACTCCTCGTCGAGTTTTAATTACATTTGTAAGTGCTTTTGCAATCTACACGTAATTGCGAATAAGCTTTCTGTGAAATTAAGAAACCTTTTCAGTGACTTTAAATTTCACCAACACAAAATGATTTTCTTCTAATAAGTCCCTAAGCACATCGTCGACAGTTTATAAAAAATTGTTAAAGCATTTTTTAATTCGAATGGGAGTTGAGAAATACCAATTTTCCATTTATCGTTGAAAAGGCTGTTCAGAATAACCCCTTCCTATATCAGAATCTAATGGAAATCGTAAGTGAAGCATCTCAAAGACTTGAAAGTGTACCGTTAATGTCCGGTATGGGGTAAGCATAACGACTGGTTACAGCGTTTAGTCTTTAGAAATCACAAACCATTCGGCATTGTTTCTCACCATATCGTTTCGGTTTTTTTTGTATTGTACACTTTTTGATGGGATTGCTCTTGTTCACTAATTGGACCAAAGAGATTTATGTATTTATTATAAAATTTATGTATATAATTTGGAACTGTAATGATTAATAAAATTTTAACAAAAATTTGAATCAAATTCATTATCAATTTGATTCAAAATCATAATTTGATCGGGTATATTTTCATTTGCAATTATATAATTTGCAGTAGTAGAGGTTTGATATTTAAAACTAGTGATTTCAGTTAAATTAATGGTGAGTAGATTATTAACTTCGCCTATTACTGCTTTAAGATCATTTTATGTATCATCCCCTAGGAGCATTTTAGAAGGTGGTTTCGGACGTAATGTGTGTGGTCGCCGTGGCGCCGTGTGTGTTTTTTCGCCGTGGCGTAGTGGTAAGTGCGTCGACCGCCGCGCTGAAAGTCTGGGTTCGATTCCCGGACGGGATAACTAGCATTTTTTCACGGCACCAACTCTTTCGAGTTGCTGACAACACTCAAAGAGTATTAATTGTCTATGAATAACTTCATCCTTTCTTTTCTTATATCTCTATACGCCCCAATAAATCCAAAGTGGTTTTGAACTGGCTGCTTACAATAGTTTCTAGGAAATGTTTAATTATAAGAGAAACTGTAGATATCAGCCCGAAAACAAGATACCACATTTTAACAAACATGAAATTCACTCGCGTTTTATTGATCTTTGGGTAAAGACGTGTGAAAGAAATTAAAGAAAAATACCATTCCTGTAATTTTACTATTTTGAGAGATCCAAAAGTTATAAAATGTGTAGAGGGAAGAAATTAAGTAGTGCCGAAATAAAGGTTATCACCAAAGTTTACGAAAAAAATTTCAAAATTGCATATGTATATTGCGAAAAAACTGGAAAAAAGCCGAAAAGTGATTTCAAATTTGGTCAAGGACCCTGAAAATTACGGAAAGAAGAAAAGCCCAGGGCGTCCAAGGGCTATCATCCAAGGGCTATCACCTTGGTATCCTGACTGCTGTCTTGACGTGTTCCACATCATGCTTCTCACAGAATTGCTTGAATATTCCCGAGGTGAAAGCCGTTCCTCGGTCCGTAATAATTCTTCGTTGCGGACCAAAACACCCGGCTACTTCGTTCAACACGGCGATAACTCCTCTGCTGTTCGCGGACTTCACCGCCCGTAGTACGATATATGTACGTGGTAAAGTTTTCTACCAAAGCCAAGACATACCTCGTACGTCCCTTCCCCTTCGTGAACGGCCCAAGGTGGTCCAGGTGTACCGTATCGAAGGGTAGAGCAACGCGGTCTATGCTGTGAAGTTTTCCATCGGATCTCCCTCCTCCCTTTTTGGCATACGCACAATCGACACATGACCTAATGTAACTTTTCGTGAAGCCACTCATCTTCGCGAACCAGGATATCTGTTTCACTCGGTCCAGTGTCTTCTCGTCCCCAAAGTGCAGTGCGGCATAATGGCACAGCTTGAGGATCCTCCACCAAATACCTTTTGGAACCACCCACCTCTCCGCATCGTCCACCATCCGGAAAAGGCGGCATCCTCGTACAACATAGTCCTTTTGTAGTTGGGTCTTCGCCTGCGTCATCTCGGTCCCCTTTAGACTGGTGATGATGCTCCTCAGTTTTGGGTCCTGCCACTGCATGGTCGCTTCCCAATCTTCGTCAGAGATGTGGACATTCAATATTTGTGCGGACGCTTCCTCTACCTCCGGTTCTTCTTTCACTGGCTCTCTTTTCTGGTTGGTGTGCTGGTGTATTGTCTCGTAGTCGAACTCTAGGAGTTTGAGCCACCACCGCCCAACTCGAGGGATTAGCTTGGCCTTCGTGCTGATTGCCACTATCGCCTCACAGTCCGGGATAACCTTGAAATGCCTTCCCAAGAGGTAGACCCTAAATCGGTCCAGGCTTTCGACGATGGCCAAGACTTCGAGCTCGTACGAGTGGTACTTCCTCACGTCGGCGGAAAACTTCCGACTGTAGAACACCACCGGGCGCAGCGAATTGTCTTCCTTGCCGCGCTGCAGTAGGATTCCGGCCAGCCTAAGCGACGACGCGTCTGTGTGGACAAAGTCAGCACGGGGGGTGTATGAGCGCTGTCTTCAGTTTGCGGAATGCCTCTTCCTTCTTTTCCGTCCACTCGAATGGCTGGTCAGCTCTGGTCAGATCGGTCAGCGGTGCTGCCCACCGTGCGTAGTTTTCAACGAATTTGCGGAAAAACACTGTGAGCCCGTGGAACTGCCGGACTTCGTGAACGTCCTGGGGTTCGGTAAAGCCATTATCGCCGCCATCTTCCTTTCGCTCGGTTGTAGCCCTTCTTCACTCACTCGATACCCTAAAAATTCAATATTTGTTTGCAAGAATGAATATTTTTTTGCATTCAGGGTATGTCCGGTATCCCTCAGGATTTCCAGGAACCTCCGAAGCTTCTGAAAACCCTCTTCAACCGTTTTGCTGTCAATTACGATGTCGTCCAAGTAGACAGCCATGTCTTCCTTTCTCAGACGTGACTTGATGACATTGATCGCCGGGGCGTTCACCAGACCGAACGGCATTCGGTTGAATTCATAAATGCTGTCGTCAGTAGCAAACGCCGTCAGCTTCTTGCTCCGTTCCTCCATACAAATTTGGTGGTAGCCTGATGCTAGGTCCAGAGTCGTGAAAAACTTGTTTCCAACCAGCGATTAGATCACCTCCTCCACCACCGGCATTGAGAACTTTCTTCTGACTGTCACCTTGTTTAGCCCCCGGTAATCGATGCAAAATCGGTCCCTACCATCCTTCTTCTTCGTGAGGGTGACCGGCGCGCAATAATCGGAGTATGCCCTGCTCCTACATACAAGCTACCATCTCCTTCACCGTCTCTCTCTTCGCAAAAGGTATCTTATACAGCTGGATACAGATATCGATTTTTAATTGATTTCATTGAGAGCATGCCGAACCCTATGAATATATCTTTAACTTAATTTTTGCTAGACGAAAGTGATGGAGTTTCGATAAAGAAGATTTCAAACTTATACGAGTATCTAATTACAAGATAAGATTTTGCAGACAATCGGCAACAGTATTGCAATAATATCACCTACCACACCTCCCAAAAATGTTTAAATATAAAAAGTAGTGACGACACTAAAGAAACATGGTCACTCAGTGGGGTTTACTCTTGCTACTTGATATGGAAATGAGATTTATTAGTACCAATTAATACCATATAATCCAAACAACTATCGTTTGAAAACTAAAATTTTAATGATCAGCACTATAAAGTAGGAAACATACCAATTTTATTCACTACATAACACTGCACCTCCTATAATTGATATTACTAATGCCGATTCCAATGAAAATCTTTCTGTTGAATACAGGGGTGGGAGGCGATCGCAAGAGGTGACGATTTGAAGAGATTAAAAATAATTAACAGTCATATTTCGGAAAACCTTCCAAAATAGAAAGTTGCTTTCTCTTCAGGAAATAATAGAAGTTGTGAAGGAATAAGTTCAAAAGAAAATGCAATCTTGAAAGATTTGATTTGGGCAATTACATTATCACTAGTCGGAACTTGTCCCATGTGGATTGGATAATTACAATATTACCGGCCGGCCGGCAACAAAAGCTGAATTTCATAACAAATTGTGAGTCAAACGCAGATCGTTTTCATAAACCAATCAAACGCAAAATAATTTTCAATTTTACAGCAGATTGTGTCAAGAGAGTTCAACGTGACATGAGTAAACAAGCGGTAATTAAAATGGAGCGAGATATTTTCAGACGTCTCTTAAAATAAAATATTTTGTAGCTTTCTTCTTCTTCTTGTGGCGCTACAGTCCGGGGTGGACCTGGGCCTCAACCAACATGCCTCTCCAGCCAGCACGATCTTTCGCCAGCTGCCGCCAGTTGCGCACTCCAAGTTGGTTGAGGTCCTTCTCCACTTGTGTGCGCCACCTTATCCTGGGCCGTCCTCTGTTGCGTTGTCCCAATGGCTCAGATTCGAAGACTTTTCGGGCCGGAGCAGTGGTGTCCATACGCTCTACATGGCCTAGCCATCTTAAGCGTTGTATCCGTAGACGCATGACTAGGCTCATGCCGCTGTACAGCCCATACAGTTCGTGGTTGAATCTTCTCCTCCAGATGCCATCAACGCAAACAGGACCAAAAATCGCACGCAGAACTTTTTTCTCGAAGAGACCAAGGGCATCCTCATCCGCTTTAAGTAGTGTCCAAGTTTCCGCGCCATAAAGTAGGACTGGGATGATTAAGGTGTTATATAAAGCAAGCTTAGTCTTTCGAGAGAGGGCTTTATTACTCAATTGCCTCTTGAGCCCAAAGAAACAGCGATTGGCAAGAGTGATTCTGCGTTTGATTTCGGTACTGGTGTTATTGTCCCTGTTTACTGCGGAGCCGAGGTAGACGAAGTCCTTAACTACCTCGAAGTTTCTGCTGCCTAGTGTGACGCTCTGTCCGAGACGCCGATGTTGAGTGTCCTTCCTTGATGACAGCATGTACTTCGTTTTGCCCTCATTTACCACCAGACCCATTTTAGCCGCTTCCGCTTCAATGCCAGCAAACGCATCATTGACGGCTCGCTGTGTTCGACCAATCACGTCAATGTCGTCGGCGTAAGCTAGCAATTGAGCTGACTTTTGGAAGATCGTACCTCTGGTGTTGACCTGTGAGTTACGCACGATCTTCTCCAGGATGATGTTAAAAAAGTCACATGACAGTGCGTCGCCTTGTCTAAAACCTTTTTTGACATTGAAGGTCTCGGTGAGTTCGTTCCCGACCTTGACGGAGCAGCGAGAGTTCTCCATCGTCATCCTACACAATCTGACGAGTTTGGTAGGAATGTCAAAACTAGACATGGCACTGTATAGCTCGTCTCTATGCACACTGTCATACGCGGCCTTGAAATCGACGAATAGGTGGTGAGTGTCGATTTGCATTTCTTGGGTCTTTTCTAGGATCTGCCGTAGTGTGAAGATTTGGTCGATGGTGGACTTCCCTGGCCTGAAACCACACTGATAGGGACCAATCAGGTTGTTGACAAACGGTTTCAGGCGTTCACACAATACGGCAGAGAGGATCTTGTATGCGATTTTAAGGAGACTTATCCCTCGATAGTTGGCGCAGTCGAAGGGGTCTCCTTTCTTGTGGACCGGACAGACGACGCTGAGATTCCACTCATCGGGCATGCTTTCCCCCGACCATATCTTACAGATGAGCTGGTGCATGCGCCAACCAGGTCATCCCCAGCCGCTTTGAACAGTTCTGCGGACAGTCCATCAGCTCCAGCAGCTTTATTTGACTTCAGTCTCGATATTGCTATCTTGACCTCGTCTAAGTCGTGGGGACGGAATTCTTGCCTATCGTCGTCCAAACTGGGACGAACATTCTGCCTAACAGCGAGGTTTGGGCCGTCATCACCTTTTAAAAGTCTGCAGGAATGATCTTTCCAGATTCTCAGCATCGACTGCGACTCTACTACAAGGTTTCTTCCCTTCTTTTCTGTTCGTAGAGCTCACGAGCAGCTCTCGTTGTCCGATGCAGCGTTGCCAGGTAGGCCCTCTGTTAAGCTGCATGTACCTGCCTGCATTCGTCGTCAAACCATGGGTTCCTCCTGGGTAGTGGCGTGAAACCCAGCACATCAGTGGCAGCTTCTTTGATGGCTTTTTGACAACGTTTCCATTCTTCTTCTATTGTTAGTGCAGGCAGCGTCGAACTTTGGGAGAGTTTCAGGGAGACTCGGTCGGCAAAGATCCCAGCGACCTGTTGCGATTGTAGCTTTCCGACGTCAAACCATTTCGGCCTATCTCGACTCCGTTGTTCTCTCGATATCCGGGTTCTTACCTTGGCTACAACAAGGTGATGATCCGAGTCGATGTTAGCGCCTCGGAATGTTCGGACGTCGAGAATGTTGGAGGAGTGTCTGACGTCGATCGCAACGTGATCAATCTGGTTGACGGTTGATTGATCAGGGGATCGCCAGGTTCCTTTATGGATGTTGCGATGTGGGAACCGCGTACTGCTCATAGAGAGGTTCCGCCCCGCGGCGAAGTCCAGCAGCCTGAGTCCGTTTCCGGAAGTCGTGTCGTGCAGGCTGTGTTTCCCGATGACGCCAGCAAAGATGTCCTCTTTCCCCAGCTGAGCATTGAAATCTCCTAGAACGATCTTGGTGTCATAGCTGGGGCATCGATCGTATGTTCTTTCTAGGAGATCATAGAACTCATCCTTGCTGTTGTCATCCTTCTCTTCTGTCGGGGCGTGAGCGCATATCAGGCTGATGTTCCCGAATTTAGCCTTAATGCGGATTGTCATGAGGCGTTCGCTTACGGGATCGTAGCTTAAGACTTTTTGCCTAAGTCTGCCTCGAACAACAAATCCGCATCCGAATAGGCGCTGCCTTCTCTCCCTGTAGCAGTCGCTGTAGTATATGTCGCAGTTCTTCATCTTCTTTCTGCCCGGCCCATCCCATCGCACTTCCTGGATGGCGGTGATATCTGCTTTGTAGCAGTCAAGGGCCTCCGCAAGTTGTTCGGCTGCACGTGGTCTGTTAAGGGACCTCACATTCCACGTGCATAACCGAAAATCGTAGTCCTTTATTCGTTTGCCGGGGTCGTCAACGTTGGATCCGTCCATATCCGAGGCAAGTTGTTGTTGCTGAACTCGGTTATTTTTGTGTGGTGAGGGAGTTAGCCTCACGCACAACCTACAGACTGGTAGGCCAGTCGCTGCATACATTGGTTCACCACACAACGGATGCTGTGATGGCTATCCAGGGGGCGCCACTGGGAGGCTGTATGTCAACTTGACCTATGCACGGACGAGGATAGTCTTGGCAGCTCGCCATGTTGAGCGCGATCAAGGACATTGCCTCGTGTGCATAGGCCCATGCCCCCATGCCCCCCATTTTGTAGCTTTGCCTTTCTTATTATTATTAACTCCTGTACCCCCAAGTCTCTTTCAACCCTTTGCTATATATATATATATATATCAAAGCAATTTCAATTTCAATCAAATTTGGATAATAAATATTTAAAAAAAAGCATTGTATTTATTTACATCCTTTTCACGCTTACACTGGTTGCGATTATACACCAAGTTTCGTCCGTTTTCTTCAGAAAAATAAGTAATTTCAAAGTGTGTTTGCTTCTCTAAATGATGTTAAAGATATTAATGCCGATGCAAAATTAATGTACTACAAGAGTGTATTTCATGCGATTAAAAGCTTCAATAGAGTAAATTTAGCAAGATGCGTTTTTTTTCAAAAACTTTATGCTAATACATTCTGCAATGATAGTTTTTTAAAAACAAGATTACAACTTTTGTTTCTAGAGTCATTATACCTTGCTTCTGCGTAGTATTTAAGTCCACTCAATGTGGTAGAATGCAAGAAATGCCACCTGAACAGCATTCAATATACAAAACTGTGGATTGATTATGGAGATAAAAGCATGTAATAATGAAGAAAATAAACCCTTGTAAAGTAAAACTGCTAACGATTCAGGTTCAGACTTAGACTAATTATTAAGTTAAAGTTGTTACTTTATAAATATTGTTAAGATGGGATTGCTAAGTGAATTAAGTTCGTTTTCTGATTTTGTTAATAAAAACGAACTAACGTCCTGGATTTTTATACCGTGTTATGCTTGACTGAGTTGGTAATATACTGTATATGTAAAGTGCAACAAAATTATGAGATCTTTACACATTTGGTTAACTTACCACAGACAACCCTATACATTTGTAACTTGCAAGTTTTCAGCTTCAAATTGGTACCTATTTAAACTTCGATAAAAAAATGCGGTTTAAATACGGTTGTCTGGGGTATGTGGTGAAAAGAGGGCAACCAACCCAATGTCTTCGAGTACTATTTGATCTTATGAATAATAACGTTTTTGTTATTTTTATTCCTATGGGCAGTTTAAAAGTGGTGTACCGGAAAACCGTTATTTTTTCATTCCTGGGCAAAGATTTTTAGTATTACGTTAAGCTTACCGTAAGATCAAACAAAATAACTAGTAAATGTCAACCTCCCCTATTTTTACACTCGAAAATTTATTCTTGTACTGTTTTTATTTTGGTTTGTGAACCGATTTGAACCCTAATGGGTCCCGACGTCCTTGACAACACTAATTGTATTTTATGTCATTGTCCTCCTTGTTTAAGTTTCAGTTAAATCATTGCCCAAGACTTGACCCAAGTTCTTATTCCCAATTATTGTTATTTTAACATTAAATCTCATAAGCCAGCAACAACCACATAGGTTCTGCTTGTTATATAACGCCAATAAAAATTTAAATTTACGTTTACATTAAGTCATACTTTACTCTCCAATCAATACAGAATATTTCAATAACAACTTAGAATAGGGTGAATCCTTATAAAAGTCCTTGTTGAAATACAGTTCAATTGTTTATGACCCCTACAGCAAACTGTCATACAAAAATATTAATAACTTCAATCTGTTTACAATTCGAAAAAATATTTTGAAATGGCTCAATACTTGGGGTTATTAAAAACAAAAAAAAAATTGTTGTAAAAAAATATATATATTAAAAGAAATATATACATATAAATTTTTTTCTCATGATGGGGTCACCAGTTATAGAATATACTTCAGTACCTATACCTGTAGCTACCAAATATAGACACGAATTTTTGTTCAAATAAATAAAGTCGTTTTGCAGAAGTACGACACAATCACTCCGACTCATTTTTTTTTTATTTTTATAAATTAAACAATAGGTTCGATTCCCCGGCGAAACAACTCGAATTTTTCACCGCGCAACCTCTTTCGAGTTGCTGACAACACTCAAGGAGTACTAATTTTTAATGAAAAAGCTTCTCAATCTAGCCGTTCGGATTCAGCAAAAAAATGTAGGTCCCTTCTACCCGTGAGAGAACAAAAGCACGCACAACGCCATTAGTTGTTGAAGAAGTTAGACTGGTCCTGGTCTATTAAATTAAACAATGGTTTTCAATTCTTATGATTTTAAAACTTTATTTCTTAAGATGAAAATAAACAATATATATCTCAAACCTTACATAATTTTAGTAAAATAATCTGTCTGTTGATCTTAAAAATTTATTTATTCATTTAGTTTTTGCTATTATTTTTATATCTTTCTTAATATTTTAATATTTTTTAAATTTTGTCCAAAACTGTTAATGACCGTTAAAATAGTTTTTTGGAAATAATATTGTATACTTATATTACTATGCATATTTTATAATTCTTAGCAAGATCAATTAATGAGAAATTGTTACACCACGTGTTTAAATATTCATGGGGTTCTTCGATAATTTTCTAATTTTATAGTTTCAAGTTTCATGTATACACGTACGTATATACATTATTAAAAAAGAAACCTAGCATAATTATTTAACTAAATATTTCAAATAAACCAGGCATTATTCCAAAACAAACACATGCTTGTTGGTATATTTTTATTTATATTGTGTTTTTCGTGAATATATGGGACATGTTATTAGGGTGGTCTTTTTGCAGTTTTTGGCAGACACGTCTTAATTCTGCCTACTATATTGTTTGCGAACCCATAAAAGTTAATCATACCGATATATAACGTATGCATGTACGGCTTCAGTATCATCCATTTGCCATCCTGTAACAAATACGCACAATAAATATGCAGTACTAAAATAATATATATAATAAAGATATACTATCAGCTTCCACTTTTTAATCAAAAACTTAGCTAGTATCTTCGCAGAAAAAAGTCGCTCTTTACGATGCTTTCAATAAATGGATACACATTTTTGAGCGTATATTTTTTTATAAGTGGATTAAGGTTCTAAAAATTAATTTCGAAAGTGTAATACATCCAACTCTCAATTCGAAAACTGTATTTTTGATTTACGAACATTTTTTGAAATATTCAGTGCACACATCGATTAACTCCATTTAGCAAAAAAATTTGGAAATGACAAACACTAATACACAGCTCTTTGTTTTTTAAGTTCGCATACAATATAAATGATATATACTTGTTTATATGTGTGTGAAGTTCATACGTACAAATATTACACCCAACGGTATCGCCAGTTATGTTCCGATTTATATTTCACTGGAGGAATTCATCAATTTGTGCACTGGTCGGTTCATATACATATGTACATCCATTTGCATGATTCATATGAATATTAAAATATGTATCCAAATACTTACATACATGTCTTTATACCCAATGTTCTTTTTCGAACATGTTAATGGTTTAATGAGATAATAGGGGTGGATTGAACTATATTTTCTTTCTTTCTTTCAAATACAAGGGTGTGATGCATAGATAGATACATATGCACGTACGTGTATTCCACATAAGCATATGTGCGTTATCAAATAAACTCCCCTCATGCATTTAACTACACAAATTAAATGTATTATCTAAAATACATACCACATGCGTCTTTTGTAAGCATAATTGGCGAAAAAACCAAATCGTATTTTTAGTTTTCAACGAAATAAAGTATTTCTTTTATTGCTTCGTATAAATATCGACCAAATGTAAGAAAACTAAAACAGATTTTTAACAGTCATGTACTTTGGGGGGCGGTAAGTCTATTTAGGGCCCATTTTTGTATAATTTTTTTTTTTTGGTTTATATTTCGTAAAAAATCAACACTTTTTGAAGGCACTTTAGATCGGACGTTTTGGCCCACTTTGTAATTTGTTGAGAGATTTCCTTGATAGATTTTTATTTGCCGAAACATTTGATTTCGAAATCAACGAAAATAAGTTCTTTTAAGACATCTAGTTATATTTCAAACCGTAATCGTTATTTCGAAACTGTATTTTTGAAGTCGTTATGTATTGCTTGATTGCCTTCATACCTATTGTAATGAACGGATTTGGATGTGGTTAGATACTTTTTTGGCTATTTCAAAAATTGAGAGCACATGACTATTAAATATAATATATTAACGTTTTATATTGGAAAGTACTAAGTAATCCTCTTATAATTGAACTATATGTGGAATTATGAAAAAAAAAAAAACAGTACAAAATTTGTCAATGTGAAATGATACATTTTATATGATCCCAAATTATTCCTTTAATCAATACCTAAATGTTCCAAAATACTGGTATTGTAATTGTATATACGTACATGTACACAAATGTCTTGTTTTGAATTTTATTCAGATTGACGTTGGAGTTGACTCTTAAAAATCATTTGTCAAACTAAGTTCAACTTGTTTCTCAATGTTTTTTCGGCCATGACCACAAATCCTAACGAGGCATGAACTAATTTACAAAAGAGTCGTTATTCATGAAGAAAAATATAGTGTAGGTAGTCAGATTCGAGGCCAGTTCTCAAATCCAAAATATTATTAATTCTAAGCAATATTCATATATCCAATTAAATTAAAACAAAAACTGAATTATATATTTTGCATACAAACATTTTCAATTTCATTTGCTTTATTGAAATAGTAAACAATAAACAAAATAAGTAAAATAATATAATACTACAAACATGTATACGTGCGGGTAAACAGTTTGACAATTGTTAACTTATAAAATTAACAGAATGTAAACTTTATCATAATTTTGGAAGAACACAAAAATAGAAATGAAACTAAAAAAAATATGGTTTGATGCCGACATTTCTATTCTATTGTATATTATGCATTTAGTAAAACATTTTCCAATGGTATTCGATTAAAATTGTATGCACAATACATATGATTAAAGAAATATAACAGACATAAGTTAGAAACATTACAACTCGTACTTATATGAAATACGTTATGCTTAACTTTAATTTTATTTTGTGTTTATGTATACGTTTTTATTTTACAAGTTTTGTTTTGCAAGAAGTGAACAATTTACAAAGTAAACTTAAAGCAAATATTACTTAGTTATGTAACAAAAATGTAAAATAAGATTTCCTGGTAAAATAAAGGTAGAAGGTTTGTAACATTCATGTACTTTCTGATGAATAAAATAGGCTGTTGTTTTTCCGTTTTAACGAAACTATAACATAGAATACACATTTTTATTTATTTTTTGTGACCACTAAATTTATTCTTAAATAGAGTGTCATGAATTTATAAGTATGTGTACACCTCTCCTGCATTAAATTAGTGAAATAATAATAATAAGATAACACAAAAAATATTACCTTCTTGTAGCTGAAGAAAAAATATAACATTTTGTAATTTTGACATTTTGAATTTCGTTTATTTAAGTTTTTTTTTAACTTACACCTTTCACATTCTTTCTGTTTGTCCTAAGAGAAAGTATAATTTAAGGCAGATTGGTTAAAAAATACGCTTTGCTCTGAAAATTAAAATAACAGAAAATATTATTTTACTTGGTTTTGTCTTTATAACGATCGAAATCTTTTAAAGTTAATTATTCGTCTGTATTTTAAAATTTTCAATAAATTACTTATTTCAATTTTTTTCTTTTACACTGTTTTTTTTAAATTTAATTTTTATCTTGTTTTACTTTTTCTTAAAGATAAGGCGCGAAGGTGCTTAAAATAAGCTTGTACTTTTTTCGTGATATTTTAATTTTTTATATATTTTTCCGTAGAAAATATTTTTTGTTTTGATTTTATTATAATTTTAATTTTCCGCTTTCTTACTGACCAGAAGAGAATATTCCAAATATTTCCAAACTGTTTGATTTTGTTTGTTAAGTACGTTTCAAAAATAAATTAAAAGAAATAAATGAAAAGCTGCCTGTAAATTATTAATATATGTGTTATTATTGTTTATATTTTAATAGTATCCAACTTTTTCACAACAAAGCACAACGAATGTTCACCATTGTTCTGGTCTGATATAAGTTTGAAAACGCAAAACTCTAGAGTTCTGGGAGCAATTCTAAAATACACAATTCTAAAATATACATATATATATATATATATATATATATATGTATATATACATATATATTTTCATGTATATTTTATAAGCATATTTTATATGTTTTAATTTTAATCTAATTTTGGTACTTTTAAATACGTATAGGAACATTACCGAAAGAAATATTTTGTTTACACTTATATCTAAACCATATTTGTTCTGTTTTTTTTTATAACTTTAATAATTTGAATTAAACTTAGGCAAACACCCGGTGTGCTTGTTGAAGAAGTTGATTGTCCTTCATCGTTTGCATTATATGTAAGATGTCTGTTCCCAAAAATTTTCGAAATATTCTGATATTTAAAAAAATTAATTACCTATATTAGTTGTGTACATATAAATTTAGGGACCTGTCAATTTCTTAAATAACTTTCCTTAAGGATAAGTGTAGCAGAATAACATGTTGTTTTTTGGATTAACGAGTAATTAGAGTAAGTTTTTATTTTTATTTTATACCAAACAATTTTCCAAAATTTTGTCATGTACATATTAAATGTGTATTAGAACAAATTTTAAAAACCGAGAAACAAAATATAATAAAATTACATAACTGTCATAAATTAAACCTTTTTGTTTGCGTGCATTCTGTGTTATGTTCAAATAAAGTATTTTTTTCGAAAACGAACTTCCGTTTTTTTTTCGGCTTATATTTATAAGCTTAACTTTTAAAATGCCGTTTCATTTATGTTATATACTTTCTAATTATTTTGCCTTCACAAAACCAATATAATTGTGGTTTATATTTATGTTTATGTATATCGAAAGATATCCTTTTACTTTTAAAATTATATAACTATCATTTGTTGTGGGTAATGAATTTAATAAACTGAATCACCTTTTCAATGACAAGGGAGTGAAAAATATCATATAAGGTTTTATTTGCTGGAATTCTATTTCAAAATGTTGTCTGCTTTTTATTGAAAATAAATTCACTGTATATCTTAGTTTTCGTTCAAAATTATATACACAAACGAAATAAACGCCGTTTTAATTCAAACTTACACTTCTTATAGTTGGAGCTGGAGACATAAAAAATCCCCTCTTAGGAATACAATATATTTTATGTTTTAGTAGTGGTTACTTTACATACACACTCTTTTTCATTTCGTATGTAAATTGTTTTATATTTTTGCTCAGCACTATTATTAAACAGCTGGTATCGTTTATTGTTAGAAGTATTGTACGTGTTGAGCGTTTGGGTATCCAAATATTCTGTGCGCCATATTGAATTTGTTACCTTAAAAAACTGTAGAAGTTTTCCATTTAAAAGAAAATTATCATTTGTTCTGCATTAGGTCTTTGACAGTTTGGCGATAATTTGAAAAATACATATTTACAATAATGTTCAGGAGATTTTACAAATTTTTACTTTAAGTGTTGACACACGACTAGATATATACGCATAGTCATATTTGTGTGTTTGCGAGTGTGGCGTATATATATATATATTGATGTCGTAAATTTTCGGATATGCACGTAAATAAGCTACATACTTCCATTAATGATTAGATGGTTTGTATTTTTTCCTATATCCAACACCATGAATCCAAAAATGCCAGTAAAAAACTTGAAAATGATTTCAAGTTAATAGCATACACTTATATGTATCAAATGCCTACCAGTCAAACTAAAAATCTGTATTACTTCGCTTATTTCTATTGTCTTCTTATTTATGTTATATTAAATTATGGAACTATTAAGGCTGTGAAGATGTAATTTGAAAGCGATCCCAATATATAAACTTTACTTTTGACAATATTCACATAAATATTTTTTTATATGTTTCTTGTCATGCATATTTCGATTTAATCATTTTTGTATAATTCTTTTTAACTACTCGACATTGCTTTGGTTTCTGTAATATTATATTATAAAAATATTTCTGGCACTATTGTTAAAATAATTGAATTTTTTTTATAATGATTACAAAAAAATTCAATTTTTTAAGACGTCCGAAAAAAATGTTGAAAATGTCCTTATTTGATTAGGTTTGCTTGCTGCTTGGCAAATCTCACATAAAAACATTTACGTAAATGAATGTCGTTATATTGGTTAGGTAAGATGTTATGAAGTTATAAACCTTTGTAAACATAAAAAAATATTTGGTGTTAATATCTTAAATGAAACCCTTTTGTATTAATGTGAAACAAATATAAACAAAAGATGGTTTCAAAATTGGAGATTGCATCAATGTTCAAAATAATATTTTGCACATAATAGCTTTCTCCACCCTGGTTTTAGATCCGATATACGGGAACAAATGCCCATAAATCGTCACATGACTATTGCAACTTATTTGGTAAATTGTATGATCGTGTTTCCAGGTCAAAAGTTGACTCTGGCAAACAATTAAAAGTATTTGCCGGATAACGATCACATATACATATATGTTACTCTCTATTGTAAAATATAATATAATTATTTATAAATTCATTTTTCTGTTAAATATATATGTTCTTATCGCATTTAAAAATGTGAACTGCTGACATGTGGGAAATATATGCTTTGTGTTGTGTTTCAACATAATTTAAACAGTTCATTCATTATAATTAATACTATAGATTTTTTGTTCGATTTTATATATTCGTTTGTTGCTATCAGCGGTTGCTTCTGCATAACTTCTTCATAATTACATTCTTATTCTTAAAACTGATACATAAATTTATTATTAAATATCTGATCACATTTATTGCAGTCTCTGATAATATTTATGTGAATCGATTTATTGAATTATTTACGTGATGAGAAGATTGCTTCAACAAATACTTTTACCTATAGTCATCCAATTTATAATTTATTGACAACTCATCTTTCATGTGTGCTTGCCATATTTTTAATGTCTGCGTTCTTCGTTTGCATGTTGTTCTTGTTCTGACATTTGTAAGATATCTAATTAAGTATCCTTTTCGTCGCAGGCGATTACAATTTTTTAGCGCTGATATGGGGTTCAATGACTGTGTTTTTAACCTTTGTTCATTTCTAAACTCGGCTTCAAATACTCTTTCAAAATAATCACCATTTCTCTAACTATAGTTATTAGGTAAAATGTAATTAAATATGTGTAATGACTGCCAATAATTGTTTGTACTATATGTGAGATTTTACATGTTTACCTTTTTCATACATGATTTAAAAATATTTCTTGGGCTATTGTTATGTAATTTGTGTCTAAGCAAAAAAAGTACGAGCTAGAGTAAAACTGATCAGTTTAGAATCACCATTTTTTGTCTCAAACTCCATTGTGCTTTGATCAATTTTATGAATATTTTTAGGCATTTAACCCAAAGTTATGCTACTGTAAACTGTTACATTTTGTAAGTGTTTTTATCATTTATTTTTGGTGAGCTGCACTTAGAAAGTAGATAATTCACATGCTTTAAGTGTTTGAGTTGTTATTTGGCTGAAAGAATGTCTGGATAGCTTCCAGTGCAATCTACTACCATCATGTAGATATATAATTATAGGATGCAAGTTATGTATTAAACAAACAAATAATAACTTTTGTTGTTTTTTTTTTTTACTTAATAATCAGTTTTCGTCTTTTTGGATTTGGTTTTGATTTTGGTTTGTATAAAAATATAAATGTATTATTTATTTTACGGAATGCGTTTTTATATTCTATTTTTTATCTTGCTTCTATAAAATATTATTTGGTTTTGGCATTGTACTATAAATTATCCCGGTTTTATCGAAACATTTTTCTTTTAAAGAAAAACGTCTCTTACTATTGCAACTTAATTGGTAGTTTTCTATTTTCTTAAACACAGTTGATCAATACTAATGTATTATATATTTAATATTATGAAAACTAGGTAACTGTAAAGTTAAATCCGTCAAAAAAGGATGGTTAATGTGAAAAGAAATCCACAATTGAAAATATTATATTGTCATTAATTTTTTACTTTGTTTTAGCTAGGGGTTGTATATTGCTTTTGTATAAATATTAAATACTTTAAAATTAATATTAAATATCACACTCGAGTTGCGAATGTTTCCCTGGCTATTGTTGTTGAAAAATAAATTTTCTACATATGGCAATATACACACAAATAAATGTGTACGCTCTGTTAATTTTATGTACACATATACAATATGTAAATATATACATATGTATGCATTGTGATTAATAGTACAATTATAATATTAGATCTGTAGAATTTATTATTATACAGTTGGAATATATATCAAAGAAATTTTGAATTTTTGTAAGCGCCCGAGGCACTTTCTTGAAAAGTTATCTATGTGTATTTTATATAAAAAATAAATATATTTCAGCAATAAATTCATAATTATGTATCGTAAATGAGGATGTTTCTGAATAATTTGGCGTACAGGTATGTTTAAATACTTAAATTATTCCAATGCTTCAGTGACTGTCATACCACTAAGCGACTATTTCGAGAACGTAGGTTACATCGGTGCAATTAAGTGCATCTATGTAAAACTGGTTAAATAAGTGATACAATTTTTTGACGTGTTCATACATGTTATTATATATATTCACACCATGAAACTGAACTTTAAATGTGTGAATAAAAAAGGTTAGGACTTAATTGGATTGAATTTATACATTAATGTACTTTTTTAAAAGCCCAAATGTATAGAAGTATGTATCTATTTTTTTATTTGAATTTGGTTAAAAATATTATAGTTGGTTAAACTTTTATTTATCTATGGTATCTAGGTGTGTGATCAGATTTTGTTTTTAAACTAGGATGGTTACTATAAATAATATAACTTTAATATTATTAATCTTTAATATTTAAATATTTTCTTTATATCTTAAGGACCCAAATGATTTAATCCAAACAATCAATTATGATATATACTCACATTATTGTTCATGTTTATTGAAGTTGGGATCGCGATCAAATTACGACCACAGTGTGATTATACATGTGCTGCATTCCTAACCAATGCCCAAATTTATTTTAACCTTACGTTATTCAATTATTTATAAAATTCCTTATGTACTTATTATTTATATAACTATTTGACCAAATTGTTTTTATAGAAAAACACCGATCAATATTGCTACAATATTGTAAAGTATACATTGCATTAATTTCTTATTTAAATTCTATATATATATGTACGTATGAATGCATGCTATGATAATGTTTTTGAACGGGTGTATTTGTTGTTTTTACTCTAGGTTATTGTTGATATAAAAGAGAGACATAATAGCTTTTTCCTGTTAAATGGAAAACTTTTACTAAGTCGTATATCAAGTGTCCAGTTTTTTTCTGCGATGTTGTTTTGTTTTCATGCCTATTCCATCTCACCTAAAAAACTATTGCGCTTGATTATTTCTGTTACTCCTTTTTTAAACTTATTTCAGCTCCTTTATACAACCACAATTTGTTTGTTTTTTAAGTTTTTCTAATTTTTGTTGATGCTTTTCGGGATAAGGCATTTTATTATTGGGTTCATTTATAATCAGGATAAGAACTGCAAGGTGTAAGTTTTGATGCAATGAATGCATGAGACAAACATATTTTTTTTTCTTGAAGAAAATCAGTAGTGTAAACTGTATCGCTTTTTAATACATCGTGAAAAAATATATTCTGATTCGGGCTATAGATAATGCACTATGTCCATCTTTCATACAGGATTTTAAGATTGATCGAAATTAATTCGATGGCCGCAAATAATAACCAAATATGAAAATTCTATATATTTGTTTTAAGACTGTTATGGGTTTTGAATGATTTATAATCTCGGAAGAGGGAGTAACGGTTGAACAAAAATTAAAACAGAAATTTAATTGATTTATGAATAAAGGCAATTTTGAGTTTAAAATTAAATTAAAAAAGACAATAAATATGTTGATATTATTTATGATGTAAAACAAATTAAAAGACCAATATTGTTTTGAGTTTTGTTTAAATTTTAATGTGTCTTTAATAATAAATTATACATTAAAAAATACTAAGTTGTGATCCGAATTTGGAAATACATGTGTCTTGTAAAATTAAGACTATTGTTTGTACTAAGTTATCTTATCAATAAACTTTACTTGATATCAAATAATAGTATTGCATACAAAACACAACTGTATACACATGTAACCAGGTAAAAACTTATAAAGGACATGCATTTTGTCTTCACAAATATCGATTTAAATACATTATAAGAGAATAAGTCAATAAAAAATAGTACGCAAACTAGTTCTATATTAAAATATGTAGTTAAGACTGTGCATTTTTTGTCCCGGGCAAAGATACGGCCTAATATAAATTTTGTCTACGTAAATAATCCAAAATGTTAAGGTGAATTCAATCAAATTTTCTAAAATTTTTTATCTAATTTTACAATTTTGAAAGACATTGATATATATCAATGGTAACATTCGATTATTATTGTAATTTTCCACAAAATAATGTTTGTACGATGTTTTTATTGTATCACAATATCAGTTACAATAGTCAATTTTATTTAGTTAAGAAATGTAGGACATTAGATATTTTTTGTTTATGATACATATAAATACATAATGTATATATATATACATATAAACACTATATATTTTCATATATACAATATATGTATGCATATATTCACTTTATATATATATACATTATATATGCATATATATACTGTTTACTGTTTAGCCTTGGAGTGCAGAAGAGCTAGAATTTGGAGGCTGTTTGAACTCGCTTGAAAAACGTGAACTATGACTAGAACACGGTAGTGACAAATGGTTTATTTTGCGTATATTTATGAGCACGGCCAAATTAAAGGTAATTTTTCTTGGGAAACCATTTCATGTTAACGTTCCATATGTTTCTTAATTTTAATGAAGACAAATTTTTTATTTCACCAGAAGAAATTACGGCGTTGAGCGTGGGCCATTATCAATAGCGTAGGTATCACTAGATTGAATAGTGAAAAGTACACTGGTGTCCTTGAACCAAAACTTTTGCCAGTTTTAATATAAAATAATGTGAAACAATTTTTCAGCAGAACAACGCTTGGCTCCAGCAAAGCAACCAGTCAGAATGGGACAGCTAAATATATTTTTTTCTTATAGTACCATATAGTACAATTAAAAAATTACATTTATGAAAAGGTAAAATGTTATTTTATATTCTTTCAAAATGGTAACGTAGTTTTTCGACAACTTTAAATTAAGTTCCTTAAGTTGACACTTTAAGAGTGTACAATGGATTCTTTTTTCAGAGACTCAATTTCTTTTTTTTTTTTACTAATTTTATTCATTTTATCCATTTCATTTACTATGAAAATGAGAAGCATGTCTTTCAAGATGATGAACTGAATATTTTATTATATCGTTCACGAAATACTTTGTAATCTTATTATCATCGCATACTCCACTTATCATCGCACACTCCACTGTGACGACGAAATAATGTCTATCACAAGGAACTAAAAAAACTGGTAGGAGCTGTAATTTCTTAAAACTTGCATGCTAGAAGCTTTTGCGCAGACATAAACAAATCGCTGCACTGTTTTATGCCATACGTAATCAATATTGCTACAATATTGTGAATTTTATGTATAATTTTCGGCATAAGAAATAATTATACTTCGGCTTGTGCAGAATTAATTGGATATTAAAGTCAATGTTACGATAGCTATGACTGAAAGACATACTTAAAAAAAAGTATGGTTAACATAGAACTATCTAAAATGTAGATTTATCAATACATTTTATACATAAATATTTGTTTTACTTTGAAGCAATAATAATGCGTCATGCCTATTGTTGCTTTTCAAAAAGAGCGAAGTGTAAACCTGCGAACATAAACCTTATAGGTTTAAAGTTCGAATTCCACTAAGGGACTGACTAATTCGTTATGAATCCAGAAAGTAATGTTACGATTTTTGTGCAAAGTTGCTAAATATAATACGTTATATTATAAATGAGTATTTATATATATTTATATATATTTCATTTATATATATTTCATGTTTTATTTGATCAGAAACAGAATCGAGTGAAACTTGTTTCAAAATTATTTACACTCGCTTAAAATTCGTCATCTTAAATTAAGATTGCACATGTGGTATGTATATAAAACATCATATGTAACACTCCGCAGAGTACATTACATATTAATTAAGCCAAAAAAAACATGCAGGATGCAAAATAAAATAACATTAAATTTAGAACTGAGCATGAAATTTCCCCTTATATGAACATATGGGGAAAATTTTTTTAAGGTGGTAGCTGTCATTTATTAACTATTTCATATAAAAACCGTTAATTCGCATTCTATGCCCTTTCTCAACAATAACAGATATTTGCGCTACACAGAATAGAATTGTATGCAATATGCAATGAAAAAAATAAAATCTGAGAAATCCCAATATTTAAACTATGTCAGATTTGTGTGAATTCTGTTTAAAAAAATAATATAATTAATTAAATGCTACACAAAACAAAACAATTTTTGAAGTCATTTAATATAAACCAAAGTAAAACAAATAAAACCAATGTTTGTTCTCAATATATTATAAGCTATTCATATGCTAAGCCGTTTTTTAATATTTTAGTTAAGTCTATATACAGTTTTAAACAAGTGTTATCAATAATTAAATTAATATAATAGTTGAGCTAAATCAAATTTAATAAATAAATAAATAGAATAAAAAAACGGAACAGTTAATCATTGGAGTGAAATTTTAGCTTTAATGCGAATTATTCCATATTCATTTGCATTGAAATTCAATACTAATTGCCACTTAATTATTTTTTTATACTAAAATTATCTGTATATAAATTTGGTCTATACATTTGTGCCATGTATGCATACGAGTAGTTTTTTATAAAAAAAAACAAAAATAATTTGGAATGGCATATACTGCATATATTATATATACATATATTAATATACGCATATATATATGCGTATATAATATATATATTTAATAACTGATGTGACTGATAATTTTATTTTTAGATCAATAAGAATTCCAGCAAAACAAGGTATTAAAGAAATTATGAAACCAGTACAATAATAATTCTACTGCCCTTTTGTAAAAATGTTGCAACACAGTTTACACTTAAATAATATTACGAGTGTGCCTTTTAATTTACTTAAGTTATTGTAATTTTTTTTAGGAGTTCGATGGGACTATATTTTAAATGAAGAAATTAAAAACGTTTATAACTTTTCTGTGGTAATTGTTGATAAATTTGTTCGCATGTCGTGTAACCCGTTTGTATATTTTTATTAAATGCTTATCTTTGGCAAGTAACAATCAAAACAAATCTCCTTAAAAGAAGAGAGAGAAAAACCAAACAAAAGATTGTGTTTTTCCCATTTCCTTTTCAATCAATTAAAATTTCGTTATTATTTTTAATTTCGAATTCATTATTAAATTTGTGAGCATTTAATAATTTTCGTAGTATATTTTTTTTTTCTAAATTTGCCATCTTAATTTAATTTTTTGTTTTTGAAATAAAGGCCTAAACGCGAGTATATCGTCAATTTAATTACAGTCGCTTACCAAACTTAAGCTGATATTATCGTTTTCCCTATTTTTATTTATATATATCTTTCTTAACTTTTGTTTATATATTTTTGGACGTAAGCACACTACATTTTTTATAGGAACCACAAACGTTGTTGATTTCAATGTTTCTTTCCTTTAAGTCTGAAAAGGATTTTTTTTATTATTTCCTTAGTATTTTTGATGTTTTTGTTTTACAAATTTATCACTTTACACATACAAGTTGCGTTTGTAGGTTATAAAATTTGTTGTCAACATTGTTATATCTTATCATTCAGAAGTAAAGCAAAATAATATAACTTTATTCCAATTGTTCCAAAAAATTTGGTGACTTAAAATATTCCGGTACAGGATCATCCATTCGCGATATTATTTTGTATATTGATTTTTTCCATGATTGTTCAGTGTCCTTTCCGCCTTGAATTGCTCTAAAGAACTCACGCAAAGTTTGTTCAACAACAAATCGGAAATTTGATGGTACCTGAAATTTTAGATATAATTTATATGTACTATATGTATAATTTATATGTATTTTTATATTTTGTGTATATGTATATCTTCTGTATATATACATTTACACCTCTATATATATTTATACCTCTATGTGGTTATTGCGGTTGTAGTGAAGATTTAGGACACGATAAAGTTCACTATCTCCACCAACATGTAGATCATCCCCATTTTTAATACCCTCCGTGACAGCTTGGCGAGCATATTTCTCCATTTGGATATAGTAAAATTCCCTATGTAACGAAAAATAATTTTATTGAACTTATTTTAACGGAAATATTGCAAAACTATTAAGTAATTTTGAACATCAGGCAGAATTCCTAAATATAAATATTAAACTTGTTTCTTCTTACTGTTATTTATTTTGATCTATGGCACCAGAAACTTTTCTCCCAACCCAGTACTTTGCGATATCTTTAAAAATGAGCATAGCACAACATTCACTTTTGCGCGCCTATCTCAATTCTCCTTTTTGTGCGTTTATCTTTTTAACACCCAACCAGGCAATGAGGTAAAAGTAGTAAGCTGCAAAGTTTCTATACCGAAATTTAATTGGAGAAAATCAACAATTAAAGGATATAATTGGCACATTTGAAGAGCTGCGTGAAAACATTACAGCGTCTTGCGATAACCGAATTGAAAACGAAGTCAAAAGGAAGTACAGCCACACCACACAAAAAATTTAGTGGAATCAATGCCTAGGCGCCTCAGAGAGGTACTACAGGGAACAGATTATCCAACAAGTTACTAGGTACAAAAATACCTTTTCTGTACTCTAAAGATCTTGTACAGAGGGTTTTGCGTGTGTTTTTTATTAGTTCTTAGAAAATACTTTTTTAACATTTTTTCATGAAAATTAAATTAAATATTAAAGCTTATAAGTAAGCAGAATGCTTAACGTAAATTTTAAATTAAACAAAAATGAACTCAATACATACTATACTTACTGAATTATTTACGTTCGAATTTAGTATTTATCTGTTTTTTTCTTTGTACGCAGATTTATGCTTTGATCATGGAAACACAACATCTATAGAGTGTTACATTAGGTAATAATCAAATGGCCAAGAATTTGGTCTACCTCGAAATAGGGACAACATTTATAGTACCGAAATTAGACTCATACTGACTCTTATCAACAGCGGTTGATAAGAGTCATTATTAAGACCCGACTTAAGAAGCATGCTTTTTCGAACATGCTGGATTTTAGCATCCAAGTCTTGCTCTTAAGCTCGAAATGAAAAAGGATGGCAGGCTTATATAGAGTGCGAATATAACACTGTTCCGCCTCGCATAATTTATGAATCGCAAGCGCATCTCTTGAGATATCTCGTAAGTGAAAATAAACCTAAAACAATGTAGTGTGTTGGTGCGAGACAGTGGCAGTTAGAGAATCATGTTGGTTGAGGCTATAGTAAATTACGGAGTGCAGTGCCTCTCTTACAAAATGAAGAACATACGAGTAAATGAATAAACACGAACTTCCTTGAAATCTGAACGCTAATTCAAATACAAACAGTTGGCTTAGCATTAATTGCACTTATTGGTTTTACTTACAGACAGGCGTATAATAAGGGTTATGTATATGTGTATGTGAGACCCAATACTCAGATTGTGTACATTTGATTCCGAGTTGCTTCTGTTGGCAGGGAATTTTTATTTATTCATATATTTCATATTTGTAAATTGATTGTTTGAAATTGTATTGAAACTTTAAAGGACACAATCTGACATTGATTGTGTCTTTTTGTCAGCCGCAAGTTCCACATCGTGATATAATATATGATACATACAAAAACAAACAAAGCAAAGTGATACTTACAGTGAAACCATTAACAAAGTAGCAAAATTACGTAGTCAGAAAAGACAACATAACTCCCTAAGAGAACACAACTTAAAGCATAACGTAGGCCACCCCAAACCCATGTTCGCACTTAGGAAGCATGACACTTTATGCAAGGGGTTAAGATGGAGAAGAGGTTATGAAGTACTACAATTTCCTGAATTGTTCATCGTAAGTGCTGACTACTTAAGTGTTACAGGTTTAGAAAACATAAGGTTAGCTAATTAGAGACTATATGTTGGCTCTGTTAAAGGGAACAGCCTTTTTATTTTCTGCAATCTTTTAATTATAATTTATAATTTATTTGCTTACATGGCTCTTACGTGTCTACCGAAACATGATTTTCACATTTGAGTTCGTAATATATTAAGTAATGTAACAAAATGTTTCTGAGAGAAGTAATTATAAGCAAAACAAAATATCAAATAAACGCAAATTATTCTGTACATACACCTTGATATGCAAGTGTTCTTTATGGGCTTACTTAAAATTATATCCTTCTACCTATTTCTACCACGTTAAGAATATGTTAGTTCTTACTTCTAAGGATAAATAAAGCGTTAACCGCGAATCAAATCAAAAAAGCTAGATTATAAAAAATGGTACTGGTTTAGACTGGGAGCGATACTTTTTTGTAGTAAGTTCGCGGTTTCTGGGATTCCAACATGTCAAATTGTCGAAATTTACCTAGTAGCGTGGACAATTGGCACAAAATGATCAATTTACACGTATGAAATGCGGATTCGAAGAAGCAGATACCGTAATACAGAATCCAGAATTGAAGGCCAAATATGCTGAGAAATTTCTACCAAATATTTAAAAATTTTTTTGTTTCGATCTAGGTGAATGATTTAACTGTTTGCAATTCATATCCGCATTTATACCGAGAAATAACTAAAATTTTTATTTTTCAGGCTAGGGCTCAGATTTTCTTCATTTGTACTTATATATCGTCTCGGTTTCTCGTTGATTCCTTAAAATAATTTACAGGTTTGAACAACTATGATTTATACCATTGTGTTAATAAATGTCGATTTCTGAATTAGAGGCGTTTGATCAAGGAAATGATAGTCTATGCGATAAAAATGTAAACGTGCAAGTATAAAAAATTAAATACCTGAAAAATGCTTTAGATTGTCTCAGGTAAAGATTTTGGAAAACACAGCACCGAGCAAATAAATTAAACAAATTAAAAAAAGTTAATCAATTAACATTCGATCTTGTCTGCTAGTGTTCGATTCGGAACACTTGCAGCTGTAAAGGTGCCGTCCCAACAGAGGCACGATCTTCCAAAAGTCCGTTCAACTGCTAGCTGACGCCAACGACATTGACGTGATTGAACGAACATAGGCAGCAGAAATTTCGATGTAGTCGGGGACTTTGTCTACCTCGGCTCTGCGGTAAAGAGGGACAACATCAGTACAGAAATCAAACGCAGAATCAATCTTGCCAATCTCTGCTTTAGCCCTTAGTCTGTTTGAGAGAAAAGCTCTGTGTTCAATTTTCGGTCCTGTTTGCGTTAATGGCGTTTAAGGCGAAGATTCAACGACGAACTTTATATGCTGTACGGCAGCATGCGCCTGGTCAAGCATATTTGGCTGAACCATGCAGAGCGTATGGACACCACTGCTCCGGTCCGAAAAGTTGAATCCTAACCATTTTAAAAACACAGCAGAGCACAATCAGGGCTGAGATGCCACAGGTGGAGAAGGACCTCAATTAACTTGGAGTGCGCAATTGAGGGTAGATTGCGATGCATTGTATAACAACATGTGCTCCATGAATCATCGTTTCACCCACAAAAAATAACTTTTCGTGCCGACAATTTTTGCCCCGAATTAGAATATATGAACTTGAATCACTAATAGTTTCAGCAAGATGTCAACAGGATGGTGAACTATGCCGCACATCATACTTTTCAATCGATTTATATAGAATGAGTGTTGTGAGCGTGTTATTTGATAAAATGCGTTACTTGATTATGCGCCTTACCGATTTAAGGCAGTTTGACTATTTTTGAGCTACGTTAAGTCATTGGTCTAATCCAACAAGCCGACGACGTTGGAAAATCTCAGGGCCAATATTGAATGCGTGGTAGGAATGTACTTGGCACGTAATTTCCTTATTATTTATTTTATTTTAACAATGCAGTAATCTGATTTTGAATAAATAAACATATGTATATACAAATATAAATTCAAATCGATTCGAAAGCAATTGCATACTTTCGTTTTGATGTTCATCATAAAATATGTTTGTAACTACTATAGTATAATCATAACAAGTAGCACTCAAATATCTGATCAGCTGGAACAAAGGCTTTGCAGCTTAGTCTCGGTCTTTCCGTCGATATTTCGAAAGAATTTTATATTTCGACCATTATATTCTTCTTTAGGTTTTCAAACAGAAAAGACTATTAAGAGCAAATGCATGAATTTACTTTGATACTACGAACACACTTGGCGTTGGATAATATGTGTTTCGAATTATACGCAACATTAGATGTCTATGTTACCAAGTACTTGCCAAGTACAGCTCAACTATATTCAGCTTCTAGTTAATTTTTTCACAATTTATTTCAAGAACTTGTAACTGCTGCTCAAATTCTGGTAATTTGCTTTTATTTGTTAAGATTACTGATTAAGAAATTCAAAATTTTTGAGAAGTACTTGACGGAAATATGACTTACTACTAATTGACCAAATACTGCTTTTGTATTTTTATTTAAGACCAAAGTACTTTAATAGAATCAGTACCAGATTCAGACGGTCAAGTATAAAGATACAGCTATTAGTACTTGTGCTTGAGTTTATGCAGTCATTGTATAAATAATATATACTGGGTTCATCCCCGAGTAAACAACGAAGGTCCCCTCTACTCGTGAGAGAACAGTAGCACGAACAACACGAGTAGTTGCTGTGGAATCTAAGCTATGGTAACTTGTATGCTGTAGTGCCACTTAATTAATATTATAATTAAAATAGTACTTTTTGTTTATGTACGTACATACATTGTTTAAAATTTTTAATTGATAATATTAAAAACGGTTATTTAAATTTTAAATGATGCTTCTTCTGAATTTCAAAGTTAAATTGTAAAAGCATCTCATTGTGAATTTATATTTGTAAGTTAAAAACAAATCAAACATCATAAGCAAAAAATTTAAACTGAAACTGAATTGATACTTTTATATTTAATAAGCAAGATTACAAGCGAGATACATTAAGTAATTATTTTTACATTATTATTATTCATCCCCATACTATTGTATATACAATATAAAATAAGAAAGATATTTAATTGTTCAACCATTCAAATATACTATTTGAAATTATCTGGTCTGCAATAACATTAGGTGATTTTGACTTGTAAATACACATACCCAAGACCTTTTTAAAATGTTGTTTTCTTTTTTTCTCATAGTCAAGGTGTCGATGCGAAATGAAACTAGATGTTAAAGTATATAAAAAAATGTATTGTATGTTCATATAAAAAACCCGTTCATTTTACAAAGTGAACGTAACCTAAGATTTCTTCGTTGACAAATAAATGTGTTTTAAAAATAAAATTTCTGACAATCTGAGATTAACGAGGCCTACATAACATATATCTCGAGAGAATAAACAGTTTAATAATACATATATGTATATATACGATGTATGTATGACATATGCATGCTGCCGACTCTGAAAAGGTATTCAAAATTGAGATTTTCTCACAATAGGCACCTTTTCATGCAGAAGCATTTTCCCTTCTTTTAATCGTATGTACCTGCATGTACTCATTTTGCCGTAGCAATACAGAGGGTTTAACTTTAACAAAGTCATGCAGGAATAACTAACATCTGCCTGTTTGGAACTATAAGTATAGTTTCTTAAGGGTGAATATAATTGAAAGATTTTTTGTATACCTGACTGCGGTATAACACACAACGCAGCTGTCTGCTGAAAACTCGGACTTTTAATTACCTTTTCGTCATCCATAGGTATCCTTTAATAAACATGGATAACATTTATTTATTTTATGATACAGGAGAATTTGTAACCTTTTTGCATTTGATATTTTCCCGAGCAATTGATTTCATTATAAGGCTTAAGTTATATATGAACTTATGTATATTGCATTGTAATATAAACACGTAATAAAGACGTATAACTAAATACGAAGTACGTTGAAAATAATACAGTAAGAAAAAGGGGAAATTGTGATGTATGCCAATAAGTTACATGAATATTTATTTCATCAAAAATCATCCATTTTCGAATCATAATCGAAAAAAAAGATTTGGCTCAATACATTTAACTTTTTTTTGTTTATATTTTTGTGTTGCCATATCGTACATATGCACATAACGTAAAATATTATATACTACCCCTGGCAATTTTTATAGTATAATAGAAATACACAATTATACATAGTAGGGCACGGTGTGATCCAAACTTTTAATACGTTTTGTATTGTCTGTACATATGTTATGATACGTACATATGATATGAAGAGGTTACCCAAAATATTATTTTAGTACAGAAATTGTTGTGAAAATTGTCAAATAATTACCAACACTTACCAATTACCTAGATGCGTGGGCATTTAAATTACATAAATAGGCCATATTTAACATGAATATCTGAACTCTAAACGACTCGATATACTTTTAAGTCGCATTGCCACTAAATGGTACATGTATAAGTATCTTATTGACTACTTACGTTAAAAAACCAAATTTGATGTTATTCAATACTACAACATGCATGTACATAATGAGCTACTTTTCCTCAAAAAGGGCTGTGACGATAAAATCGAGTCATGTTGAAAGAATTTTAATGAACACGACGAAGAAAATGTCTTAGAAAACACTTTTAGGCAGAATATACGAAAAGATATATGAAGGTTCAATAAAAATAATTTAAATACAATAAATGTGAAAATAAGGATTATATGTGTTAAACTACCGTAACACGGAATTACAAGAATTTTAATGTATGTACTATTATCAGATTTCTCTCGAGAAATCTTGCTTATTATGTTTGTGTTTTACGTAAGTAACTTTGAATATTGGTAATTGTTAATTATACGTATAATAATAATAATTATTATTATTATAACAATAATAATAATAATAATAATAATAATAATAATAATAATAATAATAATAATAATAATAATAACAATAATAATAATAATAATAATAATACTAATAATAATAATAGTAAAAATAATAATAATAGTAATAATAATAATAATAATAATATTAGTAATAATAATAATAATAATAATAATAATAATAATAATAATAATAATAATAATAATAATAGTAATAATAATAATAATAATAATAATAATAATAATAATAATAATAATAATAATAATAATAATAATAATAATAAAAATAATAATAAAAATAATAATAATATTAATAATAATAACTATAATAATGAACAATTTTCTCATTGCTGTGCGTTTAGTAGAGGACTAAGGAGACAGCCCTTATGTGTGTTAAAAATGTAGTTAGACATCTTTGAATTTGATATGTAACATTCAGCTATAGTTCTGACCTGTGATAGGAAAACCATCACTATGGCAATTTGAATATCAGAAATCCTTACGAGGCCTTGTACAATGAGGCCCGCCCGAAACATTCCTCTATATGAATACAAAAAGCCTTAAATATAATCCAATATCTTTGTAATTATAAATACTGACACTGGGCGTGGATTCCTTTTCTGAATTTGGTCGATCTCGCTGTAACCCGAACATTTTTCAAATTAAAAAATTATCGACATTAAAAAACTGGATTTGTGTTCTATGCGAAACTGGAACCTGATGAGTTCTCTAAAAATTTTCATTTACTTCCATTTAACAATTTGAGGCCCAAAAGTATTTTGTTGGCTTGCTCGGAAGAGGGACAAGAAATCAGAAATTCTATTAATCTCACTTTACCAAGAAATGTTCCCATACAGCCACAAATGATACGTTTTTCATAAGGTACTTAAGTCTGGGACATAGACATATTTACATTATGTTCATGAGAAATGAAAACAAGAAGAAAGACCTCGCCATCACTGATAAACTGCGATGACAGCATTCTAAAAAATATGTATTTAGATGCATGTAAGTATATATAAAATGCATTAAAGTTGTTACCTAAGATTATGAAAATCTGTCACATATAATTTTTTAAATATTATATTATATATAATAATAATTAATTATAAATAATATTATATTATATATTTCTCTACAAAGAAAACTACTCTGCATATTCAATAAGTAAGCAAAAACTAAAACGCACATTAAAATATACCTAAATTACCTCAAAATACTCATTTAGGATCAGGCATATATTTTTTGATCAGCATTTCAAGCAGTCAAGCTAGTTCATAAAGTGCGTTCTAATCGAATCGAATGGAATCGAATGAAGAGTGTTCAACACAAACAACTTTTCTCTGTGAAATTGATGGTTATTGATATATATACCACTTTGACCTTAGGTTTAGGAAAATTGTTAATGCAGTCAGTCTGTCAATTTGCTTCGTTTTCCAATTGAAAATGTGAATACAATTTTGGAATTATAAAGCGAAGCTCTGACATCAGAGAGATTAGAGATTTTTATACTGGATTTGCTATAGTATAATTCCACCGTTCCCGCTTACCATCTGGCCCTTTTAATTTTAGACGAAACAAATGTTAGATTTGTGTAAAAGATATAGTATATATAGTATATGCACATATACAGCTTTATTGGTATCGCCTAAGTTATTATAATATTCTATTCTATCAGATTATATCACGAAATAGTAGTAAGATATCAACTACGATTTAAGAACAACGAATTACAACAGCCTTAGCATTTATATTTTTTTTTAATTAAAAAAAAAAAAACTAACACATCATTTACAAAAAAACGACGTCACATTTGCTTATTCACGGTTAGAAGTGTTATAAAGAAATATGGGATCACGGGATTAACTAATTGTAAGTAAAATAAATATAGTTTGTCTATGACAAAGCTTCTCAAATCTCGCCGTTCAGAGTCGATAAGAAAATGTAGGCCCCATCTGCACGTGAAAGAAAAGAAGAAGTAGCAGGCACAAAACGAGTAGGCCTGTAGAAGCTATGTCTTGACATCACTTGTTTCGATACAACCCTAAAGGAACTCTATAAAATATGAATTCCATTAATTAAACAGTTATTAATGCACGTCTAGCTGGCGGCAAGTTAATTTTCAGTGGTAATATAAATACCTACGCTAGTAAAAACGTACAAAATTTTTTTAAAACTGTATATAAAAATGTCCGACATATGTGTATAGAAATCCTTATAGCATAAAAGTGCTTTATTAATTATCACGTCAATAAAAAAAAATTGAGTTTGGGATTGGGTATTTGTGATAAGAATTAACATTATAAGTTTTAATATAAATTTAAGTAATATGTTGAATAGGAACTACGAATTTATGCACTTACCGGAAATTTGAGAACCATTTAACCAATTGTGCTGTATTGTTCTTGTTGAACTTGATGTCTGGGAAATACATTTTAAGAACAGCAGAACTAGGATATCGCACCCAAAAAAACATTAGCTTCGCCTTGCGCAGGTGCATTGGTGTGAGTGTCGACGAGTGCAATGGAGTTAAGGAATCTGATTTTCTGTGTTTGATACGAATATATAAAAATATTTGCTTAGCATTAATTTATAAAATATTATTATTATCAATATACACGTGTCTTTATATATATACAAATTAAAAATATTTAGCTTAAGTGTATATAAAAACATTTATTTTCTTAAACTCAACTCATAAATACATTTTTTATCTACAGGCTTGTGAAATCAGCATTTTCGTATGCCTTCATTTTTAAGATAGTTTCCATAAAACGTTTCATGTAAGACATGTGTGAATATTTTATTGTTTCAATGTCGTATATACATATGTGTACACGACGCGACACATACGATACATTAAATCAAATAAATTTTCTTCTTTAAAATTCCTCTAATAATTTACGAAAAATTGCCGTTTATGCTAGTTTTTTATGCTGAATTATGTAAATAAATAAGGAAGTCAGTTTCAGCATTTATTTCCTAATGTTCTTTAAAACTGATGGTGTTCAAAATTCGAATAACGGCATTTTTTTCGTTTTTTATTAATTTACGCAAAATAATTTTTGGCGGAAGTGGGAAAAGGACATTTGTGTCTACTTGTCAAATCGAGATTTTGGAAGGCAATTCCGTTGTATTTTAAAATAGTGTGATGTATTTTGTCTTATTATCATTCATACGGGTGCAACTTCCACATTTTAAATATAAACCCAAACAATAAATGTTTGGTGAATTACATTCAGTTCTAACGTTCAATAAGTCTTACCTCCGGCTGTTATATGAAGCCTACAAGACTTCATAACCCTCTATCACTATGTAAAATACGAATTAAACATGTTTAGGATTTATTTGAAATGAGTTCGCTACTACAAAAAGAAGAGCAAAGCTATGCTTAACACTGATTGTTAAAATTATCCCATATGTACGAGCCCTGTTCAAAAAATAAGGTACATTTTAACTTAACTCAGAAAACATTTATTTATTTATCAATAACTATGTAGTACCCCATAGATATAATAACTTGTGTCAGCGTTTTGTCCAATCCTCAAAACGGTTCTGTTATGGGTTTTTTGGCATGGTCTTGAGCTCTCTCTTATCAATTCGGTTTGTAACTCCTTAATCGTCGCAAAACACAAATCTTCTTTGGGAACAGGACGTAGTCGCAATGGACCGAATCTTGTGAATACAGTGACTGAGACTGATAACGGTGTTGTTTTTGGTCGAAGAACCATCTTTGCTGCCACACGGTTCATGCCCAAAAAATTGCATGGCATGAGCCAAACGATATGCAAACGTTTTCAACAACTTCTCTTCGACGATTCTCCATAACAATTTTTTTCGCTTTCTCGACATTTTCATCAGTTGTTGATGTTCTGGGGCGTCCAGGGCGAGCGTAGTCATTCACATCTTCTCCACCTTCTTTAAAAGGCCTGTACCACTGGTAAATTTTTTTTTGACTCAGAGTAAAAAAATACATCTAACTTCTATGCTTCTCACAAACAAAAAAATATGCTTTACATGTAACTGAGACTGTAAACATATGTTCGGGACGAGATATATGATAATTGGATGTACGCGAAATTTGAAAATTTACATTATTTTTTGAACAGATTTCGTATCTTATCTTATCTTATGCACTTTCATATGTAAAAATATGGTATTTGTTTGAGTAATGGGTAGTTGTGGCAGTGTGTCACATACGCGAACGGAATGAAAAGAAGCTCAATCTATGTATATTTCCTTAATTTTGAGAATATTTTATTTATTGCAATATTTGTGAAGCGTAAGAGCGACTGCATTTTCAAAAAATGAGTTTCTTAAAAGCTTTTCCGTAAAAAATAAGTGTAAGTGTAATTTACGACAGTATTTTATCAGATAACTGTTTTTTTTTTCTAAGAAATCAATCGCCAAAAAGTGTTAAATAACCCAAAAATCGCGTGTACAAAACGGATTTCTTATTTCGATAGAAACCATATTATTTGGAGAAAGCTAGTTGACATTTATATACAAAAAACAAGGCTGGAAACATAACATTGAAGTTTTAAATTGGGGGCGTATAGCGGTATCTGATGATAGCAATTGTATGTTTACATGATTTCAACATTATGAGCGTCAAATCTAAAATCATAACATGAGCTCGAAATTGTACCATATAACATTACAGGCGTTTTTTTTATTTGTATTCATACCATCCCGACCATATCATTGCCATAATTAAGCAGAAAGGATAATGCGATGTATTAATTTTTTAATATAATAGGAGTTCGGAATTTTCCCTTTCTGTACTTCTGGGTGCATTATCCAATCAAGACAATATAATGTAATGAAATAATGTTCAAAGAAACTATATCTAAAATTCATGTATATTCTTCCTTTATGTTTATGAATGAAAATTATGAAAAGCAATGCTGACACTCAATGCGAAATAATATACCTACAAAGCCATACAAGGAGACATGGTACACTGAACAGAGTACGAACGACTGACAGCTAGCATTTTTCTCATGGTTCACTTATCTGGCAAAGGTGTATGTAAACAATTTTGAAAATTTAAAACAACCTGACAAAACGTGAGAGGTAACCGTGTCAACTGAAATGATGCTTACATTTTATATTTTTTCTTATATATTAAAGAGCATGTTCTATAAATTCAAATCACTCAAGGTTTGACTAAATATTATAAATAAACAAATTGTTCAAATTGAGAGTAAAGTTGAACTTCGTACGAACATTGAAATGTTTTAACAGAATTGACCTCAGCAGGATATGTGCTACAGTTTATCTGTAAGAAATTAAATGCTTTGTAGTTGTTGCGATAACTACTAACTTTGATTTGATCTGATCACACACACACACACACGTGTATATATTATACTATATATATGCATAACAATATATATCTATATATAAAGGGAAAAGTAAATGATTTTTAAAAAGATATGTTTTAAGAAACTTACATCATTTGCTGTTTCAAAAAGGATATGGTAGGTTGAATCCCATCGAATTGCATTTCAGCTGAATTACAATCTGAATTACGATCTTGAGCATCCATAGCTGCACGCAAGTGGGCACTATAGTCAGGAGAGTTGCCATGATGAGCTGCGGCTAAGAGTGCGGGATGTAACATTGTTGGTGGATGTGGCAATGGAGGAGATTCCCTAGCATCCATAATGCTTCCAAGACCGGGTGGACTAGACGACATTTTCATATGATGCATTTGTGCTGAAGTGGGAGGTGCATGAGATCCTCCGTGTGGCCCATGCGGACCATGATGGGGGTTAAAAAAAGGACTATAAGGTGAAAATACTTGGGATTCGTGCAACGAAGGGTTTGGAATTGCCACAGATGTTGGTAGTGATACTGGCATTATTGGTGGTGGTGGTGGGTATTGACTTGATCGGGGTGATGGACTCTGCGTGGGTGTTGTGTTTGTTTGCAGCGAGCTATTATTATTACAAGTACTGACTGGTGTCTGGATCGAAAACTTATTATGCTGCACAGTTGAATTTTGTCCATGATTTGAGTCCAATGATATATTCTGACCACTAGGTGATGGAGCAATTACCCCGTCCTGTGCTAAAATACGGCTCACGGTTCTTGGCGTAATACGAGTGTCTGTAACCTTGTGGCGTTTCTTTTTTGGTGTTACAACAAGACTAAGGGCCTCATTCTGCTCCATATTTTGATCTCTTGACTCCGGTATACAAAATGGATTCATTTGATTTGTGTGTGATCCACTTGCGTTACCTCCCAAACCGGTGATAGAATTATATAGAGCAGCTGCGGCTACTGGATTCATTGCATGGGGCGCCTTTGGTGTCTGAAAAATTGCTGTTGAGGGCGAAGGACGTATTTGTGGCGTTATATTGTGTGTATTACTAGTACTATTATTATCGGTTTGACTTTGAGGTCCAGTCATGGCGGTAGCATGATGTATCTGCATACCCATACCAGTAGGTGATGCGAATACCACATTGCTACCGTTCATTCGTGGTCCACTAACAAGGTTATTAGAGCTACTACTCCCATTCCCATTAGCATTTGAAATTTGATTTGAAAGCAATGAATTAGAAGTATTACTGTTAGAAGTACTATTGCAAAGACTACTTGTGGCCATTGTTTGACTTTTAGTTGAATTTAGAAGAACACCTTTACCTGATTGATTGCCAGTTGCACTATGGCCAGTTATATTTAATATTGATCCAACAGATATTGTGTTAGATGCGGATTGATCTAATACTTTTGTTCGAGGGGATTTCCTATCCAGGATTTGTGATGCCATTAAAAGGTCTTTGTTTAGTTGCTCTGCAGCCGCTGCTACTGATTGGGATTGTTTGTTAAATAGCCTACGTTGGTGAACAAATCGTGTTACAATTGTATCCACTAATGCTGACAAGGATGTAGTAATTTCCGACTTTAAAACATCAGCTAGTCCTTCTAGATCTGAACCAGACATTCGTACCATTGATGACGAATGTGCACGTAACATGTTGAACTTCTCAGATATTTCAGACTTTATCGATGATTGCATAGATGGATTTAAATGAGGTGACCGTTGTTGTTGGGATCGTTGTGTTTGGGATGTCGTTGAATGATTAGTTGAAACAGAATTAGAAAGCACTCCCATTTGTCTTGCACCAATTGGTGACTGTTGATGGTGTTGTTGTTGAAGATGATTGATGTGCTGTTGTCTTTGCTGCTGCAATTTTAGATCCTTTTCTCGTTGGTTGATTTCTTCTTGTTCCTGTTCAAAGCGCCTTTGATCTTCCTGTTGCTGTTGCTTCTGTTGCTGCGTTTTCTGTTGTTGTTGTTGTTGCTGTGTTATGGATTGACTCTGTTGCTGCTTTTGTTGTTGTTGTTGATGTTGTCTTTCATGTTGTTCACAAGCTTCTTTTGCCATACGTGCTTCTTGTTCTAATATGAACTGTTGGCCCAAGTACATTGCTGCAGCGTTGCTGATCGCAGAATTTGGCATATTTGAATTCGAATGGTCTCCAGGAACATTAGAAATATCTTGAAGTAATGGAAGTTGTTGAGAAAAAGGGTGTAGTTGGGAATGTCGCCCAATCGAATTATGTAGCTTCGAAGTCATCATTTTGCTCATCATCTGCGATAACATGTGGGGTGTGTTTCCAACTGTAGTTCCTATACTGACAAGTTTATTCTCCTTTACTGGAAATAATGGGGGAGATGTAGATGTCACACTTTGATTTTTCATTTGCGTTGACTCTGTCAACGACACTGTTGGTGATATGTCACCAGGGTTATCATCCTGTTCTAAACTATCACTTGCAGTATCATCAATTTCTTGACACTCCGACTCTTGCTCCATTCGTGAACACAATTGCACATATTTTTGTTGCATTTCCGCAAGTTGCTCTTGCATTGAACGAAGTTGGGATTTTAGAGCATTTTTTTCGACTCGTTTTTGTTGAATTTGGGGTGATTCCATTTCATCATCTTCTTCTTCTTCTAGCATAAAACTTTGCATATTTAATCCAAAATTTAGACCTGCTGCCGCAGCCACATATCCATCCATAGCATGTTGCTGGGGCTGATACAATTTTCTTTTTTTACAACCATTTACTTGGAGATTTGTTTGATGATGAGCGGACGGACTAGAACGCATAGAAGAAACTATATTTTCAACACGAGCTCTTTTCATATCCAAGACAATAGGCTTAATTGATCCCACAGATTTGTTTTTCGTCGCTTGAACGTCTTTTTCTAATTCTTCTTCGAACTCATCTTTTGCACTATCAAGCATAACATCATTCAATTCGGAATTACCAGGAGACCCAAGCGACTCGATATCGGACCGTGAATTTAAAACCATAAGCTCATCATCTAAAATATCGTCAGCTTCCTTTTTAGTAACAACATTTTCAATTGTGAGCAATGAATCAGATTTAGTTTGTTGATGATGTTGTGCCTGTCTTACTTCACTATTATTTTGGTCTCCAGTTTCTTCAGGGCGTTCCACAGCTTCCACTCTTTCACTCAAACAAACAACGGCGTCAGAATTCTCGTTAAAATCTGACGATTTTCTCCGTCCTGTGATGTTATCACAGCTGTTTTCAGTATTATTATTATGTGACGAACTGCCCATACAAACCGTATTTGTTGCGTTTGTTGATATTGATGTTAAATTAGGTTCACTTTTGATAGTTACTTCACTGCAAGCTCCCAAAGAACTTAAAGTCACACCAGATGTATTTTGACAAATGCTGGTATTGCTCACACCGCTTGTGCTTAAATTACTACTGACCTTAATGTTTCCACTTGCCCCTGCAGTATTTAAGCGTATTTCACCATTATTACCTAAGTTCCTATTACTGCTACCAATGTTATTGTTGTTATTACTTGACGTACCTGAACAATTATTCTTGCTTTTACCTATACAATTATTACTATCCGAAGATATCATAGTCTCATTATTACTGCCACCACCACTACCTGCGCCACAATTTGAATTTAGGTTTGCACTGTTATGGTGTTGATTTATCACTGATCGCAGTTCTTGGTCAAGCGTCATCAAATCTTTCTTGCCTTGAAGAATATTTCGTAGCATATGATGAGCTAAATCGTTATGTTGCTGCTGTAAATTTGTTGGCGAATGAGGAGATATTCTACCACCTGCATCAGAACGATCACTGCCACTGGTCCTTCTATTCACTGTTGTGACAGCTGGTGAGGAATTCGATGACGTGGTATCATTAATATTGTTATTTAAGGTATTATCTGCCGCGCTTGTTGCATCACTCGTATTTGCACTGTTGGTTGTAATACTATTATTGTTTAACAATTTCGATGAATTCAAGCTCGCATTGAGACTAGCACTTAGTAATTCTGCACTTGTTGCCGTTTCCATAGCAGCTGCCAACATTGCATTGTCCACCAAAGAAGTCGGCAGACCACTTGTGGCGTCCTGCGCCTGTTTTACTTGTCGGCCAAATAATTCATTTAACATCTTAGCCGAACCAAATCCGTTTGGACCGAATAAACCGCCAACGAAATGCGCCGATTGCGTTTGATTCAAAAGGGCCCCATATAGACCGCTAGCTCCGGCAGACGAACTGCTCATGAATGTCGACGGACGAGAACTGAAATTTGGAATCGACGAATAACTATTCCTGGGCTCTCCTGCGTCTACGCGTTGTCGATTGCGTTTGCTGTTACTGTTGGTACTATTATTACTTATGTTACTGCTGCTACTACTATTGCTATTACTGTTACTTATGTTCAATGAGATACATCCAGCACTTACAAGACCTTTTTCAGAATTAGATGTGTTTATAAGTAACTTATCATACAAGCCAAAACACTCTGTGTCCTCCTCTGATGACATCATAAGATGAAACTCAACTTTATTGGTCTGGCGACCACTTTTTCTATGGAGTGGGGATAGCACTTATTTCCTTCTCTTTCGGTGTGTTCAATTTGCCGTATATAAGTGAATATGTTTCTCCAATTTTTTGTTCTTTTTCTTGTATCTTGCCATGAAGTGGAACAAAATATGAAATAAGCTAAACTGAAGAAAAGAAACGGAAAACGGGACGTATTGGTTGGTTAGCTGTGTGAATAGAACAAAGTATCAGACAGCACTACTCTTTCAAATTGTTAGAAGAGTACAACAAAAAGCGTTTGTATCTTTACTGATGTGTGCTGCTATGAGGTTGTGTTAACATACGAGCAATATCTTAGATTGAGATGTTGTAGTGTTGGTAAATGGAGATATCATTATATACAGCCAACACATTTAGAAATGCAAGAATGGGAACTATTATTGTGAGTCTACCACATATATGCCTCATTTAGATTATTTCAACTTTTTTATGTGCTGTGTTACCCTTGTCGACCAAATACAGCTGCTTTTGCCGTTTGGCAAATTTCTCCTTCGCAGCAAGAAGCAGAAATTGCCGGCAGTTCCAACTTGCGGTCTCGTCAAGTATACAGCTTGTTGCCTTATTATCCCTTCGTCACACATATGACTGCTGTAATGTTACTGTGTACTTTTTGTTTCCCTTGATGTATTAAGCTGTTCTGAAAAGAAAAAAGGTGAACTACGCCTTTGTTTCAAACTACTGAACACTTTTTTATATATAAGTAATTAATTGTATATTTTCTACATTTTGAAGCTAGAGCAACGTACATGTCCATATGTATGTACGCACATATATATATATGTACGCTCTTTAATACATACAAATGCACGGTCTTTAATTGGAGCGAAAACAAAAAAATAAATAAAAAGCTTTCATGTTTCTAAATAAATATTTTTTGTTTAAAAAAAATTAGAAGTTATGAGTAAAATTACGCTCAATGACGCTTGTATAAATTTCTTTCATGGCAAATTTATGTTTTTTGTACATAATGTGCATTTAGTTAAATTTTTAGCAAACTTACCGTGCAAAAAAATCAGACGATTATTTGCGATTTTGATATTGCTCTGTGATTTAAAAATTTGTAAGGACAAATGCTCCAGCATTCTCTTTGCTGTGAGATCAGTAATTTCCATAACGGATAAGTCTTATTTATTCCAGTCATCCATAATTTTTTATCTGGAATGAATAAAGAACATGATTGCGATATGAATGAATATTAATACTAAGTACGATGTATGATATGTGTATTTAGTTAACAAGGAAGACAAACTTACAAATATTTTCTAATTTAATTACATATTTTAATTTATGAAGTCATAGCGGTTTAAATTTATTTCAATCCCTCTAATAGAACATGTTTATGTACATCATGTATCTCAGCGTAGGAATACACGCACACACACCTTTACATAAGGAACAAAATTATACCTGGCACCCAGATGCAGTTGTGTTTTGTCCAGGTGTACGACTTGTGGCACGTACTACAAATATAACAACCAAATTTCATCAATCCACATAGGGTTTACAATTCATGCCTTCTGTTTCCATAGTACGTAGAACGATAGTGATAGGAAATAGGGGGTTAATGTTAGACGTGAACAAGGGAAGGTCACCTCTACAATAATTTTCGTTGCTATGGAATTTAGTCTACAGGGAGAATAAAAATATGTTTGCACATATATACATACATATACGTACATTAACGTATGTAAGCCCCTACGAACTGCGCATATGCATTGATTGACTTGCATTGAATGCAGATGTTTTTTACTGAAACTTATAAAAAATATTCACAAGTTGTACAGATGTTTTAAGAATAAATACAATAAGTAGATGAATAAATGATTGACGAAATTAATACATGCACATATAAACTACATTTAATATTAAAGACCAACTACACTCAAAGTTACACCATACATGAATGATACTCATTTGGGGTAATCGCTTCAGTTTCGTATGATTTTCAATATTGTAAAACGCATTTCTTCTTGAGGCAATCTTATCAGTAGAAAACAATGCAATGACATTTTATAATCCAATATTTGAAAACATTTGATCCTGACACTATTTTATTTGTAATTATGAATGCATCCAACGGAACAATGTGTTTCGCTTAAGTGTATATGTGGTGTTCTAAAAATTGAACTTATTAGCTGTAAACATACATACATCCATATAATATATAATGCTGGATACGGTAGTTATACTCCTAAGGGACTTATGGATAACGAATATGCATTATGGCTTGAAAGATCACATGAATAAGAGTTTGCGTATTTTAGGTATGCATATACGAGTATGCTATATTCATGCGATTTTCTTGTAGTTTAATACTGTCATTCACGAAGTGTCATGCATTTGGAAAAAATGCTTAAAACTGGAAAGGCGAAGTAGAAAGTACTGTAAATACGAGTATATCTTAAATACGAGAATAATTTATATACAATATTTACATATATCTTATATAAATACATATATGCGCAATTATTTCTTAAAAGGCGAAATTTCGTTAGCTGCATATACTTGATGTCACTCATCACCTAACCCTTACTTACTTAAATTTAAAGTACAAAATAAGATCACACTTATAATAATAATAATTAATTAGCCCTACAGCCCAAAACGACCAGGGTCTAGCTTCTACAGCAACTACTCGTGTTGTGCGTGCTATTGTTCCCTCACGAGTAGAAACGACCTACAGTTTTTTGCCGATTCCGAACGGCGATATTTCAGAAGCTTTTTCATTTCACAATTTGTACTCTCTGAGTGTTGTCAGCAACTTGAAAGCGATCTTGCCGTGAAAAAATTCGAGGTGTTCCGTCCAGGAATCGAACCTAGAGCTTCTGCGTGTTGGTCAACGTTGGAACTTAATTAATCAGTTGATTCTTTAGTCAAATGTGTCCTGAGAAGCTTCTTTCTCAGATCAAAATCTTATGAAATTTAAACTGGATATGGGTCCTTGGGACAAGCCCCTGATTGAAGAAAATCTAGTAAGGTTAAACATGCACACAAATTAGGAACTAGATTTCTCAAATTTCGCATTTTCGTATCATGATAGTTGTACTGTGAAAGAAATAAAGAGATACGAGCAAGTTTTTGTTTTTTGATTTTCTTGGAAAAATATTAACAGTTTTTTAGAAATTATATTATAACACATTTATGATGCCCAAAGGCAATTTTAAACTTAAGTAGTCAAAGATAAGGTTGGTGCAGCTGTTTAGGAGTCAGTAAGTCAGATTTAAAAACTATTGGTAAGAGATAGTTTTAATTAGTTTCCTAGAATTAAGACATCACTTCAAAATCAATTAAATAAAGATAAGCTCAAAAGAAAGAAAGTAGCCTGTGCCGTGGTGGAAATCAAAACTGAGCATTCAAACGGGGTCAGGGAGAAGTAGAGAATGCATCAATGCTAAGAAGACAAGTAATTAACACTCACACCAAGAAGTTCTCACCTATATAATATTATAAGGAAATAATTTCATCCAAAATATTCCCAGAGCCTCATATGACAAGAAAGACCTCCATTGTAAAGGATGGGACACTTATATTAATAAAAAATAACATAAGAAAACAAGACACCAACAAATTTAAACACATAAACTATATAAAGTTACACTGCGCAATTATCAGTATAAAACCTTCTAAAGCTCATGCGCCATTCCCGCCCTATAAATTATGACTGATACTAGTCGAACTCATTTAAGTAAGACAAAACTATATTCATAAAGAGAACGGAAAAGCTGATAAAAGTGATTATGAGATCAATCTTGGGGAAAACTGCACTCCATATACTAAGATTTCATACCAAAAAGACAAATCTACTGTCACCGCTCTTTACATAAAATGTAGAAATCCCTTATAAAGGATACCAGTCACTCATTTATAAACATATGCAGGAAAATACTGTTTTCCTTGATAATCAATCGGATGAACGGTTTGGTTACTGGAAGGTACATCATAGTAAATTTGGAAATATAAGAGAACGATAAAGGTGTATACCATCCCCAGTTTGCAGTACAGCACACAGCTTATACGATTAAAAAAAACAACATTAAGTTAATGATACTCTCAGAAAGCCAAATAGTATATAGGGTACACACATTCAGCTCTGAGGCTATCAGGGAATATTTATATGCAGAATTCTGAATAAAATGCCTCATCGAAATAAATTGTAAATTGTTCATTTATTTAAACGAAACCCAAATACTTGTCCACAATCAGTATATATAAATATAAATATAAATATAAATATAAATATAAATATAAATATAAATATAAATATAAATATAAATATAAATATAAATATAAATATAAATATAAATATAAATATAAATATAAATATAAATATAAATATAAATATAAATATAAATATAAATATAAATATAAATATAAATATAAATATAAATATAAATATAAATATAAATATAAATATAAATATAAATATAAATATAAATATAAATATAAATATAAATATAAATATAAATATAAATATAAATATAAATATAAATATAAATATAAATATAAATATAAATATAAATATAAATATAAATATAAATATAAATATAAATATAAATATAAATATAAATATAAATATAAATATAAATATAAATATAAATATAAATATAAATATAAATATAAATATAAATATAAATATAAATATAAATATAAATATAAATATAAATATAAATATAAATATAAATATAAATATAAATATAAATATAAATATAAATATAAATATAAATATAAATATAAATATAAATATAAATATAAATATAAATATAAATATAAATATAAATATAAATATAAATATAAATATAAATATAAATATAAATATAAATATAAATATAAATATAAATATAAATATAAATATAAATATAAATATAAATATAAATATAAATATAAATATAAATATAAATATAAATATAAATATAAATATAAATATAAATATAAATATAAATATAAATATAAATATAAATATAAATATAAATATAAATATAAATATAAATATAAATATAAATATAAATATAAATATAAATATAAATATAAATATAAATATAAATATAAATATAAATATAAATATAAATATAAATATAAATATAAATATAAATATAAATATAAATATAAATATAAATATAAATATAAATATAAATATAAATATAAATATAAATATAAATATAAATATAAATATAAATATAAATATAAATATAAATATAAATATAAATATAAATATAAATATAAATATAAATATAAATATAAATATAAATATAAATATAAATATAAATATAAATATAAATATAAATATAAATATAAATATAAATATAAATATAAATATAAATATAAATATAAATATAAATATAAATATAAATATAAATATAAATATAAATATAAATATAAATATAAATATAAATATAAATATAAATATAAATATAAATATAAATATAAATATAAATATAAATATAAATATAAATATAAATATAAATATAAATATAAATATAAATATAAATATAAATATAAATATAAATATAAATATAAATATAAATATAAATATAAATATAAATATAAATATAAATATAAATATAAATATAAATATAAATATAAATATAAATATAAATATAAATATAAATATAAATATAAATATAAATATAAATATAAATATAAATATAAATATAAATATAAATATAAATATAAATATAAATATAAATATAAATATAAATATAAATATAAATATAAATATAAATATAAATATAAATATAAATATAAATATAAATATAAATATAAATATAAATATAAATATAAATATAAATATAAATATAAATATAAATATAAATATAAATATAAATATAAATATAAATATAAATATAAATATAAATATAAATATAAATATAAATATAAATATAAATGTAAATATAAATATAAATATAAATATAAATATAAATATAAATATATATATAAATATAAATATAAATATAAATATAAATATAAATATCACTACATCTTTATAGATTTCTTTAAAAATAGATTAAAGTCAACTTTGTCATCATAAGATATAATCAGATACAAAGATATAGATATAAATTAAAGAGGACTCACCACGACATGAACTGGCACATTACATTTGTACATATGGTTACTCAACATCTAAGTCTTAATGATCACTTCCGGAGGACGCAAATAGCTTTGCGCAACGAAATATGCAGAAACAGTAAAACAATTACCATATATTTCAAAATATCGATTTACTTACGTATATATTATATTTATCTTACAATATTTATTATCTGCCTGTGTATTTTACAAATTTGCATTACTTAAAGAAGAATATTATATGCAAATGTTTTGTTGGGCACGAATTTCGGATATAACATACGAGTATGAAACTACTACTACGTTCAATAAAACAAAGTCCCTGAAACTTTAACCGTGTACTTTAAGTATTAACTATATCTCTAGCGTATGATCATACGCCTCTTAATTTGTAATGTACAAATGTGTGTCTGTGTGCATATGTAAACATGTTTTTTTATTTACTCATATGCTTCTGATACCTAAAGAACTTGCTCTTTGATGCATGACCGAGGGTGAATTCCGGATGTGACACCAAATTCTGAGGGCTTGCACGCGAATTCCCACGAAAAATGAACCTACAAGTGCTCCAGCGATATATGTTTGACCCCAGATATTACGCATCTATTAAAATAAACTGAGAATATTCAGGAAGTAAATAAATAGTTGTATGAAAAAGAGTAAATAAAAGAAGGAAACAACTAACTAGTTTACTTTAAAGTAATATAATTAACTTTATGCAAGAACATCTTACACTACTTGAGAACAAAAAAAAAATAGGGTTGAATTCGATATTCTTAGTATATCTCATATATGTTCCATGTAGTCGCCACATAACTTTCCAATATATTTCTCCTTTTAATTGGAGGAGAAAACTTTTTGCAATATTATACAGTGGACTAATCAATTATATAATTAGATCAAATAGTTATTAACATACAAACACATATTTTAATTGTTTATAGTATGTATGTATGTACCCATCATATGCATTTGTTAAATATGTTCAATACATTTAATTTCATTAAATTGATGCTGGACGTGCTTATCGTAGTTATTATCAGATTAATATCATATACGAATTTACACTTAAAAAATAACGTACGAAATGCGAAGAATTAATGGAATTTTAATGTGGATGCATTAACCACAACTTGTTATTGTTACATGTAATTGTGATATAACGGTAAGAAATATATTAGAACCTATATTTAAATTAGAGCTTTAAGATAAGATAGACTTGATGCACTTAACAAAGCTCTGAAATGCGTTGCTGATATGTTATAGTATGAAATATCATATTTGAAGAAATACGCTATGAAAAGTGCAAAAATAAAATAAAATAGACACAAAATACAAACGCTGCAAGAACGAAAAATATTTACAGTTTACGGTTACGGTAATGTGATTGAGCAAGTCTGACATGGCGACTGTCAGGAGATAGAGGAGTTAATAATTATCAACAGTAATTCTAGAACCCTTTAAAACGTCTTGTTGCTCAGAAATGCCTGATGTTTGGGTGTGGCATAAAAAGTTGCAATTAAATTTTACTAACAACATCACCGAAATGAATACCTGGATATCGAGAGAACAACGGAGTCGATGAAGATTTTTAGCTTTCCGACGTTAAACTGTGCATAAGAACAGTAAGTAGTCTAGTAATTTTCCCACTGAGTGTGATTTATATCCTCTGAAACTTCGACGAAATTACCACAGAAGAAAAATGGAATGGTCAAGAAATATTATTAAAGAAGCTGCCTGTTGTGCTGGAACCTATGATGCGTTCCACGATTTGACGACAGAAACATTCAAGCCCAAGCAGCCTAATAAGATGCCTATAAGGCAATACTGCACCGAAGATGGCAGGTGCAGAAAAGAAGAAAAGAGCAAAGTATGAGAAGCGCGCGGTCAAGGAGGGAGGTGATTTGGCAGCAATAAAGTCCGAAACTTAATTAAAGACAAAACACATATTCGGTTGATATACATATATATCAGACCGATGCCTACACTGACTAAGCCAGGCAACTTGTAATGTAGTTAACAATTCGGAAAGATAATTTCTACAGACTGGCCAACGGCGATTGAATCTGGACAACGATGGCCAATAGTTTCAATCACTAGCCTAGACGAAGTCAAGGTACGAGTAGCAATATCGATACTGAAGTCGAATAGAGCTGCTGGGGCTGACGAACTATCTAAAAAACTGAGACATTTATTTAAAAAACATTTTAAGATATTTGAATTCTTCTTGGGAGGCACAGAATGTCCGCCTAGCTGTTGGATTACGCGGATGATACTGACGAGACTGAATGAACACAGGCAGCCGCCAATGAGGCGTTTGAAGGGCTAAAAATGCAATCGGCAAAAATGAATTGGCCAGTTAAAAGGCAAACAAAGTAAATGCTGTCATCCAGGAATGACGTTTCGGACAGATCGTAACATTATTCCGCAAGGACTTTGTGGTAATCAGTTATTTCCACAGCAAATATGGTTAACAACAGTCAATATATAAGTGAGTTGTGGGCCGTCATCGCCGTATAAGTATTCGAACAGCTGATACTTTATGGCTTGTTTGTAAAAAAATGTGTTAAATTTGTTTAAATAGTTTTTGCTTGGTGCCCTGTGGTAGACGAACGAAGACAACATTTCGGCATATGTCATTGTTTTAATACCAAAATTAATATGCAGTTCAAGCAAGGTGAATGTGTGACGTGTACCAATAAAGTATGTTGACCGAACCATAATGCTAAAATTGGTTTGCAAAATTTTCATTCCGATAATACCGCTCTTGAGCCATTGAGGATGCCCCCAAATCCTGGAAGGCCTTTCAAGTCGTTGTAGATAAAAAAAAAGTCGTTGGTCGATGCAAATCGTCAGCTCGAGAGATTCTGTCTAACGCGACCGTTCACAAACATGAAAGGTATGGGATTATTTTCCAAGCTTCTCTATGTTTTTCCAGAAATTTGAGGCCTCATACAAAATTCATTACTCGCCAAAAGCTTTTGCAGCTTGAAAGGATGTGCTACCACAAGCGCTATATTCTTCAGACCTCGCACCTTCGGACCATTACTTGTTCCGGTCTCTTCACAAATTTTTGGACACTGGACAATTTTGATGATGTTACAGCCCGTAATTTTCAATTCGGTACATTAATTAATTGATAATAGTACTAAAAAATGTATATCAAGTAAGAAATTAAGTCACATTTTGCGAGCTGTAGGGCCACTCAATTATTGTTATTACTCAACCTTAAACTGTAAAACTGAAAGCCATTGAAATACTAAAAACATCCGGAGTCTTTGAGCATTTTTAAATTTTCAGGCTGTTGGACTTCGCAGCGGGCGGAAACCCTCTGTGAGTAGTACGTGGTCCCCACATCTCATCATCCATAAATGAACCTGGCGATCCCCTGATCTATCAACCGTCGATGTCCGAACATTCCGAGGTGCCAACATCGATTTGGATCAGCACCTTGTTGTAGCTAAGGTAAGTACCCGGATATCGAGAGAGCAACGGAGTCGAGATAGGCCAAAACGGTTTGACGTCGGAAAGATACAATCGCAATAGATTGCTGGGATCTTTGTAGACTGAGTCTCCCTGAAACTCTCCCAAAGTTCGACGCTGCCTGCACTGACAATAGAAGAAGAATGGAAACGTTGTCAAAAATCTATCAAAGAAGCTGCCACTGATGTGCTGGGTTTCACACCACCACCCAGAAGGAAATCATGGTTAGACGACGAGTGCAGGCAGGCACATGCAGCTAAACAGAAGGCCTACCAAGCAACGCTGCCTCGGACAAGGAGAGGTGTTCGTGAATGTTCCTCCCAATATGGACGATGAAAGGCAAGAATTCCGTCCCCCCAACTTAGACGAGGTCAAGATAGAAATATGGGACTGAAGTCGAACGAAGCTGCTGGAGCGGATGGACTGTCCGCAGAACTGTTTAAAGCATCTGGAGATGACCTGGTTGGGCACATGCAACATGGATTTGTCTCCTTAACTTCGCATCTCTACCGTATGCTGTAAACGCCTGAAGCCGTTCGTCAACAACCTAATAGTTCAGTGTGGTTGCAGGCCAGGGAAGTCCTCGACCAACTTTTAACTACGGCAGATCTTGGAAATGGCCCAAGAAGTGCAAATCGACACTCACCACCTATTCATTGTTTTCAAGGCCGCGTATGACAGTGTGCATAGAGACGAACTATACAGTGCAATGTCTAGTTTTGGCATTCCTATCAAACTCGTCAGATTGTGTAAAAAAAAGATGATTTTACGAACACAGCAAGCCGTCAATGAGGCGTTTGCTGGCATTGAAGCGGAAACGGCTAAAATGGGTCTGGTGGTTAATGAGGGCAAAACTAAGTACATGTTGTCATCAAGGAAGGACACATAACGTCGGCGTCTCGGACAGAGCGTCACACTAGGCAGCAGAAGGACTTCGTCTACCTCGGCTCTGCGGTAAATAGGGACGACAACACCAGTACCGAAATCAAACGCAGAATCACTCTTGCCAATAGCTGTTTCTTTGGGCTCAAGAGGCAATTGAGTAATAAAGCCCTCTCTCGAAGGAATAAGCTTGCTTTATATAACACCTTGATTATCCCATTTCTACTCTATGGCGCAGAAACCTAGACGGTACTAAAAGCGGATGAGGACACCCTTAGTCTCTTCCAGAAAAAAGTTTGAGTGCGGTTTTTGATTTTTGATAACTGAATGCGTGTGTTTAGAAGCAAATGCACAATTTTATGAAAGCTTAGTAACACTCAAGACATGTGATGCTGATTTTTTTCCACTTAGATTTTTGGTTAACTGCATTGTTTAATGGTGTTGTTCTTAGCGCTAACAATTATTCTCTTGTATGTGTGTGATATCTTTCCCATGTGTTCTAATGTTCTTAATTCGGGGATGTTAGATTGGAACCATTAACTGTGACTCTCATAGCTAGTTTTATATTAGTCATGAAATTTGCATTTATTATAAGTTCATTTCAGACAACGATAACATTTATGAGAGTCCCCACTCTTTGCCATTATATCGCTTTTTCAGCTGATACAGGAACGACTGTTTATTCTATTTTAGTACCTTGACTATTTCTGGGTCCAGGTAAAGTATGCATAAGCCTTAGCAATAAAATCGGTTATTATGAGTACCGACATAATAACGAGTAAGAACGGATTATTATTATAATAAATGTTTTCATATTAATACTATTATTATTATTATTTGTATTATTAAAATTAATAAATTAAATATTATAATTATTCTTAATATAATTATTATTTTGTGTTATTGATATTTTTATTTTATTTTTTCATTTTTATTTCATTGTTATTATTATTATTATTATTTTTATTATTATTATAATTATTATTATTATTATTATTATTATTATTATTTTTATTATTATTATTATTATTATTATTATTATTATTATTATTATTATTATTATTATTATTATTATTATTATTATTATTATTATTATTATTATTATTATTATTATTATTATTATTATTATTATTATTATTATTATTATTATTATTATTATTATTATTATTATTATTATTATTATTATTATTATTATTATTATTATTATTATAAATTCAAAATCTTCAAATATATCCAAATCTCGATCCTCCGGAAACATTTTGAAAAGAAAAACAGCAAACAACTTTAAGAAATCGAATCTGACACTCGATTTATAGCCAACTTTATCCTCTTAAAATCACATTCGACTCATTTTAAATTTAAAGTCGACTTTAAGTTTATATACTACAAGATGACTATGAAAAACAAAAAGTCTATTTTGAGTTATGTAGGTGAATAAATTCTTTTAAAGTCGACTTTAAATGACTATGAATTTGCGCCATTATTTTTATATTAGTATAATTTTAGTATTGTATTATGTCACATTATTATATATTATATACTTTTTCTATGGAAAGCTTCTCAAATCTCGCCGTTCGGAATCGGCAAAAAACTGTAGGTCCCATCTACTCGTGAAGAACAATAGCATGCACAACACGAGTAGTTGTTGTAGAAGCTAGGCCCTGGTCCGTTATGGGCTGTAGTGCCACTCAATTATTATTATTACTATTATACTTTTTCCATTAGAATTAATTTTTTATAAATGCAGTTTTTTTGTATGCTAGTTTATTGCACATGAAGAACATTTAGGCAATTTCAAAATCAATAACGCAAAATCAAATAACGACTTGATTTCAACTTTTAGATAATTTTGCTTGGCTATGAGTCGTTGATGAAATCTTATGCTACTTATGCCGCAGTGCTTATTATAAATGTTATCATTATAAAAAATATGTATACATAATTGAAACCGCTTCCGTTTTTTGTTTTGTATTTTGCATTTTGTAAGAAATCGTTTCCAACCATTTTTAAATATAGTTAACTTCTAACGAAATGAAGCTTAAGATTTCGCAACCGCACATAAGTATTAACAGATTTATTTAACATTAATAAATATTTCCAGAGGTGATTATTATATTTTAGAGCTCTTTATGTAAATCTTTTAGCTAATCCATACTTTGATTTAAAAAGTATGCTTCAACGCTCTCTTTTTATGTTGCTTGCCCGCATTTGAAAAATTTCTATTGTCGCTTGCATGATTTCTCTTAATGGGCTAATGCCTACAATCACCATCTTCGCTTAATCCCACATTATTTAAATTTTTTTATTATAATGTCGGTTTTTTTACCTTTCCTATATTTCAATCGATTGTTCACTTTTATTACGATGTATAACGACTTATATATGCATTTACATGTGTATTTTTTTATATTTTAATGAATTTTTTATATTTCAAATCCGATTTCTTACATGCTAGATAAAAAAAAATAAACTAGCTCACCAATCAATTTTCATTCTAACTAAATAACTCTCAACAAGTACTCGTAGTTATGTTAACCTAGCGATTTTCATTAAAACCTATATACATCCAATTGTTAACTACATAAGTGTGTACATATTTAAAAATCTTATATTCACCGCGCGTTGATGATTATTATATTAATTATAATGATTATTTTATTAAATTATTGAACTAATTTGTTATCTAATACAAAGGAATATTCAAAATAATCTTCATTGGTTCTTTTGAAAATTGCATACAGAATAAGTACATACAAATTTCGAAGTTTTTAAGTAATTGGGTAGATTGATTCGTTAAACAAAAAGATAAATCTTACATTTATTTTCTTACTGATATTTCATTTTTTTAGAAAATAATAATTTTTCTTCAAAAATTGTTAAACATTAGAATAAATGCATTAGTGAAGTACCTCTATCTACGATACATCATGAGTGGGAGATGTGTACTAGTTCTTCCCTTATTGGTAGATTCGTTTCCACCAATAAAAGTCTTGTAAGTTTCCTTGCCTATTAAAAGCGAGAAGCTGATATCGTCTATGTGAAAGCTTATACCAACACAACCTTTTTATATAGAGAACATATCAAGAAACTACATTCAAAACGCTTCTTTGCGCGTAACTATTCCTATTTTATACACATTCTCTTTCTTTGTTTCCCTTAAGAGCGTACTTCTTTCTTATTCTCCGCTTTTAATGACGTCATAAGATTTTACTTTTCTTACAAGCTTTCTTACAACTACACCAGTGAAGTTCCCTTTCTCCGGGCACATAGAGCTTATGTGAATGGTAGATGCTTTTAGAGGCGGGTGAATGTGTACACTTTGCTTCATTTGATTTTGTTGTTAGAATAACTTTATTATTAACTGAAGAAATAATTTAAAAAAGGAATATTTTTGCAAGTGTACTTTTTAAATCAAATGTTTACTCAGTACAACTTAACACATACAAAATCATGTGGAAAAAGAAAAGCTTTCCGTGTCTGGCTTAATGGTCGTGGTAAAAAGAATAGTATCTTTTGTAAAGGCTTTTAAGGCATAAGTAAGTAAAGGCATTTTTAATGTTTTAATATATGCTAAGTAAGCCTGACGATGAAATTTTACGGTTTAACTGAAAAAAGGGTAAATGATATGATTAGTACTATTTGTGGTGTTGATCTATTACAATAGGAAACAATTCCTGTGTCCAGTGCAGTTGTAAAATAAAGTGTTATTGGGTAAAGTAGTTTTACTTTTTGTGCAGTATCTTATAATTCGGCAACCAATTAGCAAATCTATTATTTGCTTACACAACGGTGACTTTTTGTCATACGAATTTTAAATGTACGTATTGTTACGGAACGATCTGTCCCATTAAACATATCTTTTGTATACACTCTCGCGCAATTGTCATCCTATCTTTGAAAATGGTTACTTAACTTCTGTCAAAATTATGAATATTTTTGTTCTTCTTTTGACATTATTTTAAAGGATTTTGTTGCTGGCCCTATTTAAAACTTTAATCCAAACTTCTTCTGACATCATGAATCGTTTTCAATACACCTTGTTAAGTTCATATACTCTTTTAGTAATTTCAATAAGTTTATTTGCAGTAATTTTTTCATGGAACGATATAACTTTATTCTGTAATGTATTGCTCATTTTGGGCAATGACCTTTTGCCATATTTCGGGCAGGATCATAATTCCATGTTCATAAAACTTCTGGTTATCTTATAAGCAATAAACTGAACCAAGCATGATTTGACATCATCGTCATTATTGACATTTTTACTATTCAAGGAGTTTTGCAAAGATTGAATTAAAAAGTAATCAGATGGTGCATGGTCAGTACTATATGGTGGTATATTTCCGAGTGACCAAAGATGTGTGGCCTTACATTGTCATGATGGAATACAACACCTTTTCGATTAATGAATTCGGGTCGCTTCTTCAATTGCATTGTTCAATTTTGTTGTGCAATGTAGACATCTGAATTTATCGTTCGGTTGGGTGGTAAAAGTTCAAAGTAGACAATTCCTTTGTAATCCCACCAAACTGATAACATAACTTTCTTTTTTATGAATATCAGCTATTCCCATAGACATTTTTGTAAACAACAACCATCACCATTTATAAATTGTTTTAAAAATGGATAATTTTCATTACGTTTTTTAACAAATCACAGATTTTAATGTGTTGTGTTAAATAATTTTCATTGAGTTTATGAGGAACCCATATATCGAGTTTCATACATACCAAAGTTTTTTAGAGCGATTTTCGATGCATGTAATATATGATGCTTTTCTGCAATTTGACCTTGTTATACTGTGACGATCCGAATCGATTACTGCTTTGGTCGTCATCAACTTCAACTGGTTGATCAGAGCGTGTTTCATCATTGAGTGAAAAATCACTAAAACGAGATTTGGCAAACCAATTTTAACACAGTCTTTCTTTTAAAGCTTCCTCAAAATAAACAGCACAAAACTTTTTTCGATGTTATTCCTTAGTAGTTGATGGTCTTACACATTTATTTTTGTCTCAAAGTATTACAATTATTCCTAAAGAAAGGACTGCACGCTCTGAGTTTTTGAATTTATGCTGACAATATTTGCAGCAGATCGTTGTGTGACATGTTGAACTTCATCATACTTTGGTGCAACAAAGCCATAGCTAGATTTCATATCATCAACTTCGTTACCTATTCTTGTCATCTGTTGTAAGATGTTGCTTATTGCTGTTGCTATTACTGCAGCATTAGCACTACCGGATTTGCGTATTTATCAGGGTAATACCAGTTTAGTTTACCATTGGTTTGGTTTAGTAAGTGTTGTAGGATCAGGTGTAAGTTTATCTGCTCTTATCATTTGTGATATCAATGAAAGCTTCTTTTAATACTTTTATCTTTGAGCAAATGAACAACTTTTCTTTCTGCCTGCAGCATTTAAATTTTTGTTGGCCATTCACTTCCACCGGATCTAACCAGGGATAAATAATGTAATCTAGAGTGTGTTTTTTCACTAAATCAGCAATTTTCGGAATCTTCAGTTCAAAATACAGTATTAAATGCTTCCTATCACAAGAAACTTCTTTACTTATTTTTACAATTTTAAAGAACAATAATGAAATTGAATAACATAGGATACATTACTTTACAAACCAAGATGAGATTGACAAGGTACGAAAATAAATCTTTAAGAAAACGGTAAACGGAGACGGGCAGTACTTTTCACTTCCACATCTCCTAAAACCTTAAACCTAAAAGAACTGGTATACCGTCAGTTCAACAACGGCTGCAGTCTAATTAATAATTATTCGCTCTAGAATTTTTCCTATTGTATCGAAATGGTTTTTAATATTATTATTTTTTTCTAATTTTCTAATTTTCTACATTAAGCTTCAAAAATACTTAAAGTAGTTTTAGACTTATTGAAAAACTATCTCGGGGCCTCTAAGTTAATCTACACTATTCTAATATATGATTGCCATTTAGCATTTACTTATCATTGTCATACGTTTCATAAAAAATATTTAATACTAAATAAACCTACTTAAAAAGTAACATACGGTATTTGGAACTAACTTACAAACTAACACGTTTGTTTTATTTTTATTTTATTTTTTGTACATTTTTCATTTTATTTTTCTTAACTAGTTAAACATACGTTCGTTCACTGACTTATTCTTAATGTCCGTATGGGATCAACAATAAATTTATTAAGCAGAGAGCATATGGGCCATTTGAACTGGTTCTTTCCAACAATAAAAGCATCTATCTCTTGCACTGTTTTCTCTGTTACGAAAAAAATATATATACTGAACCGAAGATCACCCGGACTAACTGTTCTTACAGAGCTCTCGCAGAGTAGCCGCTTAGCCACTGTCCTTCGTACAACGTGATAAAGAAGTCTATATTACTCCGCATCTTGGATCAAGCCCATTTGGTCAAGATATATGAATGCTACCGGTCGAACAAATCTATTCCGACGTGCGTGCGAGCGTGTCGCTGGGTAGTAAGCCCCGAATATAAGCTCGTCCGAGGTTTGCTTCTGTAACATGCCATCGAATCAGCTTATAAAGGGTGACCCAACAAGAACGCAAAATTTAAATTTTAAATATGTATTTAAATATTGTATTTAAAAAAAATCGTGGATTCTTTATTATATCGTTAAGATAGACAGGATGTGATTAAGTGTGGAATAACACATCGGCCAGATAGCCGCCGCGGGTTTGATGGCAAATACGCGATCTTTTAATGAAATTTTCAATGACCGTTTTGTATAAATGCTGCGGTATTTCATTTATGCAGCGTCTAATTTCGTCTTTTAAGGCTTGGGTCGTCGTGGGCTTATTCGCATAATCTATCGACTTCAAAAAAACCCTGAAGAAAAAAGTCCAATGGTGATAAATCTCATGAACTAGGCCGCCAATTCTAGTCTCCAAAACGCCAAATAACACGACCGGGAAATGACTGATGTAGCAATTGAATTGTTTCTCTGGCTGTATGAGATGTGGCGCCGTCTTGTTGAAACCACATCCCCTCCACATTAATTTCTTCAATTCTAGGTACGTAAAAATTGGTTATCATTTCACGAAACCAAACACCATTGGCTGTTTGCGCTTGATTTGACTTATTTTTATAAAAAAATGTCCAATGATTCTTCCAGCTCAAAATCCACACCACACAGTGACACGTTGAGGATGCATTTGCTTCTTGTGAATCACTCGAGGATTTTCCTTGCCCCAAATGCGACAATTGACGAAGCCATCAAGATGGAAATGGGCCTCGTCACTAAAGACGATTTTATCGGCAAAATTAGCATTTTCGTGTTGTATTTCCAATACCCAATTAACGAACTCCCTTCGCTGTGCATGGTCAGCTGGCTTCAGCTCCTGAGTCAATTGAACTTTGTATGCATGAAGATGAAAATCTTTCGTCAAAATTCGCTGCATAGTGGATTTGGAAACACCAATTTGCTGAGCTCGGTGTCGAATTGAGGTGGATGGAGTTTGAGCGACATCATCACGTACTGCTGCGATATTTTCGGTTTTTGTCTTTATATCCGTTACAGACCCAGTTTCAGCAAATTTTTCCATTAATCGCTTTACAGTTGACTCTTTTGAAGCATTATTGTAACACCAAATTGATCGCAATTTGCGAACTGTAGCCGCAAAATTTTCACCATTTTGATTAAACAATTTCACAAGGAGAATGCGTTGTTCATTCCTGTTGCGCTCCATTTTTATTAACCTTATACCTTCTACTAACAAACAATAATAATTGTTCAAATGTCATACAATGATAAAATCTTGCGTTCTTGTTGGGACAGCTTTTATAATTATGAGATATTTTTAATTTTGAATACATTTGTAGATACTTTGTTGCCGCTTTTAAATCTTTAGCTCGGACCATATTATAGATCATGTAAAGCAGTTCTTTGCTTATACCCAACTTTGTTAACTTAAGTAAGAGGTCTTCTAGCCAGACGGTGTCGAATGTCCTTTCCAACGGCACTATCGCCGTTTTCCAATGCTGAGGGTAATATGCATTACTCACTGCATTGTATTGTATTGTATTGTATTGTATTTATTTGTCTCATATTCTCTTGTTACAAATCTTACAAGTTCACTTAAATATAGGTAACATTCATTCGAGAATAGGATAGTGCCATTTAGTATTTAAAAGAAATAGTATTAAATGACACATCATTATTTACAATAATTCATTTTGGGGGTGTACATGATTTTATTACTAGAGAAAAAGAAAAGAAAAATAATGGAAACAATAAGAGTAAGAATTAATTAAAATAACAAAAGTTAAAAATATCATAGTTTTATCAGGTTAACGGGTCTACTAGAGAAAAAGAAAAGAAAAATAATGGAAACAATAAGAGTAAGAATTAATTAAAATAACAAAAGTTTAAAGTATCATAGTTTTATTAGGTTAACGGGTCTAAAAGATTTTTTATCTGGATGTGATCAAATTCAAAAAGCCAAGATTTTATATTTTTTAGAAAAATACTTAGGGATCTTACCGACTTAGTGGAGCTAGGGAGCTTGTTAAATAATCTATAAGACAGAACAAAATAAGAATTTCGAAAGCAAGTAGTGCGAAATGAAGGAGTATTGACGTCATAGCTTAGGTTTGTTCTTAGACCATATCTGACCGATATCCTGCTGTTAAGATAGCCACATCTCATAAAGAATACTTTCAGTACTTTGAAGTTAAACAAATGTCTTAAAGGAAGGGCATTTAACTGCTTGAACAGTGCCATGGAGTGGTGTAAACTGCTTTTGCACACTTTTCTTATGGGCGACGGCATTATCTGCCTTATTATTATATTGAACCTGATAGAACCGGGATTCTCAGAACGCAATTGTTGCATTTAATTTATAAGGAAGAAATAGTTAAGCAAGGCTCTGTTCTACAAGGGCATCCTCAACAACGAAGAACTCATTGTCTAGCACGGCTCCATCCGGATATATGCAAACTGATGTCAGTATGTTTGCGTTGTCGGTTATTCTGTCAAGTCAAACAGCTTCTAAGTTGTTATGATCCCTCTTCGGAAAATTCGGTTGATTTCGGGGAACATACCCGGACTGTGGTCGCCGTGACGTAGCAGTAAGTGAGTAGACTGCCGCACAGAAGGTCTTGGTCGGGATGCCTCGCATTTTTTCACGGCACCACCTCTTTCGAGTTGCTGACAACATTCAAAGAGTATCAATTGTTTATGAAAAGCTTTTCAAATCTCGCCGTTCGGAGTCGGCAAAAAACTGTAGGTCCCTTGTACTCGTGAGAGAACAGGAGCATGCACAACACGAGTAGTTGTTATAGAAGCTAGGCCCTGGTCCCTTGTGGGCTGTAGTGCCACTTAATTATTACTATTATTCTACCCGGACTGTTAGAACTCACAGCCCTAATCTTGATGCTAATAAAAGTTACTTTACATAAAATTGATATTTTAGAAAGAATCATTCATATAATTAGTGACCCGACGCGCAAAAACAAAGAAAAAAATTGGCATCGTAAAAAAATACATTTCCGACCGTATTTGTGTGTCGCGACTTGCATATCTCGCCGTATCCTTACCAGGGATAAACATTCTTCCATCTCTGACTGATTTCTAGACAAAAATGTAGTAGAGACAGAAATTGTAATAGAGAAAGAAGAAGAGATGATGACAGAATAGTGTGGTTAGAGTAGTGTTTGAAATTAGACGTTAATAAAAATTACTTTACATAAACTTGATATTTTGGAATTTTGGAACGAATCATCCACAATGGTATTTCTATAGTTTATCAACCCTTGGAGGTTTTTCATCTGCGACTTGAGCGATCTCATTTCCTGACCGTCTCGGTCTGGAAATCGTCTGTAAAGTGTTTTGATTCTCGACAGCAGTCTGCTTTTTTACACGTGCACTGCTTCGATAGTATTGTTCCGATAGATGTCGCCTTCTGTGCTTCGTGATAGTTTAGGAATCGTAGTGTCCAATTGTATGAGGTTTCTGTCAACCTCTTCGTTTCTGTTCGAGGGTGGCGTCATGTCATTCGAACGAATGATTGAATTGAATCATGCACCGTCCGGATCGATAGATCTTCAGCTGCCGGCGTATCCAATAAAATGGATACGCACCGGACCCACCAGGTCGTGACCAAAGGATCCGGTCCGTTTGGGAAAGATATATTTGAAACTGATCCAATGGCCTTCATTGAAGCCATCATGGAAATGTCACTGTCTATTGTGCTCCTGTCCTACAAGATGCCATCTGAGCGTATGAAACAACTTGCGTAAGAGGAGTGGTTTAGGTTATCGGTATCCGCCTAAAATCGGTCTACAACGCACGCATCTTAAGCGGGATTTATCTTCCACCTTCCCCTATATCAAAAGAGTAGCGCACCGACAGATGCATCTCTTCTAATTTACTGCAGCGAGGCTTCCCATTGCAGTTTCTGCTGCATGTAATATGTTTGTCATCTTGCGCAGAGAAACATCCGTTTGGTGCCCCTTAATTTTTCTCAGTAATTCATCTAGGAGCTGAGAAGCCTTACCCTCCGCAAACTCTTCAATTTGCTTACTTTTGTTTCTATTTTTGCTCTTGCTCTTGCGTCTTCAGTTGTTGCTGTAGTTGAAACTGCGTCTGTTTCTTCCTATGTTGTCTTCTCTTTTTAGGATAGTTGTGCTTGGCCTTTTCATTTCTCAACTTCTTTTTCGCTTCTTTTATGTTAAAATATATTAAATGTTTCATTTGCTTTACTTTTGATAGTTTTTGTATTTTTTTTCAATAGTATTTTTTCGATCTTAGAAAAACCCAGTCTGTTGAATGTGACCCAGAGTTTTAACGTTTCTGAACATTAATATGGGCCAGTCATCTGGAGGTTCACGGTTATTATTTTGTGTAATTGCCTTAAAAGATTCATAAATAAATGTCTCTTACTATACCTAATGCCGCATTTGATTCCGGCGCTTGTCAATAATATAACAGGCTGATCAAAGTTCCTTAATGAAGTTTATGTCAGATGAAGGTGCGGGAATAGTAATGGCAAAATATGCGTTCTCAAAATATATAATTTCAAGAATTTACAAGAATAATTAGAAACATTTTCTGCACGAAACTTTTCAATGAAATTCAGGCATCGCTAGTTTTCTACTACAGAAAGTTAACTCACCGCCCAACGACAGTGCTGTTTTGACCCAGCAGGTAAATACTGCATTGGATCTAGTGTTAGCCTTTTAAGCAAATTCATTCACGACGAAAAAACGTTCCTTGTTCTAAATGTAAATGTATTACTGTACTACAAAATGTATTAGTAGGTGGCTGGGTGATGTGGAAACAGGGTAGGCGCTGATTGGTATCAACCTGCCGATGCCCAGCTATTGCAACTGTTTCACACATCAACTGTGCTTATAGTACCTCCACGTTGGTAGCCAGCGGGTACTTGTTGTTGTTCATCTGAACTTAACTTGCTAAACCTGTAAGTGTGACCTACGCCCAAGAGGTATAAAAAAGGGCCTGGTCCTTCAGGTTGGGGGTGTGCGTCGGGGTAACTGCCCGGCCACATTTCAAAAACTACCAGTTACGAATCAACCGAATGCCTCGGATACGGATGTACACACTGTTGATGACCCTCGCAAACGTACTAAGGACAATGATTTGCGGATCTGCACGTAAAATGTGAGGTCCCTAAACAGACCACGTGCAGCCGATGAACTTGCGGAGGCCCTGAACTGCTATAAGGTAGACATAACCGCAATTCAGGAAATGCGGTGGGATGGGCCGGGCAAGAGAAGAGTGAGAAACTGCGACATATACCACGGCGACTGGTACAGGAAGAGAGGGAAACGCTTATTTGGATGCGGTTTTGTTGTTCGAGGCAGACTTAGGCAAAAAGTCTTAAGCTTCCAATACATAAGCCAACATCTCATAACAATCCGCATCAAGGCTAAATTCGGGAATATAAGCCTCATATGCGTCCACGCCCCGTCAGACGAAAAAAATGACAGCAGTAAAGAAGACTTCTATCACCTCCTAGAAAGGACATACGATCGATGCCCCAGCTACGACACCAAGATCGTTTAAGGAGATTTCAACGCTCAGCTGGGAAGAGAAGAAGTCTTTGTTAAAGTCATCACAGCCTGCACGCCAACACCTCCGGAAACGGACTCAGGCTAGTTGACTTCCCCTCGGGGCGAAATCTCTCTGTGGTCAGCACGCGGTTCCAACATCTTAACATACATAAAGGAATCTGGCGATCCCCTGATCAATCAACCGTCAACCATTGATCACGTTGCGATCGACGTCAGACACTCCTCCAGTATTCTCGATGTGCGAACCTTCCGAGGTGCAAACATCGACTCGGATCACTTCCTTGTTGTAGCCAAGGTAAGAACCCGGATATCGAGAGAGCAACGGAGTCGAGACAGGCCAAAACGGTTTGACGTCGGAAAGCTACAATCGCAACCGATCGCTAGAGCCTTTACGGATCGATTGTCCCTGAAACTGTCTTAAAGTTCGACGCTGCCTGCACAAACAATAGAAGACAAATGGAAACCTTGTCAAGAAGCCATCAAAAAGACCGCCACTGATGTGCTGGGTTTCACGCCACCAACTAAAAGGAACCCATGGTTTAACGACTACATACAAGGCAACGCTGCATCGAACTACGAGAGCTCTTTGTGAGCTCTACAAACAGAGAAGAGGGGAAGGGAATCGGCTTCTCAGAAGAAAAAAGAAAGAGCACAAGGAGCGCACGGTCGAGGAAATGGAGAGGTGCTATGGCAGGAATGACGTCCGAAATTTTTACCGCAAGATAAAACAGTTGTCCGGCGGTTAAAAACCTCGGACTGAAGCCTGCCGGGACCAGAATGGACAACTGGTGGTAGAGTCGCAGACGGTGCTGAGAATCTGGAAGGATCAATGCTGCAGACTCCTAAACGGCGATGACGACACAAATTCCGCTGTTAGGCAGAATATTCCACTCAATTTGGACGAAGACAGACAAGAATTCCGTCCCCCCGACTTCGACGAGGTCAAGACAGACATATCGAAACTGAAGTCAAACAAAGCTGCTGGCGCGGACGGACTATCGGCAGAGCTGTTCAAAGCGGCTGGGGATGAGCTGGTTGGGTGCATGCACCAGCTCATCTGTGAGATATGATCGGAGGAAAGCATGCCCGACGAGAGAAATCTCAGGATCGTATGTCCGGTCCACAAGAAAAGAGACCCCTTCGACTGCGCCAACTATTGAGGGATCAGTCTCCTTAACATCGCATATAAGATTTTCTCTACCGTATTGTGTGAGTGCCTGAAACCGTTCGTCAATAACCTGATAGGTCCTTAACAGTGTGGTTTCAGGCCAGGGAAGTCCACAATCGACCAGATCTTCACACTGCGGCAAATCCTGGAGAAGTCCCAAGAAGTACAAATCGACACCCACCATCTATTCGTCGATTTCGTCGAGACGAGCTATACAGTGCAATGTCTAGTTTTGGCATCCCTACCAAACTCGTCAGATTGTGTAGGATGACGATGGAGAACTCTCGCTGCTGCGTCAAGGTCGGTAGCGAACTCACCGAGACCTTCGATGTCAAAACAGACAAGGCGACGCGCTGTTATGCGACTTCTTTAACATCATTCTTAAGGGGATCGTTCGTAACTCTTCCGCAAGTCCGTTCAACTGCTAGCTTATGCGGATGACATTGACGTGATCTGCAGAACTCAGCGAGCCGCCTATGAGGCGTTTGCTAGCATCGAAGCGGAAGCGGCTAAAGTGGGACTGGAGGTAAACGATGGCAAAACTAAGAATATGCTGTCGGTGAATAGGGACAACAACATCAGTACCGAAATCAAGAGCAGAATCACTCTTACCAATCGCTGTTTCTTTGGGCTTAAGAGCCCTCTCCTGAACGACCAATGTGACTTTGTTCAACACCCTGATCATCCCAGCCCTGCTGTACGGCGCAGAAACTTCGACGCTAGTAAAAGCGGATGAGGAAGTTCGAGAGAAAAGTTCTGCGTGCGATTTTTGGTCCTGTTTGCGTTGATGACATCTGGAGGAGAAGATTCAACCACGAACTGTATGGGCTGTAGCGGCATGAACCTAGTCAACCGTCTACGGATACAACGCTTAAGGTGGCTATTCCATGTAGAGCGGATGGACAACACCGCTCTGGTCCGCAGAGTCTTCGAACCCGAACCACAGGGACAACGCAACAGAGGACGTCCTAGACTGAGATGGCGCACAAAATGGAACTTGGAGTGCGCAACTGGAAGCAGCTGCCAAGAGATCGTGCTAGCTGGAGAGGCATGTTGGTTGAGGCCCAGGTCCACCCCGGACTGTAGCGCCATCCGAAGAAGAAGAAGAAGAAGAAGAAATGTTTTAGTAAGAGACTATGTTTTTCATAAAATTATCTTGTTTTTAATTATATAAGCTTCTTAGTCCATTTGATTTGGCTTTACGCTGGATTGACATAGTAAAATTAAAGTGACACTTTTAAAATAATTTAAATACATTTTTTTTCCTTCGATAATGCGATTTCTGTAGCGTAATGCATTTGCTTTGTAGTTGTACAATATCATAATAGCACAATATAACAATAAATACAATATCTCACCCTCGATCGCAGCTTATAGTCTCCTCTTACTAACTACCTGTGACCCAAAGAACCTTAGGAATTCCCTTAATTTGGGACATATCCCGATGAAGGGGAGAGCATCTTTACGTTCTTTAAAATTGTAACGACTGCACAAAATTGCCAGCTCTGGGCGGTGAGGGATGCAATTCAAATTGATTTTCTTTCAAATTATCATTAAGTTTGCAATACTATTGTTGATGTTGTGATAACTGTGCTTCGTTTATAAATTGTATTAATTGTTTGTACAAAATTTGACCAGTTTTAACCAGCAAGTTCTGAATTCTGTTTTAAGGGAATCGGACTGTACTTTCGGTGTAATAATCAGGATCAAACAGAAATTCGATGCTAAATTACTCCATTCATCACTTTGTGAAGTAGCACAAGAACTTTTCTACAAATTCGAAGGATTCGCGACCTCATACTAACGCGACGTAGAAGAGAAAAGATGTTGCTGCGGCACGAAATATTTTCTGTTTTGCGTTATTCTATACATTTTTACTGTCGTTGCATTTACCTCAAACTGCACATATTGGGCGATTAGTTAATAGAATTAAAAGGTACATATACTCTCGTACTTCATCAGGTTTTGTAGTAGTTCTCGATTCCGTAAGCCAAGGGTTCCATAGTATCCACAGAGTCAGAGGTGGAAAATTGGTTTTGATCAGCTTAACTTGGTTCGTTATATGATGTACATGTACATACATATGTATGTTTAAGATGGTGTTTGACCCCCATTAATGTACACCTGCTGCGTTGTTTTTGCACACTCTATAGATATATATACAGTACCTCAAAAAATTGAGCTATCTTATTCATCGGTGCATAAAATAATAAAGAATTACAGATGTGAGGGTATATTAAAAAATAGATCTAGTAGAGAAAGAAAAAAATGCTCTCTACACTAGACGAGCGGTAAATAGTACGAATAATTAAGTCTGATCCCAAAACTAGTGTTATGAAGTTAACAGGTGAGGTGATAAACAGGGTTCTATCAGTAGACGCCGTTTGTAGGGTACTTCGGAAAAATAATCTGAATGCTAGGATAGCCCGAAGAAAACTCCTTCATACCAGAAGCAAATAAGAAAAAATAGGCAGTTTGTACATCACTCGCAAGGTTTTTGGGAAGGTGCAATGTTTTCTAACGAAACAAAAATTAATTCATTTGCTTATTGTCGAAGAAGTGGGAGGAAACTCGGAGCAAGTTAAAACATGCCTGATTGCATTTGGGGTGGATCGTATGGAATCAATGGGACTTAGGCCAACGCGCGCGTGTTACGTCCCAGACGCAACCCGAATCTTCACATCCGTCCCGAAGATCATCTTTCTTTAAATATTCCCCGTAATTTTTCAATTTACCTTGCTTGTCTCCCACTAATCTCCCATTTCACATTTTCCGCTTGACATCTTTTCTTCATTCCCACGTTTGGCTTTTGCACCGACTACACATTGAAGTTTGTATTGTACCTTTGCATTGTACATTTTACTCTAAGTAATTCAGTCTTAATTTTCAATTAGCTCAATAAAGACGTTTCTGTTCCGAAGAACATTCGTGTTTAATTATCTAACTTTAGTTAAGACGTGTTACTCTAAAGAGCTAACACATAACTGGAGCAGTCGGTATTCGAATCGGAAAAAAAACCTTATTTTGAAAATACAAGGACCGGCATTGGACGTCGTTAGGCAGCTGGGAGAAGGATCGACGTGGGAGGACGTGAAGCAAATACTCGTGAGCAGCTTCGGCGTAAAGGAGAGTTATCACCAGTTGTACCACAAAGTCTTCTCAACACGGCACTGTAATGTAAGTCAGTATTATTTAGAATAAAGCAATATACTTCTAAAGCTAAATGAAAAATTTGAATATGACCCTAGTAAGCCTTCCGAATTTAGTCCTAGAATAATGAGGCAATAGTCCTAAGAACGTTCTTAAGCAATATAGATGTAAATTTGGCCTCAATTGTAATAAATAGAAATAATGAAAGTCTGAGAGAAGCTTTTACTCTTCTTGAAAATCATGGATCCGTGATTCTTCTCAAAATAAGCCTAATGCCAACTGGAGAAACTTTAGAAACCCATCTCATAGCAGTGATAATGGTACAAGAAGGAGTTCCTCTTATAGATATAATGAACCAACATCTAGCCATAACAATAGGCAGGCAAATCAGAATAGCAATAATAACAATAGAAATGATTCAAGACAGAGCAGAAATAGCAGACAAAATTTTAGGTTCAATAATAACAAAAGGCAGAATTATAGACAGCAACAAAATAATTCAAGGCCTGAAGCCCAAAATTCCAGCGGAAATGGAGATGCTATGAGTGTTGATCATGTTGAGCATGTAAATTTTCCCATAACTGCCAACACAACAATCTACCTAGTAGAGTTGACAATAGGACGCAATAAAATCATCTGCCTTATTGACTCAGGTTCTTCGATTTCTCTCCTCGATTGTAGAAAATTACCACACTACAAGAGAGAATATCTGAAAGAACCTATTACTCTCAAAACACTCCACGGTGTTAATGTCGTTAATACCCAAATAACGACAGAGATACCGCTCGAATTTAAGGAAGATGCTCTTATGATATGGAAGTTAACGGAATTTGTTAACAAATCATTTGACGCAATTCTAGGGCAAAATATTTTGAAAGCTTTTGATGCAATCATAGACTTGAGTAAGGGAATTCTAACTATACGCAACAATCCCATTAAATTCATAAATTCTTTTCCTTATGATGTAAATGAAATTTACCAATTAGAATATATTGTCCCAAACTTTTCGAATATCCCTTCGAATTCAGTAAATGAAGAGGAGATAAATATATTACGTAACTTAATTAAGTCCAACAATGATCTCTTCTATAAAGAGGGCGATACTTTGGCTTGCACCTCCGAAGTCAAACATGAAATAGTGACCACAACTAATGCTCCTGTATACAGCAAAATATACAGATATCCTCAAGTTCATGAACGTGAAATTACCAGACAAATCAACGAAATGCTGAAGCAAGGTATAATAAGGCACAGCTCTTCGCCATATAATAGTCCGCTATGGATAGTAGAGAAAAAACGAGCTATCAATGAGAACAAGGCTTGGAGGATCGTTATAGATTATAGAAGGTTAAACGAAATAACTGTTAGCGATAAGTTTCCAATGCCAAACATTGAGAACATCTTGGATAAACTTGGCAGAGCTCAATACTTTACAACACTTGATTTGGCAAAAGGGTTTCACCAAATGAAGGAGGAAGACCGAATGAAAACAGCTTTTTCAACTCCTCAGGGCCACTTCGAATATGTTCGTATGCCCTTCGGACTAAAAAACGCCCTTCAACTTTCCAACGTCTGATGAATTTCGTCCTAAGAGATTACATTAACAAGATATGTGTTGTTTATATCGACGACATCTTGGTATTTAGTACAACTCTTAGCGAACACGTAAATAGCATTAAAAAAATATTCGAGAGACTTCGGAAATACAATTTGAAAATACAATTTAATAAGTGCAACTTTTAAGCTAAAGAGACACCATATTTAGGCCACATATTAACTAGCGAAGGAATCAAAGTTGACGAAAAGAAAATAGCAGATATCGTCAAATTAGAATTACCTGAAACGCTAAAACAGATAAAATCTTTTCTGGGTACGACTGGCTTTTATAGGAAATTTATTAAAGATTATGTTAAGGTTGCCCAGCCCATGACATATTACTTGAAGAAAGGCGTAAAACTAAATACAAGGGACCCAAATTATATTCAAGCCCTTGAAAAGCTCAAACGAATTATAACGGAAGCATCTGTTTTGAAATATCCCGATTTAGGAGAAAATTTAAACTTGCTACTGACGCTAGTGATTTTGCGATTGGTGCAGTACTCCAACAAGGTGATCATCCTATTTGCTTTGCTAGTAGAACACTTAACGATCATGAACGTAAATATTCTACAACAGAAAAAGAGCTACTCGCAATAGTATGGGCAACAAATTACTTTCGACCATACCTTTGCGGTGTAAAATTCAATCTGTTAACAGATCATCAGCCCTTAAAGTGGTTGTATGCAAAAACAAACGGAAAAGATATTATTCCAAGATTGCAAAGATGGTTATTAAGATTAGGAGAATACGACATTGATATAGATTACATCAAAGGCAAAGAGAATAAAGTTGCAGACCTTCTTAGTCGCATAAATAACACTACCAACGAAATAAACGCTTTGGAAACTAATGAAGAAAATACTGAGAATTCTGAAGAAACTAGTAACCTATCATTACGTTATAATATTGACGACGAAGCAAGCGATACTATTCATTCTTAACTAGAAAATTCAAATAACCATATCCCTATACTCGATACTGTAGTTAATCGTTTTCGAATGCAAATCATACTAACGGACAATAAAACAAATGAAGTCGAAGTCAGAAATAATAACAAAAAGATTTTCATTAGTTCTAGTGATTTGGAAAACAATGTAAGTGACATATTGAGAAGAAATATTAAATCAGGGAAGATAGGAATTTATACAGAATTAAATGATAGTGAATATAATAAATTGCAGCAAAAGATCATTGAACTTTTTGATGGTGTAAACTCTATAAAATTCGTAAGATGTTCGTTTCATGCAAAAGATCTAGAAAACGAAGACCAAGCGTATAAAGAGATAAAAAGATACCATAAATTTGAAACTGGTCACACTGGTATCAATGAGAATTATGAAGGTTTAAAAAGACTTATCTATTTCCCTAACCTGAAGTCATTAATTCAAAAATTTATAAACAACTGCGATGTTTGTAATAGAAGCAAATATGACAGGAAACCGATTAGGCAAAAATTTGAGGGTACTGAAACACCCACCGATACGAAGCAAATAATAGATTTTCGAAATTCGCTCTTGCATTTTATTTAGAGGACAGAAATAATCAAACAATAATTGAGAAAATTCGGCAATTCAAATCACAAGTAGGTCATTTCCAAAAATTAATAACAGATAACGAATTTAAAAGTATAAATATTAAAGAATTCTTTAGACAAGAGGGCATAGAACTGCATTTGGTTAAGCCAAATAATCATACAGGCAAAGCCGATATCGAACGTTTTCATAATACCCTTTCTGAAAAAATTAGAATGTTAGGTATTGAGTACAAAAGCTTGAGTATAAAAGAAAAAATAAGCAAAGCAATCGAATGGTATAACAATAGCTATCATTCGATTATAAAAGAAAAGCCTATAAATGTACATGAGGGTAAATGCGACAAAGCCAACATATTTTTACATTTGAAGAAAGAAAAGGAGAAATCGCTCATTAAACATTACAAAGACAGGGAAAAATATATTGAGATCAGGGAAGAAGGTTACATTAAGAATTATAAAGCGGTACGACATAAGGAACAACCAAAGTTTATCAAATCGAACCTCCAAAATATACATGTTGCTAACATAATAATAATAATTGAGTGGCACTACAGCCCATAACGGACCAGGGCCTAGCTTCTACAACAACTACTCGTGTTGTGCATGCTATTGTTCTTCACGAATAGAAGGGACCTACAGTTTTTTGCCGATTCCGAACGGCGAGATTTGAGAAGCTTTCCATAGACAATTAATACTCTTTGAGTGTTGTCAGCAACTCGAAAGAGGTGGTGCCGTGAAAAAATGCTAGGTGTCCCGTCCAGGAATCGAACCCAGACTTTCTGCGCCGCAGTCGATGCACTTACCACTGCGCCACGGCGACCACACATGTTGCTAACATAAAGCGTAAAAACAAATTTTCAGGCGAATTGGCTGATGAGAATACTCTTGTTCCTGGCGATATGGACAATGAGTAAAGCTCAGTTGACGGTGGAAAAAATGGAGACGAATTTGGGATACATGGAAGTGGATCTCGATATAGTTCAGTATGCAGTTACCTACGACACTATATTGCATATAGTGAACCCAAAGGAAATCTCGAACGTCCTGGATAACTAAGAGCAAGCCATTAAGCAGTCCGATTTAGCAGAAAAACGGTCCCTCCTAGAACTTCAGATCTTTATTATAAGGAATAAAATTCACACTTTAATACCAAATAGACAAAAAAGAGGTTTAGTGAATCTTGTAGGAACCGTACATAAATGGCTATTCGACAACATCTTAAAGTTATTGAGCAGAATAATCATAATGCTATTCAAAATTTAAATAAACAAATAAAAATTAATTTAAGCTCTAACGATACATTAACAAGACTCAAAAATTCAATTGATAAAGATAGGAAAATCTTAGCTGATAGGCTTCGTAATACAGACAGTTTTAATGAGAAGCTATTTCTTCAAACTCTTTATATCGACTTTATGTTAAAATTAAAAATTCTTCAATATAATGTCGAACACATACAGGACAATATATCTTCTGCTAAACATGGTATATTGCACAGTAATATTCTAACAAATGAAGAAATATTAGCATATAATGTAGACCAATATAAATTAAGCAATATTAAATTAGGAGCCCTTACAGACGAAGAAGAAAATTTAATATTTGTTATCAGAATTTCAAAGAATATAATATCACTGCAAAAATTCTTACTCATACCCGTTGGCAATACGCAAAACAGAGAATTAATGTTCGAACCCCAAGAGATAGTAAAATCCGAAAATAAAACTTATCGTTACGAACAAAATGTTGAACTAAAGAACCTTAAGTTACTAAATAATTGTATTGTTAAGAATAATTGTATAAATATATTCAATAATGCATCCGAAATATTACAATTAAGAGATGGACTTGTCATTGTAAAAAACCAAAAAAATGTTATATGTACTAGTACTTGTGACCTAAGAAATTTTAATCTTAACGGAAATTATATAATAAATTTTAGTAATTGTTCTGTAAAAATCGGAGATAGAATTACAAGTAACAACAATCTAGTATTTAAACAAAGTATTATTGTATTGGACAACTCAGAAAAACTAAAATATATTAATAAAGAACTGCTTTTTGATAATATTGTTCTCAACGAAATAGAAAATATAGACAAGATTACTGAACTTAAGTATAAGAAAAAAGAATATATTGTTTTTGGCACTTCATTTCTATTTGTAATTCTTCTAATTGTAATTCTCTGTGCAGTTCGTTTCATTAAACATAAGAAGCTTAAGATAAGAATTAATAATATATTGCCTCAGGGGAGTCAACAATCTAAGAGGGGAGGTGTTACGTCCCAGACGCAACCCGAATCTTCACATCCGTCCCGAAGATCATCTTTCTTTAAATATTCCCCGTAATTTTTTTTTTTGCCTTGCTTGTCTCCCACTAATTTCCCATTTCACATTTTCCGCTTGACACCTTTTCTTCATTCCCACGTTTGGCTTTTGCACCGACTGCACATTGAAGTTTGTATTGTACCTTTGCATTGCACATTTTACTCTAAGTAATTCAGTCTTAATTTTCAATTAGCTCAATAAAGACGTTTCTGTTCCGAAGAACATTCGTGTTTAATTATCTAACTTTAGTTAAGACGTGTTACTCTGAAGAGCTAACACATAACTCGCGCGGCCACTTGCCTAAGCCCGTTTCCGGATGTGTTACGCTTCGAAGCGTAAACTTTTTGTGATGAGGATATGGTTCCCTCACCTCAACACCCATAAGGAGACCTGACGGTCACCTGATCAGTCAACCGTCACTTATGGTTGACCTTAGACAGCCCATCAGTATTCTCCATTTCTGAACGGTAAAAAAAGCCAAGATCGACTCGGATCATTTTCTTGTTTTAACCAATGACATCGACAGAAATACGGAGTTGAGATAGGAAACTACGGTTTGATGTTGGAAACCTGCAGTCGCAATCGACCGCTTGCATCGACTGTTGCAAAATGCAAATGTTAATAGCTCGGTCACGATCTTCTGTTCAGTCGCTTTGTCGCCGCCCATGCGGCAATTAAGTAACAAAGCCAACTCTCGAAAAACCCAGCTTTATAATATAACATTTTGATATATCCGAAACTTGGATTCTATTGAAAGGAGACGAACACGTCCTTGGTCGTTTTTAGAGAAAAGTTCTCTTTGCTCCAGCTTATGTTATTTAAGTTTGGAGGAGAAATTCAAGAAATTCAGAGCTGTACAGCGGTATGCACCTAGCATCTTTAGATCCACCGCTTAAGATGGGTAGGTCATGTAGAGCAAATGGACACTACACCTCTGGCCCGAAAAGTTTTCGATTTCGAACCATTGCGACAATGTAAATAGAAGATGTTTTCCATCGAAATGGTGCACACAAGTGGAGAAGGATCTCAGCTCTGAGATCCTTGTTGCTTGATTGGGTCTTAACTACCCGAGACTGTAGCAAAGAAGAATATTGTTGCGGTAAATTTGACCGCAACCAAACCGGTTTGCTAAATGGACTTTTGTAAAGATAAACCCGCATCTTTTGTTCTCATTTCAAAACCTTTATTAAACAAATGTAATTAGTTTTAGGTTCTTGTATTTAATACACTATTTACTCGGGTTGGGTTAATAATAATTCATTTAGTATAGTTATATGTACATTTGTATGAAAAAAACTTTATAAGAACGCCCTCGTTGTGGCGGTGTAATTTTAATGTTCAAATAATGACAAGTCGTCAAAAGATAACGGACAGGCGATGCTGGCACCCTCTTGCGATGAATATGAAACTACACGCCTATTAAGGTCGCGTGATCCTTTGTAATAACAAATATGTTTAATTGTTAAAAGCCTACTAGAATATTTAATTTTCTTAGCAATCGAATAATTTTGGTGCAAAATCGTTGACCCAAACTTACAGGAATTACTGATATTGTTTAACAAACTTTAAGCTTTAATAAATTATTTTGAAATTAAGAATGAATGAATGAATGAGTTCCTGGTTTACCATTTCCTGAAGAATAGTCAGTTTTTTGTTATTTTTTATATTTTTTCAATATATTTTATAAAAAGAATAATAACAAAAATACATTCAAAACTGAAAACAAACATTTGAGTTTGTTATCCTATACTATACACTTGACCATTCTGCAGCAGTTTGGTAAGACAAACTGAAGTTGCTCGTTTTCATATTAAAACGTTTCTTTCATAAGTGTATAATAGAACTAGGCCAAGGTAAATCTGCACTAGTCTGCAGGACCAATGCATTTTTATCTTTGAGAGCTGAAGAAGCCGTACTTACTGAAATTACTGGGAAATGACTCAAATCAACACATATACTGCAATAAATAGTGGCAATAACATCAGTTATACTGAATAGAATGCAGCTTAAGCATTCTGGGTCTTACAAATGTTAATATGTAGATACCCGATAATGCGGTCAAATTTATTAAATAAGACAGTTCACATTTTATTTTATGTGCAAATGGTAGTTATAAGTTATGGCAAAATAATATCCGTTTACCAATCACACGTAGCTGAAGTTCCGAGCTGTGTGAACCAACAGTTCTGCTGACGCATCGATTTTCAACCACGCGCAACAACGCCTCATAGTGGGAACCACGGACAGCACCGCCTCGTCATGGGAACCAATGCGAAACACCACCACTCGCACCACTATTGCAGGTCACCTTTCTTGCATAACTGTCTGATGCAATTCAGCAAGTTTGACTCCTCCATCGGGTTAGGTATTTTTAAAATTGTTAGGTCTAAGTTAGTTCGTAAGAAAGCATCGTTGTAACCGGTTGGATAAATAAAGTGTTTAAAATAAACACATAGTTTTTCAAAAGACTTATAATTTGCGCCTGCCACATTAAATTACCCTCAAACAAAGTGATATTAAAGAAGCCACCTTTGAAGTCAAAATTGATCAGTGGCAGTGACAGAAAAGAATTGAATTAAAAAAATAAGGTGAACATAAAAATCGAAAGAACAATCAACTATTTGAAGTGGCAGTGAAAAAAAGATAAAGTAAAGACCCATATAAAAACCGTCTTGAGAACAACAAAAAAGTGAAGGAACAATTACATAGTGAAGAAACAATTACATAGTTAAAAAAACAGAAATGCAGTGTCTGTTGGTATATTATCAATTCCCAATTAAACCAAGCGATTTTTTGCCACACTGGGATATTTCCCATTATTTAATTTTTTATTATTGAAAGATAAGTCAGTTATTGTTTCAAGCGCTTATAACTGCAGCTGTTCAAACTGCAACAGATCAGACTCGAACACGTCTCGAACAAAGAAAAAGTGCCCTAAAGAACAGACTTCAGTTGCTTGAAACACCAACACACGTTAAGGAGTATATACCGGTAACAATTCAACCGAATACGCCGTGTGATGAGTCTATGGACATAATAAAGTCCCTACCCAAATTCAGTGCAGATCAGACCCGTTATATCTCATGGAGATAGGCTGCCTTCGCGGCTTTGAGAGTGGTTCGGATTCGAAGACTCTGCGGGCCGGAGCAGTGTTGTCCATCCACTCTACATGGCCTAGCCACCTAAAGCGTTGTATCCGTAGACGCTTAACTAGGTTCATGCCGCCGTACAGCCCATACAGTTCGTAGTTGAATATTCTCCTCCAGATGCGATCAACGCAAACAGGACCAACAATCGCACGCAAAACTTTTCTTTCGAAAAGACTAAGGGCTTCCTCATCCGCTTTTAGTAACGTCCAGGTTGCCGCGCCATAGAGTAGGACTGGGATGATCAAGGTATTATATAAAGAAAGCTTAGTCCTTCGAGAGAGGGCTTTATTACTCAATTGCCTCTTAAGCCCAAAGAAACAGCGATTGGCAAGAGTGATTCTGCGTTTGATTTCGGTACTGATGTTGTTGTTCCTATTTACCGCGGAGCCGAGGTAGACGAAGTCCTTGACTACCTCGAAGTTTCAGCTGCGTAGTATGACGCTCTGATCGAGACACCGACGTTCTGTGTGCTTCCTTGATGACAGCATGTACTTCTGCTTCAATGCCAGCAAACGCCTCACTGACGGCTCGGTGTGTTCGTCCAATCACGTCAATGTGGTCGTGACTGTGCCTCTGGTGTTGACTTGTGAGTTACGCACGATCTTCTCAAGGATGATGTTAAAAAAGTCACATTACAGTGCGTCGATTTGCACATCTTGGGTCTTTTCCAGGATCTGCCGTAGTGTGAAGATTTGGTCGATGGTGGCCTGAAGCCACACTGATACGGACCTATCAGGTGGTTGACAAACAGTTTCAGGCGTTCCCACAATAGCGCAGAGAGGATCTTGTATGCGGTGTTAAAGAGACTAATCCCTCGATAGTTGGCGCAGTCGAAGGGGTCTCCTTTCGTGTGGACCGGACAGACAACGCTGAGACTCCACTCATTGGGCATGCTTTCCTCCGACGATATCTTAGAGATTAGCTGGTGCATGTGCCCAACCAGGTCATCTCCAGTTGCTTTAAACAGTTCTGCGGACAGTCCATCCGCTCCAGCAGCTTTGTTCGACTTCAGTCTTGATATTGCTATCCTGACCTCGTCTCAGTCGGGGGACGGAATTCTTGCCATCGTCGTCCAAATTGAGTGGAACATTCTGCCTAACAGTGGGATTTGGGCTTCGGTTCGAACCCTATATCCGGAAAGCTGTTTTACCTTTCGGTAAAACTTTTGGACTTCATTCCGGCCAAAACATCTCTTCCTCTCTTCGACCGCGCGCTTCTCATGCTCTCTCTTTTCCTTCTAAGAAGCCGGTTCTTTTCCCCTCTTTTCTGTTCGTAGAGCTCACGAACAGCTCTCGTTGTCCGATGCAACGTTGCCTGGAAGTCCTCCTATGTTAGCTGCATGTGCCTGCCTGCACTCGTCGTCAAACCATGTTCCTTCTGGGTGGTAGCGTGAAACCTAGCACATCAGTGGCAGCTTCTTTGATGGCTTTTTGACAACGTTTCCATTCTTCTTCTATTGTCAGTGCAGGCAGCGTCGAGCTTTGGGAGAGTTTCAGGGAGACTCGGTCTACAAAGAACCCAGCAATCTGTTGTAATTGTAGCTTTCTGACTTCAAACCGTTTTGGCCTATCTCGACTCCGTTGCTCTCTCGATATCCGAGTTCTTACCTTGACTACAACAAGGTTATGATCCGAGTTGATGTTGGAGCGTCGGAATCTTCGGACATCGAGAATACTGGAAGAGTGCCTGACGTCGATCGCAACGTGATCAATCTGGTTAACGGTTGATTGATCAGGGGATCGCCAGGTTACTTTATGATATTGAGATGTGGGAACCGCGTACTACTTATAGAGAGGTTCCGCCCAGCGGTGAAGTCCAACAGCCTGAATCCGTTTCCGGAAGTGGTGTTGTGCAGGCTATGTTTCCCGATGACGCCAGCAAAGATGTCCTCTTTCCCCAGCTGAGCGTTGAAATCTCCTAGAACGATCTTGGTGTCATAGCTGGGGCATCGATCGTATGTTCTTTCTAAGAGATCATAGAACTCATCCTTGCTGTTATCATCCTTCTCCTCTGTCGGGGCGTGAGCGCAAATCAGGCTGATGTTCCCGAATTGAGCCTTGATGCGGATTGTCATGAGGCGTTCGATTACGGGATCATAGCTTTAGACTTTTTGCCTGAGTGTGCCTCGAACAACAAATCCCCATCCGAATAGACGCTGCCTTCTCTCCCTGTAGCAGTCGCCGTAGTATAAGTCGCAGTTCTTCATCTTCTTTATGCCCGTCTAATCCCACCGCACTTCCGGGACGGCGGTGATATATGCTTTGCAGCAGTCAAGGGCCTCCGCAAGTTGTTCGGCTGCACGTGGTCCGTTAAGGGACCTCGAATGCTACGTGCAGAACCGAAAATCTCAGACCCGGCCAGACTCATTATTTAACTCTCAGGCAGAGGGGTTCGCTTCATATATTGGTTCACCACACAACAGAAGTTGTGATGGCTATCCAGGAAGCGCCACAAGCAGGCTGTATATCAACTTGACCTGTGCACGGACGAGGATAATTTTTTTTAAATTAAAATAAACAAAGACACTTAGTGTGAGAAGAAGTATGGAGAATGACGGGCGACGCAAAACACCGGTTTCAGGCCATGAAACCAGTGACGGTAGCATCTGCGTAGCTAGTCCTACCGATAATAAGAAAAGGAGAAAGAAACAACAACAGCCCACTCTCGCTAAGCGTCGAACGAGACCAATGACGTCAGACAAGGAAACGGTCGTACGGAACAGAGGCGGGTCGGTGGCGGCCAAAGACAACGACAGCAACAACAAAACCAATAAAATCGATTACAATCAACATTCACGCCCTCGAATGTGAATCGGAGGGCAACGAATTCAGATTTTCCTACAGATCCGAGGCTGACGATGGGGTGGAACAAATTAGGGAGGAGGCTCAAAAACTACAAAGACTCGATCAAGAGAGGGCAAAGCTCGACATCCATATTAAGTTTCTTTATGACCAATCAACGGCAAGAAGAGTTGCTGAGAAAAAGTCAAACAAAAGGAATGGCAGAAGGAACTTTAGGAGCTGCAACAAAAGGCAGCAACTAAAACAGAAGCAACAACCTTAAAAGGAACAACAACAGACGAAAGCAAAGCCGCCACATCGAAAACAGCGCAACAGTTGCAAAAACCCCAACAGAAGCAGCAAAAAGAAACGCGGTCTACGTTGCAGAAACAACAGAAGCAGCAGATACAACCGGAGCAGACGAAAGCAAAGCCCCCAAATCGAAAACAGCTACAGCAACAGCAACAAAAGTCCAAGGTTCGCTGCCCACCAATCAACGTCTTCAACATGTGCACTGATGAGCTGGAGACCTTATGTGTGTTGGCCCTCTAGAACACAATAATTTTTACATTAAATATAACACTCAACAAACCCACACCGTCCATTGCCTAACAATGGACGGGTTTAGATTTTTAAAAGCGAAGTTAGCGGCATCGAACGCTTACTTTTATACATACACCCTCAGAGGGGAAAGGCCACGTACCTTGCTCCTCAAAGGCATAAACCCCTATACTGACCCGAAGATCCTCCTCAACAAGCTGCGACAAGTTGAGAGCGACGAGGTCCATTTCGTAGGGGTTAAGCCTTTTATATCTGCGTGAGCGAAAGCGAAAGCGGTATCCCAGGGCACGAAAATTGACAATCTGCGAAAAATTCGTGTCGTAGGTGGTCTAAATGTAAAATGGGAGAAATTGAACGAAACTGACCATGTACTTCAATGTGCGAAGTGCAGAAGGCTCGGGCACGTCGCGCAGAACTGCAACATGGAGTTCCGCAGCGCACGATGCATATTCAGCCACAACGAAGGTGAATGTCCTTTGGGTACGGACAAAGTTGAGGATAAGTCGCTCCTCAAGTGTGTACTCTGCGGAGGAAACGGACACCCTGCCACATATTTGGGGTGTCCACGAATCAAAGAACACCGACAGAGAGTAAAGGAGGTAAGGGAGCAGAAAGCATAACCGTTTTTGTCCAACGAATTGGTGAAACGAAGATACTTAAGAGTTATTATGGGCCTCAAAAATGGTACGGAGAAAATACCAATGGTCTAGATGCTCGGTAGACACTTGCTGTTACTATCAAATTGCAAATACGATTGCCCTGCATTAAGTCCGGTATCAAGTAAACCAAAAGATAGTAGCTTAAGGATCCTTATACCTAATTAAACTGAAATGTGTGGGATAGAGCGTACACAATTTCGAAGCTAAGGACGCTGCAGAGATCGATTTCAATATGTATATTATTGCTTCGCAGAAAAATAGAATATCTGTTGTTTTTCAAGGATGACTATATTATACTAAAAGAGATTGGATAATAAAGAACTCTGCGGAGTGACGTGAAGAATGCACTCAACTCGGCTAATTAATCTAGCATTTTAGATTGTCTAAATGGACTGAATCCGATATTCTTATAAACATTGCCGATAGGTTGTTTCTTTACAACTCCGACGGCGTCACGAAATTATGTGTAAATGCAAGTCAAACGATTGATGCTCCATACAGTAAAAACCTCCATAAGAGTCTTTTAAGTAATGTATAGAGGACAAATCGGAAAATATATATATCGTGGAAATCGCTTTCATATATTAAAAGCACTTTAATTTGCATAGCTAGTAATAATGAGAACACATTTCTGCTGTTCATAATATATGATTTTGTATATAATTTTTGACCTGAGGCTGTTTACTGTTTGTTCAACAATTGATTTTGGGATACGGAACACGTATTTGAATTAAAAAAAATAATTCGAAATTAAATGATATTAAAGATAATAGAACTGCTAAGGAAACAAAGAATGGTTACAAATTATTTAAAGTGAATAAAACTAAATGTGTAACATTAGTTTAAAGTTTTTTTTTTCAAAAAGGATGAAAGCGGACGATATTCAATAAAATTCGTTGAATATTAAATTTGCTAGCCTAGTGTTAATGAATATTAATTTGAATAAGAGCAGTATGATAAATTTGTAAACAGTAAATACAATGAAAATGTACATCAAGCCTGAATTTCTTATTCGAAACTACGCATAATTCATTATTGACAAATAGACAAATAATATGCGCCTTCATGATTAGTTGTATAATATTCATCAATCTTCACAGCCGAAAAATGTGATAAGTGGCTGGGTATAATTACTCGAAAGTAAATGCAGTTGAATGGAAGACTCAAGATTGAGCAGGACTGAACTTTGATTAAACAAATCTCATTCAAATAATTTGATAAATCTCAATCAATCTTTGTATTGAAAATACTTTTTAATTTTCTTTTCAGTTTAGATTTTGTCTATACAGTCCTAGCACCTTTGAACGTTCTTCTAAATCAGCTTATTATTTCTCAATTTGGAATTGTTTATATTACTTATTAAAATTTTGTTTATGTATGCATGCATGTATAATACAATATATGTACATATGTTTTCTGTTAAGAGCTGAAATAGCACGTTTATCCAGGACCAATCTGATAAATGTCTTGAGATCTGAAAAAGATTTAATTTGTGTTATTTTCGTTAGAAAAGGATAACGAAAGTGCTCCAAATTTTTAAATATTGTATTCAAAATATTATATTAACGGAAAAAAGTCGATTTTTATAATATCTTCTACCAAAATGTTTAACGGCACCACCTCTTTCGGATTGCTGACAGCCCTCAAAGAGTTCTATTTGTCTATGGAAAGCTTCTCAGATCTCTTAAATTCCATATCCATCAGACAATATTAAATGTCTGAGAACCACAGAAAAGTTGCAATAAAATTAAAAAAAGAGACTCTTAATCCTAAAAATTAAGAAAAATATTAAATGAAAAATATGTAATGTACGAGTATATACCCTTCCGCAACTGTACAAAGCATTATACGATTATTTAAAAAAAGTACAAGATTAGATGTGTGGGTCGGTATTACAAAACCATTTCCTATTAGTTTAGGACAACGAGCACAAACATTTATCTAAGTTAGTAAAGAATGTGGTAGCCGTGCCACAGTGAGTAAGTGCGTCGACTCACACGCCTAAGGTCTAGGTTCGATTCCCGTATTAATTTTCTAGAAAAGCTTCTCAAATCTTGCCGTTCGGAGTCGGAAAAAAACGGTGGGTCCCTTCTACTCGCGAGAGTACAACACGAGTAGTTGTTGTAGAAGCCCGACCCAGGTCACTTGTTGGCTTCAGTGCCACTCAAGTATTATATATACTATTATTAAGTAAATAAAGAATTGGTTAATATAAAATGTAAAGTCTGTATTGCCCCATCCACCACAATCGACGGGTTCTTAATTCTATAGAACAATAGTGTCATATTTTGGAAAAGGAACCATAATAAATCAAATAACCAAACAAGAATCAATTTAAGGAACATTTTCTACATCACCCTAGATGACCAGCAAGGTTGTTTTTAAATGAAAGGAGACCTAATTAAAGCAAAATATTACCATGCACGTAATTAAAATTTAGAAAAGACGTACATTTTTTAACTGGAATTAATTGTTTTATATATGTGAAATTTTTCGACATAGTTTTCGAATCTTGTTGTTTATTACCTCATAAATTATTAACATAATAATTATAATTACCTAAACTTAAGTTTAGACTAATAAAAAAGATAAGCATTGAAAACTGTTTGTCAAATAAAGTATGCGAAATATTTTGATGTAGTGTTTGTAGTATCATTTGTCTGAAAATGTGAAACGTTTTTCAATTATTTTTCATCTTGCAACATGTTATCTATTAAGGACGACATTCGCAAAAGTAAGCCAGTTAATGATAACAGCTTAATAGAACATAGACAGAAGTATAATAAGAATAAGAAGTATAATAAGAAGTTCTATATAAAAAACTAACGCAAACCACATATGTACTATGCTAAGCAACAAGCTAAGCAAACATTAATGCTATGACACAAGGCGAAATGATAACGACTGTTGCTCTTGTTGCACATACATATAAAGTACAACAAGCGAAATGGAGTTTGATACATATTGTAAATGTTACTCTTTCCCCCATTCCCACATCCGGTCTCGATCTGGACGATTACACTTGCTTGCAATTTCATTACCTTCATATAGATGCACAATAAAAACACATACTCCGTAACTATCTATCATTATGTCATGTACATGTTATGAAACTCCCACCTAATAAGATTTATTTCGTTTTGAACAAACAAAGAATAAAACAAATTATGTGTGGGCATTTACATGCAGATGTTTGTAGACACATATACCAGTGAAATCACAGAAGCACGGACTTTGAAATATGTGTATTTAATTAATATTTCTCATCTAATATTTCTATTTTCTGTATTTCCAAATTATAGAAAATTAGAAATTCATTTGTTTATTTGTCAGCGACTAAGGAAAGGTAGGTCATGAAAAAACTTTCAACTTATGCGTCCCGCTCCAATAGTTTATACACAATAAAGTTCTGTTAAGCACCACAATAGCTTATGTAGTATGTAACTACGAACATATGTATCGCATCAATGTGCACAAGCTATTACATGTCGACAATAGTTTCACACACACAAGTACCGAGTATTGTTAACCCTAATAATAAAATCAGATGCAATCTGTGAAGAGTAGTTCCGCTTTTTTGTTAAACATTTCCTATAAATTGTTTCCACACTGTATTCCTCTAAATTGATTTCCAGGGAGTTTTAAAATTTATATTGACTATAAATAATTTATTAATTATGTTACTTACTAAATAATGATGAAGTTTAAATTTATGTTCTGAAAAGTGTTAAAATATGAAAATAATAAGAAAATAATAATAAAATAAATTAGTCAAAATAATCTTAATGTGTAAATGATTGATAAGATTACTTATTCAAACGAGTTAACTATAGTGGCCTTTAATTGAACATTTCTGATATTTTGAAGAAAAGCGGGAATACTATGCTAGACATTTCGATCTTAAAAGCAAAGAATGTAGCTTGTCTATGTGTTTAAGCATGTTCATTTAGGTTACTTCATCCAGATTATTGCAATGGAAAGAAAGTAGTTCCCGAAACGGATGCATTTTAGAAATGTTGACTTTTAAGCGAATTCCAATTCACCATTCTTAAAATATTTGGAATGCCAAATATGCCATTCTTTCTAAAATAATATCTCCTTCAATAAATAATAAAAAGTAATATTGCAATGCGCAAAGCACAATATCATTAATGGGGCAATAACCTTATATCATAACCTTATATCATGTCTTATTAGATAACAAAATGTCAATACCTGTCGTTAGAAAAGTAAATCTGTTATAAAAAATAGACTAAAAAATACTATTTGTCTTTTCAGTTCATATTGGCTACTCCCCAGACAAAACGAAAAGGGTTAATAAAATGTTGAAATTACATTTCAACTAGTTTTCTGCGAGCAACAATAAATTGCTGAATATCTTTCCATGTTTATTAAGTTATATTAAACATATTTGTATTTTTTTTATTTTAAACTTAGAATTAAGAAAATTTCCTAAAATTGTTGGGTTATACAATAAAATAAATGCAATACATGAAATTTTTCTCCTCATTTTATTTATCGCGTACGCTATACAAATTTGTGATTACCCTCCAAATATTACGTCTTTTTGTGGAAGCATAATTAATAAGTTGATTTATTCCTAAATAAGGACCAAAAGATTTTATCATTTAAAGTAGGTACATGCAACTTACCTTTTCATCAGGCGTTCTTATTAAAATAAAATTCAGCGTATTTCGATCTATAAAGAAATTATTTTAGTCGGTATTAATAAAAGCGAGGCAAATAAAAAAAGTTGTTTAGTATTGTTTTAATTAATTTTACTATGGGAGAAGCATGATTAATTTTCAAAAGAACTTTTTGTAGAAAGAAATACCTGACGAATTTAAGTAAGTAAGTATAAATTAATCATACGCGATACACGCATTTTATTGTTTCCATATCTGATAGCATAGCAAGCAATTATAACGCAATCAGGATAGAATACAAATTTGATGGCACTGGCCTTGTGTTTTCAGAGGTTCTTCGCTCTGTACATGCTACTGTTCGCTACAGAATGGAGGGCGCATACAGCTTATAGCCGACTCCAAACAACGAAATCTAACAAGCTTTTCTCAGACAATTATTACTTAGTCGACAACCCGATACAGGTTGAACTATGAAAGAGAATCCTGCCTAGGAATCGAAACTAAGAAATCGGTGTGTAAGTTGACGCACTTGGCCACTAAATCACCGCAGATGCTTACACCTACATAATTCTTAAATATGGGTGTTTCTTTTATTTAAATTATGAACTGCCAGAATGTATCGTGCAAATAATAAAGTGTAACGGGAACTTATTACTTCCTATTTAAATTATGAATTTTATTACATCTTATTTGATAATAACTATTGCTTAGGTGTTAAAAGTAAACTTAAAACATAATTGAGATCTCTTCTGTTGAGTTTATTTAAACTAAACCTTTAGTCATGTATTTTTATATTTTTAATAACATTTTCCACTAATGTCTTCTAAGTTGAGTTATTTACAAATATATGTATACAAGTAAAGCTTTTAGCACCAGTTTTTCCATAAATCAAAGCACAGTTTTCAAAAGCAATACAATATTGAATGCGACACATTTATTCATAAATATATTTACTTGTCGACGTTGCTAACGATTTGTACCATTCAATTAAAATCCCATCAAATCATTGAAGAGAAACGATTCCCTCGTAGTTATCTAAGTTGCTAATCCATACGTCTTATTTTTTATATAAGACTGGTTTCTTTTTTTAACAATGTGAAGACGACATGCAATTATAGTTGATACGCTTGATATTATGCAATCCGAAATTATTTTAAATGAGGTAAATATTACCGCCCGAAAGTATACACTATTTTTTTCCATTTGATTAACTACTTTAGAATATATGTATTATCTGTTACACTGTTGTTTAAGGAGCGCAAACATCTTAATTTGAAATCCATTTTTTATCCTTTTTTAAATGAAGTAACGTACACTGAAATTCTGTGCTCGTACATACATGTGTATCAAAAACGATTTTTCTTAAACAAATCAGATGCACTGTTTAAAAAAAATTGTTGCAATAAGATTTTCACAATTCTTCACTTCATGCAAGCCATATGTAAGTACCACATTACACTGATGCGCGGTTGTAAGAAGAGGAAATTAACATTTACTAATACTAAAGAATTGTGGTTTCCCTAGACAAAAAAATCGACTTGAATTGAAAGAACTATTTGATATAAACGTCATAAAGTCCCGATCACATAATCAAATTGTGTGTGTTTATTTCGTCCGTGCTGCTCTATGTGGATATCCAAGAAGAACTGACAATCTTAAAATTTACTCAAAATCAGCGACTGACTCTAAATATAACCGTCGTATACTTAAGCCAGTTTCTTATCTTCACACTTTCCTAAGGTATATGAAAAGTTTTTCTAAATAAAATGTATATATAATTATGTAAACATGCTTATATTAAATATGTATAATAAATGTACTTGTGTCTATTGCATAGAAAAAAATCTTCAAAGCACCCAATAGCTGCTAACACTATACTGTACTAACCAAAGAGAGTGTAGAACCAACCAAGAAGAAGATAAATAAAAGGAATAATGTTTACGGATGCAGGAGGAGTGTACGAACACTAAGGATAAAATGTGGTTGGAAGGGGTACTTAAATAATATGAGTACGGGGAGAACAAGAAAAGTGTTTACTTCGTTGACACTGAATCAAATGCAATACAATACAAAAGTAGAAAAAGTCGTATACAACATTTGGCTGTCTTAAGAATTAACAAAGAAAAAAACAAAAAAAAGCTTAAGATATGCATACGTAATTATTAATAAATATACGATACCTTCCCTAGTTACAAAAAAATATATTTTTGATTCAATATTACTTTGTGAACATTCTTGCATTTTGATTTTTGATTAATATTTTTAGTTCGTTTAAGTATATATTTTAATGTTTCAAAAAACTCAAAAATTTTACTATCGTGCTACTACCACCATACGTGGAAATTGAAGAAGACCACGACCTTTAACTAAAGTTGAATAAATTTAACTACCCCTTTGTAAATGAGTACAACACCATATCTTACACTAAAACATTTAATCCATGGAAACACACAACTAAGCGAAATGATTTGGTGTGTATTTCCTGTTTTATGCTTTACTCCCCTTCGTTTTCTGGACATGTTGAGAAGGGTTGGTTAAAAAGGTTCGCGATGGGAATGTACAAGCCTTTGTTATGAGTTAGTCCAATAAAACAAAAATAAGAAAGTGTGCCAAAAAGGAGACGGAAATCACGTAGGAGAAAGTTTACTGAGTTCGGATGTTCAATAACATGAGAAAAAGTTCTTTATTTCGTCCCTGGGTGGTGGTAAATGGAGTTGACTCTTCATACAATTTCGTCGGCCTTCATATTTTCTTGAAATATTATACAAGGAGCTATTCGAAGCTCCACCTGGCAAATCATAAGGAAAATACTGTCAACAGTAAGTTCTAGTAAGGGAAGTATGTATATACAGTTTTATATGTATGTATTAACTTATACTACGTATATATTAACATGTAATATGTGTATATTAACTTATAATATGTATGTATTATATATATATATATATATATATATATATATATATATATAATGAATACCACTTTAAATGTATAATACTCAGTAAGTTGCAATAACGGGAAATCTACATAGTCAGCTTAAGAAAAAGTAAGGAAACCTGAAAAACAACGCATACATACATCTGAACAAATTCGAACACTAATTTCTATCTTACGAAAATCGGGGTTTATAAAAGTCATGTATATAAGTACATAGCGTAGAATATGGAAAGTATACACATATGTTCAGGCATAGTATTAGTATATATCCAAATACTTTTATGTGAATTAGGTAGTGTGCGAATCATTGAAGCTTTTATCTTATATACTGGAACTACCCCCACGAAAACAAATGTAAGGGCGCAGAATATTTTATTGGGGAAAATAAGAACATAGATATTGGAGTACACTTTCGTTTCTTAAGTTCAAAATTGCGTGAATACACATTCATGTATTTTATAATTTACACATACGTACATATATTTAAAACCATCTACAAGTAATGGGCTTAATACACATTTCTAATACATATTTTTAGATAGAGTACACATTAATGAGTGAATTTAATAAGTATTTCTTTTTCAGAGTAAAGAAAAAATATTTTCCAGCAAAATGTGGTTAAACCAAGTAAAGCAGGTAAACAAGGTAATAGAAACAACAAAGAACGGAATAACAGATATTTTTACGTTATTAATTAAATCAATTTTAGGTAGTGAATTGTAAAAGTACTCGATAAAACATAAAAAATAATTTAGTTTCTTACGGTGATTTAAAACTTAATACTCAGCTGCATAGTATATTTAACATAGATGCGCAGTTTCCTGTATGACATTTGCCGACATCCAATATTTCCAATCGTATAGGAAAACTGATTTGTAGAAGCTCAAAAAATAACCGTATACACTACGAATTTTTCTTATTTTATCCGATACACCAATATCCAAAGAACCGTGTTTTTTATTCCGAAACCAAATATTCACTGCAGCTACAAACACTTTCTAATCAGTTATCTGATAGATGAACAACAAAAAAAAAAAATAAAGCCAGAGTTTCTTAATACAGTAGAAATCACTTATCCTTTTTATATTCAAAACATTCATCAGCCTCTAGTCTCCGCGCATTTACGCACACACCCAAAGATAAAGAAAGAAAAAAACAAAGATGAGTGAAGTTACCAGCAATGATAAAATGGGCAAAAGTATCTTAGTCGTGAAAGTACAAGCAGTCGAATAGAAATTCAGTAGTATACACTGGAAACATAATCTATGTACGCGTATAAAAACAAAAAAGAGCATGCGCTAGAAAGGGTGTAAGTTCGCGTGGTTGTGTGCCTAACAAAATGTTTGCTAGGCATATTATGTATCCTCCCCCCGCACGAATCGGATATTTCTGTCTGGAATTTGTGCCAACATTGGATACTATTTCATGGATATATGTGTGTGCAAATGTATGTATATTTATATGAATTATATTCACATAGCGCTTTTTGTTCCTTTTTATAAATAAAGGGGGAAAACTTAATAAACAAATGCAAAAAAGTGTCTATGTACATATGTACATAGGCTCTATGCGTTTTCCACTCATATTTTTTACCGCCATTCTTTTAAGGAGAGCTTTTGACAAATACATATACGTTCTTTACAAAAGGAATCGAGAAGTTTCATTTTCGTACTCTTTTTTAATTTCTTTTAAACGTCTATTTTTAATAGAAACATTTTATTATATGTATATTTATTTTTAATGTTTACTTGAAAAGATGTAAGACAAACTTAAATAAGTAAGAAATACAAATAACCTTATTTGATTAAAAGAATTAAGTCTTAAGTAGTAAACTTAGTTTGGTGGTTTCAAGGAATGTGATTGGTTATTAATAATTGCCTAAAATGCAATGCAGATCTTTTCACTTACACCAATGATAATATTATATATGACTGTTAATAAGTTTTTCAGAAATTTGTTCTTGTATGTTAATAGTTTCAACCATCAACTTCATCCATTAAAAAACAAAAAAAAAAAACTTATATGAAAAAGTTATAAGTAAAAAAAGAATTTTTTTCCATTTTATATACGTATGTATCTGCACTGATTTTTAGTGTAGTATAATATTAAAATTTTATATTACACTACAGTTATGATGCAACTTATAATAAAATAAACGTTTCAAACACTGGCTTAAGGTCTATATTAAAATTTTACATTTATTATATTATCAATGAAACAAAGATAAGTTTGAGTAATAGGTAGTGAATTTAATGTTATTTGTTACTTACCGATTTTTTCCAGTTATTAAAATTTCATTATGCACTTTATTCATACATTACAAAATTAAATTAAAGAAAAAAATGTTGTCATAATCACACAAAGACCTGATATTTCAATAAACTTTGAACATGTAGTTCACAAATTTAAGAACTTAGTCAAAAATTTCGTCAATTTTCAAAAACTGAAAAAAAAAAATTCAAAAACTGTTCAAAAAATTAACTCTCTGGCATTTAAATTTTCAACCGATGTCTAATTTTTGAAACATGTTCATCACTTTTCTCTTTTATTAATATGGCTACACAAATGGTTTGGAAATCTTTAAAATATATCATAATGGAACTAAGCACTTGGGTATCTACATTGGTGTATAAAATATTTTTCCCTTTTTTAGTTGAAACTGTTTTTGTCGTCATTAAAAAGTGTAGAATTGGACCGCTGTGGTATTTGTATTTTCGGTAATTTAGATTGCACAGATTAGTTTAGTATTCACAAAAAGTTTTTCTTTCTTTTAAATAATTTAAAACTACACATAGAAATAAATAGAACCAAAAATAAGTGGCGAAAATCCATAGTTAATTTGTTGTTATTGCGAAACCATTTCTTATGTTAATATTTGCAGAGGTATCACACTTGATTTCGAATTTATATTTCTTTAAACAATGCTTTTTCCAGATTAGGTTTTTGGATATTATCCTTCACCTCGAATTATTTAATTAATATATTCACAAGCGTGCAATAGGTAGCTGTGACGAGTATCGGCAACAAAGCCGAAAAAGCGTGACTGAAAACCAGCGCCATGTATCAAAAAGACAACATTTTAATGTTGGAATGGTTCTCGAAAAAGAAAGCAAGTAAAGAATGTTTAACTTGTTTTGCCTCGCGTATTCCGGTGGAGTAGTACTACATGATAATATAGGTACCTGACTCCGAATCCTCCAAAAACTAAACTTTCCCAGGATAAATGTTTTAGTGTGTTATGTTGGGCTTTCAGTAAGGTTCTAACTTGAAAAGCTTTTGACCATATCAACTGATGTTCTTTTACATATCATTCGTTCACGATGCGCCAATACTTTTAACTTCACATAAACACCTTAGATAAAAGGAACGTATACTTTTCGTCATATGTTGATATTATTCTCAATACACTCCTTCGTTAGAAGGCACGGAATAAACTTAAAAAACACATTCAAGTAAAAAAATCAGTAGATACACGAAAAAAGATATGAGGAATAGCACTAACAAAGGGTAATGACGAAGAAAGCTCGGATGCCCAGTCGCCAGCAATGGAAATTGGCTCGTGCTTGTCACCGACGAAAAAACGTATTCTGTATGCGTTTTCGTTTGCTGCAAATATTTGACATATGGATGAGCGAATGAATCAGACGATACTCACAGATTTGTTGGTGAAAATTTATTTCGTGACATAGGCCGTGAAGAAATATAAGAAAATAAAATAATTTTGTATGTTATTGTTGTTCTGATACTCCTTTGTCAGTAAAAATATGATTCAGACTTTATATGATTAGTACGCACTGTATGTGCACATAGTTGCGTCTTTATCATCTGCATTTAGAAAATAAAAAATTAAAGAAAAAAAGCACGTATTGTGTATAAAGTTTATTTATCTATATGTCCCATCATATGAAAAATAATTTAAAAATAACGGAAACATGCCCGTTTAATTGTTTTTACATGGTACACAAATGTGACTAAAACTTTCGTGTGTATTAGTAGTGCATTGCACATAGTTGCATTAGTGTAGATGTATTTGAGGGAAACGTTTGCAAAACAAAACTTTTTGTTGATGCAAAGAAAGGTGTGAGTTGACTTTATACAGAGGGTTTGGTATTTTGATATCACCCTGTGATGTGTATTGTACGACATTGGTGCACTTTTTCGTAGATATCGCCGTAATAGCCCACAGAATCATCACAATTCGGATGCACAAGGGCAGCGGCTAGGTCTCCTCTGTATTCTGTGAACACATACACACTTTAGCGCAGTTGCTACCATTTGCGTCAGAACATGTAAAACGTTCATTCGCATTCAGATGTATTCTTTTTGTTTTCAGACACACATACATTATTAATGCGCGCTTGCGTTTGAAAAAATAAAATCAAAAAATTGCTCCGCCTACTATACTCCCGGGTACATAGACGCATAAATTCCAAAATTCCGCACATTTTTGGATAACGGATAGACATGATTGTTAAAGAATGAAGACATGGTTTTATATTTAGTGACTGAGCATCTTTTATGCGTATACATATATTTGTGTATAGAACGTGGATGCCTATCAATATACCTTCAAATAACTAAAAAGGCATTTATGATGAATAAAACCAATTTGCTGCTTAACTGCTAAGATTTGGAAACATTTATTAGTATATACCCTTATCTGATTAAATGAGCAATGCTACCTGTTTTATTATTTGATATTTGTACTTATGTATAATAAGTATGAAAAGTACAAACAGCGTTTCATGTTTGCACAAAATGTTATGGGCTTCATACTAATACAACGAGGTATGTACATATATAAAGTTAATGAAAATGCCATAATATGTTTACAACGAAAATATTTCAAAACTCAAAAATGCATAGGCATTATTATTATTTCATTTCAAAAAATCAAATACTCGTACTTCAAATTCACAAAATAAAAAAAATTCGGGTTGCTTTTTTAAATTTATCTTAACTCCACTAACTGTTTCTTCAGGTGACGATGTCGAATTGGTCAGATTATAATTGTATCATCTATGTTGATGATGCTTTAAGGTTAAATTTTATACATATATGGTTGATTTTGAGCAAAGTTTGTGATTTCTGCGCTTGGTCACTACACTACGCTTCGTCACTATCGCTCTTGTTACTTTTGGAAGGACTGTACAAATCTTCGGTTAAAAGGCTGTAGGCTGTTGTACAATTTCGAATATATTCCAAGTAGCCAATACATATCCTGTTGACTAATATCCGTATGATTTACAAATGTAACTACAAATTTGTTCTAATTTGGGTGTACCAAATTCCAAAGTTATTTGCCGAACTTTATTAATAGTTTGAAAAAAAAATCAATAGAGCACCAGAACGGAATTTTTTTTCTTTAGGACTTTTTATAATTTCACGCGAAAACCAAAGTGGTGGACAGATTTTGGTTGAAATTCTTTGCAGTATTTTTTTGAATATTTTCCAAATAATTACTAACAGTGATAAAAATGTAAACGAATTCAGATTGTTTGAAAGTCAGGAGCTTTATTATTTTCTGGATTTTTAACTGCCTGACAAAGTATAGATAGTGACACAATTTCTATTCTAAAGCTATCAGATTAATTGTTGCCTATCGCTTCTTCTTACTGGTTTCTTCTTACTGTCCAGAAAAAGAGATCGGCAGTTCTTCATCGCTCTTGCCCATTCGCCATTAGTTTTTGGACTTATTCCTTACAACTTCTTACGTTAATTTCATGTTTAATTTAAACGATTTTCGTGTTAAGGACCCGTTTTCCGGAAGGGAGAAAGTATACATCTGAAATAAGGCTTACCTGTCGGCAACTTAAATCGATCGTTAGGAAGAGCTTATGTATAAACTTTGCCGATTGTTGATGAAACCAATTTCTTGTACTGACTTCAGAGAACTTAACCCGTGTTAATTTGCGGTGTAACCAAGATCCCTCCCCCTCCCCTCATCCTATCGGCAGCTGACCTCGTCGTGTTGGGCGGCGGACAATAGGTTTGGGGAGCGTACCACCCCATCATATTGAGCCTAGGATATGTGACAGGTATATGCACCTAATCTATAGTCGAAGTATACGAAGTTGATGCTGCTAGTGAAAGGATGAGATGGATTCCTATCTTCTGCTTTTCTTGGATGACCTCAATGCTCTTGAGAGTTTGGATGTAACGACATGCGGAACGGAAGTCTGATTGGGAGGAACATGGATTCTTACGAGAACGCGAATGCGGAAAAGGTGTTGGATTTTGCTGTGCATACCTTTGATAGTGTCGGAGTCTTCAGCGGAATTCCTTTATAGATCTCTTTACGGTACTATCGTCTGTAAATCGATGTGGTGTGCAGCAACTTTTTGCCCGACACATCTCCGAAAGTTTTGAGCATATTCCAACTGTTCTATCGCAAGCAGAGGAAGAATGAAAATATTTTCAACAGCTGCCATTATAACATGGTGTGACGGCTGGTGGTGAGATAAGAACTGCGTGATTTTAAATACCCGGAGAAGCCTTTTGATAGAAGAAGATAACCTACAAAAATTCAATTTTCTTGGGGAACCTTGCTTCTAGGTTCATTGAGGAGCGAAACTGGAAGTGCGAACAGCCAAAGAACAGTCTTGGAAGGATTTCGGCGAAAAGTTGGAAGGCTACAATAGATCCGTGCAAAAGTTAGCCAAGATCTGGCACATTCGCCGACCAAACTGAAGGGCTCCAGAGGACTGATTTTTTTATTTATTTATTATAATATTAATGTACAATTAAAATCGTAATCGATATGAACTGTAGGGACCAAATAGTGGCGATGACTAACGCCCCTTAATAATGCTAAGTTTTCCTACGATACTTTTTAAATTATTAATATTTTATTGGTTTGGCTTCTTGAGGAGATGTAGTAGGTCTACGCGGATGTTAAAGAACTTGAAGTATCCGAACATTTTTGGGCCGATTCCCCAATCCCTTAGCTTGTTGAGTATAATCTAAAGCTTGTATTGTGATGAGGTTGCGGTCGGAGAGGGCTTGGGTAATAGCGAAGTCCAAATGAAGAAGCGCATCTATGCATCCTCTTTTAGGTTTGACGACTTGGCTAAATGTTCGTAACTTTTTGTGTTCTGCGAATCACATGAACCTATTGGCGATTATTTCTTCTAGTACTTTTGATATTATAGTAGCTATCTTCCAGCTTTGTGGGATAGTGCCTTTGCTGAAGATGTTGTTATAAAGCGACAGGAGGTTTACTTTGGATGATTAAGGAAGGTTTTTAATCATACGGTAAGAAATTCTATTCCTTACAGGTGTTTTACTAATTTAGACAGACACCTCTCTAATTCAAGCGGGGTAAATTGTGATTCTATGCGAAGCACGGCCGGGTTCCAAGCTACTGGGGACATTATGTTAAGGCTTTCCAGGCTTAGCCTGTTAAAAGGTGGGGAGAAGTCAGAGTTGTCGGAATTGGTAGACAAAGTTTCGGCAAAGAAGTTAAAATCATCATTAAGGTTGGATACAAGACCTTTCGGTGTGCTGATTGAAGCAATGGATTTACGTGCTGTATTGCCTGCCTGAGTCTTGATTTTTTTCCAAACTAAGCTTGGTGTTCAGCTTGGATTAATGTTGCCTGTGAATTCCTGGAAGCTCTTTAATTTGCTGATTTTCAGAAATCTGCTAAAACAGCATTAACTTTTTTGTAGGCTAGTAAATTGACTTGAGTAGGATATTTCCTAAATACCCTCCAAGCTTTTAATTTTTCAGTTCTGAGTCTAGCCAAATCAGGATTTCACCAGGGAATAGATCGTTTGTGAGGTGTTGGCGATGTTTGAGGGATGGCAGTGGATAAGATGTTTGACATCATTGGCTTGTGAGTGTGAGGAATATGATACCAGTATACCGATACCGTGCACTTAGCTTAGGTTGCCAGGCGGCTTAGAAAAATAGCCAATGTATGATTTTGGGAATGAGGGACTTTATTATATGGTAGATGAGTTTCTTGTAAAGAGATGCGCTCTTTAATTATTAAATTAAGTTCGTCATAATTGTTCATGTAGCCTTTGAGGTTCCATTGCAAAATGTTAAGAGATTGAAATGTATTCTGTTGACGGGTATGTTGGTGTATACATATGTATGTTTGTCGATGATTGGCCCCGCAGCGCTTGTAACCATCGACGGTGGGGTAGCTTAAGAGAGTTGATTAAGCTGTTGCTTGAGTTGTTAGTGGGTTTTTGTTAAGAGAGTGTGTTTTTGAGAGAGAAGAGTTAATGTGTGATGTAGGTTGGTTCAGAGTTGGTAAGGAGGGATTATTATTAAAAGTGTTTGTTTTGGTTAATTGTGAGACAAGTTTCTGTTTAAAGAAGGAGAGTGTTGGTTGATCGGTTGAAATGCTCACTCGGTTGGTCATGTGAGTAAGCGGTGGGGCTTGTGATGCTGTGGTGTCGGACTGAGGGGTGGAATCGGTGAAAGAGGAATTTTGAGTGTGGGGGGTATTGCTAATTAGCGTTTTTTTGATGCGCTCAGAGAGAGAGAGAGAGTGATAAAGTATTGGAAGAATGTGGGTTGTTGAGATCGCTGTATGTGCGTCTAGCTACACTTATACTACATTTGTCTCTGATCTTTATTGCTAATATCTCTTTATTTTGTAAGAATTTAGGACAGTCTTTTGAAGCAAAGACATATCAACTTTGTGCAGGGCTCGGGGTCATGAGGAGGTAGATTGCAAGTGACGCAGACTTTGCTTCTGGTGCATCTCTTCAATGAATGGCCCTGGAGTTGGCAGTTTCAGCATCTCATAGGAGGGGGGATATATTCTCTTACCTTTGCTTTATACCAACCAATTTCAATGGTTTGAGGCAAGTGATAGAGATCAAAAGTGAATACCATAAGGCTCGGCTGTATCACTGATTTTTTCTTCTGAAACGCCCTGCGATCTCAGAAGAAATTATTTCCGTTTCTTGCACATTTTTTAGCCAAGGTGCGTACACTACACCCTTGGAGGAGGTCAGTTGCTTATGAAGGCTAGCAGTGACTGGTATCTGACCAGCTAAGACACTTGTTCTTAGATACGTATCAGCAATTGTTTGGCTCTTGGCTAAGAGAAGAATATCAATGTCGTACTCCGTGCTGATGGCGCCATAGCATTTTCTTAAGACGAAAATACTTACTAACGAAATAGGATTGTCCTCGGATTTGGCTGTTATTATAACAAATTTAGGGTTTTCAGTGTTACGGATTTTAAGTAACTCCGGGAACTCAAACGGAGATGTATTCCGTCTATTTTTCTTAGCTTTAGGTTGTTCAGTAGACATATCTGATTACCGGATTTATTACGCGGCCCCGGTGGGCCCATAATGAGTCTAGTCAGCAAACAAGCGAGAGAATATAAGCCACTATATAAAGGAGAGTATGAGAGAGGAATATAATTTGACAAAAACCGATAGGAGTTTAAGCGGGAAAATGTAACAAAAGAGAAAAAGCGTCGAACGGCAGTAGAAGTGAACGAGATGTTTACGCTACGAGAGGCGATCGATTACTGTCAGAGGACTGAAGTTCAATTTTATTGAAGGAGCCGAATAAAAGAAATTTCCAATGAGGTGGAAGTCTTGCGCAGGTGGAGCGAGCACTTAACGGGGTATGAATAGTGCGGCTTTCATCCTGGTAGAAGTATAACCATCCAGATTTTCACTCTACGAATGGTACATGAAAAGGCTTGGGAGTATGTTAAAAAGATCTACAATTTTTTTTGTATCCCTCGATGTTAACTCTGGAGTGTTACACAGGAGTATGGGATTGATGATCCTCTGTTAAGTGTCATTCAACTGCAGCAGCTCTGTTCCGGAAAACGGTAGTAAATTACAACCTCTCACTGCGGAATGAGTGGAGAAGCATTGAAATAGGTAGAGAAGTTTCAATATCAAGGAGCCTTTTTACGAGTGATAATAGGAGCAACACTGAGCTTTCTTGCAAGATTGGTCAGGCTGGATGAATTGTAAAGCAGCTTGGTAGACCAGTTATAAGGAATGTCAGCTTTTGCTGTGACTTTTCTTCGTTGTCCCTTTCCAGTTTTTTTTTCATTCCGTTAAATGTTTAAATAAATTGTTCTCAAACTATTTCTTACATTCAAAAACAAATGCATAGGTGCCTTGTTATACCCAAGCTCACGGAAATTTTGTTAGAATGTGACTTAGCACTCGTTGTAGCCGCCAAAGTAATGATGCAATGGTAATGATGCATGACAAACATAACACTTCGTATATGACTTATGTTATATATGTACATATGTATGTCGTGTATGACTTAAGTCATTTGCGAAATGTTATGTTTGTCAAGCATTGTACTCATAATGCTTATACTTAAAAAACACAATATATCCATATAAAATAATAATAAATAAAAATAAAAACGCCACCCCCTGACACAGGGGGGCAAGGGAAGAGGAACTTCCGATCAAACTGCAGAGATTTTTCGATTTACTCACCATTTCTGTGTAAGCTGTATACTTAAAGGGAAATCATAAATGGTCTGAAAAGGGATCTTTTAACTTGTATATCGTTTGTTAATTCATATATTGTCTTTTTTTAAATGCAAGAGTCAATCAAGTAATTTGGTCTTATCAGTAGCCCAGTAAGTTGGTTAGTACTTATTTACTTTATTTTATTATATGAAAAATTAGGATTGAGGTGAAGAATCATTTCTGCTTCTTTTGAGTGGCATGCAGAGCACCTATAATTGATACGCACTCTATTCGTTGGACATTGCTAATTATATTTGCATACGCTGGTTTATCAAGCTTCGGCCGCCGTACAAGTGCGCCATGATGGCTCAAATTCTTGGCTTTAGGCTACAGTTCTTACAAACGGCTTTTTGCATGCATTCATTCTTTTGTTTATTTAGGTGGAATAAGCTTCCTGTCCAATGTTACACGAAGATGTTTGGATTGAGCCTTGGTCTTTGTATCTTTTTATAGAGTTTTAATAAGTCTAAAAACTGTCCTTGTCCAGTCCTCATAGTTTCTTTCTCTTTTGATTCTGTTAAATAGGCTGCAGATTCAGCTCTGATCACCATGGGAGCTTCATTCTTGCGGTGGTTCTGTTACGGAGCACAATTTCACTATAAACATATTTATTGCCCTCGTAAGTTGGTCTGCCACACTTATCGGTGATACTAAATACAAATTGGAAATTCGGGAGATGGACATTTTTATCGCCAGTGTTTCCAGTTTACTCCCTTTAGGGTATCAAAGGGGATTCCCTTTGTTTCAAATTTTTCTCAAAGAAGAATTACTACATTAATCCTGCAATTATTGTAGTTATCAAGTCTGTTGACACCCCCTACTGAACATACCAGTATGCATTAAGTTCGCGTTCGATTCGACAACTTTTATTATCGTCATGTCTTTTATTGATATCACTACTACCTCAAACTTTATAGTGGGCGTTTGCGTCACATAAAAGACGAAGAGTACGCTTTGTTTTTCCTGTTAAGGCTAAAGATCTAACGAGTACGATAATTCAAAATCTAGTAATACAATAATTTTGTATATCAGAAATAGTAAATGACAATAGAATAGAAAAGGTATATTAAGTTGCCTGAATCCAAGAGGTCAAATAGTTTAACAAATATATATGAAATTATGTTGTTGAGGGGAAAATACAATGTGAATATAAACAATGTGGGAAACTAACACATTATTATGTCTGTACGGTCAAGAAGCAAATGTCATTTCTAACAACTTGACCATTTGTTGTCGATTAGGCAAGTAAAAGGCAAACAGAAAGGTAAAGGAAGGTAAAAGTTTGTAAAATAATAAAGACTTGTCAACCATATTAAATGCTCTTTCGGCTATATAAAACGTTTTGTAAAAAATTTGGATCAAGTAGAATATTTGTTAAATAATTGTCAGTTGTGTTACTTGAGAGTCCAGAGACAAAATTTTAGAAAAGGTTTTATTACTTCTGTGAAGCCTTACTAATATATGATCTAGACACATTGCCAAACCGAATGCAGACATCATCAACAAAAAGTAATTAACGTAAGATGTGTTTGAGAAAATAACAAATATAGTCACCGATTAAAATAATATTCTTACCATGTCGTTGCTCAAGGAAATTGTAAAATTCTTTCCGAAATTAAAATAAATTTATAAGTTAAAGTATTTGCATGGCAACTTGGTTGCAGATGGAGAATCATTATTAATGCTTACGAGTTATAATTATTATTTGGACTCTAGTGCGATTGCACCAGAGAAGAGTGGAGATTTTCTTCGTACTTTTCGAAGTTTTTGGTTAAGTAGAGTGAAGATATTCTTTTTTTTAAAATAAGTGCCACTTCATATTTAATTGAATTGCTTATAATTACAATAATAATAAAAACTGATGGTAAGTGAAGTGACATCTATAGACAAAAGTCAGATTAATGAAGAGAGAAAATAATTTGCGTCTTCCCAACACACAACAATACTGATCTCCTTTCGTTTAATGCGTCTCGTTTCCTCTTGCTGGGATATCGTTTTAAGGCAGACAACATCGTTGTATCCATACCTATGTGGCAGTAATTCCTATGAAATCAATTGTCATCCCCTGGTGCTCAATATGGCCACTCGATTACTCTTAATTTAAGGTTCTTGATTGAGGACTAGGCAATCTTCGGTATTTGTTATACAAGAAATTGGCTGATGGGTGCAACTATAATGTGATGGAGGTTTTTTTTTGGATTGGTTTCAGCATTTAAGCATTCACATTCATAACAACATCGACAGATCCCTCCGATGACGACGCTTAATTCTTGCCCTTCTTACGTCTTGGTAAATTAGCTGAACCTAATGATCTCCAAGTTGTATCGCATTGCTTGTATTAAACATTTTTTAAGGATTCTCTATTGTTCTCTACCTCTGTTTTGTAGCTAGTATCGGTTCCACAACCATACGGTTTCTTTCTTAGTTCAATTATTATTGACCTTACAGTCGAGTTAGCTAAGGACCTGAAAACCTGTTCGCCTTTTGTGGAAAGTGGTCATATGGGTCTTATTTGTTTCACTATTATCTGAGTAAGAGAGCAGTCTAAGCGCACTTCGGTTTCGATTTGTAGCTTCAATCCGAATATTTTATCTTATCATTAGTTTGGCATTAGTGAAGATTCTTTTCTATGTGGTACTACAGCCCACAAGTTACCAACAATTCACAATAGTTCACAATCGTGTTGTTTTTTCTTCTATAAATATATCTTCACAATCGTGAAATTTGTTATCGTTGTTCGAAACATCGGCTCGTTGAAGGATTTCAAATTTAAATTTTCTTCAGACAGAACTTCCGACTTTACAATTGGAAACTCCTTTCTGAGATAGCAAATAAACTATTATCTTCTTAAGCAGCCCTGTGGTGTTTTGGCACTTGTAACGACGGCAGCTCTCGCAACGATGTTTTTATTAATAGATGTGGGTGTGAGCGTCCCATCATCGTTGGGGCTAAGAGGTGCGATGGGCCGATGTATTCAGCACTACTTCTATCTCGGCAAGTACCGCAAATACAGTTTATCCTTTATTATTCGTTAATATGAAGGGAAACTTTGTTCGAAGACGTCTACCCCCACAGAGTAGTGAGTATTCAAAACTTCTGCCATTCACGCATAAATGGATTCAGTTTTTGCATGTTTCAAGAAGGTGCGGCTTTACGTTTTAACTAATGAATTATTTTCACAAATTCGTGTTGTTGAACAATCTTCATTACTTTAGAAAGGCGATTTATTATTCCTTTGCTGCAGGTTCCGTCTAAGATATCACGGTTTCATCGTTTAGTTTCAAAATGAAACAAATGACATTTATCGTTTTTCTAATATCTCGTCGCTTAGCGATACTCTGAATGATTCACCACATGACTGCTCTTTCAAAAGGAAATGCGGACTTATGAACCAAATGGAACTATTCACCCAAATCGAAGCTATATCCATTGCGTCCACTCTTGAATAGGCTGATTAATGAGTTGTTATTCAACAACGAACAACTTCGAAACTAGTCCAAAACACAAATATCTCTACTTAGAGATTCAACATTACCTTAACTATCATTCATAACTTAGGGACAGTATGCTATAATCGAGGAAATTAAGACGATACTTTCGTGTTTCCTTTTAAAGGGGTCAACTTGATACCTTCTTCGTTTTGACTTCATATATAAATATAAAATATATATCAAGCAAACGCTTTAATCGAAATGTCGGCAAAGCCATAAAATTGCAATTTCACGTGGGAAAATCTCTTCACAAACCGTTATACATTGCTCTCGTGGATTTCTGTAAAATTAATTTCAAACTTCTGCCAAGTCATACCAAGGTGCATCGGAATCGACTCATCCCCTTTGACAATCTATAGTTTGTGCATTGGTAACTATGGTGTAGAATAATCCCAGAAGATGAAATTACCGCGAAGAAGCGAAAAAAATATTCCTTTTCGGAGGCAGCTTATTGAAGATGTTATCTAGGGTTAAGCCTGAATATTTCCAAGTCTTTCAAGTGTCTTAAAAGAATTGAAATGTTTTGTTTACCTGCTTTCGGCTTTGTAAAACGCTGAATGATTCGAAAACCGCCTTGTTCCAGAATATATTTTACGTAGTCCTGGGTCTGCAAGAGTGTTGTTCGTCCGCACCAATTAGGAGATCGACGTACAGAGAAATCATGCAAACCACGTAAGACCCCGATGGATGTGTATGTATGTGCGCATTTTTAAGAATTTAACGAAAATGCTGTAATGATTGCGATGAATGCTATCGCTATACTACTAGCTGATAGTTATAGTACCTGTACCTTTTTGTGGAAACGGAAGCAACGCCGAAAATAGCTCCTCTTGGATTGTTAGCACAAGCAAACTTGATGTTATTCAACGATGTCGAAGTACGACTTGATGCATGTCTTACCACACATTAATGCAGAATGAAATAGTGTGGTATTTTTGGGACTTCATTTTTAAATTATGTGGGTAGTGTGTGTACATTTCTCGGAGTTTACTATCATTGCAAAATCTCCTCTCCAATCTGAAATACCAACGCTTGACTGTTTCAAATAACGAACAAAGCGAGGTAGAAGATTCCTTAAACGGATGTTTTACCTCAAATCTACCTTCCCGCAAAAGTTGTGTTTCAACAAAGTATTTTTCGCACTTTTGTTGATTTGGAGTATATCTTTCAGATTTAACACCCGTATGTACATTTTTGTTGACCCTTGAGTTAAGTTTACCAATACCAAGCAAGCCTTTGCACTAATTTGTAATTTGTAATTTCCAAGCCCTAATCAAGCAAGATCAAGCAAGACATGGAGAGTTGAAAGAGAGGCGTGCACGGCTTGGGAAGTGAATGGTTAGATTTAGATTTTAGTGCATTTTAATTAGTTCATTCTACATTACTTACGCGCTAAACACAAATACTTAAAGCTAGCTTTCCAGTATAATCTTATGATCTTAATACTAACTTACTGTATCTTAAAGAGCACTCTAAGCTGATCTAGAATTTTTATTTTATACCTTTCGGCCTCTTATGTTTTTTTTAATTTATTTGATTAAAATTAATTTATTGATTAAAACTATGTAAATTTTTTTTGAAGTTCTACAAGAAAATTAGGAAAAACTTGGAATTCTGGGTCGTTATTGTTCTTAATTTAAATTTAAAAACTAAATAATCATTCTTTACTATCTTAAATTAGCCTAAAACTAAAGTCTACTTAACTATAATATATATATAGGAAGGTTGTCTCCCATCTGCCTTTTTGTCTTTTGAATTTTTCGGTTATGTAAAAAGCGCTATAGAGCTCGTATCTGGCAATACCACCATCATTTGGAACATCTTGGCATAGTCTACAAAACAACGCTATGCATGATTAGTTTTGATATTGCGTTCAACAGTTATAGACGTGTAAACATGGAGTTCTTCTTCTTCTTCTTCTTATGGCGCTACAGTCCGGGGTGGACCTGGGCCTCAACCAACATGCCTCTCCAGCCAGCACGATCTTTCGCCAGCTGCCGCCAGTTGCGCACTCCAAGTTGGTTGAGGTCCTTCTCCACTTGTGTGCGCCACCTTATCCTGAGCCGTCCTCTGTTGCGTTGTCCCAATGGCTCAGATTCGAAGACTTTTCGGGCCGGAGCAGTGGTGTCCATACGCTCTACATGGCCTAGCCATCTTAAGCGTTGTATCCGTAGACGCTTGACTAGGCTCATGCCGCTGTACAGCCCATACAGTTTGTGATTGAATCTTCTCTTCCAGATGCCATCAACGCAAACAGGACCAAAAATCGCGCGCAGAACTTTTCTCTAGAAGAGACCAAGGGCATCCTCATCCGCTTTAGGAGTCTCCAAGTTTCCGCGCCATAGAGTAGGACTGGCATGATCAAGGTGTTATATAAAGCAAGCTTAGTCTTTCGAGAGAGGGCTTTATAACTCAATTGCCTCTTGAGCCCAAAGAAACAGCGATTGGCAAGAGTGATTCTGCGTTTGATTTCGGTACTGGTGTTATTGTCCCTGTTTACTGCGGAGCCGAGGTAGACGAAGTCCTTAACTACCTCGAAGTTTCTGCTGCCTAGTGTGACGCTCTGTCTGCCGCCGCTGTTGTGTGTCCTTCCTTGATGACAGCATGTACTTCGTTTTGCCCTCATTTACCACCAGACCCATTTTAGCCGCTTCCGCTTCAATGCCAGCAAAGGCGTCATTGAAGACTCGCTGTGTTCGTCCAATCACGTCAATGTCGTCGGCGTAAGCTAGCAATTGAGCTGACGTTTGGAAGATCGTACCTCTGGTGTTGACATGTGTGTTACGCACGATCTTCTCAAGGATGATGTTAAAGAAGCCACATGACAGTGCGTCGCCTTGTCTAAAACTTTTTTTGACATTGAAGGTCTCGGTGATTTTGTTCCCGACCTTGACGGAGCAGCGAGAGTTCTCCATCGTCATCCTACACAATCTGACGAGTTTGGTAGGGATGCCAAAACTAGACCTGACACTGTATAGCTCGTCTCTATGCACACTGTCATATGCGGCCTTGAAATCGACGAATAGGTGGTGAGTGTCGATTTGCATTTCTTGTGTCTTTTCCAGGATCTGCCGTAGTGTGAAGATATGTTCGATGGTGGACTTCCCTGGCCTGAAACCACACTGATAAGGACCAATCAGGTTGTTGACAAACGGTTTCAGGCGTTCACACAGTACGGCAGAAAGGATATTGTATGCGATGTTAAGGAGACTTATCCCTCGATAGTTGGCGCAGTCGAAGGGGTCTCCTTTTTTGTGGACCGGACAGACGACGCTGAGATTCCACTCATCGGGCATATTTTCCTCCGACCATATCTTACAGATGAGCTGGTGCATGCGCCCAACCAGGTCATCCCCAGCTGCTTTAAACAGTTCTGCGGACAGTCCATCCAATCCACCAGCTTTATTTGACTTCAGTCTCGATATTGCTATCTTGACCTCGTCTAAGTCGGGGGGACGGAATTCTTGTCTATCATCGTCCAAATTAAGTGGAACATTTTGCCTAACAGCGGGATTTGGGCCGTCATCGCCGTTTAAGAGTCTGCAGAAAAGATCTTTCCAGATTCTCGTAATCGATTGCGACTCTACTTCGAGGTTTCCGTTTTGGTCCCGGCAGGCTTCGGTCCGAACCCTGTATCCACCGGATAGCTGTTTCACCTTTCGGTAAAACTTTCGGACTTCATTCCTGCCATAACACCTCTCCATCTCTTCGACCGCGCGCTTCTCATGCTCTCTCTTTTTCCTTCTGAGAAGCCGGTTCTCTTTCCTTCTTTTCTGTTCGTGGAGCTCACGAACAGCTCTCGTTGTCCGATGCAGCGTTGCCTGGTAAGCCTCCTGTTTAGCTGCATGTGCCTGTCTGCACTCGTCGTCAAACCATGGGTTCCTTCTAGGTGGTGGCGTGAAACCCAGCACATCAGTGGCAGCTTCTTTGATGGCTTTTTGACAACGTTTCCATTCTTCTTCTATTGTCAGTGCAGGCGACGTCGAACTTTGGGAGAGTTTCAGGGAGACTCGGTCGGCAAAGATCCCAGCGACCGTCAAACCGTTTTGGCCTATCTCGACTGCGTTGTTCTCTCGATATCCGGGTTCTTACCTTGGCTACAACAAGGTGATGATCCGAGTCGATGTTAGCGCCTCGGAATGTTCTTACATCGAGAATGTTGGAGGAGTGTCTGACGTCGATCGCAACGTGATCAATCGCCAGGTTCCTTTATGGATGTTGCGATGTTGGAACCGCGTACTGCTCACAGAGAGGTTCCGCCCCGCGTGAAGTCCAGCAGCCTGAGTCCGTTTCCGGAGGTTGTGTCGTGCAGGCTGTGTTTCCCGATGACGCCAGCAAAGATGTCCTCTTTCTCCAGCTGAGCATTGAAATCTCCTAGAACGATCTTGGTGTCATAGCTGGGCACCGATCGTATGTTTTTTCTAGGAGATCATAGAACTCATCCTTGCTGTTGTCATCCTTCTCTTCTGTCGGGGCGTGAGCGCATATCAGGCTGATGTTCCCGAATTTAGCCTTAATGCGGATTGTCATGAGGCGTTCGCTTACGGGATCGTAGCTTCTGCCTCGAACAACAAATCCGCATCCGAATAGCCGCTGCCTTCTCTCCCTGTAACAGTCGCTGTAGTAGATATCGCAGTTCTTCATCTTCTTTCTGCCCGGCCCATCCCACCGCACTTCCTGGATGGCGGTGATATCTGCTTTGTAGCAGTCAAGGGCCTCCGCAAGTTGTTTGGCTGCACGTGGTCTGTTGAGGGACCTCACATTCTACGTGCAGAACCGAAAGTCGTTGTCCTTTGTACGTTTGCTGGGGTCATCAACATTGGATCCGTCCATATCCGAGGCATGTTCTTGTTGCTGAACTCGGTTATTTTTGTGTGGTGAGGGAGTTAGCCTCACGCACAACCTACAGACTGGTAGGCCAGTCGCTGCATACATTGGTTCACCACGCAAAGGATGCTGTGATGGCTATCCAGGGGGCGCCACGGGGAGGCTGTATGTCAACTTGACCTATGCACGGACGAGGATAGCCTTGGCAGCTCGCTATGTTGAGCGCGATCAAGGACATTGCCTAAAACATGGATTTCACTAACGCCGAAATTCGCGCTATCTCAAAGTTTTCCTTCGTTAAAGGCAAATCCGCTAGAGAAACGTTCCGTGAGATTAATGGTGTTCTGGGGAATGCTACTCTATCACTTCGAACCACGGAGGAATGGTTTCGACGATTCAGAGCTGGTGAAAACGACACCATGGATAAGCCAGCCGGCAGAAGAAGTGTGACAACGAATACCGATCGAATCATGGAAATCATCGAGTTAGACCGGCATGTGGCATCTCGTGACATCGCCCAGGAGATGGGAGTTATTCACAAAAACCATCTGCAGAAGCCTGGATACAAAAAAAAGCTTGATGTTTGGGTGCCGCATGATTTGACGCAAATGATATGCTGCTGAAACGGAACTAACTTGACACATTTTTGAAGTGGATGGTGACTGGCGACGAAAAATGGATCATATACGACATATTCGCTTGAAACGGTCGTGGTTGAAGGCCGGTGAATCGTCCCAAACAGTGGCCAAGGCGGGATTGACGTCCAGGAAGGTTTTGCTGTGTGTTTAGTTGGATTGGAAGGGAATCATCCGGTATGAGCTGCTCCCATATGAACAGACGCTTAGTTCTACCATCTACTGCGAACAACTGGACCGTTTAAAGCAGTCGATCGGCCAGAAGCGTCCGGAATTGGCCAGCAGGAAGGGTGTAGTGACCCCCAGGAGAACGTCAGATCACACACTTCGTAGATGACTCGTCAGAAGCTACGGGAGCTCGCATGGGAGGTTTCATCGCATCCACCATATAGCCCGGACAAAGCGCCAAGTGATTACCACCTGAAGTTGAACTCAAAAGAGGCTTGTGAATATTTGAATTAAATCCTATCACTGAACACTTTTAATGAAGCATTGAATGAAGAGCCAAAAAGCGGAAGGGAGATATTTGACAATCGTATATTCTTTACGCGGTGTTGCACCTTTTTTAAATTTGCTTTGTTTTTTATTGTTTCTTTTTTATTTTTTTTATTTTCTTTTATTTTTTTAATTCTTTTATTGTTTTTCTTAATATAAAGTTCCTAAGCTAGCTTAACCTACATGAGTTGGCCCTAAAGACTCACGTACTCCATCTATTTGTATTAGAAGCTAACGGCATCGAATGCTGGTTCTGGTGCAAACCCCAGTAAAAATGGCGTTCTGTGGCAGAAACCGCTCTGTCCTAATGAACCGTAGGAAATCCTCGTGTCTGTGAGCGATGTCTGGCTCGTATTGAAGTTGCCTTTCAACTGTTCGGCGTGCGACGTGGTTGATGAAAGGGCAGCCGTCCCTATTTTGTATCAGGCATTTAGCGTAGAGAAAAGCTTCAGGCGAAATAAAGCCGTTAAGACGTACCCGTTCATGGTACATTTCATTAGGGTAGTAAGCCCCAAAGATCTGACTGTAAGTTGAAGTTATGGCTCGAGCAATGTGACTCCGTATCAACTTAATAGTAAAATTATCTCTTCTTAAAGGGTCTCGTTGTACAGAACCTTTTCTTGTTCTTCTTCTTATAGTGGTGCTACAGTCCGCGGTGGACCTGGGCCTCAACCAACATGCCTCTCCAGCCAGCACGATCTTTCGCCAGCTACCGCCAGTTGCGCACTCCAAGTTGGTTGAGGTCCTTCTCCACTTGTGTGAACCACCTTAGCCTAGGCCGTCCTCTGTTGCGTTGTCCCAATGGCTCAGATTCGAAGAATTTTCGGGCCGGAGCAGTGGTGTCCATACGCTCTACATGGTGTAGCCATCTCTAGCGTTGTATCCGGTATTATTGTCCCTGTTTACCGCGGAGCCGAGGTAGACGAAGTCCTTGACTACCTCGAAGTTTCTGCTGTCTAGTGTGACGCTCAGCCTTATCTTATCTTATAGTGTCTTTATTGTAGTTATTGTATACAATTTTTGATATTTTTTATTACATGTAATATAAACTTAATAATAAATTTTATTACATGTAATATAAAAATAATAATTTAATAATTTATAATGTACAGAGACATGACACGAAATGTATTTTACTTCTGAAAGAATTATAATAATTATTTAACAAGAAATCCTTTGGATACAATTTTTCAAAAGGAAAATGCTGCAAGTAAAGGTCTTTAAATAAATAAAAAAAAACAAAATCACAACAAACACCGAAAAAATCTATTTATATTCAAATAAATAAAATAAAAATAAAAATAAAATTCTTCTTGCCCTCATTAACCACCAGACCCATTTCAGCCGCTTCTGCTTTAACGCCAGCAAACGCCTCATTGCCGGTTCGCTGTGTTCGTCCAATCACGTCAATGTCGTCGGCGTAAGCTAGAAATTGAACTTACTTTTGGAAGATCGTGTATCTGGTGTTGACTTGTGACTTACGCACAATTTTCTTAAGAATGAAGTTAAATAAGTCGCATGACAGTGCGTCGCCTTGTCTAAAACCTTTTTTGAGATTGAAGATCTCGGTGAGTTCGTTCCCGATCCTGAACGAGCAGCGAGAGTTCTCCATCCTCCTCCTACACAATCTGACGAGTTGGGTAGGAATGCCAAAACTAGACATGGAACTGTATAGCTCGTCTCTATGCACCCTGTCATATGCGGCCTTGAAATCGACGAATAGGTGGTGAGTGTCGATTTGCATTTCTTGGGTATTTTGCAGGATCTGCTGCAGTGTGAAGATTTGGTCGATGGTGGACTTGCCTGGCCTGAAAACACACTGGTAAGGACCTATGAGGTTGTTGACGAACAGTTTCCGGCATTCACAGCATACGGTAGAGAAGATCTTGGGGTAGTTGAGTCTACAGGGCCAACTCATGTAGGTTAGGCACTTATATTATAAAAAAAAATCCAAAAAAATATAAAAATACAAAAAAAAAACAAAAACCAAACTAAAAGAAGGCATCTCGGCGTATTAGATATATATATAAAGCATAAAAATAACACATACGCCCTGGTGCATGCGTCCGTATAGTTTTACGGAAATAGTTAAGTTTAATGTATATAATTGTTTAATGTATATAAAGTTAAGTTTTAGGCTAATTTCATTGTTTATAGTCTTAAGTTTAAGTTTAGGTTTAGGTAGATTAGGTTTTTTATTTAGTTTTAAGGTTAAGCAAAAATGTTACCAAGAATTTCAAGTTTTTTTTTAATTTTCTTGGAAGAATTTAAAAAAACATGTTATTAGCTTTAGGGAATGAATTAAAAATGTACAAGAGGCCGAAAATTAAAATCCTAGATCAGCTTGTAGTACTCATGAAGAGTCAGTAAGTTAGAATTAAGATCAGTATTTTATATTATTGGTAAGCTAGTTTTAAGTATTTTTGTCGAGCATTTATGGAACTGAATTCAAAAATAAAAATTGAAAATGAAAAAAAAATTGAGAAGATCTTGGACGCGGTGTTGAGATACTCCCTCCATAGTTGGCGCAGTCGAAGGGGTTTCCTTTCTTGTGGACTGGACAGACAACGCTGAGATTCCACTCATCGGTCATGCTTTCTTCCTACTATATCTTGCAGATGAGCTGTTGCATGTGCCCAACCAGATTCTCTCCAGCTGGTTTAAACAGTTCTGCAGGCAGTCCGTCCGCTCCAGCGGCTTTGTTCGACTTCAGTCTCGATATTGCTATCTTGACCTCGTCTTAGTCGGGGGACGGAATTCTTGTCATCATCGTCCAAATTGAGTAGAACATTCTGCCTAACAGCTGGATTTGGGCCGTCATCGCCGTTTAGAAGTTTGCAGAGTGATCTTTCCATATTCTCAGCATCGATTGTGACTCTGCTACTATGTTTCCGTCTTGGTCCCGGCAGGCTTCGGTCCGAACCCTATATCCACCGGATAACTTCACCCTTCTGTAAAACTTTCGAACTTCATTCCTGCCATAAAACCACCACCACCTTCTTCTCTGTTCATAGTGCTCACGAAGAGCTCTTGTTGTCCGATGCAGCGTTGCCTGGTAGGCCTCCTGTGTAGCTGCATGTGCTTGCCTGCACTCGTCGTCAAACCAAGGGTTCCTTCTGGGTAGTGGCATGAGACACAGCACATCAGTGGAAACTTCTTTGATGGCTTTTTGACAACGGTTCTATTCTTCTTCTATTGTCAGTGCAGGCAGCGTTGGACTTTGGGAGAGTTTTGGGAAGTCTCGGTCGGCAAATATCCCAGCAATCTGTTGTGATTGTAGGATTCCGACGTTAAACCGTTTTGTCCCATCTCGACTCCGTTGCTCTCTCGATATCCGGGTATATTCGGCTGCACGTGGTTTGTTAAGCGACCTTACCTGTTAAGGGACCTCACATTGCACGTGCAGAACCAAAAATCGTTGTCCTTTATACGTCTGACGGGGTCGCTGGACAGCTCAAGCCATGTTTAGCGCGATCACGACGACGCGACGTTGCCTCGTTTGCACAGGTCCATGCCCAATACAGAACTTCGTTGGGGTAAAATTTCCTATACTGGGACTCCGGTGTTCAATATAAACGAAGACAGTCTCGAGGGCACCGCCTCTCGAACACCCTCATCTTTTCAATCAAGGAAGGACTTACGTTGAACAACACAAGACAATCATACACCATAATTGGCCGGATGAGGGCCATGTAGCAGATTACCACGGCATAAATAGTGTTTTGCCCCGCCCTGAAGCCAAATCGTATTATATGATTTTTCTCAACCCATTCTTTCAGGGCTCTAATGACTATCTTCTCGAATACCTTGTTTATGCACGAAAGAAGACTTCTAAGCCGGAGATTTGTCGGGATGGAAGTGTCTTTTTCCTGTTTCATAAGTGGCTGTACCACAACTGTTTTCCAATGCTTCGGGTAATATTTATTACTTAACGCATTGTTAAACAGGATGTGTATACATCCTCCGCCTCAAAGGGTAGATGGCGCAGAACAATATTTGATATAACATCGAATTCCACAAACTTCTTATTCTTCAGTCAGTTGAAGATACCTTGGAATTCATCTTTCGAAATAAGGATGGATTTGTTTCCATCATCGGCGACGGCATTGACTTATTTCGTTTCGAAGGTAGAAATGGTTCAGCAAGGCCCTGTTTTCCAGGTCGTGGTTCGGACTACGAGCCTCGTTGACCGTGTACACTTTCTGGAAAACAGCACCAATTGCATTCACTTTCTCCTAGGAATCTTCAACTACGAAGAAATAGATGTCAAGCACAGCCCCATCTGGATCGATGCCAATTGACGTAAGTAGGTTGACGTTGTCTGTTGTTCTGTTGTTCTGTCAAGTCGAACGCACTGAATGTTTTTTTAGATTTCTATGCATTTTTATTAATGTAGTTCATTTTTCTTACATGCTAGACAGAAATACTTAAAACTAGCCTACAAATACAATCTACTGATCTTAGTTCTAACTTACTCACTCTTCACGAGTACTATAAGCTAATCTAGGACATTTTTCTGTTCACCTCTTGGCAACGCACTGAATGTCATTATGATCTTATGCACACGCTCGGGTTGTTACCTCGTACAGCCCGAATCTTATTGCCCCAATGCATGCTTACAGCTAGACTGTAATTTTGTAAGTTCTTTGATCTGTGACTTCAGTGAGCCAATGTCTGCAATGTGTGGGTCTGTGAACCATCTATACAAAGTTATAGTCTTGATAGGAGTCTACTTTTTTGCATGAAGTGCATCGATTTCGGACTTCCGATAGATGTCGCCACCTTCGGAGTCGTCTTGTCCATTGTACCTTTAGTGACATCGTCCAATTTTTGGGAGGTACCTGTCAACCTCTTCGTTCGTAAGGTTTCTGTTTGTAGGAGGATTGATTACACTCGAACATATTGCCCTGGATAAGGCTTTAGGAAAACGTGACCAGCGCACCTTATTATAATTATAAGGATACGTTTGGATATATTCTTCTAGTATCTTCAGTTCTAGGATCTTCGGCTCTAGGATCTTCAGCTCTCTGAGCTCGACTGCGATGGCCTCGAGTTCGTAGGGGTCAAGCCCTTCACCACACCAAGGGCAAAAAAGGAAGATCGGAAATATCCGCTCTTACTAGTTCAGCTGTCGCCCAGCAGCAAGCTAGATCGGCTTAGGAGTATCAAATCCCTAGGCATCTGGGACTGCTCGGGGGAGAAAAAAAAAGGCGTACTGCCTTATGCAGCTTGTTGCGTAAAGTGCGCCAAGAACCACAAGGCGGTAGATTGCCCGCTGGGGAAGGATGGAGTAGCTGACAAAAGTGAGCTTATGTGCGTCCACTGCAAAAGCTCCAGGCACACCGCTAGTTACGGCGGGTGCCCCAAGCTCAAAGAGCTCAAAAAAGCAAGATCGGCTGCGCAAAAACAGCGCGTCTTACCTCGCTTCAACGGGTTCTCTACTCTCCCCGTGACGCCTCAATTTTCCTACGTCAGGACGAGGTAACGCGGTACAAAGGCAGACGGTAGTTCCTCAGACAGTACGATCTAGGGCACTGGAAGTCTCAGTTCCGGGGCCGGCAACCTCCCTTGATGAGAGGGTAGCCGCACTCGAACGACACTGCATTGAGATGCGAGAGCTCTTGAAGCAGCTCATAACGGCTGTGCGCAGCCTACAGCAATCAACTCAATGATGGGTACGCCGGCGAATAAAACTTACAAGATCCTCTCTCTGAATGTTAGTTCACTGAGAGGGGATCGGCGAAGAAACGAACTCCACACGTTGCTAGCTGACCAAGGCCCAGATTTCCTCTTGATTGGCGAAACTAAGCTAACTCAAGAAAAAATTCTGTCGCACAGCAAATATATAGTAGTAAGAAGAGACCGGCCCAACTCAAAAAATGGAGGTGGTGTCGCTCTTTCATTAAAAACAATATAAAACATAAAGTTATACACAGTGGAGTAGTGCGGAGGTTACAGATACTGGAGGCCTGCATCGCGTGCATCCCTCTCCACAGTGGAAGGAAGTTGTACTTGGTATCGGTCTACGCTTCTGGCCCCCCTCAAAGTCCCTTAGCTATAGCAGAGCTCGACTCACTTTTCAAATGCCTCCGGCTGGAGTCGGTAGAAAACTATTATATAATGGCTGGCGATCTCAATGCCAAACACCCTAATTGGGGGAATCGTGAACTCAACACCAGAGGAACCCAGCTTCTCAACTGGTGGAGTCAGCACAGTGTTGAGTATAGACTCGATTTGAAAGCTACCGAGACAGCGTCGTATCCTCGCAGCGGCTCGTTCTTGGATCTTATGCTGTTAGACGTTCGGTTGTATCACAATCACGGCGACGGACAAACTGTTAACTGTCTTGACACTTTCGTGTACGATAGCGACCATTACGGACTGAGTGCCGAAATAACGGTTCCCAACGAAGTGGCGGAACTGGAGGAGTTTGTTCACACGTACTCTTACAACTACAATAGAACTCGTTGGGCACACTTCGCTAGAGGACTGACGAGAGCACTCTCCTCAAACGCTCTCAACGTACCGTACAATAGAAGCCTGTCGAACGAGGAGATCGATATGTATCTCACCCAAATGGACGAGACTATAAAACGTACAATGGACAGCACGATACCAAGGTATCGACATACTGACAATAGTGACAAGTTCCGTAACGCGACGATTGACGCACTATATGCTCAAAAAAGCAGACTGCTCTCAAGATTAGAAACCTTGCACAGACGGTTTACTGATAGGCAAAACTGGGAAATTAGGACTCTGAAGTCGCTAATTAAAAACGTCAAAGTTCTGATTGCACAAAATTACAGGCTCGCTGTAAGCCTTCACTGGCCGTAAATGCCAGCGAACCCAGCATGTTCCCCCAGACAAATAAAATATTCCGTAGCAAAACCAGAGCGAACATCCGAGTCTTAAGATTCCCAGATCTGGTAATAACGAACGTCTATTAACAGTAGCAGGTATAGATCCAAGTAAGGCAGTCCTTGATGAAAACTTTTTTGTGATCGAAGATCCGCAGGAGAAAGTTGAAGCATTGGGTGCGACCTTTCAGGAAGTGAACAAGGTAAATGACAGTATTCACCCCACCCACGCCCTGGAGAATCATGTCCGGATGCGGAACTTCTATCATCGACAAGATATTGAACACTGGCGATATGAGAACAACGGCTTTGTCGTTTTTAATGACGATAATAAGGCAGATTATGTCATCGCCACTGCAGGGGAACTTCCCCCGTTTATATCGAAGGTAGAACTCCAAGCGATCTTTCAATCACTAAAGAAGAAGAAATCAGTTGGGATCGACGGAGTCTCAAACATTGTGCTTCGACATCTTCCTCTGGCGGCGGTAAAAGTTTACACGATCCTTTTCAACAATGTACTGTATAATGCACATTATCCGGAGCATTGGAAGACTGCGGTTGTGCATCCAATTCCGAAGCCGGGCAAGGATTCCTCCAATCCGGGCAATTTCCGGTCATTAAGTCTCCTTTTGAACATCAGCAAGGTATTAGAGAAGGTGATCAATAGAGTCCTGCAAAAGTGGGTTGAGGAAAAAAACATAATCCCAGACAACCAATTCGGTTTCAAAGCGGGGCATGACACTATCCATGCCGCGTCGAAACTCGTATAGGACATTCAATGGAATAAAGGTGAGAAACAGTGCACCGGTGCTTTTTTGTGATCGAAGATCCGCAGGAGAAAGTTGAAGCATTGGGTGCGACCTTTCAGGAAGTGTACAAGGTGAATGACAGTATTCACCCCACCCACGCCCTGGAGAATCATGTCCGGATGCGGAACTTCTATCATCGACAAGATATGAGAACAACGGCTTCGTCGTTTTTAATGACGATAATAAGGCAGATTATGTCATCGCCACTGCAGGGGAACTTCCCCCGTTTATATCGAAGGTAGAACTCCAAGCGATCTTTCAATCACTAAAGAAGAAGAAATCAGTTGGGATCGACGGAGTCTCAAACATTGTGCTTCGACATCTTCCTCTGGCGGCGGTAAAAGTTTACACGATCCTTTTCAACAATGCACTGTATAATACACATTATCCGGAGCATTGTAAGACTGCGGTTGTGCATCCAATTCCGAAGCCGGGCAAGGATTCCTCCAATCCGGGCAATTTTCGGTCATTAAGTCTCCTTCTGAACATCAGCAAGGTATTAGAGAAGGTGATCAATAGAGTCCTGCAAAAGTGGGTTGAGGAAAAAAACATAATCCCAGACAGCCAATTCGGTTTCAAAGCGGGGCATGACACTATCCATGCCGCGTCGAAACTCGTATAGGACATTCAATGGAATAAAGGTGAGAAACAGTGCACCGGTGCCTGCCTGGTCGACTTGGAGAAGGCCTTCGACACCGTTTGGCTAGAGGGTCTTTTCTATAAGTTAAGCGGGCTGGGCATCAGCAAACCTCTACTGTATCTTCTTGTTAATATGCCTGCCGGTAGACAGTTCGTCGTGAAACATGGCAATGTGACTTCTACCGGTATATTTCAAGTAAAAAATGGTCTGCAACAAGGACTTAAGCGGTTAATTCGCCAATCCTGTTCAATATTTATACGAGCGATCTCGCAGGTTCTCTTCACCATGCAATTGCGTACGCAGACGACTTGGTGGCTTACAGAACAGCTCCGAAGATCGAGGTTATTGTCATCCTCTTGCAGCGTGACTTTGAGTCGATCCAGCATTATTGCGACGACTGGAAATTAAAGATCAAATTTCAAGTTAAGCTCTCTAGAAAGAGAGAAGATTTTATTGTTGAGACGTTGAGACATTCCGTTATGTTTAGGTTAACTTAGAGTAGAGTGCCCGCGGAGGGCCAGTAAGCCATTAATCACTTCTTTAGTTAAGCTAGTTTTAAGCGTTTTTTTTTCTCTAGTGCGTAAGATATTCTGATAGTTATTAATAAAAATGCAATTAAATCTCAAATCAATCACGTACCAGCTCATGGTACAATTCATTTGGGTAGCAAGCCTCAAAGATCAGACTGTTTGCAAGCCTTTAAGGTCTGCCTCGTTGTACAGAACCTCATTGGGGTAGAATTTCTTGTAATGGGATTCTGGTGTCCGATATAAACGAAGACAGGCCGAAGGCACCGCCTTTCGAACACCCTCATCTTTTCCATCGAGGAAGGACTCATGTTGAACCACACAAGACAATCATATACCATAATTGGCCGGATGAGGGCCATGTAGCAGATTACCACGGCATAAATAGTGTTGTTCCCCGCCCTGAAGCCAAATCGTATTATATGTTTTTTCTCAACCCATTCTTTCAGGGCTCTAATGACTATCTTCTCGAATCATGGCATGGCGATGGCATTGACTTATTTCGTTTCGAAGGTAGAAATGGTTCAGCAAGGCCCTGTTTTCCAGGTCGTGGTTCGGACTACGAGCCTCGTTGACCGTGTACACTTTCTGGAAAACAGCACCAATTGCATTCACCTTCTCCTGGGAATCTACGAAGAAATCGATGTCAAGCACAGCTCCATCTGGATCAATGCCAATCGACGTAAGTAGGTTGACGTTGTCTGTTGTTCTGTCAAATCGAACGCACTGAATGTCAGTATGATCCCTCCGCCGGAAGATTTTATTTACTTGCGGGAACATGCTTGGGTTGTTAGATCTTACAGCCCGAATCTTATTGCCCCAATGCAAGCTTACAGCTAGACTGTAATTTGGTGAATTAACTGTTGGAGTACTTTGATCTGTGACTTCAGAGAGCGAACCTCTGCAGTGCATCGATTTCAGTGTTTCAATAGATGTCGCCATAATCGGTTTCTTCGTTCGTTAGGTTTCTTTTCGTAGGAGGATTGAACCCACTCGAACTTATTTCTCTGGATAAGACTATAGATATACGAATATACACGTATTTTTCTAGTCCCCCAGCACGTTCGGTATTACCGCGGCGACACCACAGGGATCATTCTTGACCGTAATTAAACAGTCTAACCTGAAATCGATATTGTTCTGTTCCATCCCCTCTAAGAGTGCGTTACCTCTCTCATTTGGAACAATGTTACCGCATTGGCCGTTTTTGGCGTTCATATCCCCGGCTAAGATATAGTCGTTTTATCCTGCGTTCAAACGGAGGCATCAGCACATCAGGACTGTGGGTTTTGTATGCAAAAAAAAAGGTTAGTCGTTTATTTAAGTTAGAATAGTTTATATTAAGATAGATTAAGATATTCCTTAGAAAATTCAACAGATAACTAAGTTTTTTAAAAAACATTTCCTTAGTTTTAAAATAATAAATAAGAGTTTTTATTAATTTAATTTAAATACGAGGGCTGTCTGATAAATAACCGACCTCAGCGTGAAGCTAGTGGCACAAGTGAAAAAAAAGTTTCTACTTCAAATTGTGCATATTATAATAGCTACTCGCCAAAATTTCAGAAATTTATCTTAGTTTAGTTTAGTTTAAAAGGCATTTTTTTATTATTTTTCTAATGGTATTTTAAAACTAGGTATAAAACGCTTAACCTAGGTACGACAGAAATAAAATCATATAAGTACTTACTGGCTCTATGCGGGCGCCCTAAGCTAAGCTATTGAAATATTTGTTTTGTTTTTGCCTTTCGGCGCCATTGCTAGTTATTTTTTTTTTAAATTAATAAAAACTATCATTTATTTTTTAAAACTAAGAAAACGTTTTTTTTAAAAACAGCTATCTATGGAATTTTCTACAAAAATATCTTTATCTACCTTAATATATCCTATTCTAACTTAAAAATACTAACGACAAATTTTTTTTTTACTGCGTTAGGTTACTAACTTAACCTAACTTATACTAAATGTGAGTTGGCCGTGGGGGACCAACCCTAACCTACCAGGCTAACGTCAGCTGGGCTTCCTGGTGTGGCTCTAACCACCAGTAGAACCCCCGGTCCTTATCCGTGTCCATCCTATTACGGATGGAGATGGATGTGCTGAACCGGAGAGCCTATCTTTGGTGCCGTCCGGTATGCGACCCAATCGTCGGCGAACGCAATCAAGTTGTGCTTAGAGCCAATCAGTTCGCTGGTGAAAATAGTGAAAAGGATTGGTGAGTTCACTGCACCCTGTTGGAGCCCATTTTTTATTTGGAAAACGTTGGTGGAAACTTTGTTGCCACTTTTGACAACAAAACTCCTTCCCGTTACCATGTTATAGATCGTGTAAAGCAGCGGTTTGCTTATACCCATCCTCGTCAACTTAAAGAAGAGGCCTTCCAACCATACGGTGTCGAATGCCTTTTCCAAGTCAACGAGACAGGCCCCGGTGCACTGTGTTTTGTGGTTGTTCCACTGAATGTCCGAAACCAGTTTTGACGCGGCAGGTACAGTATCATGCCTCGCCCTAAATCCAAACTGGTTGTTCGGTATAATTTTGTTGTCCTCAGTCCACTGGATCAGGATCCTGTTAACAATTTTTTCAAAAACCTTGCTTATGCAGGGGAGGAGGCTTATCGACCGAAGATTTTTCGGAAGCGAGGAATCTTTGTCCTTTTTGGGGAGAGGTTGCACTACCGCCGTCTTCCAATGCGCTGGATAATGTGTATTACTCAGTGCATTGTTAAACAGGATTGTGTATATCTCTACCGCCTCGTCAGGGAGATGACGTAACACTATATTTGGTATCCCGTCGATGCCAGTCGACTTTTTGTTCTTGTTGTCTTTGAGTTCCTCCTTCGAAATGAGGATGGCATTGGAGCCATCTTGGGCCACAGCATTGTTTGCCTGATTTTCGTCATTGAAACTGGTAAAACCAGTATTCCCAATGCAAGCTTACAGCTAGACTGTAATTTGGTGAATTAACTGTTGGAGTACTTTGATCTGTGACTTCAGAGAGCGAACCTCTGCAGTGCATCGATTTCAGTGTTTCAATAGATGTCGCCATAATCGGTTTCTTCGTTCGTTAGGTTTCTTTTCGTAGGAGGATTGAACCCACTCGAACTTATTTCTCTGGATAAGACTATAGATATACGAATATACACGTATTTTTCTAGTCCCCCAGCACGTTCGGTATTACCGCGGCGACACCACAGGGATCATTCTTGACCGTAATTAAACAGTCTAACCTGAAATCGATATTGTTCTGTTCCATCCCCTCTAAGAGTGCGTTACCTCTCTCATTTGGAACAATGTTACCGCATTGGCCGTTTTTGGCGTTCATATCCCCGGCTAAGATATAGTCGTTTTATCCTGCGTTCAAACGGAGGCATCAGCACATCAGGACTGTGGGTTTTGTATGCAAAAAAAAAGGTTAGTCGTTTATTTAAGTTAGAATAGTTTATATTAAGATAGATTAAGATATTCCTTAGAAAATTCAACAGATAACTAAGTTTTTTAAAAAACATTTCCTTAGTTTTAAAATAATAAATAAGAGTTTTTATTAATTTAATTTAAATACGAGGGCTGTCTGATAAATAACCGACCTCAGCGTGAAGCTAGTGGCACAAGTGAAAAAAAAGTTTCTACTTCAAATTGTGCATATTATAATAGCTACTCGCCAAAATTTCAGAAATTTATCTTAGTTTAGTTTAGTTTAAAAGGCATTTTTTTATTATTTTTCTAATGGTATTTTAAAACTAGGTATAAAACGCTTAACCTAGGTACGACAGAAATAAAATCATATAAGTACTTACTGGCTCTATGCGGGCGCCCTAAGCTAAGCTATTGAAATATTTGTTTTGTTTTTGCCTTTCGGCGCCATTGCTAGTTATTTTTTTTTAAATTAATAAAAACTATCATTTATTTTTTAAAACTAAGAAAACGTTTTTTTTAAAAACAGCTATCTATGGAATTTTCTACAAAAATATCTTTATCTACCTTAATATATCCTATTCTAACTTAAAAATACTAACGACAAATTTTTTTTTTTACTGCGTTAGGTTACTAACTTAACCTAACTTATACTAAATGTGAGTTGGCCGTGGGGGACCAACCCTAACCTACCAGGCTAACGTCAGCTGGGCTTCCTGGTGTGGCTCTAACCACCAGTAGAACCCCCGGTCCTTATCCGTGTCCATCCTATTACGGATGGAGATGGATGTGCTGAACCGGAGAGCCTATCTTTGGTGCCGTCCGGTATGCGACCCAATCGTCGGCGAACGCAATCAAGTTGTGCTTAGAGCCAATCAGTTCGCTGGTGAAAATAGTGAAAAGGATTGGTGAGTTCACTGCACCCTGTTGGAGCCCATTTTTTATTTGGAAAACGTTGGTGGAAACTTTGTTGCCACTTTTGACAACAAAACTCCTTCCCGTTACCATGTTATAGATCGTGTAAAGCAGCGGTTTGCTTATACCCATCCTCGTCAACTTAAAGAAGAGGCCTTCCAACCATACGGTGTCGAATGCCTTTTCCAAGTCAACGAGACAGGCCCCGGTGCACTGTGTTTTGTGGTTGTTCCACAGAATGTCCGAAACCAGTTTTGACGCGGCAGGTACAGTATCATGCCTCGCCCTAAATCCAAACTGGTTGTTCGGTATAATTTTGTTGTCCTCAGTCCACTGGATCAGGATCCTGTTAACAATTTTTTCAAAAACCTTGCTTATGCAGGGGAGGAGGCTTATCGACCGAAGATTTTTCGGAAGCGAGGAATCTTTGTCCTTTTTGGGGAGAGGTTGCACTACCGCCGTCTTCCAATGCGCTGGATAATGTGTATTACTCAGTGCATTGTTAAACAGGATTGTGTATATCTCTACCGCCTCGTCAGGGAGATGACGTAACACTATATTTGGTATCCCGTCGATGCCAGTCGACTTTTTGTTCTTGTTGTCTTTGAGTTCCTCCTTCGAAATGAGGATGGCATTGGAGCCATCTTGGGCCACAGCATTGTTTGCCTGATTTTCGTCATTGAAACTGGTAAAACCAGTATTCTCAGAACGCCACTGCTGTATTTCATTTCTAAGGTGCAAGTGGTTAAGCATGGCTCTGTTCTCTAGGTCGTGGTTCGGGCGACGAGAGTCGTTGACCGTGTACACTTTCTGAAAAACAGCTCCTATTGCCTCTACCTTCTCTTGGGCATCCTCAACAATGAAGAACTCATTGTCAAGCACAGCCTCATCCGGATCTATGCCAACCGAAGTCAGTAAGTTTTCATTGTCGGTTGTCCTGTGAAGTCGAACAGCCTCTAAGTCGTTATGACCCCTCCTTCGGAAGATTCGGTTGATTTGGGGAAACATACCCGGACCGTTAGAACGTACGGCCCTAATCCTGCGACTTGAGCGATCGTATTTCCGGGTCGTCGGGGTCCGTAAAGCGTCTGTATAGAGTCTTCAGTCTCGACAGCAGTCTGCTTTTTTGCACGTGCAGTGCGTTGATGGTATCATTACGATAAATGTCGCCATCTGTCGTGGGTGATACCTTAGGAAGCGTTCTGTCCATGGTTCGTTGAATTGTGTTGTCGACTTGTATGAGGTACCTGTCAACCTCTTCGTTCGTCAGGTTTCTGTCCGAAGGTAGTGTTATCTCGCTCGAACGTAGTTCCCTGGATAGAACCCTAGAGAAATGCGGCCAACGAGCCCTTCGATAATCGAAAGGGTGCGTCTCGGCGAATTCCTCAAGCTCCACCATCTCGTTCGGGAATTGAATAACCGCGGCAAGACCACAGTGGTCACTGTCGTACTCCACCGTTGTCATACAATTCCTAGTACGGAGTCTACGTCTCGTAACGTCAGTCGTCTATCTATTAGCAGGAGATCCAAATAAGACCCGCTTCTGGGAAACGACGGTCTATCGGTTGCAAGCAAATTCAGCTTGAACTCAATAGAGTGCCGCGTCATCCACTCAAAGAGTGAATTTCCCCTCGGATTTGGAACAGAATTGCCCCATTCCACGTGCCTGGCGTTCAAATCTCCGGCGATGACAAAATAATTCTCCTCCGAGCAAAGCCGAAGCTTTCGGAAGAGAGTCTCGAGCTCTGATATGAAATTTGCAGACTGAGGTGCATCTGATGCATAGACCGCGACTACGTACAGTTTTCTTCCACCATGGAGAGAAATGCACGGAATCGAAGCCTCCAGTACACCGAAGGTTCGCACCTCACCGCAATACACGACTTTATGGCGTAAGCCTTTTTTAATGAAGAGAGCGACCCCGCCCGCTTGTGTGGAACGGGGGCGGTCACTTCTAATAACTGTGTAGTCTTTGTACCTGAGTACGTGCTTCCGGCTTAGCTTGGTTTCGCTAACCATCAACACATCAGGCTTATGAGACTCCAAAAGGTGAAGCAAAGTCAACCTTCTCTCGACCCTGACGAGTGAATTTACATTCACCGCCAGGATCGAGAGGTCTCCAGCAGCTGGCGTATCCATTTTTATGGATACGTTCTCGACCCACCGGGTCTTGACGAAAGGACTCGCTCCATTCGCACCAAACGATCTACAAATCGCTCAATCTTGGCCATCATTGTCGACACAAGATTGAACAATTTGGGAATTCCCATATTTGGGGCCCCTACTGGTGCCGACGTTACTGCCGGCAATGTCTGTTGTGCCGATCGCCTACCTGACACCATATTGGCGTAGGAAACCACCGGCGTAACAGTTGTGGCTGGAATTCTCGGCACCGGCCTTGAATCCGCCACTTTTGTTGCTTTTTTTAGGTCTTTCTTAAGCAACTCTCTATGGAGTTGCTTAACCTTTGGACAGCCCCTGTAGCTTGAGGGATGTCCACCTGCACCACAGTGCACGCACTTTAAGCGCGCCCTGTCCTCAACCCTCCCCTCTCCAAGGGGACACTGCGCAGACAGATGCCTCTCTGCGCATTTGCCGCAACGAGGCTGCTTGTTGCAGTTCGCCGCGGCGTGGCCAAAGGTCTGGCACCTTGCGCAGAGAAGCATCGTCCTCCTGAGTCTCTCCCAGGAGACCTCCTGTTTGTTGAGGAGCTTAATGCTCCTCAGACATTCAAGTTTGCTCCCCGGAGAGACCTGGACAAGGAAGAGGGGAAGCATGCGCACAGGCGGCGTTCTGGAGCGGACAGTGGAGAAGCGACGAACCGCCACAAACTCCACACCCTCTACCTTCAATTTTTGAAGAGCCTTCAAGATACTCTCCGGCACAGTTGCAGCAGCTAAGCCCTTGAGAAGGACCGTATGGACGTTCTCGCTTTTTAGGGTGAAAGTGGTAAATTCCACCCCAGCTGTCGTCAACGAAGTTTTAACTTTTTTAAAGCTGCCCTCTGTTAAGCAGTGGACAGCTTGCTTCTCATTACCTTTATTTTTTATAAAAAAATCGTCCCCCTCAGACAACTCACATACCTGAATGGTGTCTGCGGTTTCCATGCCGCTAATGTTTATCGGCGGCACCCTTTGTTTCCGATTAGTTTTCTGTTGCTGCTGTTGTTTTTGCTGCTTCTCCGGTTGCTGCTGCTTTTGCTGCTGCTGGTGTTTCTGGTGCTGCTGTTGTTTTTGCTGCTGTTGTTGTTGTTGTTGTTGCTGATTCTGCTGTTGTTGCTGCTGCTGTTGTTTTTCCTCCTGCTGCTGTGTCTGTAACTGTTGTTGTTCGTGCTGCTGTTTTTGTTGTTGCTGATTGTGAGCACGTTTTGTTTCGAGCTTTTGCTGGAGGGCTTTAATAAACTCCTCCAGCTCATTTTTTTAGACAAGGCGACGCACTGTCATGCGACTTTTTTTACATCATCCTGGAGAAGATCGTGCGTAACTCACAGGTCAACACCAGAGGTACGATCTTCCAAAAGTCAGCTCAATTGCTAGCTTACGCCGACGACATTGACGTGATTGGTCGAACACAGCGAGCCGTCAATGATGCGTTTGCTGGCATTGAAGCGGAAGCGGCTAAAATGGGTCTGATGGTAAATGAGGGCAAAACGAAGTACATGCTGTCATCAAGGAAGGACACACAACATCGGCGTCTCGGACAGAGCGTCACACTAGGCAGCAGAAACTTCGAGGTAGTCAAGGACTTCGTCTACCTCGGCTCCGCAGTAAACAGGGACAATAACACCAGTACCGAAATCAAACGCAGAATCACTCTTGCCAATCGCTGTTTCTTTGGGCTCAAGAGGCAATTGAGTAATAAAGCCCTCTCTCGAAAGACTAAGCTTGCTTTATATAACACCTTAATCATCCCAGTCCTACTTTATGGCGCGGAAACTTGGACACTACTTAAAGCGAATGAGGATGCACTTGGTCTCTTCGAGAGAAAAGTTCTGCGCGCGATTTTTGGTCCTGTTTGCGTTGATGGCATCTGGAGGAGAAGATTCAACCACGAACTGTATGGGCTGTACAGCGGCATGAGCCTAGTCAAGCGTCTACGGATACAACGCTTAAGATGGCTAGGCCATGTAGAGCGTATGGACACCACTGCTCCGGCCCGAAAAGTCTTCGAATCTCCATTGGGACAACGCAACAGAGGACGGCCCAGGATAAGGTGGCGCACACAAGTGGAGAAGGACCTCAACCAACTTGGAGTGCGCAACTGGCGGCAGCTGGCGAAAAATCGTGCTGGCTGGAGAGGCATGTTGGTTGAGACCCAGGTCCACCCCGGACTGTAGCGCCACAAGAAGAAGAAGAAGCTCATTTTTTTGTTGATTTTTTTCTTTCAGCTCTTTTTCAGCTGCAGCAATTTCATTAGACGAAGCGAGTTTTGAGAACGAATTCCCATTTCCGCTGTACGTCACAGCGTCGTTGTTCTCCGTTTTTTTAAGAGAATCCATATTACGCAGCCGTCTCTTAAACTGCGCCTGCGGCTTCATTGTTTTCCTTCTTTTCTTGCTCATGTCTTTGCTGCTTTCCGAGTTGTCACTCGAAAGCAGCTCTTCATCCATTTCAAAATTGTTTCTTGATTTGAGAAATTTATCTTGCACCATTATCTAATGACAGTCGTTTTAGTGAGTGTATTTCGGTGATTCCCCCAAAATGGAAAAAATTGAATATCGAGCTGTAATTAAATTTTTATTTTTGAAAGGCACCGTAAAATTTTGGGCAGCTGAATTTAAACGTGGTCGCAGGAGCTTGAAAGATGATGAACGTCCTGGGCGTCCAAAAACTGTAACCACTAACGATAGCATCGCTAAAGTTCATCAATTGGTACTAGACGACCGCCGGATTAAAGTTAGAGAAATAGCTGAGATTATGAAGATGTCAAAAGAACGTGTTTGCCATATATTAAACCAAGATTTGGGCATGAGAAAGCTGTCCGCGCGTTGGGTGCCGCGTTTGCTTACGCTAGACCATAAACGTGCGCGCATGAACATTTCCAGCGCTCTGTTGGCTCAGTTTAGAGGCAATAAGACCGAGTTTTGGCGCCGATTGATAACTGTAGACGAAACTTGGATTCATCATTATACTCCCGAAACAAAAATCCAATCTAAACAGTGGATTGAAAAGGGGGAACTGGCCCCAAAAAAAACCTAAAGCTGTGTATTCGGCTGGGAAAGTGATGGCGAGTGTTTTTTGGGACAGCCATGGAATTATTTTTATAGACTATCTTGAAAAAGGAAAAACTATAACAGGAGCATACTACGCATCATTATTGGACAAGCTAAAGGAAGAAATTTCGAAAAATCGGTCACATTTGCAAAAAAAGAAAGTCTTGTTCCACCAAGACAACGCACCATCTCACACCTCAACAGTCGCCATGGCGAAAATCCACGAATTGCGGTTCGAACTGCTTGACCATCCACCTTATTCACCGGATCTAGCACCAAGCAAATTTTTTTTGTTTCCTCAACTTAAAACTGCGCTCGGCGGCCAGAGATTTTCGTCAAATGAGGAGGCAATCTCTTTCGTGAACTCGTATTTTGCAGACAAAGATGCAAGTACTATTTGGAGGGGTTGCAGAGATGGGAGCATCGCTGGGAGAAGTGTGTGGAGTTACAAGGAGACTATGTAGAAAAATAAATAAAAAAATTTTGAAAAAGTCGCGTGCATCGTGGTTATGTCGGTTATTTAGCAGACAGCCCTCGTAAATTATCACGGACGCCGAAAGGCAAAAATATATGAATAGTTTAGCTTAGAGCGCCCGCATAGAGGCAGTAAGTAGTTATAAGTTTTCATTTTAGTCGTACCTAGGTTAAGCGTTTTGTACCTAGTTTTAAGTTACTATTAGATAAAAAATAAAAAAAAATGCCTTTTAAGCTAAACTAAAACTAACTGTGGGTTTTGCAACCAATTAGAAAGCGTCAATTTTCGTTCGATCCGCAATCATCTGCGCTTGCATCGACTAGATGGAGGACATTACGCCCCTTATGGAGGGCTCTGCCTAGGGTTGCCGGGCTGTTGTAGACAGGGCAACCTTTGACATTCTCCGTTGTGCTGGTTCTCTGCCAGACACCATTTGGGCGTAAGATATGGCCAGTGTAACAGCAGTAGCTATAGCACGGGCCACTCGCTTGGCTTCTACTTTTCTGTTGTTCCTTACCTCCATTACTCTCTGTCGGTGTTTTTTGATTAGTGGACACCCCAAATATGTGACAGGGTGTCCGTTTCCTCCGCAGAGTACACACTTGAGGAGCGTCTTATCCTCGACTTCATCCGTACCCAAAGGACATTCACCTTTATTGTGGCTGAATGTGCATCGTGCGCAGCGATTTTCGTGCCCTGGGATACCTGAATTAAGAAGAGGAGATGTGCCTTCTTCTTCGCTTTCGCTGCCGCAAAGATAAAAGGCCTAACCTTTACGAAATGGACCTTGTCGCTCTCAAATTGTCTCAGCTTGTTGAGGAAGACCTTCAGGTCAGTAGAGGGGCTTATGCCTTTGAGGAGCACGGTCTTTGGCCTTCCATTGTCCATTGTTAGGCAATGTGGGTGTGGGTTTGTTGAGTCTTATATTTAATGTAAAAATTATTGTGTTCTATTGCCAACTCACATAAGGTCTCCAGCACATCAGTGCACATGCCGAAGACGTTGATTGGTGGACAGCGAACCTTGGCTGTTGCTGTAGCTCCGGTTATTTCTGCTGCTTCTGTTGTTTCTGCACCTCTTGTTGTTTGTGCGACTGTAAACGTTGCTGTTGCTTTTACTGCAACTGTTGCTGCTCATGTTGTTGTTGTTCCGCTGCTTTTAATTAAGCGGACCGCGTTTCTTTTTGCTGCTGCTGTTGGGCTTTTTGCAACTGTTGTGCTGTTTTTGATGTGGGGGCATTGCTTTCGGCTGTTGTTGTTCCTTTTGAGGTTGTTGCTTCTGGTTTAGTTGCTGCCTTTTGTTGCAGCTCCTAAAGCTCCTTCTGCCATTCCTTTTGTTTGGCTTTTTTCTCAGCAGCTCTTCTTGCCGTTGATTGTGGATAAAGAAACTTAATATGGGAGTCGAGCTTTGCCCTCTCTTGATCGAGTCTTTGTAGTTTTCGCTCCTCTTCCCTAATTTTTTTCGCCCCATCGTCAGCCTCGGATGTGGCGAGCATCTGGAAGGAGTTGTAGCTCCCTTTGTAGGAAAATCTGCATTCGTTGCCCTCCTATTCACATTCGAGGGCGTTAATGTCGATTGCAACCGACTTTATTGGTTTTGTTGTCGGTAGGGCTAGCCACGCAGATGCTACCGTTACTGCTTTTATTACCTGACATCCCGGCCACCGGTGTTTTGCGTCGCCCGTCATTCTCCATATTTCTTTTCACACTAAGTGTCATTGTTTATTTTAATTTAAAAAAAAATATTTTTACTACCTCGGAACTTGACCCCTAGATTCCCGAAACACCGCATTTGTGCTCTACCAACTGAGCTACCGATGCCGTTGTAAAACAATGCTTTTTACTGATACTTCAGTGCACTCACAGTTTTCCCTTTCCGAAACCCAAAAACATGCTTACTCCCTGAAGGTCTGTGAACGACTGGTTGGCATGGGCCATTGCACACGAAGCAACGTCCTTGATCGCCCTCAACATGGCGAGCTGCCAACGCTATCCTCGTCCGTGCACAGGTCAAGTTGATATATAGCCTGCTTGTGGCGCCTCCTGGATAGCCTTCACAACATCCGTTGTATGGTGAACCAATGTATGCATCGAACCCCTCTGCCTGAGGGTTAAATAATGAGTCTGGCCGGGTCTGGGATTTTCGCCTCTGCACGTAGAATGCGAGGTCCCTTAAGAGACCATGTGCAGCCGAACAACTTGCGAAGGCCCTTGACTGCTACAAAGCAGCAAATGGGCCGTGCAAAAAGAGGATGAAGAAAAGCGACAACTACTACATCGATTGCTACAGGAAGAGAAGGCAGCGTTTATTCGGATTCGGATTTGTTGTTCGAGGCATCCTAAGGCAAAAAATCTTAAGCTACGATCCCGTCAGCGAACGCCTCAAGACAATCCGCATTAAGGCATTATTTGGGAACATCAGCCTGATTTGCGATCATGCCCAGACAGACGAAACTAATGACAATAACAAGGATGAGTTCTATAATCTTTTAGAAAGAACGCTGATGTGCTGGGTTTAGCGCCACCACCCAGAAGCAACCCACGGTTTGACGATGAGTGCGTGCAGGCAAATGCAGCTAAACAGGAGGCCCTAAAGGCAATGCTGCGTCTAACAACAAGAGCTGTTCGTGAGCTCTACGAAGAGAAAAGAAGGAGAGAATCGGCTTCTCAGAAGGAAAAAGAGAGAGTATGGGAAGCGTGCGGTTGAAGAGATGGAGAGGTGTTATGGCAGGAATGAAGTTCAAAAGTTTTACCGAAAAGTGAAACAGCTATCCGGTGAATACAGGACTTGGACCGAAGTCTGCCGGGACCAAAGCGGAGACCTAGTAGTAGAGTCGCAGTCGATACCGAAAATCTGGAAAGATTATTTCTGCAGACTCCTAAACGGCGATGACAGCCCAAATCCCGCTGTAAGGCAGAATGTTCCTCTCAGTTTGGACGATACAGCAAGCGACTTAGACGAGGTCAAGATGGAATATCGAGGCTGAAGTTGAAGGAAGCTGCTGGAGCAGATGAACTGTCCGCAGAACTGTTTAAATCAGATGACCTGGTTGGGCACATGCATCAGCTCATCTGTAAGATGAGGAAGAAAAGCTTGCCCGATGAGTGGAGTCTCAGCGTCGTCTGTCCGGTCCACAAGAAAGGAGATCCCTTCGACTGCACCAACTATCGAGGGATAAATCTCTTTAACATCGCGTACAGGATCCTCTCTACCGGTCGTCAACAACCTGATAGGTCCTTGTTGGGTATAAATTGTAGAAAACACACTTCCACAATCTACTATAATATGTTCTACTTTTGTATCATTCCATGTATTAATTATTCCCTTACTTTTTACTTCCTTTTTTCCTTTTCTTAAGTGCGGACATCATTTCTAAATTATAATAAAATAATATTATAAAATCCTTTAGTAATTTTTGCGCAAGTCAACAGGTAATGGACCCAGTCCTTAACAATCACAAAATAATTTGTGTTTAACATTTATTTTTACTGACCCGGCAATATACAAAATTTTAACATCATGGGTACACCGAATGAACATGGCAGAATCCCTCTCCTGAACCGAGAAAATAATACCACATGGAAGGCACAAATGGGAAGCTTTGCATCGGGAAAGAGTGCTTCAATATGTAAAGGATGAGGTTTCACGTCCAGAAAGAGTTGGGGAAGAGCAGACGCAATGGGAAGACACGGATATGGATGCCCGCGCGGAATTGCTTATTTCAATGGAAGCCAATATAGTGGCTTTGGCAGCGAGCCTAAAAACATCCAAAGATGTCTGGAATTTTCTAGCTTTGTGCTACGATAAGAAAGAACTACGCCAAAAGACCGAGGAATATCGCAAACTAACGAGTGGAAATGACTACAGGCCATTCCATTTGCGAATACGTACGTGAGTTTAAGACAATAGCAAACAGGTTGAAGGAGTTGGAAGCTACCTTGGATGGGGATTTGCTTGTTGTAGTACTTCTAGATGGACTGTCAGAAGACTACAGAGACATTCGATCGTTTATCCGGAAGTATCAACTGCTTGCACACGTCTGCTGGAAGTAGGTGACAAAAAAGGAACCTCCAAGCAATAATGTGTTTAATGCCAGACACTTCAAACCCAAGAAACAGAGAAAGCTGAGTCAAATCTGAGAGTAATTCTTTTCCTTATAGTTGCAGAAAATGTGGAAAGCTAGGTCACATGGCTAAGGACTACTGGTGCAAAAGTGATAAAGTCAGGCAAACGCAAAATTGTCAACCAGAACACCAATATGGCTTTATGGTACAAGAGTGTACGACACAGTCTGCTAAAGTCTCAAGTGAATCACATCATAGACATAAATTATGGTATCTGGACAGGGGAGCAACTTCACACATGCGTGCAAAGGCGTCACGATTTGTCACCCTTAATTTAAGTAAGGAGCCTAACCAGGTGACTAGCTGACAACCAAATAATCAAAGTAAAAGGAAGCGGAACTGTGAAAGCTGGGGTCTGCGTTCGAAAGGGAAAGAAACCAATTTACTTTTATAACACTTTACTAGTTCCAGAATTGACGGATAACCTCTTATCGATCAGGGCTAAAAAGTTGTCTTTGAAGGGGCTGGAACAAACATCGTGGATAAGTCGAATCATGCAATCATGAGAGCTGAAAAAAGGAACGGCTTGTATTATTTTGTCACTGGTGAAAAAGCACAGATTAGCAAAGCTGCAGCCGGAACGCCTGTTTTTCGCTATGGATCACTTATGTCTTGGCACAAAAGCTAGGATATGTCAACTTTAACTTCTTAAAGCAGCTGTCATCAAAGTAAATGGTTCGTGTATTCGAGCGAAACAAACACAAAACCATTTTTTAAAAATCAATGAAAAGAAAACGTCACGGCTTATGCAGCTAGTGCACTCAGACATCTGTGGCCCCATGCACACGGAATCTCTTGGGAAGGCAAAATATTTCATCACGTGCAACGAAGACCTCTCAAGAAGCATATTTGTCTACTTATTAAAACATTAAAACGAAGCTCTGCATGCGTTTAAAACATTCAACGGTGACCCAGACTGGCGAAAAACTCAAAACACTGGCAACATCCAACGGCCAGGAGTACTGTAGCAAGGATTTTCGAAATTATGTTGCTGAATGTGGTATCTTCCATCAAACGAGTATCCCACATACGCCGGAGGAGAATTAAGTCGCAGAAGGAGCAAATCGGACCCTGATGGAAATGGCCAGATGTTTCATGAATGAAGGTGGATCGCCAAAATTCATGTGGGAAGAATTGGTCAACACTACGGATTTTTTACAGAACCAATGCCTAACCAAAAGTAATGGAAATTTTACGCCGGAGGAGTTGTGGAGTGGATGTAAACAAAATGTGGTTTTCCTTAGGGAGATCGGAGCAAAGGTTTACACCTTGAAAAAGGGATCTAATCTGGGAAAATTTGACTGCAAATCAGAGGAAGGAATTCTTGTTGGTTACGCAGCTGAGTCGAAGGCTTACAGAGTTTGGTTACCAGATAAACGAAGTTTGATCAAGAGCAGACATTCGATTTGTTCAATATGATTTCAAGAGCAATAAAGTATTAGCAAAAAAATCAGAAGGGGACCGTACTATTGAAATCCAAACGATAATTGACATTGACAAAATATCATAAGCATATGGTTCTCTGCTATAATACTCCTATAATTACACTAGTGTGCAAAAGTAACACACCAAAAATGGTTAATGATACAACAGAAATAGAAAATATAAATTTTACGAATTTGAAATCGCAAAATGATGCATGCTAAGAAATAATAAGAAATAACAATAATAACTTCTCTTGTATATCTCTATATATAAGAACCATAAGAAAGAACTGGTATGAATTTATATTATATGTAATCGAATTTTTGTCAAATATGGATGTAATAATGTTGTGTGAGATTAACATAAAAGAAGGAGAAAAGCATCTGTACGGAATTAATGGATATAGTAGTGAATTTTTTACAAGAAGTAATTCCATGTATGTAAAAAATAACTTAATGTACCAAAAAGTAGAACGAGTATGAAATATATATGAAAACTTCTCAATAAATGTAAAACGAGGAAATTTTGAAGCTTTAGTGATATCGGTATATATCCCGAGCTCAGTGAATCGGGTGATTTTAAGACACCGGTGGCCGGGACGTCAGGCCACCTAACCAGCGACGGCACCATACGCGTGGCTAGTCCCACGAGCCGTACAACGGAAGCGACGAAGAGGAAAAGGAGGCTGCAGCCGCAGCCCAATCTCAACAAACGGAGGACGACGACGATGGCGTCAGATGAAGAAGCGGTCGCACCGAACAAAGGCGGATCGGTTGCGACCAAAAAAACACCGCCAAAGAAAACAACAAAGGCAGCTTCCTCAACAGCTGGCATTGACATCGAAGCCCTCCATTGCGAATCGGAGGGCAATGAATGCCGATTTTCTTACAAAGGGAGTGATAATTTCTTCCAAGTGTTGGCCACCTCTGACGCTGATGACGAGGCAGAGGAATTAAAAGAGGAAATAAGGAAACTGGAGAAGCTCGACGAGGAAAAGGCGAAGCTTAACGCCCACATAAAATTCCTCAACGAGCAATCCACGGCCAAGAAAGCGGCGGAAAAAGCGGTCAGGACGAAGCAGCAGCAACAGGAGCTCTTGCAGCAGAAACAACAGCTGCGCAAGAAGAAGCAGCAAGAGCTGTTAAAAGTACAAGAGCAGGAGGAGCTGCCATCAACAAAGGCAGCCCAACAGCTACAGCTACAACAAAAGCTGCATCAGCAGCCAAAACAAACGCGAGCTACCGTATTGAGGGCAGCTCAACAGAAGTAACAACAAACAAAGCAGCTGAAACAAGAGCAGCAGAGACAACAGCAGCAGAAGAAACATCCGCAGCAGAATCATCAGGAGCTACAGCCACAACAACAGAAGGAAGAACAGCCACAGCAAGAGCAGCAACAAAAGAAAGTACGCTGCCCGCCTATCAATGTCTTCGACACGGGGACCGACGGGCTGGAGACCTTATGTGAGTTGGCCCTAGGGAATAAGCTTTTTTATATTAAATAAAGGGCTCTCCAAATTCACACCGTCAACAATGGACGGTTTTAGATTTTCAAAAGAGAAGTTAGCGGCATCGAACGCTGACTTCTACACTTACACCCCCAGAGGAGAAAGGCCACAGACCTTTGCTCCTCAAAGGCATAAACCCCTCTACGGATCCGAAGGTCCTCCTCAACAAGCTGCGCCAAGTTGAGAGCGGCGAGGTCCAGTTCGTAGGTGTTAAGTCTTTCATTACTGCGGCAGCGAAGGCGAAGAATAAGGCACTTCCCTTCTTCTTAATACAGGTTTCCCATGACACCAAAATCGACAACCTACGGAAAATCCGTTTCGTAGGTGGTCTTAGTGTAGAATGGGAGAAATTAAATAAAACTGACCACGTACTTCAATGTGCGAGGTGCAGAAGGCTGGGGCACGTCGCGGAGAACTGCAATATGGAGTTCCGCAGCGCACGTTGCACATTCAGCCACAATAAAGGGGAACGCGCACAGATATAATGGGCTCACGCGAGGTAAGAACCCTTTAGATCCTAGAAGTGAATGTTAATTCGCTGATTAGGATCGAACGAAATTATCGCTCTCTAACTTGTTGCAAACTCACAGTCCTGACGTGCTGATGGCTAGCAAAACTAAGCTAAACCAGACGCGCATTCTCAGGTACAAAAATTACCACATAATCAGAAGAGACCGACCCCAATCCACTCGAGGTGGCAGGGTCGCCCTCTTGATTAAAAAGAACATTTGTCATAAGGTCGTATATAGCAATGTTGTACGTAGATTTAGTGTGCTAGAAGCATCCATCGCACGCATCTCTCTCCAAGGTGGAAAGAAGCTGTTTGTGATCGCTGTCTATGCATCAGAACCTCAAAACCCTCACTTTCTTTCGGAGCACGAGGCTCTCTTCACTAGCCTGCGTTTGAACTCGGAAGAAAATTACTATATTCTAGCCGGAGATTTGAACGCCAAACACGGTGAATGGGCTAATAATGTTCCAAATGAGAGGGGAAACGCCCTCTTAGAGTGGATGGAACAGAACAATATCGAGTTCAGGTTAGATTTGCTTGCAACCGATAGACCATCCTTTCCTAGAAGCGGGTCTTATCTGGATGTGATGCTAATCGACAGACGACTGACGATACTTAACGTGGAGCGACGCACGAGGAACTGTTTAACTACGGTCGAGTATGACAGTGATTACTGTGGTCTCGCCGCGGTAATACAGCTCCCGAACAGCCTGGAGGAACTAGAAGAATGTGTCCAAACGCATCATTATAATTATAATAAGGTGCGCTGGCCACGTTTTTCTAGAGCCTTATTCAGAGAAATAAGTTCGAGTGTGATAAATCCTCCTACAAAACGAAACCTTACGAACGAAGAGGTTGACAGGTACCTCACACAAATGGACGAGATCATTAAACGTACAATGAATAGGACGATTCCGTAGGTGTCACAAACCGACTATGGAGACATCTATCGGAACTCTGAAATCGACGCACTTCACGTGCAAAAAAGTAGACTCCTGTCAAGGCTAAAACTCTTGTATAGGCGGTTTACAGATCCACAGAGTACAGAGATTCGCTCTCTGAAGTCTCTGAAGTCACAGATCAAAGTACTCCAACAGTTAATACGACAAAATTACAGTCTAGCTATAATCTTGCATTACTTACGTCAGTTGGCATCGATTCAGATGAGGCAGTGCTTGACAACGACTTCTTCGTAGTGAAAGATCCTCAGGAGAAGGTTAATGCAATTGGTGCTGTTTTCTTGTAGTCCGAACCACGACCTGGAGAACAGAGCCTTGCTGAACCATTTCTATCTTCGGAACGAAATAAGTCAAAGGCGATCCGAGAATCCTGGTTTTATCAGATTCAGTGACGATCTTCTGGCAAATAATGCCGTCGCCGACGATGGAAACAATTCCATCCTTATTTCGAAAGATGAACTCCAAGGTATCTTCAACTCACTGAAGAATAAGTCAGTGGGAATCGATGGGATATCAAATATTGTTCTACCCTCTGAGGCGGTGGATGTGTACGCAACACTGTTTAACAATGCGTTGAGTAATGCATATTAACCGAAGCATTGGAAAACAGCTGTGGTACAGCCAATTCCAAAACCGGACAAAGATACTTCCATCCCGACAAATCTCCGGTCGATAAGTCTTCTTCCTTGCATAAGCAAGGTATTCGAGAAGATAGCAATTAAAGCTGTGAAAGATTGGGTTGAGGAAAAACAAATAATACCGGAAAACCAATTTGGCTTCGGGGCGGGGCACGACACCATTCATGCCGCGTCTAAATTTATTTCCGACATACAGTGGAATAGAAACAAGACCCAGTGTACAGGCGCCTGCCTGATCGACATGGAGAAGGCGTTCGACACCGTATGGTTAAAAGGTCTATTCCTTAAGTTGGTCAGGCTCGGCATCAATAAAACATTGCTATATATGATCTATGACATGGTCACGGGTAGGAAGTTTGTTGTGAAGAATGGCAACGAAATTTCGACTACTGTGTTCAATATAAAAAATGGGCTGCAACAAGGAGCTGTCGGTTCGCCAATCTTGTTCAGTGTATTCACTAGCGATCTCATAGGTTCTATGCCTAATATCATAGCGTTTGCCGATGATCTAATCGCGTACAGATCAGGTCCGAAGGTAGAAGTAGTAAATGTCTTGATGCAACGAGACTTCGATACAATTCAAAGACTTTGCAACGACTGGAAGTTAAAATCAACTACCGGAAGTGTGACACTATCCTTTTCAGAACCCCGATGTCCAGGGCCTCAAGGGACATGAAAATGAACTGGCTCAAGTTCGGCATAGTTGACGCCCAAGGACGACCATTAACTGTAAAAAGTGTAGTCAGGTATCTAGTCATCTGGTTGGACCAGTATCTGTATGGTGGTATCCACATAGATACAGCTCTGACCAGGGCTAAGAAGGCCTTTGCTATGGCAAGAGGTCTGTTTTACAGCAGTCAACTTGACACCAGAGTGAAGGTCATCTGCTACATGGCCCTCATCCGGCCAATTATGGTGTATGGTTGTCCTGTGTGGTTCAATATGAGTCCTTCCCAGATGGAAAAGATTAGGGTGTTCGAGAGACAGTGTCTTCGGGCCTGTCTCCGTTTATATCGAACACCAGAATCCCAGTACAAAAAATTCTACCCCAACGAGGTTCTGTACAACGAGGCAAACCTTATAAGGATAGATAATTTTATCATCAAGTTGATACGAAGTCACACTGCTCGAGGCATGGCTTCAACCAACAGTCTGATCTTTGGGGCTTACTACCCAAATGAAATGTACCATGAAGCGGTACGTCTTAACGGCTTCATTCCGCCTGAAGCTTTCCTCTATTTGGACGCTAAAGGCCTGATACAAGATAGGGAAGGCTGCCCTATCATCTTCCACGACGCACGCCGAACATTCGAACTTCAATACGTGCCGGACGTCGCTAGTAGCCATGAGGAGCTCCTACGGTTCAGCAGGGCGATTTCTGCCCGCGACAGAGCAGTTTCTGCCAAAGAACGGCTTTTCTACTGGTGGTTACACCAGAACCAGCGTTCGATGCCGCTAACTTCTCAAACAAATAGACGGGGTAGTTGAGTTCACAGGGCCAGCTCACATAAGTTTTTAAGCATTTTATTATAAAAAAAAACAAAAACAAAAAAAAAATACAAAAGCACAAAATTACAAAAAAAAAAAATATAAAAAACCAAAAAAAAAAAAAAAAATAAAAATTGGAAAAAAGGTGCATCACGGCGTATTAGATATATATGTAAAGCATATAAATAACATATACGCCCTGGTGCACGCTTCCGTATAGCTTTACGGACATAGTTAAGTTTAATATATAAAATTAAGTAGAATTAAGTTTTAGGCTAATTTAATTGTTTATTAGTTTTAAGTAGAATAGGGTTGTTATTTAGCTGTTTTCTTTTTTTATTTTTAAGTTAGTTTAAGAAAAAAATATAACCAAGTTTTCCACGTTTTTAAAAATTTTCTTGGAGGAATTAAAAAAAAATGTAACTAGTTTTAAGCAATGAATTTAAAAAATACAAGAGGCCGAAGGGCACAAATAAAAAACCCTAGATTAGCTTGGAGTACTCGTGAAGAGTCAGTTAGTTAGATTTAAGATCAATGGATTCAACAAGTAAGCTCGTTTTAAGTATTTTTGTCTAGTATATAAGTAATGAAGAGTGAAAAATAAAAATGCATTCAAATTCAAAAACTACACCTTGTATTGTGGAATTAAAACCGACACACTTGTAAGTAAAACTAGTAAAGAGCGACATGTGCTCACCCAAGTAGTAGCACAAAAAATACAAGATTTCAACTGGGCCGAGCTAAACTCACACACAGATGTAAACGAACTATATTTGCAGCTCAAAGAAGTACTACAAAATATAGTAACGTCGTCAACGGTTACAAGGAAGAAAAGAAGCACTGAACACAGTTGGGCCACTGCAGAGCTGAAATACGAGTACAAAGAACGTGATCGATTGTACAGAAGATACAAGAACAACAGACAAAATGAGGATTATCACAACGAATATAAAATATACAGAAACGAGCTTTACAAGAAAATAAAGCGGATTAAATTAAACTTTTACAAAGAGAAATTTTAAGAGTACAAAAACAATACAAAGGAGATGTGGAAGATGGTAAATGCTTTACTTGGAAGAAGGTCGAACAATCTAGATGACATAATAAAAAGGAACTTTGCGCAGGAAGAAAATCTGAAAGATCTAGCGAACAAATTTACAAGAACACTAACATTGGAAATTCGCAACACAGTCCACGAGTGCAATCAGAAGACATTCTGTGGCAGTTCGAACAGTGTACAAAACTCACTTTATGTACAATATGTCACTGATACAGAGGTTAGAAACATACTTCAGTCGCTAAAGTGCAACAAGTCAGCTGGAATATATGAGATAATACGAATGGATCTGAAGATAAGTGCTGAATACCTTTCGCCCCTGATAACAAAACTTATAAATATGAGTTTCGACCAAGCAACGATTCCGTATCTAATGAAAACATCAATTATCCGGCCGATATACAAAAGCGGAAAGAAGAATGAAGTTGTGAACTACAGACCCATTTCAATTTTATCGTCCGTCGACAAGGTAATAGAAGATGTATTGGCAACGAGGCTTTATGAATATGTTGGAAAACTTAAAATTCTCAAAAGCAATCAATTTGGTGGTTGTATTCATAGACTTTAAAAAAGCTTTCGATACATTAAGCCACACATTCGATACATAAAGATTAAAGTTAGGGGAAATATTCGGGCATGGTTCGAAAACTGCTTGAGAGGCAGAACATTTAAAGTAAGGATTGGTGAATTTTTAAGCGAAGATGAGGATGTTTTGTATGGTATCCCACAGGGCTCAAAACTGAGCCCTCTCCTATTCATTATCTACGCCAATGATCTGATGTCCGTGCTGAAATATGGTACGGGATACGCCTACGCGGACGACGCAGCAATTGTAATTAGCTATAGGAACGTAAATGAAGCTGCAAGCTTATTACAAATAGAAATCAATAGAATCACAGCTTGGTGTCACGACCATGGACTAGTTATTAACGCTCGGAATACAAAGGTTATGCATATTCATCCACTGCATATCCCTACAACTAAGATTAAAATTTAATTGCAAGACTTAGAATGTTTACACAGAAATGGATGATGATGGTGATGGATGCAAAAAATATATTGATAATGTGTCAACATACAAGTATCTAGGACTCACCGTCGACTACAACTTCAAATGGAGTTACCACTTAAGAGAACTAAAAACGAAATTGTGCCAATCCGTTTAGGCATTCTTTCACCAAAAAAATTTCTGGACACCCGAAATTCTGAAGCAATGCTATTTCGGTTTAGTGGAGGTATGGGATACTGGCGTGGGGACGAGCGCCCCAAATGCAAGCATTACAAAAAACACATATGAGACTGCAAAAAATAGTGCAAAACTCAAGACACCCAGGAGTCTAAAATCACAATAATTTTTTGAATATTCAACAGATATTCAATCTAGAAATTCTTGCGCACTTCTACAACGAGGACACCTACAGAACTCCGACACAACAAGCAGTGAATACAAGAAGAAGACAACAGCAGTTCAATTAAGTCCCGAGGTATTGGAACGAGAAGAACGACGCTTAATCTTCAGTTTCATCAGTGCTAAACGAACTTCCCAGAGAATTTCGCCACCTAAACAAAAATGAAGTTTTGAAAAAAGTCAAAGAGAGTTATTTAGTTAACAGAGCGTAAGATCTAATTGTTATTTATAGTGTAAATTTTTGTTTATATTTGTTACTGTTCTAATGTAAAGCAAAATAATATTGGAAGGGAACGTTAAAACCTAACATATCTTAATGTATATAATTGCAATCAGTCTTCTGCAGACAAGCCCTTTTGGCTTTGCAGATAACATAACTAACTATAAACAAATAAAAAATGAAAAAAATTAATAAAAAAAATGAAATGATAATCAGGTGAAAAGTAAAGAATTTAAGAATAGTAATTATTATTCATTCTCGTTTTAGAATAGTGCTGCGCCGTCTGTTGCATTTCCTGAAACCACCAGTAAAGGGAGTAACAATAGTTCAGTTCAAGGCACCACGTGTATGGATCCTGAATTAAATGAAGAAAATTTAAACCAGGTGCGCGCTGATCCCGAAACAGTTAAAGGCATCGAATTTTTACAACACCCGCATTTTTTTTTATTACTTTTATTTTTACACAATGATCCATTTTACTTGTAACTACAACAATATATCCATTTTACTAGTAACTACAACAATATATATGGATATAGTTTCAAGCCAAAAAAATTCGAAACATGGGTGTACACTTCGAAATGCTCTTCAGAATGACGTGGTGTTATTATTTTGCACAATTTAAATTGGGTTGCATTTCTGGTAACGAGACCTATTTTTCTTTTCTTTTATCATCTTCTTTAATATGAGGCGCCTGCCAAAGTCAAACATGGTGCTATTATATTGTATATTTCAGCAACCTAGTCTATGTTTTTTTTATCCGGCAATTGATCTCTTTTGAAGAAATTGTAGAATGGATTTCAGTTACCCGTTTTGGTAAAATTAAGAATTCCAGTGGATCGAATGAAGGAGCTTCGCAATTAGTTAGGAAGGAAGTTCTTTGAAGACTGGCCGTTGCGATTTAATTTCCTTCCTTGTGCTGATCGCTGGGTCTTGCTTTATTTTTATCACACATAACCTAATTATCCTATCCTCGTCGCCACTGTCATGTATTTTAGTATAAACAGTTCTTTTCAATTTCATTTCATATTAATTCTGATTTATTTGAAGAGGTTAATACTTCAGCTTTATAACGCACGTGTTACTTGATTGGGGACGGAAAAAAAGAGCCCACCTCCAGGTTTATTTCATGCCAGCTGTTTGACAGTTTACCGACATTTTGAGGTTGGCAACAGTGAAATCAAAGTTAACGGGTTTTAAGATGTTATCTGTTATTTAACAGATAATAGGAAACAAAATAAATAATAAATTATTGGCCTTTTATAACGAGAAGCATAATTTCATCGGTGAGATTAAGAAAGTCGGAAGTCCAATAAAACTTGCGTTTTATAATAATAGTTTATCGATATAATAGTAGTATACGATAGTTTCCTTTCAAATGCCTATCTGCAGGTGGGTGTAAGTTTATCGTTACAAATTTTGAAGTGGCTTTGAATTACAGATTTATTTTTAAGTTAAAATTACTCTAGTTACCTTTTTTCTGTTTGAAATTAAGATTAATATATATGAATCAAAAATTGTATGATACGTTTTAAGTTTTCATTAGAAATCTATTTTGCACTTTTTTTCTTGTTTTGAAATTTGGGATTACTTTCATACACTATGGCAGCGAATTTGTAAATTTAGGGACGGCGCAACGTAGTTCTCGGTTGTGCGCTCACGGCATCCTTTTGGCACTTCATCTGGTGCTAAGCGTATGACTTGTTGGTTGCTGGAAATGTGGGTTTCTCACTGCACTGTGTTGTGATCTGGAAAATAGCGTTGACATCTCGAATTTAAAAAGTTGAATTAAAGTGTCTAACAATTTTTGGAAGACGATGCTGTGTGCTAGAAATCTTATGCAGGTGGTATTTGATACACGATTCTCCTAGTCAGAAATACACCTGCTTAAGCACGTCTACGTTTGTGTAACACTTATGATACGTCATTCCGATGATGGTGTTCTTAAGTTGTAAACGCAGGACGTTGATGTGCTCACGCCAAAGAAAGTTCTCGTCTCGTCGGTGATTTGATACTTCTGACAACTTCGATTTCGTTTCTGTTGGTTCATTGGGCACATCGGTTAATTAGATGAAAAATCTGGAAGATTTTTTGCAGGTGTTGTGGGGTTCGAATGTGTATCACCTTTGTTTTTGTAGCATTTATGACTAGGCCATTATCATGGCACCATTCGGATGCAGCGTTGAATTCGTTCTGAATTATCTGTACATCCGATTGCAAAGTTTTGGTGTTCCAACACGATTGATGTGTCTTCGGCATACGCACACGTAGTCGATTTTTTTCAATAATTTCAGTCCACTGCCTCTGAGGATGACACAAGGGTGTCGTACTGTGGTTTGGATAATTAAGTATAAATCTAAGTTGTCATCTTCATCAACAACAACAAATATATGTTCAAAACCATCTGCAAATTCAGTTGATAAAATGCTACGGATTAAAACAAAAAGCGTATTGGACGGTCTCACTCATTACGGAGAAATCGAAAAAATTGTCTTCCGGTTTACTTGACTGTACATGACTTTGTTTTTAAATGAATTAACTTTTTTCATAACCAATGAAATTATTTCACATACTTTTGTTTCAGAGAAGGACTGATTAAGGGCAGAAATCCATTTTAATTTAACGAATAGACATAGAAAGAGAAGAAAGAAACTTTTAATTGCGACGTCACCAACAGAATCGTACAAGGAATTCCATCTTGTAACAGATGGATAGTTCAGTTGAGACCCCAGTGTGTTAATAATTTCTTCGGAACTCTTTGGCCTAAGGTTAATAGTTGGAACATTTTTGCAATATCTTTAGTAAATTTAAAATAAGAAATTGATAGGAATTACTTTTTCTACGTATAAGACGTATTTAACGCAAATAGCAAATCGTGGTTAAGTTAAAGAAAGTGCTTGGATTCAGTTAAAATATACTTACATTTAGGTGTTTAGTATAAAGTTCCGGATTCGCTCGAATGATTTTGGAAAAATCTGATGATGCAAACAAATTGAGGGTATGTGTCGCACATTTAATATGCTTTGGAAGTAAATTCTCTAAAACTTTATTGTTGCATATAAGTGTCGCAATCTCATCATCGATATCATCGTCGTTTTCGATTACATTTGTTAGTCCAAACTCCTTGAAAACTCATTACAAAATTAGAACCATTGTCAGTTAAAGTGGCAACGATGTTCTGACAGTTCAAATTGAATTTCGTGTATTAGATCGCTTATTCTATAATATGTATGTGATCCATCAAAACGTCTAAATACAAGTGCTACCGACTTTCTGCTAAAAGACACATCCAACCAGTGGCGTTTGTATCCAAAAAAAAAGCTTCTATGTTTTGTGAACCATATGTCTGCTGTTATGCAAAAATATTCATTTTTGCTTGTGATTTCGCTGATTTTAAATCATCGAATTATACTGGTCAATAACTTTTATTGCTTTTGAACGGGCCATAATTTTTAATTCGGATTGGTTCGCAGGGTTGAGCCCGACTTGCCAGCAGCATATATTTTTTCCATTTCCATTCTCCCTCAGAATGATTTTCTTGAAGTAGAAGCTGACAGATGGTTTCTCCTATCAGTTCGTTTACTTTTCGTTGATTAAGTAGTTTTTTTTTTTTATTTTCACAGGGTGTTGATGTGTTTTTTTCGTTTTTCGTTACAACACGGCGCAGTGATCGGATAGGTCGTTTTCTATGACTGTAGAGAATATATCCAGCTTTGAATTGCTTACAAATATTTATTATTTGATATATCGGTACGTGTGAGCCGTTTGATTACGCATGTTAAATCCTTGACTTTTTTTAACTTTAAAATTCATTTTTATTTTTTTTCCCAATTCATGCTTACAACTAGATAAAAATGATTAAATCTATCTTAATATCTAAACAATCCATGTTCTTTAAGTCTATCCTACTGACCTTCGGCGGTACTCTAAAATAATCTAAACGTACTTATCGATTTGCCTTTCGGCGTCTACTGCTAATAATATTTCTTTTTTTTTCAGTCCATTTGAACAATGTTTATTGTATGTTCTTCCTGGCCAAGAAAACTTAAAAAAAACTTGGCGCTCTAAACATTTTTTTACTGAATTTTCTTAGAACTAACTAAACCTAAGCTATAAAATACTAAACCCTAACCCTAATAAAAATTAAGTTACCTTACACTATGTTCGTGACATTGCGGACTTGTGTACAAGAGTGTGTACGTTCTTTATATGCTTGACATATATAATCTACATGCCCTTGTACACCATCCTTGACTTGACCTTGAAGAATTCCTTTCTAAAACCGTCAATACAAGTAATTTTTTTCTTTGAATATGTTAATTTGGTTTAACATAACATAACACGTTTTCTCTTTCTGCTATGAAAGCATTCCATGTTTTTGTAATAGATCGAATATTAAAACAAAAATAACAGAAAGTCAATTTTTTTTTTAACAATTTTTATCGATGCCGGTAACACCATGCATTACATTAAAGTGTAGCTCAGCTTCACTGTATGTGTTTTCCATTTTGGTGTTATTTCCCTGAGTTAGTTGCACACATAGACAGAGCTTAGTTTGACATTCTGTTGACATCGTTACTTGAGCCGATGTGTATTGTTTCACTGTTTTCGTGTTTCTTTGATAGAATTTTTCCAGCAGTCTCCCACACGAACTTTGCAAGCTAGAGAAGATGTTTGTTGGCAGGTGTGAGGTGATTGTTAAGGTATATAACTGTTCCAGTTTTGGGTGTTGCACTTGACGTTGGACTTTGCTTTTTGGTCACATTCGCTTTGAAAGTGCTTGCGTCCAAGGACATAGACGAAATAACGCCGAACGAAGAAATTTGCATGGCCCGGTTTCTTAAAGATGACGAGGTTAAAGCATCTGCAATTAAAAAAAATATGAAAACTTTTGACGGACTCAGGCGGCAATCCTATGGTTAATAGTTGATATAGGTTATAGATTACTTATAGCCGGGACAGTTGGATGTATTTATTGCAGGATCCGAAAAAAGATTTCACCGTAGAAATACTTCAAATGCTTTGGCCATATGGCAAGAACACATAAGCCCCAATCGATCGATAAAATGCCTTGGTTGCAAAGAAAACGGTCACAAATTAAAGGAGTGCAAGACAAAACGGAAATGCATGCACTACAGTGCAAACGGAGTAGTCTCTGGCCCTATGGTCCAGTGCCTAGAGTATAAAAAAGCCATCAGAAGCCTACATACGAAAACATCAAAATTTGGCTTTTGTGTGAAACGGTCCGACTATTACAATGCAGATTTGGGGAACTAAGGACATGATGCGACTAAGAAGGCTGCTATATGGCTACGTGAAAACACAGAGTTCTAGGTACCACTGTCATAAACAGTGTCTATCTACCCCCTACCCCGCTCTCCACATTCTTCTTGATGCTAAGAATGGGGAAGCGTCTTAAGGAATAATAAAGGAGCAAATCTGCTTTATGTCCTCTCTAGTTTTGACAAAATCGAAGCAAATGAGGGGATTCTGAACGCATTTAAACGAAAGAGTGCGGCCTCAATTGTATTATAGGCATTTGGCTTAGATGTTAAGATATAGGACAGCAATCACTAGATCAATAGATATCATAACGCTATTTTAATCATCGTTCGTAGTTCCCCCGATCACAGATTGCTCGGAGAGTTCAAGGGACCAAATTAAATGGAAGGCGAATACCCTAACTCAGGAGTTCACAGAGTATATAGTAGGTGAAGCTACAGTTAAAAGGAGAATAGGGAACGAGACTCATTAGTCTCAGCAAAAGACAATGATTCAAGAATGAATAACCGCGCATCGTAAAACACTTTAGAGAACGGCGTCAACTTATCCATTACTATTACGCAGAATCGTAGGAACGTAGCTCGCAATACCGAACTTAAAAGATCTAAAAGCTTCTTTTCCAGTCGATATTGATTAAGACGCTATCAGATATCTTTGTTAGTATGTATAAGACTTACTTAAACAAATTCATATTTCCGGAACAATGCAAATAGTAGCGTTTGGTACTATTTGGTACCGAAAGAAAATTAAACTTTAGAAGAGCTTCAATCTTATCGACCACTGTGTATGCTAAACACTATGGGCAAAATACTAGAGTTATTAATGTGCAACTGCCTATTACTAAAGTGAATCTGTACTTGCGGAATATCAGTATTAGAGCTGCCAACACTATCCTCGCTTGTGCCCAGGTCATGTTAATATACACCTCATAGTGTCCTTTGTGCATTTAACCTGTTGTGTGTAACGTTAACTCCCTCACCACTAAAAAGAACAACGTTCAGAGACAACCAAATGCCGCACGGACTGTTGGCGACCTCTGAAAATAAACAAAGGACAACGATTTTCGGTTCTGGATGTGATCCCTTAACAGACCAAGTGCAGTCGAAAAACTTTCAGGGCCTGAACTGCTACAAAACATATTTCGCCAAATCAATCAAAAGGATAAAGAACTGCGACATCTGTTGCACCGATAGCAGCGCTAATTCGGATGCGGTTTCGTTGTTTGTAACAGATTAAGGCAGAAAGTCTTTATTACTCTTATTATTAAAAAGATTTATTACGTTGCGATCGACGCCATACACTCCTCCAGTATTCTTAATGTCCGAACATTCCCTGTTGTAGCCAAAGTAAGAACCACCACCATCGACCAATTCGTCACACTACAGCATATCCTAGGAAAGACCCAAGAAATGCAAATCGACACGCGACACCTATTCGTCGCTAATAAGGCCGCATATGACAAGGTCCATAGAGACGAGCTATACAGTGCCATATCTAGTTTTTGCATTTTACAATCTGACAATTGTGTAGGATGAAGAACTCCCCGAGATCTTCAATATCAAAAAAAGTTTTAAACAAGGTTTTGTGACTTCTTCAACATCATAAACATCATCAAAATTTTATTCACTTACGCCGATGATACTGACGTGATTTGGCGAACGCAGCGAGCCGTTAATGAGGTGTTTGTTGGCCTTGAAGCAGAAGCAGCTTGAATGGGTTTGGCGATAAATGAGGACAAGATGGAGTTTTTGTTAATATTTGCAAGATAATTTGTATATTGCAACACAATTCATTTGAAGTAATATTCCATTTCCAAGCTTGTCTAATTCATAACTACACTTCTTTAGTCTCTTGCTTCGTTAAACTCTTGTGTTATATTATGTATTCTTCTTCCATGACGTTCACTCTTTCAATAAAAGTCATGGTGTTCAAACGTGCTTTCTAGTCTTTATATTGTTTTGCTCAGAACAGCATCTTTTTTGTCAGCTAGATTGCCTAGTTTTTGCTATTATCTACAGAAATATCCAATATGAGTGCTTCTGGGTTATATTCCCTTGAACAATTTTACGACTTCAAGTATGCAACGTGGTCAGTCCAAATGAAAAGTGTGTTGGTTCGTTCTGATTTATGGGCAGTCACAAGTGGGAAGCTGATAGCTGAAAGTGAATCTGCAACTGCAGCAGAGTCTGCAGCATTCGATCCTAAAGACGAAAAAGCCTTAGCGAGTATAATGGTTTGTATAAAGTCTACACAAAGAACCACGTGCGACAGTGCCAAACATCTACACTTGCGTGGAACAAATTGAAAAAAGATTTACCAGCCGTCTGCACCTGCACGAAAAATCTCATTGTTCAAAAAACTCCTATACCTTAGTTTGTCTGAGGGATGTAGCATGTCGGATCACATAAATGAGTTCAGTGAGACTTTGCATAAACTGGCAGAAATAGGCGTTGATATATATATAATTCTACTATCCAGTTTACCAAATTCATTTGAAAACTTTGTAGTGGCCATAGAGATTCGCGATGCACTTCCAGAGTTAAGTGTGCTTAAAGTGAAACTTCTTGAAGAGGGAGCTAGAAGGCAAGAAAGAGAGAGTAAAGTACCAGAAGTTGCGCATGCAAATGGGAAAAGGTACACAATGTCCAAGAACAAATTTGGAGGGACAGCAGCGATGACAGCAAAAAGGAAAAACGACGAACCAACGTGAAGTGTTATAATTGTGGTCGCAAAGGACACTTCGCTTCTCATTGCAGAAATACTAAGAGTTTAGTTATGAACATTCGTTCTCAACTCTTGCTTGTGCTACTAAAACAGGCGTCAGAAGAGATTCCTGGTGTATTGATAGTGGAGCTACTTCACACTTATGTTGCGATCGAAGTTTGTTTGTCTTATTTTCAGAACGAAGAGAGAAAATTGTGCTAGCAGGAGATAATTTCATAGAAGCACATGGTAGAGGTGACGTTTTCTTAAATTGTAGTGGTTTAGCATTAAGATTGCGAAATGTTCTGTACGTGCCATCAATGCAGGTGAATTTTACTTCCGTATTTTGAAAGCCGATTTAAATAAGTTCGACATATAATGAAGCCATTGAGTGAAACAACCGATATGGGCATTTAAACTTTAACAATTTAAGAGAAATGTCAATCAAAAATTTAGCACTTGGTCTTAATAGTAAGAATATTCCCCAAAAGAACGACTGTGTGACAGGTGCAAGACGCAAAGTTGCATTAAGCCGTTCCCAAGATCTGCGTCTCATCGTGCGAACCATGTATTAGAGATTGTGCATAGTGATGTTTGCGGTCCTATAAGCGGAGGAGCTAAATACTTTCTGACATTTATGGACGATAAGTCTCGCTTTATATTTTTTTATTTATATATTGGGGGTGACATTTCGCATCGGTCAAAGTGAAACTGAATAAGAAGATCTATCCGGAAATAATAATTAATTAACGTTTAAAAGAATTTTGAATAATTACGAATTCGTATCGATAAGTTTGTTTTAAGGGCCAGCTATCGAATAACAACCATAAAACGAGTAAGTCGTAGCAGTTAAGACCTCTCGCAGCAAGGGACAAATTTAACCTCAACTAATGAACAAAAGAGGAATACAAGAGACATCTCCCGATCAATACAATTCCTTAAAAAAACGACCTACAGGAAGCGCAAGTGGCATGGCGGCAGAGAGTACATCAGGCATCAGTGTAGGGCAACTGAGAGCGATTTTGGATGAAAAAAACAAAGAATTCACGAAAGAACTGGTATCTAAGTCAGACTTCCAGCTGCTGTTTAGCGAACTGTCAGGACTGGGATCAAACATGAATACAATATCGGAAAAAGTTCCATATTTAGAAGCTCGGAATAAAGTACTTGAGGCACAGGTCGAAAAACTAATGCAAAAAAAGCACTGAATACAACGTTCTCGTGCACCTGCCGGCAGATCCAAATGTTGGTATGGTACAAAAAGCAAAGTCCGTTTGTGTAGGATTGCTGGGCAATGACAGATCTGACACCGATATAGAAACCGCGTACACTATCAGGAAGCAAAACCAACGCACTGCAACTTTAGTAGTCAAAATGAAATCCAGAAACTCTGCGATCGAGGTACTAAAGGACGCACACAAATTAAGAAACTCCAAAATCAGAATACACAAGGACCTGCCATTCAATGTTCGAAAACGAAAGTCAAAGCTGCTATCTCTTATGAAATTTCTGCGTGCAAAGCAACCGAAAACGAAAATTAAACATAGTGACGATAAATTATGCGTTGCCGACAAAATTTTCACCTGGGACTTATCGGAGGCAACGAAGATGGGGTGAAAATATTAGAAAACCTATTGGGTAAAATACCCGCATATTTATTAAATCCAATGAATGGGAGCAGTACCAAAACAATGTGAACGAAACGTCAATGTCATTGGGGACCAAATAGAACGTATAATTGAAGTTTTCCCGCCTCCCAGACTAATAAAAAGTTATATAAATTAAAAATTTTAAGTTATAATATAGCAAGTTTAAGTAGTAAATTTGTATTTGTGGATTTTTTAACTATATAAAGGAATTTGATATACTTTTATTTTTTGAAACTCATGTAATAACATATGGAAAACTTAGACTTAAGAATATTTTTGCGGATTATGAGCTCGAATATGTTCCTGCAGTAAAATCAAGCCTGTTTGGTAGAGCTAGTGGTGGCGAAATATTTGGATATCGGACAAAGATTGAAGGAGTATCTATAGAATTTAAGAAATAAGATGAAGCATGCGTACTAAAACTTAAGATGGATGTTAAGCAACTCTCTATATTTCCAATTTCAATATAGTTCCAACGTTTTTAAACTGTAGTCACTGGCTACGTGATTTTGACAAATTAAAGGATGCATTTACCAACCGTGGTCGCCGTGGCGCAGTGGTAAGTGCATCAACCGCGGCGCAGAAGGTCTGGGTTCGATTCCCGGACGGGACACCTAGCATTTTTCACGGCACCACCTCTTTCGAGTTGCTGACAACACTCAAAGAGTATTAATTGTCTATGGAAAGCTTCTCAGCTCGCCGTTCGGAATCGGCAAAAAACTGTAGGTCCCTTCTACTCGTGAAGAACAATAGCATGCACAACACGAGTAGTTGTTGTAGAAGCTAGGCCCTGGTCCGCTATGAGCTGTAGTGCCACTCAATTATTATTATTATTATTACTTTACAACCTAGCGTCAACAGAATTATTGCTGATTGGAGATTTCAATGCCAGAATAGGTTTGTCTCAAAATAACTTGGTGAATGCATCCAGTTCGTCTTCTCTGCTTATGAAGCGTAACTCTAAGGTTACTGTCCGAGATGCAAAGGGAGTGAAACTTCTGGAACTAGCAGATGATTGGGACTGCAAAGTTCTAAATGGAAGCAGTGAGGAAGACACCCAGGGGGAATTTACTTTTTTACGAAATTCTGCATGTTCAGTCATAGACTACGGATTCAAAACGGGACACTGGTACACATACTTTGGGAAATTTCGAGTGGGAATGAAAACGTTTTCAGACCATATGCCCTTAGAAGTCTCGTTTATACTGGGTAGTAATGTTATTGTACCAAACACCACACTCGAACTACTACCCAAACTACGATGGAAGGATGAACAACAGGACCTATATAAAGCTAAACTTAAAAAAAATTAAGAGAGGATGCTACACTGCCATGTATGGAGAACTTAACAATGGGAGTCAGAAAAGCCGCCCCATTGAATCCACTTCCTAACTCAAGCAAAAAAAGGAGAAAGCAATAATGGTTTGACAAGGAATGTCGGCAGGCTAGGGATATATCTATTGCCTTTCTCAGGCTATAGAGAAACCAGCACTAACTCTTTTAAACTTCTGTATTCAGAGGCAAATAAACACATTAAATACATCTGCCGTGTTGAAAAGCTGGCTTTTGGTTATCAAAATATAACCCTTCTAAACCGAGTAAAAACATCAACAGACTTCTGGAAGGCAGACAAAGTTATAAATGAAAAAAGAAATGAAATCGCACCTGGCCTTCAAGCTGAACAGCTGAAGCAACATTTCGAAACCCTTCTCAATGCAGAGCAAGTTTCACCACCTTTCCATTATGCAGCCCCAATGTATGTGGATGAGTTTTTATATGCGGAAGTCACAGAAGCAGAGGTTAAAAGAGTCATTGACAACTCCAAGAAGAATAAGGCCCCAGATCGGATTTCCTTCGAATTTTACAAAAACTGCACAGCGGAATCCATTTCAGCCCTTACTCAGGAGTTTGATAGAATATTTGAAACAGCTGATGTTCCACAATGTATCAAGAATTCGATAATCTACCCCTTACACAAAAAAGGAGACTTCAACGATCCAGCAAATCACCGAGGAATATCTTTTTTGAACACATCGGTTAAACTGTTCGCTGGTGTACTATATAATAGAATCATTCAATGGGTAGAAAACAAGAATATCTTACATAAATTCCAGGCGGGTTTTCGGCAAAACTATTCAACTATAGACCAAATATTTGTCCTCGTAAATATAGCTGAAATCTATAAGAGAAAGCATAAGAAGCTACACGGCTTTTTCTTTGACTTTCGCGCTGCCTTTGATTCCATAGCGCGTGAAACACTTTTTTATAAACTTAGCAGGTATGGAATCTTATCCAAAGTTCTTAATGTATTGAGAGCCATGTACCAAAACAACGTAGCCTTTGTTTGGGAAGGAAACAACAGATCGGAGGACTTTAGCACAACAATTGGGGTGAAACAGGGATGCGTGCTGAGTACGCTCTTATTCATTCTTTACATAAACGATATAACTGAAGATGTTCGAGGGGGAATCGCGATAAACCAAGCCAAGATACCAGCTCTTTTGTTTGCAGACGACATTGTTTTCCTTGCGGAGTCGGTAAATTCAATGCAGTTAATGATTAATAGGCTCGATACTTACTGCAAAACCTCGAATCTCACTATCAACTTATCGAAGTCTAAGATTACGATATTCAGAGAAGGAGCTTATCGAAATTGTGAGGGAATATAAGTACCTAGGCGTCTTGATCACGCCTAATCTGAATATGAATAAACATCTGCGACATAAACTAGCTGAAGCGAAAAGAGCAGTTTGTTCCGTTTGATAAAAACATCAGTTACTGCTCGAAACAAAAAATATTCCGCGCTACCGCAGTATCCATCCTTTTTTATGCGGCGCAAGTATGGGGATATTCTTCATTCGAAGCAGGTGAAAAATTTCTTCGCTACTTCATCAAACGAATTCTCAAACTGCCAAGTGCTTCGCCCAATTACATGTTGCATCTGGAAACTGGAATAGCTCCCCTATTTTTGGAAACCCTTAAACTGCATTTCGACTATGTTGTCAGAGTCATGGGGATGAGTCAAGAAAGGCTGCCTAAGTTAGTGCTTTCCGAAATGCTGCTCAATGGAGGGAAATGTGTTCAAGAATGGGTCAATCTAGCAGCACAATGTGATTTTCATCTTTTAGTAACACCTTACGAACAGCAACCACATCTAAGACAAAAATTCTACGTGCTGTTGGAGATAACAGGACAAAGAATCTTCAAGCAATTTGTGGATGAAGCTCGTTCGTCGCAAAATAGGGCATACTACAGCAAATTGAACTACAATCTTCGGGACCAATCATATGTCGTGGCTAACTACTCAACGGATATGATAAGCAACATCTTAAGATAAGAGGCGAGCTGATAAATTTAAACTCTATACCGCACCACCCAGACCTACCACTTCTCTGCAACTTTTGTAACCTGCAAGAACGAGAGGACATATACCATTTCATCGCAATATGCCCCATTCTTAAGGAATTCCGGTGCATATTCTTTGGAGCGCAGGTACTTTCACTTGAAGAAGTGATAGGTATCTTAAATGGTGAGCGAGGCTGGGACCTACTGCACAAATTCGCTATGAACGCACTTTGTTATAGAAAAAGTATTTTAGAAGAAAGCTTTTAAAACAAATAAGAAAATACTATTTTTTAAATGTCATTCTGGTAGACGGCTTAAGCCAATCCATATAGACTAACTACTACCTTTTGTAAATGAATTATTTGTTTTGTGAAATAAATAGTCAACTAAACTAACTATTTGTTTATTTTTTGAAATCAAAAAATTAAGTATTCAATGTTTTCAAATCATTCAAGTCTTTAGTTGAAAAGCAGATGGGTCATAAAATTCAAATTCTGCGCAGTGACAATGGAGGTAAAAATCTCTCAAAGAAATTTGGAGAATTTCTGAATACAGAAGGTATAAAACGTCAGTTGACAGTCTCACATACACCTCAGCAGAACGGTTATGCAGAATGTACAAATCGCAGGCATCGAAGGCATATCGACTATATGACACTAAGCTAAAAAGAATTGTCGTGAGCAGAGATGTGGTATTCCTGGAAAATTCACATTTTGGAATGATGAATGTGTTATGGATACAAGCTAAGAAAAGTTGAAAATACAAGTAACCGTTCTGAGAAACGTGAGCGTGAAGAAGAAAATGAAAGTGCAGGAAATTATGATTGTAAAGGGCAAGTTAGGTTCAGCCGGGGCAGGCTGAGGCTAATTCGTACGTGTAGGCCAGGACGCCCAAGAAAAGAGCGCATCATTTTGAATCTATTGGAGGAAGAAGATAAAATTCCGCAAAGTGTTGAGGAAGCAATAAACGGCAAATATTCGAGACAATGGCATGCATCGATTCAGGAGGAGTTCGAAAATTTGGTGAACAACTAGACATTCACATTAGTTCATCTTCCAGTTGGTCATTGGTAACAAATGGGTGTTTACCATAAAAAGGAATGCAGACAACATTATAAAAACGTTCAAAGCACGTTTGGTTGTAAAAGGGTGTAGTCAGCAATATGGGTTAAATTTTTGTGAAACATTTTCTCCAGTTGTGAGATACGCAACAATACACCCGATAATTGCATTGGCCTTTGAACACAATTTGCACCTGCATCAAATGGACGTCTCATCAGCGTACATAAACAGTAAACTCTACGACACTGTTTATATTAAGCAGAGTTGTAAAAGACTGCAATCTTTCGTAATGCAATCTTTGAATTCAAGGAAATCGTTTTATAATTTACGATTCATTCAATTGACTTCATTTAAGGAATAAGACTTCAGCATTGAAAACTCCCATTCTTTTTGGAGTCTTAACTGAACCAGTCTTTTGAAGCAGTCCTTTGATTGAAATCAATTGTATGCAAATCTTTAGAATTAAAATTGCGTTCAATGAAATTACCTTGGAATCTTTAGCATTCACTTGCAGTCACCCACAATCAGTTGAAGTCTTTGGGACTTCAAGAATTTTCGTTGAAGTCTCTAAGACTTAAACAAAAATCGCTGAAGTCTTTGGGACTTCAAAAATCCTCATTGAAGTCTCTATGGTTTAAGCGTGTGTGCAAGTTTGAACAAGTCTGAAAGATTAAGAAACGACACTTTTATGTGGGGTATTAGGTTTAGGGGAAGTGGATATGAGGCACTATGGTGGAGAGGGGGAGACTGGATGCATAATGTATGAGGTAAGGTGATGATCCATGGGGCAGGATGAATGGTTCACGGTCAGCGCGTAGGTGATACGATCGGAAAGGGAAGAAAGGTAATAAGAACTCAGTCAAATCTGCGACTCAAGCCAATACAAATTAAAAGGAGTAGACCCCTATGTGCGAGATATGCAAAATATATGCAAGACGCACGAGGAGTTTGTGAGAGCATACACGAAAACATGAGAAATTGTTTTCCTCTTTGAGCCCATACTGCAAAAACAGACAAAGGTGCAGAGCCTTTATCACTCGTCTCGTTATCAGTTCCACTTGTTTAGCTGCGGGAAAGTGTTGTTGTTTTTCTTATTCTCTTGCATTTGTGGTCAAGTAGTGCAAAATGGAAATGGATAATGATTTTTCTTCTGATGACTACGAAGCTGATCCTACGTTTTCTATTGACACAAAAATTACAAATCGTAAGAGACCATTTTCAGACGATACACCTTCTGTGAGCCAAAAAAAGAAAAAAATCGAAACTACATCTTTGACTACAAATACAAGTGAAGAAGAAGCAATACGATTTTCACAACCATCGGCCGAACCAGTGGATGATAGTTTTGGGAATAAGCAGCTATGATTATAATAAATTATCCCCCAATTTTTTTTAAGTTCTAAAGCAGCTATGTTCGAATTCTTCTTTATACCTTTTATACCTTATAAAAACTGGTGCTCGGCAATGAGAAGATCTTTTTATGACCGTAAGACACACAAAATTTTCTTAAATATACGTACATATATCGTCCTAAATTATCAGATCCCCTAAGCTGTTTGTACTGCCTTATCTGCAGTATCGTCCTCATAATATGGCAAAAATAAGACCAGTCTCTATTCCTTTAACAATTTCGGCTATAGCTAAATGATACTGAGTTCCAGCGTAAGAGAAATGGTGTGCTCGTCGACTGTTGCTGTTGTCAAATACGCTTGCAAGGATCAATGCAAGTAACATCTAACTTTGTGAGACATTTAAGAACAAAACACCTAGTAGAATTTGAAGGATACGTTCAACTCAAAGCCGTTAATAACATCAAGGCCAAGAAACCAAAGCAAGAGCAATGTCAAGACTTCATTGCAAACAATTCCAATTTCGATTGTGGAAGACGAATCGTTTCGAAAGCTTTTACAATTTGCCAATAAAGATCTTAAAATCAGCGTCCAACAACTGTAAAACTAATAGATGATATATTCTCTTCAACGATCTCAAAAATAAAGTGGGTATTGGCAAAACAAAAGTATGTTTCCACAACCGCTGATGTATGGTCAAGGAAACATCGTAGTTTCTTTGGTTAGATATGTCATTGATAGACGAACAGTTCAATAAGTTGCTCTGGCTTGTATGCGATTTTCAGGATCGCACACGTACGATAAAATCAATAACATTATTCTCCAAATTCATGCAAAGTTTGGACTAAACTGTAGAAACGTTGTGGCAACAGTAACTGACAACGGCTCAAAATTTCTAAAAGCCTTCAGAGAATTCGGAATTGAGACATATTTTACCAACATTGATAACAATGACAGCTCAGAAGAAAATGAAATTGAAGCAGAGGAGTTAAAGAACTATGTTTTTGAAAATTTGTTGCCAAAGCATATTAAATGTGCAACACACACTTTGAAATTAATTGCTTTTACGGATTTCATGCGTATCTTGCGCGAACATAGTTCACAGCACAAACAGCACGAAAAAGTAAGTAGGTGTTATAACTTATGGTATCCAATGGTATAACTTATGGTATCCAACGCTAATATTCTTCTTTGTAAATATAATTCAAAAATGCTCGAACCTTTGGTCAAGAGTTAATCGGCCAAAAACGTCAGAACAAGTTGTTGCTGTTCTGGGCTACCAACTAAAATGTCCGGTCCCGGTGGAATTAATTGTATGATTCTGTGAAAGACATTCTCAGACACAAGGACAAAATCCATGAATTATGCAGGAGAATGGAAGTGCAACCTTTCTTTAAGCCGGATTTTGCTTATTTACAATACTTTGAATATTTACTAAGGCCCATTGCGGAAGCGCTGGATTTCCTTCAGGAAGAAAAAGGAATGCTCTATGGATACTTGCTCCCCACCTTAGCAACTGTAAGTATATGTTACAAAATCATTCGAAGCGATAAGGCACTTAATGTTTTGCCATATGAAATAGTTAACAAAATTGAAGAGTCCTTAGTCAGACGATTTCATTCGTATTTTCACTTAACGCGTGAAGTGGAGGATGCAATTGTCGCTTCAGTCATGTGCCCATTGGCAAAACTTAAGTGGATTCCAGCTTTGGATCTTTCATACAATGACTCTAAAATAGCCGAAATAAGTTCATTGGTCAAGCGAAAAATTGCTTCGGAAAATAATACATTTGGTGATATACAAATCGAGAACACAGCTGCAAATAAACCAACAAGATCATACTTTAATTTCGGTACTATAGATTTAAAAAATAAAAACAAGTAAATATGTTATTTTCGTGGTCGCCGTGGCGTAGTGGGTAAGTGCGTCGACCTACACGCAGAAAGTCTAGGTTCGATTCCCGGACTTGACACCTCGCATATTTTCACGGCACCACCTCTTTCGAGTTGCTGACAACACTCAAAGAGTATCAATTGTGTATGAAAAGCTTCTCAAATCTCGCCGTTCGGAGTCGGCAAAAAACTGTAGGTCCCTTCTACTCGTGAGAGAACAGTAGCACGCACAACACGAGTAGTTGTGCGTCAATTATTATTATGTTATTTTAAAAATCATTTCACTTTCCAGATCAGGTATTAGAGTCACCTAATAATAACTGCTTATCTGTAGAAACCGTATATTTTGCGTACCTTGCACACACATCTACGTCGATTGAAGTACTTCAGCAATATCTAGCTCTAAAGAATGCATTTCTTCGGTACAATACACCTCTACCTGCTTCAGCAGCTGTCGAAAAAACCTTTTTCGTATGCTGGGCTATTAACCTCGGCTTGGAGCCCTTTCTGATTCGAATTTTGAGAAGTTGTTGCTCTTAAAGGTTAACAACTTAGAAAAGTTAAATACATTAATGTAATTTAAAGTACACTTATTGTAAATAAAATTAATATATTTCCTGCTTTTGTTAATTTGTTTGTATAAATTGGCATTGCTCACACAAAATTTGATTACCTCCCCATGGATCATCACCTTACCTCATACATTATGCATCCAGTCTCCCCCCACCATCATACCCTCCTCTCCACTATCATACCCACTTCCCCTAAACCTAATACCCCACATAAAAGTGTCGTTTCTCAATCTTTCAGACTTGTTCAAACTTGCACACACGCTTAAATCATAGAGACTTCAATGAGAATGTTTGAAGTCCCAAAGACTTCTGTGAATTTTTTTGAAGTCTTAAAGACTTCAACTAAAATTCTTGAAGTCCCAAAGACTTCAACTGATTGTGGGTGACTGCAAGTGAATGCTAAAGATTGCCAGGTGATTTCATTGAACGCAATATTAATTCTAAAGATTTGCATTCAATTGATTTCAATCTAAGGACTGCTTCAAAAGACTGGCTTAGTGAAGACTTCAGAAAGAATGGAAGATTTCAATGTTGAAGTATGAATTTCGAATTAAGATCAAGAGTTGAAACAACAGAAGCATGGAAGCAATTGATTGTTAAATCAAAAGATTTAATTATTTTATAACTCCGATATTAAGTAGCCTTAACCGTTTGCTGACCAAAAGTTCCCTAACAATGTACTACAACTCAAAAAGGCACGTTATGGGTTGAAACACAGCTGGCGAGAGTAGAATGAAATGATAGACTCTGTTCTTAAAACTCTCTCACCTTGCATCAGTGAACCGTGTGTGTACACAAGGAACAATGGAGGTAATTTTAACATAATTGCTGTATATGTTGACCATATTATTTTAACAGTTAAATAAAGTTAAAAAGTTTGAAGTCGCCGATGGAGGTGAACTTAAGCACTTTCTGGGGATGAAAATACAGCGGGAAGGAGAAACTGGAGCTGTCACTGTTGGTCAACACCAATACATAATAAATCTTTTGAAACAGTATGGTATCGACAACTGCCGGCCAGTTTCAACACCATTGAATGTGGGGTTCCAAGTGAATTGTGACAATCAGAGCTGTAGAAGAAGTAATCTCAAAGTGTATCAGTCTCTTACAGGTGCGCTGATGTATTTGGCACTCTTCACTCGTCCCAATTTACTGCATTCGGTATGTAAACGATCTCAGCGCAATACTGACCCTCACATAGAACATGAAGCTGGGATTTAGCATGTACTGAGATATTTAAGGAAAAAGGTTGACCTCAAGCTTCATTATTACAAAGCAAGACAACCTATTCAGTGTTTCGTTGATGCAGACTGGGTAGGAGATTCTTGCGACAGGAAGTCCTATACCGGTTTAGCCTTCAGTGCCGCAGGAAGCGTAATTTCGTGGGAGTGACGAAAACAAAACTTAGTGGCGCTTTCCAGTATTAAAGCAGAATATGTCGCCCTTTACTACTGCAGCAAAGGAGGCAGTTTATTTAAAAAAGTTGATCATCGAAATGGGATTTAGTGACATTGGCCTGATGGTTCTTTACAGCGACAACCAAAATACTCAGCATTTGATAAAGAATCCTGTCTATCATGCAAACACATAGGCATCAAGTACCATCATACGAGTATACGTGAATTGTATAAAAACAATGAACTAAAACTGAATTACGTTAGTACTAACGAAATTATGTCAGATATTTTAACAAAAAATTTACGCAAGATAAAACACTATAAGTTTACCCAAGCCTTGGGTTTGTACTAAAACTAGTTTGCAGTTCCCTTGAGGTATTTCAGAATTCGTTTCACTGTTTTAACATGTTCAGAAGATGGGTTCTACAAATGTCTGGAAACCACTCCCACTGAAAACGAAATGTCACGTCTGGTTGCTACGGCGAGATACATTGTACTGCATCCGAGACGTTCATGCCACAACTAAACAGGTTCACCTCTTACCACAAATGAAAATCGCCCGCACTCCCATTGTATGTTTTCTTTTCGATATTTCACATTTTTCTTGATTCAATACTATTTCATTCATTTTTACTTGTGATCGTCGTGGTATGGTACGTGTTTCGACCGCCACGCAGAAAGTCTAGGTACGATTCCCGATTCCCTGTTGGCACATATATGCTGATCTTTGCTGATTTTCTGTTGTTACGTAGAGCAACATTTGGTCCTTTGAGGAAAAAACATCGATTATATAGCTAAACCAAGGCTCACATTGGAAGTGAAAAAGTGTATCCAAGGCTCACATTGGAAGTGAAAAGGCTTGTATTGGTAGAGCAAGATACACCGTACATGCGAAACAAAACTGTAGAAAAGGTGCGACATCTTTATGAAGAACTAAAGGTGAAAATAAAATTAACTTGCCCTTACGTCAGAGAACCAGTTCCATCAATAGAATTATTGAAAAACTTCCAAGTCCTAAGCTCGTACACTAAAGAACAGAATTTCGGAAGTTGAGCAATCGCAAAGATTGCACAAATTGGATCTAAAATTGAACTCCATCATGAATAATATTATATAATTTGAAGGAGCCTCCCTGATCGAATATTCAACGGAAGTTTAGGATTTTTAACAGAAAATATTGTTAGAACTTTCAAGAAGGTTTAGTAAGTTACACGAGGAATTCATGGTCAATGCTTCAGAGGCATTGACAATGAACAATCTGGGATCTGAGATTCTGAGCACTACAGAAAAGATAAATTACCTAAACACTCATCTTAAAGGAGAACGATTGCAGTTAATTAAACACATGACAATTTCAAGTGTGAATTACCAATGTGCCTAGGTATGGCAACGACCGAAGAATAGTGTCAATGTTCATTGACAAGATGCTTAACCACACAGCAATGGGTCACCAGCAAACAGAGTTGTAAAAGAATGCATTCATTTGGGAAGGCATTCTTAGAAAATTCAAACTGACTTCAATCGTTTTGTCAATGAAATCAAAATGTAAAAAGACTGAAAGAAGTCATTGACTAATGCAATCAATATTTAGCAATCATGGAACCTAAATCAGTTACAGAAGTCAATTGAGGTCACGTAATTTGACTTGAATTCTGCACTGAATTCAGTTTAAATTAGTTGAAGTCACTGAATTAAATCTTAAAATAGCTGAAGTCAGTGATTTCAACAGAACTTTTGGTGTAACGCATTAGTTAAGAAAAATAAAAATAATCTAATTTGTTCGTATTTTATTCATTAATGTAAAATTAAAAAAAAAATCCACTGTTTAAGTAAACAAGTAAATTTTAAAATTTTTCAATATTATTAACTTTTAATAAGAACAACCGTTCAAAACTTTCGTCGGAAAGTGCGCCTCGCCGAGGGGTGATTGTTTTCTTTTGTTGATTCGCAAAAGAAAACAATCTTTCCACTGCGGCTGAAGAAGGTAACGGGGTGTTGTATTTGATAGCAGCCTTCTTTAGTCTTGGATATAGATCCAACATATCAAAATCTGCTGTAGGATCGGCCAGATATGCATACAACTCTTAAAATTGTGATGTATCAGTGTTATTAGAGTTATCCAATAATTGATCGTAAATACAAAATATTATGGATGGTAATAAATTCTTCAAATTATATGTATGTAAAAATATCAATACCCGTGATTGAGAAGTCAAAAAAAGAAAGTTCAGGGTTGTATGGAACTGATGATGGAACAGCAGATCTATTGTCAATGTCAGTCTGACAATATATTGCCTCTCTTACCAAAGAGCTAAAAGACGAAATTGTCTGTTCTGTGAACGAGGATTCTGTGAATGAGGCAAAATCCATTTTAGCTTCACTGACGGGCTAAGCACAGATGCAATAATGGCGTCATTGATTTCCGGTGATAAAATAAAATAAGATGGAAATCATTTAATCAGTGTGTCTTTTAATTTGTTGACCACGTCATGAGGGAGCACTCTCAATGATTTGTTTAAAGAAATTTTTTTGAATTTAGTCCTCAAAGTTGCTAAAGTAGGAATAAGGCAACCATATACCTTTCCAGTTTCATGTTGAAGGAAGTCAATCGATTCCGAAATCGCCTTTAAGAACTCAATGAAATCATCCAGGTATAGTACTTCTTGGTCAAAAATGGTCTGTAACCTTCAGCAGCTACAGAGTTCACCAAGCTTTTTCTTATGAAACAGAATATCTTTAACTGAATCATATAATAAGTTCCATCTTGTCGCAGAAAGATACTTCAATTGTTGACCCAGAATTGATACAATTTGCTCTGAACTTTTTGGACGATTTACCTTATTCCATAAACTTGAGCATTTTTGCATTATCTTTAAAAAATTAAACAAGATTGAATGAAACACCTCAACATATTTTATAGAGGCACCTACTCTTTCGTGTTTGTTATAAATTGACTGGTCTTTTAAAATACCAATAAAATCAGTAGATGCTAACAAGTTCAGAGTATGAGTCGCGCATCGTATATGTTTTGGCAACGATTTTTCAGTATTTCAGTATTACTTTAAAACGAGACCAGCAATCTTGTGATGTAATACCAAACTCTCTGAAAGCTTTGATTATATCATTTATGGCATCATACATACATATGTGTGGGATCCTCTGAAAACCGCCTGCATGCCAAAGCAACTGACTTCCTTTGAAAATTATCATCGATCCAGTGGCAAGTGTATCCGAAAAAACTGCGGTGTTAAGCTGACCCAATATCCGCTGTTGTGCACATATACTTTTGCTGTGACAACTGAGTTTTCAAATATTTGCATATAGATGAATAATATTGATTAATAAGTTTCAAAGTTGTTGGTCGGCTTATGACTTTTAAATAAGGATTGGCAAATCTTAAAAGTCTTTTCAACAATTGGTCTTCAACAATAGATACAGACAAGGTATTATTGGCAAAGAACTCAATAAGGAGTTTTTCGAATAGGTCTTGCTTTGTTTGTTTACGTTTGATGCTTAACCGTTTTAAATTGAGGTACTTTTGATATGAATCATAATGTTTGATCCCCAAATGCCCTGTTAAGTTGGATGTGACTTGTTTTGACGCATTTAAAGTTGCTTTAAAGATAGAGCATTCAACCAAAACTCCATTTCCTCTTTTGCTAAAACTCTCTCTATTAAGCTATATAAAGAAAAAAATTATTGACAAGAGGCCGAATTGTAAAATATTAAAACTCAATTTTAGTTTAATTAGGCAAAGGATTTGTTATTCTGAAAACGTATCAAGACTAAAAGGTTCTATGAATATAATATTTCTTTGATATTTTGAAATAGATGTACCTACATACCCGTTTTAAAATCTTAAAATATTTCCCATTAAAAATGATGTTTCCATGTTTGAAATTATTTAATGAAGTCGAACATTGAGGTTCGTCTTCTAATTGGAGTTCGGTTTCTATGTCGAATAATCTTACTCTTTTACTTTGTGGCGAGTATCCTTTAACTTCACAATAAACACGTTTTAAATTACGCGGTGTATTTTCTTGTTCCAAATTTGGATCATACACAAAATTGTCCGACGGAAAATCACTTTGTGCATCCATTTTCTACAGAATAACGTACCTCGTTAATGATTCACCGTAGACTGCAACTGAGTAAACAACTTTCTTAACAACTAAACAACAACAATTAACTCTCTGACAAACACGTGTGATTATATGTAACGACTATTTTCTTTGCATTGATTGTACTCATGCTGTTTAAGAAAATGATTTTATATCCCTGCATTAACGGTTCACCCTCATGAAAAACCTGTCATTTTATAAAATAAATACGTGTATTTTTTTAAGTATGTATTTTGAATTAATATTACTCCTGAAATTTAAAATGTGTGTTATTTCTGATTTCCCCCTTATCTCGCACCCACAATCAGACACTTTATTTAAGCACATAGCTGAAAACACAAAACAAACATGTTTGAACGAGGAAGGACATTCTGATAGTGGTGGAGCGGGAGGGTTTGCTGTGCAAAATTCTTCATAAGACCAAAAAAATGGGCTAGTGGACGAGGTTGTTAAATCTTATGGAGGAGTGGTAAGGAAACATATGTGCATTTGTATTCAAAAGAATGAAAATTAAATTTCACCTTTCAAAAGATTAAAATAATGTAAATTACACATATCAATTAACGACTTAAGTCTTTTGAGTTAATTCAATTGAATGGTGCAAAGTGAATTATTTTTTTTTCATTCCCAAAAGAATGGGAAATTCAAAGTTTGCATTCACCATTCACTGACAGATTGGAAGAATGCATTATTTTGCTTTCCATTCAATTGAATTAAACTCTCAAAAGATTTAATTCTTTTATAACTCTGCCAGCAAATGCGAAGAAGTCCGTATTGGATATTATCCGGTTTTTCAAATTGTTGGGAATTTCATAAATTTCGTTGCGTTCGCAGAACAAACGCAGACACTAACAATTTGAAATCGAATGCAAATCGTGGTGTTAGTATTTGTTGCATGAAATGCACTCATCGAACATTTCAAATGAATGTTAATGTTTTGAATACATTTTTTCTTTCTTCTTCGGTCAACTGTCATACACAGGTCGTGTATGACAGGCACTGAAATCCTCTTTCATCTATATCAGGTTTGGGCATTTCGCTTGAATTTGTGAAAAACACGGTTTTAATAAATTCTGCGCATTAAGAAGAAGTATTAATTTTTATAATTATCTTGCGAAATTATGTTTTTTCTTTGCATTTTCATCTGAGGCTTATGTAATGAGTGTACAATTGCTCTTTGATCGATTGAAAGGCAGAGAAAAGTTTACAATTTGGAAGGTCGGTAGTAGAGCGCATTTCATTACAGAACGATTATGCAAATTTTGTGCTGAAAACTGTGAAACAGCAAAAGATGGATGGGATTAATTTTTATCTGCGTTTGAAGACAGAGGTGTCGTGTGAAAAGTGACAATGCTCAAACTGTGGATTTCACTTCAACACAATGTGTATCGCTATATTCAAAAATCAAATCAGCTGGTTTCAAAATTGACGAACAAATTGCTGGTGCAATTATATTGTGCGGTTTACCGAAGGACTTTAGACCGACAGTTATGAGAATATAGACAAAAGGGGAAGATATCACCGTCGATTATGTAAAAAATATTTTCCTTCGACAAAAGCGACGTTTAAGAGGCACTCTTAGCGCGAAAGAAGATATATTGAGAAAAGTAAAATGCTTCGAATGCCGTGAACCACATTTTAAACGTCAATGTCCAAGATTAAAAAAGGAAAAAACAGTACTCTATCGTACCTTTATAGCACGAAAAACATCACCAACTGATTGGTACTTCGGTAGCGGAGCCACGGCAGACATGACACTCACTGATACATTAATAAAAAATACAGTGAAACCAAATGGGTACAGTGTAGTTTGTGCAAACAGCGAGAAATTGTTAGTAAAAACAGGCAGGTGACATTGAGCAAAAAATCATATTGAACGGTTCCTGTTTGTGTCGCTTTAGTAATTCCTATGAATAATTCTGACGCTTTACCGCTGGCGGGGGGAAGTAAAGTTCATACATAGGTTGATTCTAATGAACTGATCTTTATTAAAAATTTAATCGTTTTATATACTACAATTTTGCTTATTTTACAATATTTACAATAACAGTGCAAACAAAAATATAATAGAACATGAACTGATAGAGGTGCACGGTGCGATGTCGAACTTGACACCACACAATTTCTCACGAATTTGTCGTCTGGGTTGTGACAACTTTTTTGCGTTATCTTTTGTTGTGCTTCGTCACAACATGCTGGGGCCGACTCATGTGGATATCACAAAAAAATCAGAATCCTCTAGTTCTCTGGTTGTGTTAAATCCACTGGCCTTTACGTTTATTCTGGCGGAGGGTTCAGGTTTATTGGAATGAATGGTGATGGTTCGTCCTCTAATCTTCAGCTTTACAAAAAATGCAGCAACCACAATTTGCAATGTTGTAACATAATCGATCGTTTATGTTTCCTTAGTTCCAATAGTACCCTTTCTTGATTTCGTTGCGTTTCCAAAGCGTTTTCTATACTGGCAATATCCTTCAATACATTTGGTTGTAGAGCGGGTGTTTGTGGACAGGATCGAAAGTTCTAATCGGGTCCACAGTGTACGTTTTCCAATGATGATCATACCTTGCTGACGAATCATACACTTCTCTTGCAAACTTACAACTCCACTACCTTTTAATGATATTTGTTTCATTCCTTGGTCGCATATGATGACTACACTCCTTTTATTGGGCATGCTGAAAATCCTTGTTTTGGGATGTTGCATTCCAACCCAATAGTCGGGCTTGTGTGTATAGTAGATGATGTTGACAGCAGATTGTTGTGTTGAAGAATGCTTATCTCGCATGCACTAACATTGGACACGAATGTGTAGATCGGATGTAAAAGACTGCACCAGTACGTTCCAGCTCATCTTTTTTTAGAGGAAGCAAATTCTTGCTTTGCCATGGGGTGGTATCGGTCCGCTTGAAAACTGACAAGCAGATAGTCTGACGATGGCACTAAGTAAGTGAAGATTCCATAGTGCCAGGTTGGTACTGGTAGCACATTGAACACCTTGAACTTTTCATTGAACAGTAGGGGAATGGTAATTTCGATGAATATGTTGTTATTTGTCCCTCTTCCCTTAAGATGTAGATTTTTGTAAAGTTGAAGAATAGATTCATGATGTCGTTCTCCCGGTATCATCAGTGCCCAATAGATATCATCGTGTATTCGCATTTACTCCTTTTTTAGTTGTTTCACACTTAGGATGAAAGGATGCATTCTACCATGATGTTTTGACATAATGATGTCCAATAAAATGTTCTTAGTATTTTGTTAGTTAATCGTCATTAACATTACATTCATAACAGTGGAGGTGAACATTCTGAATGTGTTGTACATGTGGCTGAATTGTTTATTTGTAGATAGAGATTTGGGTTGTTTCTGGTTTTAATCTCTATCACGTTTAAAGATGTTGATCGTTGAGTCGATGATGAAAGTTTGATTTTTCATAAGTTAAAGTATGTGATTTTCATTGGTTTGCACATTTTCAATCGTTTCCTCATACCTTTCAGCAAATTTTTGATCAAGCACTCCAGAAAGCTCGTTTGCCACCGTTCCAACGAGGTCAAATGGCGACCGGTTAAACCTTATTGGTACGTTGTTTGTATGTAGTAACACATCACAATGTTAAAAACGCGGGTCAACAAAAATTCACTGGGTTTATTACTTCACTTATTCAGATACAACTACTAATTTCTTTTTAAATTACGTCGATGTCGACCACGGGGGAGCGTCACCCAAAGAGGAATGAATGTGCTCCTCAAACCCGGAAAAGGACGCCATCGTTGTCCCTGTCCTAACAGCGACCTCTGGGTGTCGAACACTTTGGAGGCTCCCTCTAGTGGACACAACAGTTCCTCCACACTTATTGAGGATATTCCTTGATTCGTTTGCCTTTTAGCCGCTCAGAACGCCTCACACCAGTTGCATTTAAGTAAACACTGAAATGGACTTGCTTCTGTTCTGGATGTCCGGCCTGAGTTGAAAGTTGGACGTCGGATGTATTATTTTGTTGGGATGACTGCTCCGTCTTGGTAGATTTGGGGAACGCTGAGCTAGGAAGTAGGCCAGGTGAAGATTTAACTTCTTTGTAGAAGCTGAATTTCTCGCGGGACTTGTGGTCGATGGGATTGGAGCTTCATCGGAGGGATTGAAATTTTCTTCATCGTGCGTTAGTTTTAAGTCATCTGCATCGGCGTAAAGAACTGGATTAGTAACGTTAAATTGTTTACTTGCCTGACTCTGCGTCGGGTTTTGTTTATTCGGGCGCATTTGATTCTGATGACGTCGCCATATAGCTCCATTTTCTGTTTCGACGACAAACATCCCCCTTCCCAATATTTTAAGAACAACTGCTTTAATCCATTTGATTTTGCAAAGATACTGACGGACGAACACCGCTTGGCCCTTGACAAATTTCGAAGTTCTCTTTGGGTCATGTCCCTCGCTGGTGTCGAGATTCGGGCATATAGCAGACAAAATGATTCGATGGCAACGCCCATAAAGCTTCTCCGCTGGAGACTTTCCATCGATATCCGGTGTCTGTAGATCGACAAGTAGACAGAAACACTTGTAAAGCTTCATCGCGTTGCGTGCTATCGTCCAATATTTTCGTCAGTGACGTCTTAAACGTTCTCACCATCCGTTCCGCAGCTCCGTTGGACTCTGGATTAAAAGAGCGGACATCAGGTGCTGGATGGAGAATTGATTGCAAAAGGTTTGGAATTCCGCTGATTTAAATTGTGTGCCGTTGTCAGATACTATTGCCTTAGGCCGACCATTTAAGGCAAAAATTGAGCGCACCGCGTTTATTGTTGTCTTGGAATTCGTGGAAGACATTTTGACAATAAAGGGGAAACTCGAGAAAGAGTCCACTACTATTAACCACATATGATTTTCGAAAGGACCTGCGAAACCCTCGTGGATGCGCTCCCAGGCTTCTGTCGGGCGAGGCCAACTTGTGAATTCCTTCGAAGAATTGCTCGCATTCTTCTGACAGGATGAACACTGGCACACTGCTTGGTGAATAGCCTCGTCAATTCCTGGCCACGAACAATAGCGGCGAGCTGATTGCTTCATTCTGGTCTCACCTCAATGGCCTTCGTGCAGTAATGAGGGCACTCGTGACTGAAGACGATTTGGAATGACTACTCTTGTATGGTTCGTCTGTAAAAGAACAATGGTAGTACATACACATAAGCTAAACCTGCGTCGATAAAATGGAATTAAGTCAGTTTCGTTTCTTGGTAACTGACTAGGCCAACCATTCTGAATGTAAAGAAGTACCCGAGAGACAACGGGATCCTTTTTCGAATATTCCGCAATGACTGAGGGGTTAATCGGAAATTCATCCACTACTGAGCCGTACACGCTGTCTACGGCATGAAATTTTTCCGCTTTATCGAACTGTTCATCTGGTCCGGCTGGTAAGCGTGAAAGACCGTCAGCATTGCTGTGTTGCCTGGTTGATCGAAATCGTATTGTATACGTATACCCGATTAGCGTTACCGCCCAACACTGCAGTCTCTGGATTGTCATCTGAGGCAATTTTTTATTCGGATTGAAGATCGTAACGAGAGGCTGGTGGTCAGTGATTATCTCGAACTGACGGCCGTACAAATGTTGGTTGAATTTCTTTACGCCATAGATGATTGAGAGCGCCTCCTTCTCGATCTGGCTGTAGTGCATCCGTTGCCAGCGATATAGGCAAATCCTCTCTGTAATGAACCAACCTTGTCGTACTTGCAATTTTTTCCTTCAGCGTCTCGAACGAATTTTGCTGATCCTTGCCCCAAATAAATTTGCTGTTGTTTGCTCGCAGCTTATTAAGGGGGGCTGCCAACTGTGCAAAGTTATCTATGAATTGATGATAATAATTTAGTTTTCCCAAAAACGTTTCCAGATCTTGAGATTATTTATATATATATTATATATCATATATATATAAATATATATATTATATATCAATTTTTTATTCGGATTGAAGATCGTAACGAGAGGCTGGTGGTCAGTGATTATCTCGAACTGACGGCCGTACAAATGTTGGTTGAATTTCTTTACGCCATAGATGATTGAGAGCGCCTCCTTCTCGATCTGGCTGTAGTGCATCCGTTGCCAGCGATATAGGCAAATCCTCTCTGTAATGAACCAACCTTGTCGTACTTGCAATTTTTTCCTTCAGCGTCTCGAACGATTTTTGCTGATCCTTGCCCCAAATAAATTTGCTGTTGTTTGCTCGCAGCTTATTAAGGGGGGCTGCCAACTGTGCAAAGTTATCTATGAATTGATGATAATAATTTAATTTTCCCAAAAACGCTTCCAGATCTTGAGATTATTTGGTCTAGGCAAATCTCTTAACGCTTGGAGTCGTGATTCTGACGTCATATTCCCTTGGCGTCTATGATATGGCCAAGATATTCAAGTTCCCTTTGGGAGAAGGCCAGATTACACTTGAGCCCATTTGCCTTAAAACGTTCCAAAAGCTTTTTTAAATTCTGTAGATGTTCTTGCGGCGTTTTACCGGATACGATGACATCATCAATGTAAGCTCCGCAGCATGCTAAATCACAAGTTAACTGGTCCATGAATCGTTGAAAGATTCCGGGGGAGCTGGACGTACCGAGAGGCAGTCTTTGAAGCTCGAACAATCCGAATTCAGTAGAAATCACGCAAATTTTCTTCGATTCCTCGTCTAAGGGAATTTGTAAATACGCTTCCGACATGCCGATTTTGTGAAATATTCACCGCCCTGGATCCGGTGGAAAAGCTCTTCCTTCTTTGGCATTGGGTGACGGTCGACTTCTAGTTGAGGATTGACGGTAACTTTGTAATCACCACAAAGGCGGATGGATCCGTTTGCCTTACCTACCACGACGATTGGGGTAGCCCACTGGCCCCACAGTTGTACCATTCGGTCTATTTCTGATTTCACAATTGTCTTCTGTGCATATGGGATAAGACGAAACGGCACATATACGGGGTGAGCGTCAGCTTTCAATTTAAGATGTGCTTTATATTGCGTACTGCACGAAAGGCCCGGTTTAAAAACTGATTCAAAAGTTTCGCAAAGTTTTTTTGCTTCCTCTCTCCCGCCATTTAGTTGCTAAACCGACTCGTCAGTGGGATTGCTAAGAGAAATTTCAAATGCGTTAAGCCAATCGAGGCCCATTATATTGGAACCCTGCTCACTTTCCACGACAAGTAGTGGCAAAGAAATCGTTTTCCGCCTCCAAGTGACACTAACACAAACGATGCCTTTGACAGGTATGTCCAAATTTTCATAAGCTTGTAATACGAGTATTTTATCAGTCGGTTGACAAATTGGCATACCTAGGTCTCGGTACCCTTACAAACCAATGAATGAACATGAAGCGCCAGTGTCTAATTGGAAATCTAATTTGGAATTATTGACCGAAACCCATGCTGTCAACTTTTTTTGGAAATCTTGGTTATCAGCTGCAGTATAAACCGAGGATACTTCCACTTGCTCTAAATGGTAAATCGCATGTGCATTTTCGCGGTTATCATGATGGCGATTGCTTTTCGGAACCTGTTGACGCATTTGAGCGTGCACTTGTGAATGTCCTGAGACCGCGCGAGTTACATATAAGTCAACGCCCGCAATTCCACGCATGCATGGCGATAAGTATGACCTATTTATCCGGTCAATAACTAAAAAGCTGACCAGGCATTAATTGCATTTTTGTATTCTTAAGAATTCCACTTGTGCATTTTATTGTAAAATCGCTGAAACTTTGTAGAATAAGTACAGGTGAAGCACACAAAGGCGGTGCAGTAGTAAGAGTTATATCAGTGTCATTCTAGTGTTCAGTTCAATAAAGTATAATCACTTAAATAAAATATAACTTGTGTTTTTTTTTTTTTTTTTTGTATAACTTGTTAGACCAGATAATATAAGTGGCGCAGTCGGTAGGATCCTTTTTTATTAATAAGGATCTAGTGATCGAATAAAGCATCCAAAGATTAGTTCGTGTGAAGTTGAGGTTTTCATTTAATAAACGCAAATAGTGTATTATACAGACATACCAGTAAAATCGACAAACATTAATCACATCAAAAAGAAAACACGTGAAAGTTATATAGAACACCTATAATCAACAAAGATTGGTGTAGTGATTAGTGCATGAACTGACAAAGAGTATACGACGAACACAGAATAATGGCCAACTACGAGCAAGTGGTAGCAGAACCTGAGCTTCGAACCCAACAACTTTATTAGATAGAATATATGAGGAGAATGATTTAGGAAAAATAGTCTCTATTATTAGGAAGCGAAGGTATGCAGATTCTTGTATAAGACCAGAATTCCGAAAGGCAAAGCATAAGCCAAACATACAAGAAGAAACTCGTAACTTAGATAGGTCAGGTAATTATCGACGTACTTATAACAGGAATTATTCAGGCCAGTATCGCTAAAACGATAGACTAGGACATAACAAAAATCATTCCGGACAGTATAGACAAAATGTAGATAATAGAAATTCATGAAACTTTCGTCAAAACTATAGACCGCAGGGTGAAGCCATGGAGGTAGACAATATAGTTAGAACTAGAAATGAAGTTAATAACAGTCAGAATTTACGAAGCTATAGAGGATACCCGGGCCAATATCGCCATGAACAGGGTACGCCTAAGCTTAGTTTAGAACCAACAAGTAGCGTTCCGCCAGAACCAGTAGAACCGTCAAGCGAAAATATAGAAAAAGGAAGAGACAAGTTTTTTTATGAACTAGCCAAATTACTATAACAATAAATTCGAAAATATACATAGCATTGATAGATACAGGCTCAACACTTAGCATTATTGATTACAGACTCTATGAATTCGATAAAATTCCTATAACACCTATATATTTCACGACAGTGACTGGTAAAGATACCATTTTACACGAGGTCCATACACATGCAACGAAAGTATTTAAAGCCCCCTTAAATGCACTTATCAGATGGAAAGTAAAAAGACTCTGCAACAGAGGTTATAAATTTATAATTGGCATAGATTTATTGAACAATTTAAATGCGCTATTAAATATAGACGATGGAACCATTAGATTAAATAATCAAATATTAAATTTCATAAACATTCCATATTCCTTAAATGAAATATGTTCCCTAGAACCCATTGAATCCAAGATAAATCAAATAGAACTAGATCACTTAAATGCGGAAGAACGAAAGAAAGTAGAAAACTTTTTGAAAAGATTTAGCAATTTATTTTTCAAGGAAGGCGATAAATTAACTAGCACCCCATAAATTGAACATGAGATCGTCACAACAACCGATCAACAAGTACGCGAAATTATATAGATACCCCCCCAAGCATGAGGAGGACAAATAGACAAATAAAAAAAATGGAAGCTCAAGGAATTATTCGAAAGAGTAACTCCAAGTATTCGAGCCCACTCATTGTTGTTCCAAAAAAATGGACAACTCCGGTAAAAGGAAATTTCGGATTGTTATCGACTACAGAAAATTGAATGAAATAACAATCGAAAAAATTTCCTTTACCAAATATTGATTCTATATTAGATAAACTCGGGAAAGCCCAATATCTTACCACGTTAGACCTCGCGAAAGGATACCATCAGATCCTAATAAAAGAGGATGATCGCAAAAAGACAGCTTTTGTAACACCTCATGGTCTATATGAATTTATAAGAATGCCATTTGGTCTAAGGAATGCCCCCGCGACATTCCAAAGATTAGTGATTAACATACTTAGAAATCATATTAATAAAACGTGTGTAGTGTATCTAGATGATATACTTATATTTAGTACCACATTAAAAGAGTATGTTAAGGCAATAACTACAATTTTTAAAATACTAGAATCAAAAAATCTCAAAATACAAATCGACAAGTGTAATTTCATGCGAAAGGAGACCGAGTTCTTAGGTCATATCTTAACCAAAGACGGGTTAAAATGCAATTCAATAAGGGTTATCGAAAAGCTAGTACTCCCGAAAACACAAAAGCATATTAAAAGCTTTTTGGGCATTACTGGCTATTACAGAAAATTTATTAGAGATTATGCAAAGATAGCCCAACCCATCACTAAATACCTTAAGAAAAATGTGAAAATAAATACTAGCGACCCAAATTACATAGAAGCATTTGAGAAATTGAAGCAGCTAATAAGTAATCACGCCATATTCAGATATCCAAACTTTGAGAAATGCATCCTATATGCTTCGCGTCTAACAAACATGAGAGAAATAACTCTGCTACAGACAAAGAATTTCTCGCAATAAAATAGTCAACAAATTACTTTAGGCCCTAACTTTACGGTAAGAAATTCAAAATATATACTGATCATCAGCCTATCAAATATCTTTACGCTAAATATAGAGGTAATGATTTATCACCTCGACATCAAAGGTGGCTTCTGAAGCTAGGCGAATATCAGTTCGATATTGAATATTTAATAGGCAAGGAAAATAAAGTAGCGGATTTTTTAAGCCGCATAGAAATTAACGAGGACGTTAAATCTGAGGAGGGAGAGAACGCAGGCCCCCCCAATCTGAAAACTTTTCACTAAATTGTAATAATTCGGAATCAGATTTCATACTTAATTTAGAAGATAATGAAACTATACATTCTGAAGAAGAAGAATTAATGGACCATATTCCGATCGTGGAAGACATTGTCAACAAGGATAAGACTCAACTGATACTCACAAACGATAAGATAAATGAAATTGATATTTTACATGGAAAAAGACTAATCTATATAGCAGAACATGATATTAGTCGATTAGAAGACATTCTGAGAAGATTTATTAAGAAAGGAAAAATCGGAATTTACTCAGAACTGGATGATCACGAGTATAATAGAGTCCAAGAAAAAATTAGAGATTTGTTCTCCAATGATAAAAGTTTAAAATTCGTTAGATGTTCTTATAGAGCCCAAGACATAGCAACAGAGTTAGAAGTTGTGAAACAAATATCTTTCTATCATGTAAGAGAAAGTCAACATTCAGGCATACAGGAAACATACAACCAAATCAAAACAAGGATTTACTATCCAAAGTTAATGGAATATATTCAAATTGTTATCAATCAGTGTGATGTCTGTCAAGCAGTCAAATATGACCGCAATTCAATTAAAGCTAAATTTAATAAAACCGAAACACCTACAGATATTAATGAGATAATCCATATTGATACATTCGTTATAAAAAAGGTTAGCTTCCTAACGATAATAGATACATTCTCTAAATTCGGATCTGCATACCGTTTAACAGATAGAAATCACATTACAATTATTGATCAATTAGAAGAACATTTTGCGAAATTCGGAAAACCGAAGAAAATTATTGCCGATAATGAATTCAAAGCGATTCAAGATAAAGAGTTTCTAGAAGAAGAAGGAATTTTCCTACATCTAACGAAACCAAACAGCCACGCGGGCACTGCAGACATTGAACGTTTTCATAACTCTATAGCCGAAAAGTTCAGAATAATCTCGTTTAACAAAAATAAGTACTCAGTCCAAAGGATCATACAAAAAGCTGTACGAAATTATAACCGAAGATTTCACTCTACGATTAAACATAATACTTTAGAGGTACAAACCCGAAAAGTTGATGTAGAACTAATTAGACGGAATATAAAAGAAATGAAGGAAAAGATGCTCAGAAAGGTAAACAAAAATAGAGAGGATTATGAAGAAAAGAGATAAACAGGATTCATAAATAGGCTGTTAGGCACAAACAAGAACCAAAATACAAGAAAGCAAAATTAAAAAATATCGCCTTTACAAACATTAAACGAAAATTAAAATTTTCAGGTAATGACATGGATATTACTTCTGACAATAATGATTCCGCAGACGCATTGTCGATTTCTTGACGTACAGGAAATAAGAAAACAAAATGGTTATGTAAAGCTACATTTGAATGACATATCAATTAGTAACGAGACCGATATTGTATTACATATTATTGACCCTTTAGAAATCATGGCATTAGTTACAAAATATATCATTAAATCTTATCTTAGTACCATTAAAGCAGCGATACATGCTAGACGAAGAAATATCCAATATAATTCATAAAATTAAAACTCTTATTCCGGTGCAAAACAGGCGGAAACGAGGCTTGCTTAATATTGTAGGATCCACCGAAAAATGGTTATTTGGAACCATGGATGAGGAGGATAGGAAAACTATAGAAATATACCTAAAAGAGGTAAAGCCAAATAGTCACAATTCCATAATTGCATTTAATAAACAAACCAAAATTAATTCGTTTTTCAATGACTCATTTCAAATTTTAAAAGATAATATTGAAAGAGATAGGGAAATAATTGAAAAACAAATGAATACAGTTAAAAGAGTAGAGAGGGAAATAGCCATGAAGCAATTATATTTTGATGTGGCTGGGTGATGTGGGAACAGGGTAGGCACTGATTGGTATCAACCTGGCGATGCCCAGCTGTTGTAACTGTTTCCCACACATCAACTGTGCTTATAGTACCTCCACGTCGGTAGCCACCGGATACTGGTTGTTGTTCATCCGAACTCAACTTGCTAAACCTATAAGTGCGACCTCCGCCCAAGAGGTATAAAAAAGGGCCCGGTCCTCCAGGTTGGGGGTGTGCGTCGGGGTAACTGTCCGGCCACATTAAAAAGAACTAGTTACGAACCAACCGAATGCCTCCGATACGGATGGATACACTGTTGACGACCCCCGCAAACGAACAAAGGACAATGATTTACGGATCTGCACGTGGAATGTGAGGTCGCTAAACAGACCACGTGCAGCCGATGAACTTGCGGAGGCCCTGGACTGCTATAAAGCAGACATTACCGCAATCCACTAAATGCGGTGGGATGGGCCGGGCAAGAGAAGAGTGAGAAATTGCGACATATACCACGGCGACTGCTACAGGGAGAGAGGGAAACGCTTATTTGGATGCGGTTTTGTTGTTCGAGGCAGACTTAGGCAAACAGTCTTAAGCTTCCAATACATAAGCGAATGCCTCATAACAATCCGCATCAAGGCTAAATTCGGGAATATAAGCCTCATATGCGTCCACGCCCCGACAGAGGAAAAAAATGACAGCAGTAAAGAAGACTTCTATCACCTCCTAGAAAGGACTTACGATCGTTGCCCCAGCTACGACACCATGATCGTTCTAGGAGATTTCAACGCTCAGCTGGGAAGAGAAGAAGTCTTTGCTAAAGTCATCGGAAGACACAGCCTGCACACCAATACCTCCGGAAACGGACTCAGGCTAGTTGACTTCGCCTCGGGCCGAAATCTCTCTGTGGCCAGCAAGCGGTTCCCACACCTTAACATTCATAAAGGGACCTGGCGATCACCTGATCAATCAACCGTCAACCAGATTGATCATGTTGCGATCGACGTCAGACACTCCTCCAGTATTCTCGATGTCCGAACCTTCCGAGATGCAAACATCGACTCGGATCATTTCCTTGTTGTAGCCAAGGTAAGAACACGGATTTCGAGAGAGCAACGGAGTCGCGGCAGGCCAAATCGGTTTGACGTCGGAAAGCTACAATCGCAGCCGATCGCTAGAGCCTTTACCAATCGATTCTCCCTGAAACTGTCTCAAAGTTCGACGCTCCCTGCACAAACAATAGAAGACAAATGGAAACGTTGTCAAGAAGCCATCAAAGAGACCGCCACTGATGTGCTGGGTTTCACGCCACCACCTAAGAGGAACCCATGGTTTGACGACGAGTGCAGGCAGGCGCATGCAGCCAAACAGGAAGCTTACAAGGCAACGCTGCATCGAACGACGAGAGCTGTTTGTGAGCTCTACAAACAGAGAAGAATGGAAGAGAACCGGCTTCTCAGAAGAAGAGCACGAGAAGCGCGCGGTCGAGGAAATGGAGAGGTGCTATGGCAGGAATGACGTCCGAAATTTTAACCGCAAGATAAAACAGTTATTCGGGCGGTTACAAACCTCGGACTGAAGCCTGCCGGGACCAAAACAGAAACCTCGAAGTAGAGTCGCAATCGATTCCGAGAATCTGGAAGGATCATTCCTGCAGACTCCTAAACGGCAATGACGACACAAATCCCGCTGTTAGGCAGAATGTTCCACTCAATTTGGACGACGATGGACGAGAATTCCGTCCCCCCGACCTCGACGAGGTCAAGATAGCAATATCGAGGCTGAAGTCGAACAAAGCTGCTGGCGCGGACGGACTGTCCGCAGAGCTGTTCAAAGCGGCTGGGGATGAGCTGGTTGGGTGCATGCACCAGCTCATCTGTGAGATATGGTCGGAGGAAAGCATGCCCGACGAGTGGAATCTCAGCATCGTATGTCCGGTCCACAAGAAAGGAGACCCCTTCGACTGCGTCAACTATCGAGGGATCAGTCTCCTTAATATCGCGTATAAGATTCTCTCTGCCGTATTGTGTGAGCGCCTGAAACCGTTCGTCAACAACCTGATAGGTCCTTATCAGTGTGGTTTCAGGCCAGGGAAGTCCATAATCGACCAGATCTTCACACTGCGGCAAATCCTGGATAAGTCCCAAGAAGTACAAATTGACACCCACCATCTATTTGTCGATTTCAAGGCCGCATATGACAGCGTGCATAGAGACGAGCTATACAGTGCCATGTCTAGTTTTGGCATCCCTACCAAACTCGTCAGATTGTGTAGGATGACGATGGAGAACTCTCGCTGCTCCGTCAAGGTCGGTAGCGAACTCACCGAGACCTTCGATGTCAAAAAAGGATTTAGACAAGGCGACGCGCTGTCATGCGACTTCTTTAACATCATTCTTGAGGGGATCGTGCGTAGCTCACTCGTCAACACCAGAAGCACGATCTTCCAAAAGTCCGTTCAACTGCTAGCTTATGCGGATGACATTGACGTGATCGGCCGAACTCAGCGAGCCGTCAATGAGGCGTTTGCTAGCATCGAAGCGGAAGCGGCTAAAGTGGGACTGGTGGTAAACGAGGGCAAAACTAAGTATATGCTGTCATCGAAGAAGGACGCAGAACATCGACGTCTCGGACAGAGCGTCACTATGGGCAGCAGACATTTTGAGGTAGTTAAGGACTTCGTCTACCGCGGCTCCGAGGTGAATAGGGACAATAACATCAGTACCGAAATCAAGCGCAGAATCACTCTTGCCAATCGCTGTTTCTTTGGGCTTAAGAGGCAATTGAGTAATAGCCCTCTCCCGAACGATCAAAGTAACTTTGTACAACACCTTTATTGCCCCAGTCCTGCTTTACGGCGCAGAAACCTGGACGTTACTAAAAGCGGATGAGGAAAGTTCGAGAAAAGTTCTGCGTGCGATTTTTGGTCCTGTTTGCGTTGATGGCATCTGGAGAAGATTCAACCACGAACTGTATGGGCTGTACGGCGGCATGAGCCTAGTCAAGCGTCTACGGATACAACGCTTAAGGTGGCTAGGCCATGTAGAGCGGATGGACAGCACTGCTCCGGCCCGAAGAGTCTTCGAATCCGAACCACAGGGACAACGCAATAGAGGACGTCCTAGACTGTGATGGCGCATAAAAATGAAAAAGGACCTCAACCAACTTGGAGTGCGCAACTGGAGGCAGCTGGCAAGAGATCGTGCTAGCTGGAGAGGCATGTTGGTTGAGGACCAGGTCCACCCCGGACTGTAGCGCCATCTGGAGAAGAAGAAGAACTATATTTTGATCAGTTATTCAAAGTTAAATACATAGGAGCCAAGATTCAACATATACAAGACAACATAGCTTCAGCAAGAAATAATATTTTACACCCGAACATTTTAACAAATGAGAAATAGACTTTTATAAACTAAGCCAGATAAAACTAGGGTTAGCTAAGTTTGAAGAAAATTTGTTAATATTTGCCATTAAAATTCCAACAAACTATGTAACAGTTCCACTTAAACTATTACTCCCTGTACTAAATACGAATTTATTCGAAATAAAAGCCGAAAAAGAATTTATTGTCGAATACAAGAATAAATCTATAAGGATATCACAGAATTATATGAAAGTAAACATTGTGTTTTTAATGAAAATTGTAAATTGTATCAAGATAATCAAACTGAACTCATCTCCATTGATGATGGAACTATTTTTGTAAAAAAATATTAATACGCACTTAAATCAAACATGTGATGATAGAAACATTATACTTAAAGGAAACTATTTAATTAACATCTTTAATTGTACAATCACCCTGTTTGACCATAAATATTCTAATGTAAAACAAATAATGAAACAACGTTTCTACTATCCAAATTATAGACAAAATTATAATTATTCAGAAACACGGAACTTTAATAAGATTTTGCTAAAACCAATTGAAAACTTGAAGTAAAATTTAAGAAAAATATATCATATAATCTAAACATAATATTCATTGTAACAATTATTTGGTATAATATTAATGTTATTTATACGTAAAAAGAGAATACAAATAAAATTAAATAATCGAATTCAGGAGAATTCTAATTGTAAGGAGGGAGAAGTTACATATAAGTCAACGCCCGCAATTCCACACATTTCGAAACCAGCAACTGACGATAAGTATGACCTATTTATCCGGATAATAAGTAAATAGCTGACCAGACATTAATTGCATTTTTGTATTCTTAAGAATTCCACTTGTGCATTTTATTGTAAAATTGCTGACACTATGTCTGCGATTGTAATGCATTGAACATTTGTAGAATAAATACAGGTGAAGCACACGAAGGCGGTGCAGTAATCTCCAGTAGCAAGTAAGAGTTATATCAGTGTCATTCTAGTGTTCAGTTCAATAAAGTATAATCACTTAAATAAAATATAACTTTTTTTTTTATAACTTGTTCGACCAGATAATATAAGTCGCGCGGTGACTTACGACTTCTAGAAATATCTCTTAGTCAGTGTCTATGGCGTTGATTATTATGAGAACTGCTAGATCTTCTCTGACTTGCCATGCATACGCTCTGTATATGGCCCTTTCGCTGACATTTATCGCAAATTGAGTTCTGATGCCTACATTTGTTTACTCATGGCTGACGTGACACTCTGGACAAGATTTTCTGTGTAAAAAATGTTGGTTGGACTTACTTGTGTATGGGTATATGGCGTTGACGTCTCCTGTGGTGGGTGAGATGTTGTCGTTCTCCTTTAAAATTTGTTGAGTGAAATATGAAATATTTAACGAACGTTGTGTTTATATAATTTAAATTGGCAACCCTTTAAATTTAATTATAACACTTGTTCATTATCATTGTATGTGTATATGAACTCTATATAAGAGGAAATAAAATGCTGTTTCAGCCCTTTTTCCATTTTTCATTCCAAGAAGTCGTTGACTTTATTCTCGAGGAAATTTAACAGGTTATGGGCCCAGATCGCGCAATCCGTTAAATAAGTATTTTTAAATTTTTTATTTGCGAAATTTAATAAATATACATACATACATATATCATGGAAAGCGAAGTGTTTTCCATATGGAAGTTTCAGGTGAAAATTTTATTAAGTGCCTCAGAATTATTTGATTATGCGACTGGTGCAGAGATTCGACCGATTAAGGCAGCATCTGAAGCTCAAAATGTGTATGACACTCGTTTAGCAACATGGGTTAAAAACGACTGCAAGGCTCAGAGTACCATTCCAATGAGTGTTGGCCCGACATATTGTAAACTGCATTTCTGCAAAAGAAATGTGGACAAAGCTGCATGCGGTATATGAACAATCTTCGAAAACTAATGTTCATATGTTGCTACAGCGTTTTTATACATTTGAGATGGATCCTGAAGATGATGTAGCGACGCATATACCAAAATTGGAGAACGTAACAAGGCAGCTGCGGGATATCGGGAAGGAAATCACTCAAAGTATGGTGATAGCGAAAGTTCTTATGACCCTTCCAGAGAGCTTTAAGCATTTCTTCTCTGCGTGGGAACCAACGTAGCCAGAAGATCAGCAAACTTTAGAGAACTTAACGTCACGTTTGGCAATGGAAGCAACGAGAATGCTCTCAAGCTCCTCAAATCCAGATTCAAGCACTTCAGCTCTAATTGTTAAAAGAAAGAGTTGGAAGCAATAAAAAACTAAAGCTTTGCAGCAAGGGAGATGTTTCAAATGTAATGAAATAGGCCATTGGAAGAGAGAGTGTCCGACAAAGCTTCCTGAACACAGAAAAATTGAGAGCAGAGGTGGACCAAGAAGGGGAAATGCACTCATTTGTGATGTTAAAAGCTTCCATGATGTTGTTAAGTAAGGACTGGAAGCAAGGGCGTGGAGGCCGTGGCGAGGAAATCCAATTGCTGTGGTGGTGTTCGTATGAAGACTTTTTGTGGAGACGAGACAATAGAGATGAAAATGCGCATTGCTCTGATGGCAAGTAATAGTAAATCAAATGATAATTGGTATCTGGACTCAGGAGCTAGCGACCATATGACCTATCGAATTGATTGGTTCGTTAATTATCAAGCATTTTCCATTCCTGTTGACATCAAAGTTGGCAATGGTCACTGTATACAAGCGTTGGGCATGTGTGACATAAATATTTTGTCATCTAACAAACAAAATTGGTGCGAAATGTACCTATCAAATGTGCTTTATGTGCCGTAACTCTCTGTCCATTTGTTCTCGCAAAGTCGTGCTTTGGATAAGGGCATAAAATTTTTCTTCGATAGGTTAAATTGCGAGTTTATTGGTGAAAATGGAACTATTGTCGCAGTAGGAGAACGTGAATTGCAGCTGTTTAGAATGTGTTTTCGTGTTCTATTACAAAAGCGTTGCCATTGAAGGTTTGGCACGAGCGATTGGCTCACCAGAATATCAAAAAGGTGCGTGGTCATCTGAAGAAGAATAGTATTGCATTAATTGATACACAGGATTTTACATGCAATGCCGGTGTTTATGGAAAAGTACATCGAATGCCCTTTCCAAGGAGTTCGTTTGAGGCAAATACTCCGTGTGAACTAGTACACGCTGACGTACATATGTGGTCCTATGGAAGAAGCATCATTAGGAGGAGCCAGATATTTTGTTCTTTTAAGGATCATTATTTGAAGTTGAGAGTGGTATATTTCATAAAGAAAAAAGCGGATGTTTGTTCATGCATTGACAAATTCTTGGATTTTGCGATTTGTGACATTCAATGAAAACGCTCCGTACTGAAAACGACATATTCGTCATGAAACCAGTGTTCCGTATACACCAGAGAAAAATGGATAAGTTGAACGGGAAAATCGCACAGTCGTCGAAGCAGCTCGTACTAAGTTGAATGCAAAGGAAACGCAAACGTTTCTGGGCAGAAGCTGTGAACACGGCTGTATATACTTTAAATCGTACGGTGGACAGCGCTTTGGGAGGTAAAACAGCTTATGAAATGTGGTGTGGACGCAGGAATACAAAACAAGAGTTTAAAACATTTGGTATCGAAGTGTTCATACATGTTCCAAAGCAGAAACGACGAAAATGGGACAAAAAAGCTGAGAAAGGCATATTTATAGGAAACTCTGACACATGGAGAGGGTTCGGATCTGGATACCATCTAAGCGTAAAGTGGAAATCGCCCGGGATGTTGTTTTTAGGGAAACCGAGGAAATGAGTCGAGAATATGTGTCAATGGAGTCTGAAAACGTTTTAGACCCGAATTTTTATAAAATTGAAAAATGTCCGCTGCTTAAGGAAGAAAATGAAATTACTGAAGGTATTGAAGAACTGGTTAATGTTGATGATTTTCAAGAAGTACAATTCCAAAACGAGGATTACCAATCAGCTGCTGAAGAGGAAGAAGAAAGGACACAGTAGAATTTGATCATGATGCAAATGAATCAATTTCCTTGAAATACCGCTTGCGTAAAAGAAAGGGAGCTATACCAAGAACTTGCAATTTGGTAGAAAGGCATGCATTTTTTGTGCAGGAAGAGCCACAAAGTTATAGGGAAGCAATTTCTTGTAAAGATATGGTACATTGGAAGCAAGCAATAGAGGAAGAGAAGAATACTTGGGATCTTGAAAATTGTCCTGAAGATAAAAAGGTAATTGGAAACAAATGGGTGTATAAGCTGAAAGATCTTGGTGTTGGAAAGCAGCGACAAGGCGAGCTTGGTTGCACAGAGTTATTCGCAAAAGTATGGAATAGACTACGATGAAACTTACAGCCCAGTTGCAAAGTTTACGTCCATTCGCTCTATTTTTGCTATTGCAGCCAACGAAGGGCTTGTTCTCACACAGTTTGATGTTAAGACTGCCTTTTTGCATGGTGATATCGCAGAGGAGATCTTTATGCAGCAACCAGAGGGATTTGGTGACGGTACAAAGAGGGTCTGTAAGCTGCGAAAGAGTTTATATGGACTTAAGCAGGCATTCCGCTGTTGGAACCAGAAGTTGACTGGAGTTCTCAAGGAGTTCAAACTAAAACCAAGTAAAATGGATCCTTGTATTTTCATATCATCAGATGCTGAATGTAGAATTTTGCTTGCCATATACATTGACAATAGATATGTGGCTTCAAAGAGAAAAGGTGATGCACTTCGGTTGGTGAATTTCTTGCAAAGGTATTTCGAAATCACAGTCATGGAAGCTGGTTACTTTCTTGGGATGGATATTGTCATCAAACCCAAAGGAGAAATTCATGTAGACCAATCACGTTATATTGAGCGACTACTTAGGCGATTTAACATGAGTGACTGTAAGCCAGTGTCTACTCCAGCGAAACCTATGGTACCTGCCGTATGTGGATCTTCAGAGGAATTGAAATTTCCTTACAGAGAAGCTGTGGGTTCTTTTATGTACTTGGCGATGGCAACACGACCGGACATTGCGTTTGCAGTGGGAGTCGTTTCCCGGTACCTGGATTCACCCAACAACAGTCACGTCAACGCCCTTAAGAGAATTTTAAAATATCTTAGCGAAACCAGAAAAATGGGTATGATTTTGAAGAGAACTCAATGTTGTTCTTTAGTTTGTTTCAGTGATGCTGACTATGCCGGTGATCCCGAAACAAGACGTTCCATTACTGGCTTCCTTTTTTCGCTGGGAGTGGGCCGTTGTCCTGGTCATCGCAGAGGCAAAAATGTGTTTCCTTATCAACTACAGAGTCAGTAGTGGACTTTTGTACTGAGTGCCATTACTTGCGCACTTGTTCATCCCTTCCCGGGTGTACCTCTGTTATTCTACCCAATAGCCATTTCGTTGGTGGGAGTCTGTCATCCTCTATAAGCACTGTGTCCCCGATGTTTACGTTTGCTTCCTTCTTCTTCCACTTTGAACGCTGCTGTAGTTGTGACAAGTAATCGCTTGACCAAGTCTTCCAAAAATCGTGATTATTTTTTTGTTTCAACATCTATCCTATAACTGCGTCTTTGGTCCATTATTGGTTCAGGCAATGCATCAAGAGCTGATCCAATCAGAAAATATTAGTATTGGATAATCGTCAATATCGGTGTTGATCACGGTTAGAGGACGAGAGTTGAGACACGCCTCTATTTGAGTGACTAATGTTGATAACTCTTCAAAGTTAAGTGTAGTCCCTCCAATTACTCTTTTCAGATAATGTTTCACTGATTTGACTCCTGCCACCCATAGTCCAGCAAATGTGGAGCTACAGGTGGAATGAAATGCCATCCTCACTGATACTTCATTTCCCCACTGTGCAGCAGCCAGCTTCATTAGTATTTCTTTGTTGGCTCCAACAAATGTCGTACCACAATCCGTATAGAAATCTGAGCACATACCTCTTCCTGATGTAAACCTTCGGACGGCAGCGAGAAATGTTTCCAATGTAAAATCGCTGACTAGTTCTATATGAATAGCCTTAGTAGCTAAGCACACGAAAGTAGCAATATAGCCCTTTGTGGTACGATTTCCTTGTCCTTTGGACACAAGTATTTTTATTGAACCGGCATAATCTATCCCGATATTCCCATTATTTGTTCTCTAATTGCTGCATTAAAGCGATGGCATCTTACACATTCATGAATTATTTTCCGAACTAATCGTTTTATTTACGATTGTTTTAAAGTTGCCAAAGTCAACTGAATACCTTCATGCAGCGTTTTTTTGTGAGTATGTTCCACCAGCAATTTTGTAAAATTTTGAAACGTCTGCAGTACGAGATTACTCTTATGAGCCCACTGTACGATGAAAATTTAGCAAATCGGCTTCTTACACCATTCCTGTCGGTGTTTTTTTTTTGTCTCCGGAACAATAATTTCCAGTGCGTCTTCTGATGGCCAATCGGATGAGGAGTGTTTTAACCATTCAGGTCCAGTCCACCATAAAGGGTGATTTTTAAGTTGATTTGATACGATGCCTCCGGAAGTTTGGTGCAACCTTCTTCTGGATTTGTGATACTCAAATGTCCACACACAAATGTCCTTAGAGAAGAGGGACAGTAGAGGGACATCGTTTTATTCAGGCTAGGGCAATGGTTGAGTCGGTTGATGCGAAAACGTCTCTCACTTGCGACTGAAAGACTTGTTGTGTTTCCGAGAGCAATTTTGAGAGCAGATGAGCTCCGCATAGCTGTAGCTTGAAGAGTGTGATTTTCGTTTCGATGGGTGCTACTCTTATCCTGGCTGCAAGTAACGTTATTCTGTAAGAACCATCCCGGAGAAATATCCTACAGTATACCACTGCAGCATAAGAGGACTCTGAGGCGTCGCGGAATCCGTGTAAATCTATATACTGTTTGGTACTTTCCATCCATCTTGGAATTTTTTTCTGCACCAGGAGTGTTGTAGATCTGGAGTTAGAGGTTCATCCCAGGTGATATTGGACTTCCGCTGACGGGTGCCAGCCATCCCAAAGGATCGTACAACCTAGCTATTTCCGATAAAGTTTAACGTTTTGTATAGATTTTTTGGTTTGCTATTTTGTCATTAATTTTAAACTAAAGCGTATTAACCGATGGACTCCACTGTACTCCCAGTGCCTTGATGGTATCCTCTCTACTAATTTCAATGTACTGTTGCTCTCGAAAATCACGTTCAGTGTCCAGTGTCTTTGTCGCCCATTTCCGGATAACCCTGCTTCTTTCAACATTTGTGTAAGCTGCGTATGTGCTTCTCTACAGGCGGTCCAATGTACTCCGCTCAGACTAAGGTCATCGACATAAAAGTCAGTTTTAAGGATATCTAATGCGATCGGATACTTGTGTTGCTTGTCGATGGCTAATTGGTGAAGTGTTTTTACTGCTAGGTATGGTACAGCTGCAGTTCTATACGTCACAATGGTGAGTTTATATTCGTTAATCTGTTCTTTATCTCAACTTCGCCACACAATTCATTGATAATCTTGATGATGATTGTCAATCTTTATCTGCGGGTACTTCTTTTCTTTATCAGCTTTAAATACATATTTATGACATCGCCATCGCATTAATATTGTTGTCAAATCATCTTAAAGCTTGGGGCCCACTAGCATGAGTCAGTTTAAAATCGCACCTGATGAAGTTTTAGCCGAAGCATGAACACAACGCGCAGTTTTGTCGTCGTGCTGTCTGGAGTGTGAACTGCATGATGCGGCATGCAATACACGTTATGATTTGTATTGTCGGTGGAAGGTACTTCGACCATGTGTACAAGGTCTAAGAACTCCTTCAGAAACTTGGTGTATTCATCCTCTAGCCTTTGGTCTGCGCTGAATTTATGTTCCAATTGGCGTAGTCTGGCTATTGCCCTGTTTTTAGATTCAACTAATTCGTGGCTCTGCATCAACCCGTTGTTGAATGGTATATTAACGACGTACCGCCCGTCATTATTCCTGTAATGTGTTCCATTATATATGTTTACACATTCTTGTTCTTCCTTCGTGAAATGGTCGTGATATTGAAATTCTTCCATTTCTCAGAATTTCTTGAGCTGCTTTTCGATGTATGTTCGTACTACCATCCCAGTTATTTTGACAACGCAAGTTTTTTGGGCAGAGGTGCCCCCTGTTATGAGCCAGCCCAAATGGGAGTTTTGTGCAATTGGAAATCCTTTTGGGCCCTTTCGGACACCCTCCAAAATTATTTCTCCGTATACGTCGGCACCCTTTATAATATCAATATGACGGGATCCGGAATATGGAGCATTGTATTCCGGATCAGCTAGAGTAAGATTCTTAGACTCTTTTGTTGTCGGGTCCCTTGTCTTCTGAGCTGGTTGCAGTCTCGTCAATTTTGGTAAAACGAGAGTTTGGACCTCCGTTTTGAAGTCAGATTCTACTCTTGGGTGAATTATGAAGTTGACCATGCTGCGTACTGTTCCTGCATCTGTAGCTCCTAGTCCACTAACTGGTACGAACACCTTTTCTTTAAAGAGCCTGAGTGATTGGGCTACTTCTTCTGTGACTAAAATATCTTGTGATCCAGGGTCAGTAAGTGCTCTTATTTGTCTGCTGTCCCCGTGATCATTTTGGCTACGATTATCGCTTTAGCCAGTAGAACGACCATAATTGGCATGATTTACTTGCGGTTGCATATCAATTTGTTCTGCTCTTGATTGCTCTGGCCGAGTCGTATTGTTCTGTCGTATTTTTCGATATGTAATATATAAGAGAATGGCGCCTTTTATTACAATATTTGCCAATGTTTGAGTCGCTTTAGTAAATCCTATGAATAATTCTGTCGCCTTACCGCTGGTGGGGGGAAGTCAAGTTCATACACAGGTTGATTCTAAGGAATTGATCTTTATTAAAATTTGAATCGTCTTTTATACTACAATTCTGCTTATTTTACAACATTTACAATAACAGTGCAGACAAAAATAAAAAAAATAATAGAACAGGAGCTTTTGGAGGTGCACGGTGCAATGTCGAACTTGACACCATACAATTTCTCACGAATTTGTCGTCTGGGCTGTGACACCTTAACACCATAACGCCCGGTTGCGTTAAACACATTTCGGGAATATGTACAAATTTGCTTTCAGTGACTCAAATTGTTAAACAAGGGAATGAAACGTTGTCCAATAATCGTGGGTTATAAGAAAGTTACGGCGACATGCAGCTTACTTGACAATATGTTTAAGCTTGATGTGCCAACTCAAATCAATCGTTTTTTGTAGAAAACGTAAAAATTTCAAAAACGAAAAGCGGTAGTAAACTACGTTTATGGCATCGTCGTTTCGGACATGTAAGTTTTAAAAATATGAAGTTTCTAAACATTAGTCACAATAAAACGTATTCCTTACCAAACAAATGTGAAATCTGCATAAAAGGTAAGCAGTGTCGCCTACCTTTCCCAAAAGAATGTATAAAAGCAAACTGTGTGTCTGAATTTATAATAACTTTCCTTCGGTTGAAAAGTTTTCGTCTAAAGGTATACCTGAGATTGGTTAGAATAAGTTCGATTCTAGGCTTCGCAGCCTGCTAGTTTTTCTTTTTTTTTTTTTGTCGTACCGATGGTTTTCCTTGCCTTCGTTCCACGATGACCGCCGGTCATGAACTTAATTCTTCTCGGTCGTAGCTTGAGGGCAGCCGTTCTTTGGCTCCAACAAATGTCGTACCACAATCCGTATAGAAATCTGAGCACATACCTCTTCCTGATGTAAACCTTCGGACGGCAGCGAGAAATGTTTCCAATGTAAAATCGCTGACTAGTTCTATATGAATAGCCTTAGTAGCTAAGCACACGAAAGTAGCAATATAGCCCTTTGTGGTACGATTTCCTTGTCCTTTGGACACAAGTATTTTTATTGAACCGGCATAATCTATCCCGATATTCCCATTATTTGTTCTCTAATTGCTGCATTAAAGCGATGGCATCTTACACATTCATGAATTATTTTCCGAACTAATCGTTTTATTTACGATTGTTTTAAAGTTGCCAAAGTCAACTGAATACCTTCATGCAGCGTTTTTTTGTGAGTATGTTCCACCAGCAATTTTGTAAAATTTTGAAACGTCTGCAGTACGAGATTACTCTTATGAGCCCACTGCACGACGAAAATTTAGCAAATCGGCTTCTTACAACATTCCTGTCGGTGTTTTTTTTTGTCTCCGGAACAATAATTTCCAGTGCGTCTTCTGATGGCCAATCGGATGAGGAGTGTTTCAACCATTCAGGTCCAGTCCACCATAAAGGGTGATTTTTAAGTTGATTTGATACGATGCCTCCGGAAGTTTGGTGCAACCTTCTTCTGGATTTGTGATACTCAAATGTCCACACACAAATGTCCTTAGAGAAGAGGGACAGTAGAGGGACATCGTTTTATTCAGGCTAGGGCAATGGTTGAGTCGGTTGATGCGAAAACGTCTCTCACTTGCGACTGAAAGACTTGTTGTGTTTCCGAGAGCAATTTTGAGAGCAGATGAGCTCCGCATAGCTATAGCTTGAAGAGTGTGATTTTCGTTTCGATGGGTGCTACTCTTATCCTGGCTGCAAGTAACGTTATTCTGTAAGAACCATCCCGGAGAAATATCCTACAGTATACCACTGCAGCATAAGAGGACTCTGAGGCGTCGCGGAATCCGTGTAAATCTATATACTGTTTGGTACTTTCCATCCATCTTGGAATTTTTTTCTGCACCAGGAGTGTTGTAGATCTGGAGTTAGAGGTTCATCCCAGGTGATATTGGACTTCCGCTGACGGGTGCCAGCCATCCCAAAGGATCGTACAACCTAGCTATTTCCGATAAAGTTTAACGTTTTGTATAGATTTTTTGGTTTGCTATTTTGTCATTGATTTTAAACTAAAGCGTATTAACCGATGGACTCCACTGTACTCCCAGTGCCTTGATGGTATCCTCTCTACTAATTTCAATGTACTGTTGCTCTCGAAAATCACGTTCAGTGTCCAGTGTCTTTGTCGCCCATTTCCGGATAACCCTGCTTCTTTCAACATTTGTGTAAGCTGCGTATGTGCTTCTCTACAGGCGGTCCAATGTACTCCGCTCAGACTAAGGTCATCGACATAAAAGTCAGTTTTAAGGATATCTAATGCGATCGGATACTTGTGTTGCTTGTCGATGGCTAATTGGTGAAGTGTTTTTACTGCTAGGTATGGTGCAGCTGCAGTTCTATACGTCACAATGGTGAGTTTATATTCGTTAATCTGTTCTTTATCTCAACTTCGCCACACAATTCATTGATAATCTTGATGATGATTGTCAATCTTTATCTGCGGGTACTTCTTTTCTTTATCAGCTTTAAATACATATTTATGACATCGCCATCGCATTAATATTGTTGTCAAATCATCTTGAAGCTTGGGGCCCACTAGCATGAGTCAGTTTAAAATCGCACCTGATGAAGTTTTAGCCGAAGCATGAACACAACGCGCAGTTTTGTCGTCGTGCTGTCTGGAGTGTGAACTGCATGATGCGGCATGCAATACACGTTATGATTTGTATTGTCGGTGGAAGGTACTTCGACCATGTGTACAAGGTCTAAGAACTCCTTCAGAAACTTGGTGTATTCATCCTCTAGCCTTTGGTCTGCGCTGAATTTATGTTCCAATTGGCGTAGTCTGGCTATTGCCCTGTTTTTAGATTCAACTAATTCGTGGCTCTGCATCAACCCGTTGTTGAATGGTATATTAACGACGTACCGCCCGTCATTATTCCTGTAATGTGTTCCATTATATATGTTTACACATTCTTGTTCTTCCTTCGTGAAATGGTCGTGATATTGAAATTCTTCCATTTCTCAGAATTTCTTGAGCTGCTTTTCGATGTATGTTCGTACTACCATCCCAGTTATTTTGACAACGCAAGTTTTTTGGGCAGAGGTGCCCCCTGTTATGAGCCAGCCCAAATGGGAGTTTTGTGCAATTGGAAATCCTTTTGGGCCCTTTCGGACACCCTCCAAAATTATTTCTCCGTATACGTCGGCACCCTTTATAATATCAATATGACGGGATCCGGAATATGGAGCATTGTATTCCGGATCAGCTAGAGTAAGATTCTTAGACTCTTTTGTTGTCGGGTCCCTTGTCTTCTGAGCTGGTTGCAGTCTCGTCAATTTTGGTAAAACGAGAGTTTGGACCTCCGTTTTGAAGTCAGATTCTACTCTTGGGTGAATTATGAAGTTGACCATGCTGCGTACTGTTCCTGCATCTGTAGCTCCTAGTCCACTAACTGGTACGAACACCTTTTCTTTAAAGAGCCTGAGTGATTGGGCTACTTCTTCTGTGACTAAAATATCTTGTGATCCAGGGTCAGTAAGTGCTCTTATTTGTCTGCTGTCCCCGTGATCATTTTGGCTACGATTATCGCTTTAGCCAGTAGAACGACCATAATTGGCATGATTTACTTGCGGTTGCATATCAATTTGTTCTGCTCTTGATTGCTCTGGCCGAGTCGTATTGTTCTGTCGTATTTTTCGATATGTAATATATAAGAGAATGGCGCCTTTTATTACAATATTTGTGCAGACAAAAATAAAAAAAATAATAGAACAGGAGCTTTTGGAGGTGCACGGTGCAATGTCGAACTTGACACCATACAATTTCTCACGAATTTGTCGTCTGGGCTGTGACACCTTAACACCATAACGCCCGGTTGCGTTAAACACATTTCGGGAATATGTACAAATTTGCTTTCAGTGACTCAAATTGTTAAACAAGGGAATGAAACGTTGTCCAATAATCGTGGGTTATAAGAAAGTTACGGCGACATGCAGCTTACTTGACAATATGTTTAAGCTTGATGTGCCAACTCAAATCAATCGTTTTTTGTAGAAAACGTAAAAATTTCAAAAACGAAAAGCGGTAGTAAACTACGTTTATGGCATCGTCGTTTCGGACATGTAAGTTTTAAAAATATGAAGTTTCTAAACATTAGTCACAATAAAACGTATTCCTTACCAAACAAATGTGAAATCTGCATAAAAGGTAAGCAGTGTCGCCTACCTTTCCCAAAAGAATGTATAAAAGCAAACTGTGTGTCTGAATTTATAATAACTTTCCTTCGGTTGAAAAGTTTTCGTCTAAAGGTATACCTGAGATTGGTTAGAATAAGTTCGATTCTAGGCTTCGCAGCCTGCTAGTTTTTCTTTTTTTTTTTTTGTCGTACCGATGGTTTTCCTTGCCTTCGTTCCACGATGACCGCCGGTCATGAACTTAATTCTTCTCGGTCGTAGCTTGAGGGCAGCCGTTCTTTGTCTGGTGCATGGCACGTGAGGAGGATCGTGTCCCAAAGTGGGCGAAAGGGACCGCGTGTCTGATCAGTCTGTGGTTTGAGGGAGATTGGGCCGGAAAAAATGGGCAATCTTTGGGAGGCAATAGCTGAGATCGGACAAGCTAGGTTGGGCACGAAGTTCGGGAAATGCGTAGAAGATAATATATTACATAAGAAAAAAGAAAAAAAAGAAGTGAATAAAGAACGTTCGCACGGCGGTAAATAACAGAACAGCAACAAAAAAAAATCACTTTAATTGTGTTTGTAATTGAATTTTTCTCGAGTTTTTCAGTAATTTTAGTTTCGGTCCAGATAATTTTTTTTTGTAAATATGAAAATTTATATGCGATACCTGACAACACTCAAAGAGTACCAATTGTCTATGAGAAGCTTCGCAAATCTCGCCCTTCGGAGTCGGCAGAAAACTGTAGGTCCCTTCTTCTCGTGAGAGAACAGTAGCACGCACAACACGAGTAGCTGTTGTAGAAGCTAGGCCCTCGTTCCTTGTGGACTGTCGTGCCACTCAATTATTATTATTATTATTGTGATTTTGAGATAGTGTTGTCGGCTAAAGCATGGGCGTTGCACTTCATGTGCAAAAAAGTAGACTCCAATCAAGACCAAAGTTCTTGTATAAAAGGTTTACAGACCCACTGACTGCAGAGATCCGCTCTCTAAAGTCATAGCTCAAAGTACTCCAACAGTTAAAAGGACAAAATTACTGTCTAGCTATAAGCTTGCATTGGGGCAGTAAGATCGAACAACTCCAGCATATTCCCGCAAGTAAACAAAATCTGCCGGGGGAGAGATAATAGTGACATTCATTGCGTTTGACTTGACAGAACAACAGACAACGCCAACCTACTTACGCTAGTTAGCATCGATCCAGATGGGACCGTGCTTGACAACGATTTCTTCGTAGTGCAAGATCCCCAGGAGAAGGTAAATGTAATTGAGGCTGTTTTCCAGAAAGTGTACACGGTCAACCAGATCCGTAGTCCGAACCACGACCTGGAGAACAGGGCCTTGCTGAACCACTTCTACCTTCGGAACGAAATAAGTCAATGGCGCTCCGAGAATTCTGGTTTCACCAGATTTAGTGACGATCTTCTGGCAAATGATGCCATCGCCGACGATTGAACAACTTCATCCTTATTTCGAAAGATGCACTTCAAGGTATTTTCTACTCACTGAAGTATAAGAAGTCAGTGGGAATCGATGAGTGCCAAACATTGTTTTGCACCATCTAGCCTCTGAAGAGGTGCATGTATAAACAACCCTGTTTAACAATGCATTGAGTAATGCATATTACCCGAAGCATTGGAAAACAGCTGTGGTACAGCCAATTCCGAAACGAGACTAAGAGGCTCCCATCCCGACAAATCTCCGGTCTAAAAGTCTTCTTCCATGCATAAGCATGGTAGTCGAGAAGATAGTTATTAGAGCTCTGAAAGAATGGGTTGAGGAAAAAAAATAATACCGGAAAATCAATTTGGCTTCAAGGCGGGGCATGACACCATTCATGCTGCGTTGAAATTGGTTTCCGACATACAATGGAATAGAAACAAGACCCAGTGCACAGGCGCCTGCCTGATCGACATGGAAAAGGTGTTTGACTCCGTATGGTTAGAAGGCCGCTTTCTTAAGTTGGTCAGGCTCGGTATTAATAAAACATTGATTTATGTGATGTATGACATGGGCACATGAAGGAAGGTTGTTGTGAAAAATGGCAACGAAATTTCGACTACTGTGGCCCAAATAAAAAATGGGTTGCAACAAGGTGATGTTGGTTTGCCGATCTTGTTCATTATATTCACTCGCAATCTTACAGGTTCTATGCCTAACATTATAGCGTTTGCCGATAATCTAATCGCGTACAGATCAAGTCCGAAAGTAGATGTAATAAATGTCTTGATGCAATGAGACTTCGATACAATTCAACGACTTTGCAACGACTGGAAGTTAAAATCAACTACCGGAAGTGTGACACTATCCTTTTTAGAACCCCGCTGCCGAGGGCCTCAAGGGACACGAAAATGAATTGGCGCAAGTTCAGCATAGTTGATCCACATAGACGACCATTAACCGTAAAAAGTGTAGTTCGATATCTAAGCTGTTGTACAGCAGTCAACAGTGAAGTTTATTTACTACATGGACCTCATCCTGCCAATTATGGTGTATGGTTGTTCTGTGTAGTTCAACGTGAGTCCTTCTCAGATGGAAAATGTGAGGGTTTTTAAAAGGCAGTGTCTTTGCACCTGTCTTCGTTTATATCGAACACCAGAATCCCAGTTTAAGAAATTCTACACCAACGAGGTTCTGTACAATGTGGCAAATCTCGTGTTTGGGGCCTACTACCTAAATGAAATGTACCGTGAATGGATACGTCTTAACGGCTTCATTCGGCCTGAAGCTTTTCTCAATTTATTTAATACAAGATAGGGAAGTCTGCCCTTCCACGGCACACGCCCAACAGAGGCGTAACAGTGGCCGGACGTTGCTCGCAGCCACTAGAAATTCCTACGGTTCAGTAGAACTATTTCTGCTCGCGACAGAGAAGTTTCTGCTAAAGAACAGCATTTTTACTGCTGGTCAGACCAGAACCAGCGCTCGATGAAGCTAACTTCTAGTACAAATAGACAGGGTAGTTGAGTCATATGGTCAAAAAAGGCTTAGGTAGTTTTTTATGAATTTTAGAATAAGAAAAAAAACACAAAAATATAAAAACAAAGAAATTAAAATAGAAAACAACAAAAAAAAATGTAAAAAATACAAAATACGAAAACAACAAAAAAATCAAAAAATATAAAAACAAAATAAACAAAGGTACCGTAATGCACAAAACTTTACGAGCTTTACAAGAGTACACCATCCAGTTTGTTATCGTAATCGTTGCTTATCGCGGTTTGTTTATTTAATTATTTGTTTGTTTGTAGTTCTTTCTTGGGGGAGCATACTGTTGTCCTCCTAGTTCTGCTAAAAAAAAATGGATGTTTATCGTTTGAGTGCCAAGAAGCTGACCTATGAACTAGGTGTACGGTGGTCGAAGGGTACACGGCAGACGAGAAGATGCTACGTATAGCAATGCGCCGGGATTCCAGTTTCGTCCTGCCGGAGTATCCTTTCGCTTTCGACGAGTATAGGGCGGCAATTACCGCCAAGCTGGAAGAGATCTTTAGGCTGGTAGGGTCTTCAGGGTTACCGAACCCTCAGCCGAGTACAAAAAAATTGTCGCTAAAGCCGAGTCCTAAGGCGGTCAGAAAGGGCCATTACGGAAACGCCGGACGACAAAGCATTTGTGGTAGATGTTAGGCAACAGGTAGTAGGGCTTGTGTCAAACTTTGACATTAAGGTCAATACTGACGGTGCCGCTGAATCAGCGCAAGGTGAGCAGGGTGTTAACTTTCACCTGGAGGGAAGCCTTGACTCATCAGCCACAAACGCAGGACTAACTGCTACCCATGGGACGCGTCGTCTCCAATCCAACAACCGGCAAAGAAGATCCTGGTTATGAAATGGGACCTCCAATTCAATGGTAAAGGTAGCCAGTCAGTCACCAGTTTTCTCGAAAAGGTGGAGGAGTTGCGGGAAGCCAGGGGATTCACCACAGAGGAGGTATATGGGTCGGCGTATAACTTGCTCGAGGGGAAGGCAGCCATTTGGCACTGAGCGAACAAGCTCCACTTCCAGAATTGGCAGGCTTTGGTAGCCAGGTTGATGGCTGCGTTTCTACCACCGGGGTATGAGGAATGGCTTTAGACAGAGATCTAAAATAGAACCCAATGTCAGGCCGAAACACACGGATCTACGTGAGTGTGATGCTGGGCCTCTTTGCTCGACTTAGTAAGCCGTGTAGTGAAGAGACCTAGCTGAAGCAGATTCGCAGGAATCTAGCACCCTTCTATCAATCCCAAATGGCGTTGGTAGAGACTCACTCGGTGGAGCTCTAATAGAGATTGGCCATCGTCTCGAAGCTACTACCTAGTGGAACCACCTCCACCGACCCGAAGAACAGCGCTACTTGAGCCTAACTTGGCCTACGTAGCAGCGCCTGGAAGGGCAGAGGAACTGGAGTTGGCCGCTACATCATCCAAAGCTCCGACGCCACTTTCATGCTTTAGATGCAAGGAGCAATGTCACATTGCGGCCAGATGTCAACAACCAGTTCGATGCTATGGGTGAAACACTGCTGGGGTTATACGTAATTGTTGCCCGCGCTGCTCTCCTCAGACGCTCGAGACGGGAAACGGGGTAGAGACTCAGGGACAGGCGGGTCGTTGAGTCAGGTGTCCGAATCCGTCTGTCAAGTGTCTCTTTCTCCTGCGGCGCTTGATCCAGAGCAGGGGGTGTGACCGTGCCCCACATGTTGAGGTGGAACTGTTAGGGTTGTTGGATCCAGGGGCATCCCGCACAATTCTTGGTGGGCTGGGCTTGGCAAAAATGGGATTTTTAGTTTGCTCCGTAGAGAAAGGTGACGTAGGGTCCGTAACTGTAGCTAATGGAGACGGAATTGAGGTGTTAGGGGTCATTAACGTTCCTCTCAGGGTAGAGGAAAACGTGAAGGTGATGAAGGTCCTCGATATTCCGATGTTGCAATAGCTGCGGAACTATTTAAATGAACTTAGACTTTTGACGATTAGGTGTGCGTCAATGTAGAGGGAGGATAGCGGCGGCACAAAGGTAGGAGCTCGAGGAATTAGTGGTGCAAATTTTCAGTTCGATGGGCGTCGAGCTGGGATGTACCGTCAAGAGTAGGTAGATGTCCGAATTAGCAGACATGTACGGTGTTACGTTAGACTTCAGGGCCTACTACCATCCTCAGGCTAACCCTGTCGAACGCTATAACCAGACGGTTAAGACCATGCTGCTGCGTCTGTGTCCGACAACCACCGTACTTGGAATATTCTTCTTCCTAAGGTTGTATGCGCAATCAGCAACTCGACACACTTAGTTCTCAAGGCTATTCCATTCTTTATACTGTTCGGTAGGGGCATGGCCGTTAGTGGGGGGAACTCTCCTATTCCCACAGAAGGCTTTATGCCGAATAGGTCTGAGGAAGGCAGGGAAAAAGAACGGGGTGAAGCTCTGAAAGAGCTTTCGAATCCAAGCCGATGCCAAGAAGTCAGGGAACACGTACAATCTGAGGCAGAGGGACGTCAGATTCCTTCCGAAAGACCTGGTTCTCAGAAGAAATTTCGTGCTGTCCGACGCTGCGAAATATTTTACCGCCAAGCTTGCTCCTTAATATTTGGGACCGTTTGAGGTAGCGCGCAAAGTCTCCCTCTGGACATATGAAATTGCAGAAAACAACGGGAAGTTAGCAGGGGTATGGCACGTCAAGGACCTCAGGCCATTTCCCCACCAAAGTGATGTTGTCTAGGATGTGTTAACTTAATCAACAAAATTCACGCATTTCTTGCAAGAAATTGAATATTGAATAATTGCATGCATCGATGAATTGCTTTTCCTCTTTCTGTTCATTCGCTTTGGCGTTCAAATTTTTCGTAGTTGCACTATTGTTAATATTTTTTTGTCATCGTAACAATAATGTAGTATAAATAAAAGAAAAATGAACTTATACATTCATTGTGAATACTTAATCGAACCAAGCGTTTTTTGTCAGTCGATTACAGAAATCCGTACAGGAAAGACGTTCATCGACTTTAGTGTGTGGTTGCCTAGACAACCAAATAAACAAACAAAAAAATATTTGAAAAAGAAAATCGAAAATTTTCAAAATTTAAATCAAGAAACAATTTTGAAATGGATAAAGAGCTGCTTTCGAGTGACAACTTGGAAAGCAGCAAAGACATGAGGAATGCAAATTCACTCGTCAGGATCGAAAGAAGGTTGACTTTACTTAACCTGTTGATGTCCCATAACCCTGATGTGTTGATGGTTAGCGAAACTAAGCTAAACCGGAAGCACACACTCAGGTACAAAGACTATTCTATTATTAGAAGGGACCGTCCCCACTCCACACAAGGAGGTGAGGTCGCTCTCTTCATTAAAAAAGGTATTCTACATAAGGTCGTATATTGCAGTGAGATGCGAAGTTTCGGTGTGCTGGAAGCGTGTGTTGCGTACATTTCTCTCCAAGGTGGGAAGAAATTGTACGTAGTAGCGGGCTATGCACCAGATGCACCTCGGTCCACGAACTTCATTTCAGAGCTCGAATCTCTTTTTCGAGAACTTCGTTTATGCTCAGAGAATAACTTTTTTTATTGTCGCCGGCGATTTGAACGCGAAGCATGAGGAATGGGGTAATTCTGTGTCAAATCCCAGGGGAAACTCACTCCATGAGTGGATGACGCAGCACTCCATTGAGTTCAAGCTGAATTTGCTTGCAACCGATAGACCGTCATTTCCCAGAAGTGGGTCTTATCTTGATTTGATGCTAATTGACAGACGACTGACGATACGAAACGTAAACATACAAGTTAGGAACTGCTTAACAACGGTTGAGTACGACAGTAATCACTGTGGGCTTGCCACTGTAATTCGGTTCCCGAACGAAATGGTGGAACTGGGGGAATTTGTGGAGGCGTATCTTTACAATTATTGTAAGGATCGTTGGCCGCTTTTTCCAGAATCATATCCAGAGAACTGCGTTCGAATGACATGACACCACCCTCGAACAGAAACCTAACTAACGAAGAGGTACCTCATACAAATGGACAATACAATAAAACGTACAATGGACAAAGTGATTCCTAAAGTATCACCGATCACAGATGGCGACATCTATCGGAATGATACAATAGACGCACTGCACGTGCAAAAAAGCAGATTGCTGACGAGAATCAAGACACTTTACAGACGATTTACGGACAGAGACGACCAGGAACTGAGGTCGCTCAAGTCGCAGATGAAAAACCTCCAGAGTTTGATTCGGATGAATTGAGACAAGATTCGGGCTGTTCGTTCGAACTGCCCTGGTATGTTCCCCCAAATTAACCGAATCTTCCGAAGGAGGGGTCATAAGGACTTGGAGACTGTTCGACTTGACAGAACAACCGACAATGAAAACATACTGACTTCAGTTGGCATCCATCTGGATGGGGCCGTCCTGGACAATGAGTTCTTCATTGTTGAAGATGCCCAAGAGAAGGTAGAAGCAATAGGAGCGGTTTTCCAGGAAGTGTATACGGTCAACGAATCTCGTAGGCCGAATCACGTCTTGGAGAACAGAGCCTTGCTTAATCATTTTTACCTTCAAAATGAAATACTGCAATGGCGTTCTGAGAATCATGGTTTCACCAGATTCAGTGATGAAAATAAGGCAATTAATGCCGTCGCCCAAGATGGCTCTAATGCCATAATCATTTCGAAGGTAGATCTCAAAGACATTTTCAACAGTCTGAGGAACAAAAAATCCACTGGAATAGACGGAATACCGAATATTGTGTTGCGTCATCTCCCCGAAGAGGCGATAGAGATATACACAATCCTGTTCGACAATGCTTTTAGTAATGCACATTACCCAGAGCATTGGAAAACGGCGGTAGTGCAACCCATCCCCAAAAGGGACAAAGATTCCTCGCTTCCAAAAAATCTTCGATCCATAAGTCTCCTCCCTTGCATATGCAAAGTTTTCGAAAAGATTATTAATAGAGTCCTGATACAGTGGACTAAGGATAAAAAAAATTATACCGAATAACCAATTTGGATTTAGGGCGGGGCATGATACTGTACATGCTGCGTCAAAATTGGTTTCGGACATACAATGGAACAAGAATGAAACTCAGTGAAGGCAGGCTCCGGTGCCTTGTTGACTTGGAAAAGGCATTCGACACCGTCTGGTTAGAAGGCCTCTTCCTTAAGTTGACGAGGTTAGGTATGAGTAAATCACTACTTTACATGATCTACAACATGATAACTGGTAGAAGATTTGTTCTTAAAAGTTGCAACAAGGTTTCTACTCATGTTTTCAAAATAAATAATGGGCTTCCACAGGGTGCGGTGAACTCACCAATTCTTTTCACTATTTTCACTAGTGAACTGATTGGCTCCATGCACCATATGATAGCGTTCGCTGACGACTTGGTCGTGTACAGAACAGCACCAGAAATTGACACCATTAATATACTTTTGCAATGTGACTTCGATAAGATCCAGCGATTTTGCGACGACTGGAAGTTAAAAATTAACTACCAGAAGTGTGAAACCATCCTTTTCCGGACTCCGTCTAGCTTCTAGGGATACGAAGAAAATCTGGCGTAAGTTCGGCATCTTGGACCCACAGGGCCGGCCATTAACTGTAAAAAGTGTAGTGCGATATCTTGGCATTATGTTGGACCAGTTTCTGTATGGTAATATCCATTCAGCTACAGCTTTGACGAAAGCCAAGAAAGCCTTTGCTATGACAAGTAGGTTGTTTTACAGCAGCCAACTTGACTCCAAAGTTAAGGTGATCTGCTACACGGCCCTAGTTCGGCCAATCATGGTGTATGGCTGTCCGGTGTGTTTCAACGTGAGTCCTTCCCAGATGGAAAAGATAAGAATGTTCGAGAGGCAATGCCTTCGGGCTTGTCTCAAAAAATATAGAACACCCGAGTCTGGGTACAAGAAATTCTATCGCAATGCGGTTTTGTATAACGAAGCCAAAGTGAATAGGGTGGATAATTTCATTATTAAGCTGATTCGTAGACATGTTGCGCGATCCATGACTTCTAAAAACGAACTTATATTCGGAGCCTACTACCCTAACGATGCATACCACGAGAATACGCGCCAAAGTGAATTCATTCCACCGGAAGCATTCTTATATCTTGACCGGAATGGACTGATCCAAAATGCGGAGGGATGCCCACTTCTTTAACTTGAGCTTGAGTTTTCTCAGAATTAATTTTGAGTGTATTAACTGAGTATTATCTCACTTGCATTTAAAAGTGTCCTCTCAACGTTGAGAGCATACTCATGCGATGTGTATACAGTATTATCGTCGGCAAATAGTGCCACTTGGCAATTTGGTAGATGGGGGAAGTCAGATGTATATATATTGTACAGAATAGGACCAAGTACCGAGCCTTGAGGAACACCCATGGAAAAGCTATGGGGACTTGACGAAGAGCTATTAACGTAAACTTGAAAGAAACGATTATGTAAAAAACTTTGGACTATTTTGATTAAGTAAGAGGGATAGTTTAGATTAATCATTTTGTAAATAAGTCCTTCGTGCCAGACTGTATCGAAGGCCTTTTCCACATCAAGTAGGATCATGCCTGTAGATTTGCCTACTAACCGATTAGATTTGATATGATTACATATCCTAAAACATTGATGGGAAGTATTTTGGAATTGCCTGAAACCAAATTGTGTATTTGGAAATACCGCATTATTCTCTGTATATTCCAGAATTAGCTTTTTCAAAACCTTTTCCAAGATTTTACTAACACTGCTAAGCAGGATAATAGGCCGATAACTACTGGGGTTCTCAGCAGGCTTTCCTGGTTTTATAATCGGTACGATTTTTGCCATTTTCCATTTATCAGGGAAATATTGTATCTTGGGGCACGCATCGCACGATGAGTCGATTGCAGAAATCCGTCAAGGAAAGACGTACATCGGCTGTAGTGCGAGGTTGCCTAGGCAACAAAATAAACAAATGTGAAAAATTGTGATAACAAAAATAAAAAATAAAAAAAATAATTAAATCTGTAGTTTCCCCCAGAGGGAATCAATAATTTAAATATAATAATAACAATAATTTAATAAATAAACAAAAAACATGGATGAAGATCGAATTCTGAGCGAAAATTCGGAAACTAACATCGATGACGTGCATATGAAAAGAAGAAAGAAAGCCTTTAAGCATGAAGCAACTTTAGTGAAGCGACGAGCAATGGTGCCAAACAACACCACCAAAAAAAGGGAGGAAAACGAAAACACGTACAGAGGAAGGGAAAACCTTTTTACAGAACTGGCTTCATCTGAAACAGCTGATAGGGCCGAAGATGAGAGGGAGTTAGCCCAGAAATTAAAAGAAAAGGAGGAGTTGGAGGAGTTTATAAAAGCTCTCCAGCTCAAACTCGACGACCGAAAGAAAGAGGAAAAAACCCGAAAGTTGTCTTTGTTGAAAAACAAAAACAACAGCAACAAAAGCAGCAGGAGCAACAACAATTTAAGCAGCAGCAGTTGGCCAAGCAGGAGCAGACCAAGCAACAGCAAAAGCCGAAGCTAATACAACAGGAACTGTCTAAGAAGCAGCAGCAAACTAAGCAGATGGATCAACAAAGAAACCAACAGCAGCAGCATCAGCAACAACAAAAACTCAAAAGGCAGAAGAAAGTTCGATTGCCGCCTATTAATGTGTCGGGAATGGATGCAGAAGATACCATTCAGGTATGTAAGTTGGTCGTAGGTGACCAATTTAATAATAAAAATAAAGGTTTTCGCAAGCAGGCCGTCAACTGCTTAACAGTTGATGTTTTTAAGCTTGTTAAAGATAGGTTGACGTCAGCTGGGGCTGATTTTTATTCTTTTACCCCCAAGGGAGAAAAAATGCAAACCGTTCTCCTGAAAGGATTGCACGTATCTGCTGAACCGGAGGATGTCTTGCAGATGTTACAGCAATTAGATATTCCCAACGTACAATTTGTAGCGGTAAAGCGTTTTTCCACCGTTCGCTCCAGAACCACACCGGGACGTGTTCTTCCTATACTCTTGGTGCAGTTATCGCCAGATAGCAGACTTGGAACTCTTAAGACTATTAAGTTTATAGATTTTCAGGCCGTATCTTGGGAGAGGATTAGAAAAAGCAAGCAGATTCTCCTCTGCGCAAGATGCCTGACTTTCGGTCATGCTGCAAGCAACTGTAACATGATGCCTCGATGCGGCAAATGCGCGGGGGAACATTTGTCGGCGAAGTGTCCTCTGGGAGAGGGAAAAATTGAGGATAGATCTCGTTTAAAATGCGTTCATTGCGGCGCTAGTGGACATCCCTCCAGCTATCGGGGTTGTTTAAGGGTTAAAGAAATCACGCAAAAAATGCTAAAAACAACAAAAAAGGTGGATTCGAGGCTAATGATTTGAACTCCAGTCACACCTGTTACGCCGGTCGTTTCCCAGATGGCGTCTGGTACGTCAAGACCAGTGGGTCAAGTGCGTGTCCATTTTAATGGACAAAATTATTTCAAAATAAATAATGGGCTCCAACAGGGTGCGGTGAACTCACCAATTCTTTTCACTATTTTCACTAGTGAACTGATTGGCTCCATGCACCATATGATAGCGTTCGCTGACGACTTGGTCGTGTACAGAACAGCACCAGAAATTGACACCATTAATATACTTTTGCAATGTGACTTCGATAAGATCCAGCGATTTTGCGACGACTGGAAGTTAACAATTAACTACCAGAAGTGTGAAACCATCCTTTTCCTGACTCCGTCTAGCCTCTAGGGATACGAAGAAAATCTGGCGTAAGTTCGGCATCTTGGACCCACAGGGCCGGCCATTAACTGTAAAAAGTGTAGTGCGATATCTTGGCATTATGTTGGACCAGTTTCTGTATGGTAATATCCATTCAGCTACAGCTTTGACGAAAGCCAAGAAAGCCTTTGCTATGACAAGTAGGTTGTTTTACAGCAGCCAACTTGACTCCAAAGTTAAGGTGATCTGCTACACGGCCCTAGTTCGGCCAATCATGGTGTATGGCTGTCTGGTGTGGTTCAACGTGAGTCCTTCCCAGGTGGAAAAGATAAGAATGTTTGAGAGGCAATGCTTTCGGGCTTGTCTCAAAAAATATAGAACACCCGAGTCTGGGTACAAGAAATTCTATCGCAATGAGGTTTTGTATAACGAAGCCAAAGTGAATAGGGTGGATAATTTCATTATTAAGCTGATTCGAAGACATGTTGCGCGATCCATGACTTCTAAAAACGAACTTATATTCGGAGCCTACTACCCTAACGATGCATACCACGAGAATACGCGCCGAAGTGGATTCATTCCACCGGAAGCATTCTTATATCTTGACCGGAATGGACTGATCCAAAATGCGGAGGGATGCCCACTTCTTTAGCTTGAGCTTGAGTTTTCTCAGAATTAATTTTTATTTTCCACATATTAAAATAACTGAGTATTATCTCACTTGCATTTAAAAGTGTCCTCTCAACGTTGAGAGCATACTCATGCGATGTGTATACAGTATTATCGTCGGCAAATAGTGCCACTTGGCAATTTGGTAGATGGGGGAAGTCAGATGTATATATATTGTACAGAATAGGACCAAGTACCGAGCCTTGAGGAACGCCCATGGAAAAGCTATGGGGACTTGACGAAGAGCTATTAACGTAAACTTGAAAGAAACGATTATGTAAAAAACTTTGGACTATTTTGATTAAGTAAGAGGGATAGTTTAGATTAATCATTTTGTAAATAAGTCCTTCGTGCCAGACTGTATCGAAGGCCTTTTCCACATCAAGTAGGATCATGCCTGTAGATTTGCCTACTAACCGATTAGATTTGATATGATTACATATCCTAAAACATTGATGGGAAGTATTATGGAATTGCCTGAAACCAAATTGTGTATTTGGAAATACCGCATTATTCTCTGTATATTCCAGAATTAGCTTTTTCAAAACCTTTTCCAAGATTTTATTAACACTGCTAAGCAGGCTAATGGGCCGATAACTACTGGGGTTCTCAGCAGGCTTTCCTGGTTTTATAATCGGTACGATTTTTGCCATTTTCCATTTATCAGGGAAATATTGTATCTTGGGGCACGCATCGCACGATGAGTCGATTGCAGAAATCCGTCAAGGAAAGACGTACATCGGCTGTAGTGCGAGGTTGCCTAGGCAACAAAATAAACAAATGTGAAAAATTCTGATAACAAAAATAAAAAATAAAAAAAATAATTAAATCTGTAGTTTCCCCCAGAGGGAATCAATAATTTAAAAATAATAATAACAATAATTTAATAAATAAACAAAAAACATGGATGAAGATCGAATTCTGAGCGAAAATTCGGAAACTAGCATCGATGACGTGCATATGAAAAGAAGAAAGAAAGCCTTTAAGCATGAAGCAACTTTAGTGAAGCGACGAGCAATGGTGCCAAACAACACCACCAAAAAAAGGGAGGAAAACGAAAACACGTACAGAGGAAGGGAAAACCTTTTCACAGAACTGGCTTCATCTGAAACAGCTGATAGGGCCGAAGATGAGAGGGAGTTAGCCCAGAAATTAAAAGAAAAGGAGGAGTTGGATTAGTTTATAAAAGCTCTCCAGCTCAAACTCGACGACCGAAAGAAAGAGGAAAAAACCCGAAAGTTGTCTTTGTTGAAAAACAAAAACAACAGCAACAAAAGCAGCAGGAGCAACAACAATTTAAGCAGCAGCAGTTGGCCAAGCAGGAGCAGACCAAGCAACAGCAAAAGCCGAAGCTAATACAACAGGAACTGTCTAAGAAGCAGCAGCAAACTAAGCAGATGGATCAACAAAGAAACCAACAGCAGCAGCATCAGCAACAACAAAAACTCAAAAGGCAGAAGAAAGTTCGATTGCCGCCTATTAATGTGTCGGGAATGGATGCAGAAGATACCATTCAGGTATGTAAGTTGGTCGTAGGTGACCAATTTAATAATAAAAATTAAGGTTTTCGCAAGCAGGCCGTCAACTGCTTAACAGTTGATGTTCAGGTTCTCCTCTGCGCAAGATGCCTGACTTTCGGTCATGCTGCAAGCAACTGTAACATGATGCCTCAATGCGGCAAATGCGCGGGGGAACATTTGTCGGCGAAGTGTCCTCTGGGAGAGGGAAAAATTGAGGATAGATCTCGTTTAAAATGCGTTCATTGCGGCGCTAGTGGACATCCCTCCAGCTATCGGGGTTGTTTAAGGGTTAAAGAAATCACGCAAAAAATGCTAAAAACAACAAAAAAGGTGGATTCGAGGCTAATGATTCGAACTCCAGCCACACCTGTTACGCCGGTCGTTTCCTACGCCCAGATGGCGTCTGGTAGGCGACCGGCAGAACAGACAGTGCCAAAAGTGGCACCAATACCGGTGGAGGCTCCGAATATGGGCTTCGCGGAACTGTTCTCCATGATGGTCTCAATGAAGGCACAAATGGAGCAATTTGAGAAAAATCTGCTACGAATGGATCGAATCCTTCCGTCAAGACCCACTGGGTCAAGTGCGTGTCCATTTTAACGGATACGCCAGCAGCTGGTGACCTGTCGATCCTGGCCGTGAATGCAAATTCACTCGTCAGGATCGAAAGAAGGTTGACTTTACTTAACCTGTTGGAGTCCCATAAGCCTGATGTGTTGATGGTTAGCGAAACTAAGCTAAACCGGAAGCACACACTCAGGTACAAAGACTATTCTATTATTAGAAGGGACCGTCCCCACTCCACACAAGGAGGTGAGGTCGCTCTCTTCATTAAAAAAGGTATTCTACATAAGGTCGTATATTGCAGTGAGATGCGAAGATTCGGTGTGCTGGAAGCGTGTGTTGCGTACATTTCTCTCCAAGGTGGGAAGAAATTGTACGTAGTAGCGGTCTTTGCACCTCGGTCCATGAACTTCATTTCAGAGCTCGAATCTCTTTTTCGAGAACTTCGTTTATGCTCAGAGAATAACTTTTTTATTGTCGCCGGCGATTTAAACGCGAAGCATGAGGAATAGGGTAATTCTGTGTCAAATCCCAGGGGAAACTCACTCCATGAGTGGATGACGCAGCACTCCATTGAGTTCAAGCTGAATTTGCTTGCAACCGATAGACCGTCATTTCCCAGAAGTGGGTCTTATCTTGATTTGATGCTAATTGACAGACGACTGACGATACGAAACGTAAACATACAAGTTAGGAACTGCTTAACAACGGTTGAGTACGACAGTGATCACTGTGGGCTTGCCACTGTAATTCGGTTCCCGAACGAAATGGTGGAACTGGAGGAATTTGTGGAGGCGTATCCTTACAATTATTGTAAGGCTCGTTGGCCGCGTTTTTCCAGAATCATATCCAGAGAACTGCGTTCGAATGACATGACACCACCCTCGAACAGAAACCTAACTAACGAAGAGGTACCTCATACAAATGGACAATACAATAAAACGTACAATGGACAAAGTGATTCCTAAAGTATCACCGATCATAGATGGCGACATCTATCGGAATGATACAATAGACGCACTGCACGTGCAAAAAAGCAGATTGCTGACGAGAATCAAGACACTTTACAGACGATTTACGGACAGAGACGACCAGGAACTGAGGTCGCTCAAGTCGCAGATGAAAAACCTCCAGAGTTTGATTCGGATGAATTATAGAATTGCTATCAATTCCTATTTGGGAGACAAGATTCGAGCTGTTCGTTCGAACTGCCCTGGTATGTTCCCCCAAATTAACCGGATCTTCCGAAGGAGGGGTCATAACGACTTGGAGGCTGTTCGACTTGACAGAACAACCGACAATGAAAACATACTGACTTCAGTTGGCATCGATCCGGATGGGGCCGTTCTGGACAATGAGTTCTTCATTGTTGAAGATGCCCAAGAGAAGGTAGAAGCAATAGGAGCGGTTTTCCAGGAAGTGTATACGGTCAACGAATCTCATAGGCCGAATCACGTCTTGGAGAACAGAGCCTTGCTTAATCATTTCTACCTTCAAAATGAAATACTGCAATGGCGTTCTGAGAATCATGGTTTCACCAGATTCAATGATGAAAATAAGGCAATTAATGCCGTCGCCCAAGATGGCTCTAATGCCATAATCATTTCGAAGGTAGATCTCAAAGACATTTTCAACAGTCTGAGGAACAAAAAGTCCACCGGAATAGACGGAGTACCGAATATTGTGTTGCGTCATCTCCCCGAAGAGGCGATAGAGATATCCACAATCCTGTTCGACAATGCTCTTAGTAATGCATATTACCCAGAGCATTGGAAAACGGCGGTAGTGCAACCCATCCCCAAAAGGGACAAAGATTCCTCGCTTCCAAAAAATCTTCGATCCATAAGTCTCCTCCCTTACATAAGCAAAGTTTTCCAAAAGATTATTAATAGAGTCCTGATTCAGTGGACTAAGGATAAAAAAATTAAACCGAATAACCAATTTGGATTTAGGGCGGGGCATGATACTGTACATGCTGCGTCAAAATTGGTTTCGGACATACAATGGAACAAGAATAAAACTCAGTGCACCGGGGCCTGCCTTGTTGACTTGGAAAAGGCATTCGACACCGTCTGGTTAGAAGGCCTCTTCCTTAAGTTGACGAGGTTAGGTATGAGTAAATCACTACTTTACATGATCTACAACATGATAACTGGTAGAAGATTTGTTCTTAAAAGTTGCAACAAGGTTTCTACTCATGTTTTCAAAATAAATAATGGGCTCCAACAGGGTGCGGTGAACTCACCAATTCTTTTCACTATTTTCACTAGTGAACTGATTGGCTCCATGCACCATATGATAGCGTTCGCTGACGACTTGGTCGTGTACAGAACAGCACCAGAAATTGACACCATTAATATACTTTTGCAATGTGACTTCGATAAGATCCAGCGATTTTGCGACGACTGGAAGTTAAAAATTAACTACCAGAAGTGTGAAACCATCCTTTTCCGGACTCCGTCTAGCCTCTAGGGATACGAAGAAAATCTGGCGTAAGTTCGGCATCTTGGACCCACAGGGCCGGCCATTAACTCTAAAAAGTGTAGTGCGATATCTTGGCATTATGTTGGACCAGTTTCTGTATGGTAATATCCATTCAGCTACAGCTTTGACGAAAGCCAAGAAAGCCTTTGCTATGACAAGCAGGTTGTTTTACAGCAGCCAACTTGACTCCAAAGTTAAGGTGATCTGCTACACGGCCCTAGTTCGGCCAATCATGGTGTATGGCTGTCCGGTGTGGTTCAACGTGAGTCCTTCCCAGATGGAAAAGATAAGAATGTTTGAGAGGCAATGCTTTCGGGCTTGTCTCAAAAAATATAGAACACCCGAGTCTGGGTACAAGAAATTCTATCGCAATGAGGTTTTGTATAACGAAGCCAAAGTGAATAGGGTGGATAATTTCATTTCACATGTTGCGCGATCCATGACTTCTAAAAACGAACTTATATTCGGAGCCTACTACCCTAACGATGCATACCACGAGAATACGCGCCGAAGTGGATTCATTCCACCGGAAGCATTCTTATATCTTGACCGGAATGGACTGATCCAAAATGCGGAGGGATGCCCACTTCTTTAGCTTGAGCTTGAGTTTTCTCAGAATTAATTTTTATTTTCCACCTATTAAAATAACTGAGTATTATCTCACTTGCATTTAAAAGTGTCCTCTCAACGTTGAGAGCATACTCATGCGATGTGTATACAGTAGTATCGTCGGCAAATAGTGCCACTTGGCAATTTGGTAGATGGGGGAAGTCAGATGTATATATATTGTACAGAATAGGACCAAGTACCGAGCCTTGAGGAACACCCATGGAAAAGCTATGGGGACTTGACGAAGAGCTATTAACGTAAACTTGAAAGAAACGATTATGTAAAAAACTTTGGACTATTTTGATTAAGTAAGAGGGATAGTTTAGATTAATCATTTTGTAAATAAGTCCTTCGTGCCAGACTGTATCGAAGGCCTTTTCCACATCAAGTAGGATCATGCCTGTAGATTTGCCTACTAACCGATTAGATTTGATATGATTACATATCCTAAAACATTGATGGGAAGTATTATGGAATTGCCTGAAACCAAATTGTGTATTTGGAAATACCGCATTATTCTCTGTATATTCCAGAATTAGCTTTTTCAAAACCTTTTCCAAGATTTTACTAACACTGCTAAGCAGGCTAATAGGCCGATAACTACTGGGGTTCTCAGCAGGCTTTCCTGGTTTTATAATCGGTACGATTTTCGCCATTTTCCATTTATCAGGGAAATATTGTATCTTGAGGCACGCATCGCACGATGAGTCGATTGCAGAAATCCGTCAAGGAAAGACGTACATCGGCTGTAGTGCGAGGTTGCCTAGGCAACAAAATAAACAAACGTGAAAAATTCTGATAACAAAAATAAAAAATAAAAAAATAATTAAATCTGTAGTTTCCCCCAGAGGGAATCAATAATTTAAAAATAATAATAACAATAATTTAATAAATAAACAAAAAACATGGATGAAGATCGAATTTTGAGCGAAAATTCAGAAACTAGCATCGATGACGTGCATATGAAAAGAAGAAAGAAAGCCTTTAAGCATGAAGCAACTTTAGTGAAGCGACGAGCAATGGTGCCAAACAACACCACCAAAAAAAGGGAGGAAAACGAAAACACGTACAGAGGAAGGGAAAACCTTTTTACAGAACTGGCTTCATCTGAAACAGCTAATAGGGCCGAAGATGAGAGGGAGTTAGCCCAGAAATTAAAAGAAAAGGAGGAGTTGGAGGAGTTTATAAAAGCTCTCCAGCTCAAACTCGACAACCGAAAGAAAGAGGAAAAAACCCGAAAGTTGTCTTTGTTGAAAAACAAAAACACCAGCAACAAAAGCAGCAGGAGCAACAACAATTTAAGCAGCAGCAGTTGGCCAAGCAGGAGCAGACCAAGCAACAGCAAAAGCCGAAGCTAATACAACAGGAACTGTCTAAGAAGCAGCAGCAAACTAAGCAGATGGATCAACAAAGAAACCAACAGCAGCAGCAGCAGCAACAACAAAAACTCAAAAGGCAGAAGAAAGTTCGATTGCCGCCTATTAATGTGTCGGGAATGGATGCAGAAGATACCATTCAGGTATGTAAGTTGGTCGTAGGTGACCAATTTAATATTAAAAATAAAGGTTTTCGCAAGCAGGCCGTCAACTGCTTAACAGTTGGTGGTTTTAAGCTTGTTAAAGATAGGTTGACGTCAGCTGGGGCTGATTTTTATTCTTTTAGCCCCAAGGGAGAAAAAATGCAAACCGTTCTCCTGAAAGGATTGCACGTATCTGCTGAACCGGAGGACGTCTTGCAGATGTTACAGCAATTAGATATTCCCAACGTACAATTTGTAGCGGTAAAGCGTTTTTCCACCGTTCGCTCCAGAACCACACCGGGACGTGTTCTTCCTATACTCTTGGTGCAGTTATCGCCAGATAGCAGACTTGGAACTCTTAAGACTATTAAGTTTATAGATTTTCAGGCCGTATCTTGGGAGAGGATTAGAAGAAGCAAGCAGGTTCTCCTCTGCACAAGATGCCTGTGCATGCATGCTGCAAGCAACTGTAACATGATGCCTCGATGCGGCAAATGCGCGGGGGAACATTTGTCGGCGAAGTGTCCTCTGGGAGAGGGCAAAATTGAGGATAGATCTCGTTTAAAATGCGTTCATTGCGGCGCTAGTGGACATCCCTCCAGCTATCGTGGTTGTTTAAGGGTTAAAGTAATCACGCAAAAAATGCTAAAAACAACAAAAAAGGTGGATTCGAGGCTAATGATTCGAACTCCAGCCATACCTGTTACGCCGGTCGTTTCCTACGCCCAGATGGCGTCTGGTAGGCGACCGGCACAACAGACAGTGCCAAAAGTGGCACCAATACCGGTGGAGGCTCCGAATATGGGCTTCGCGGAACTGTTCTCCATGATGGTCTCAATGAAGGCACAAATGGAGCAGTTTGAGAAAAATCTGCTACGAATGGATCGAATCCTTACGTCAAGACCAGTGGGTCAAGTGCGTGTCCATTTTAATGGACACGCCAGCAGCTGGTGACCTATCGATCCTGGCGGTGAATGCAAATTCACTCGTCAGGATCGAAAGAAGGTTGACTTTACTTAACCTGTTGGAGTCCCATAAGCCTGATGTGTTGATGGTTAGCGAAACTAAGCTAAACCGGAAGCACACACTCAGGTACAAAGACTATTCTATTATTAGAAGGGACCGTCCCCACTCCACACAAGGAGGTGAGGTCGCTCTCTTCATTAAAAAAGGTATTCTACATAAGGTCGTATATTGCAGTGAGATGCGAAGTTTCGGTGTGCTCGAAGCGTGTGTTGCGTACATTTCTCTCCAAGGTGGGAAGAAATTGTACGTAGTAGCGGTCTATGCACCAGATGCACCTCGCTCCACGAACTTCATTTCAGAGCTCGAATCTCTTTTTCGAGAACTTCGTTTATGCTCAGAGAATAACTTTTTTATAGATAGACCGTCATTTCCCAGAAATGGGTCTTATCTTGACTTGATGCTAATTGACAGACGACTGACGATACGAAACGTAAACATACAAGTTAGGAACTGCTTAACAACGGTTGAGTACGACAGTGATCACTGTGGGCTTGCCGCTGTAATTCGGTTCCCGAACGAAATGGTGGCACTGGAGGAATTTGTGGAGGCGTATCCTTACAATTATTGTAAGGCTCGTTGGCCGCGTTTTTCCAGAATCATGACACCACCCTCGAACAGAAACCTAACTAACGAAGAGGTACCTCATACAAATGGACAATACAATAAAACGTACAATGGACAAAGTGATTCCTAAAGTATCACCGATCACAGATGGCGACATCTATCGGAATGATACAATAGACGCACTGCACGTGCAAAAAAGCAGATTGCTGACGAGAATCAAGACACTTTACAGACGATTTACGGACAGAGACGACCAGGAACTGAGGTCGCTCAAGTCGCAGATGAAAAACCTCCAGAGTTTGATTCGGAATTTGAATTGAATTTAAATGCATTTTTATTTTTCATTCATTATTACTTATATGCTAGACAAAAATACTTAAATCTAGCTTAATAATATAATCCATTGATCTTAAATCTAACTTACTGACTCTTCACGAGTACTCTAAGCTAATCTATGACATTTTTCTGCTTGCCTCTCGGTCTCTTGTTTTATTTAAATTTATTGCCTAAAACTAATTACATTTTTTTTTAATTCCTCCAAGAAAATTTTAAAAAACTTGGAATTATTGGTTTTATTTTTTTCTTAACCTAACTTAAAAAATAAACAACGAAATAGCAAACCTACTCTACCTTAAACTAAACTTAACTATATACAATTAAATTAACCTAAAACTTAACTCTACTTAACTATTTACATTAAGCTTAACTATGTCCGTAAAAATATACGGACGCGTGCACCAAGGCGTATATGTTATTTATATATCTCATACGCCGTGATGCACCTTTTTTTCATTTTTATTTTTTGTTGTTTTTTTTTTTGTGTTTTTATATTTTTTTATTTTTTTTTTTTGTATTTTTTTGCTTTTTGATTTTTTTTTTTTTTATTTTTTTGCTTTTTAATTTTTTTTGTATATTTTTTTTTATAATAAAATGCTTAAAAACTACCTTAACCTATGTGAGTTGGTCCTGCAGACTCAACTACCCCGTCTATTTGGTTGAGAAATTAGCGGCATCGAACGCTGGTTCTGGTGCAACCACCAGTAGAAAAGCCGTTCTTTGGCAGAAACTGCTCTGTCGCGGACAGAAATCGCTCTACTAAACCGTAGGAGTCCCTCGTGGCTGCGAGCAACGTCCGGCTCGTATTGGAGTTGCCTGTCGACTGTTCGACGTGCGACGTGGAAGATGATAGGGCAGCCTTCCCTATCTTGTACCAGGCCTTTAGAGTCCAAATAGACGAAAGCTTCAGGCGGAATGAAGCCGTTAAGACGTACCCGTTCATGGTACATTTCATTTGGGTAATAAGCCCCAAAGATCAGACTGTTGGTTGAAGCCATGCCTCGAGCCGAGTGACTTCGTATCAACTTGATAATAAAATTATCTATCCTTATAAGGTTTGCCTCGTTGTACAGAACCTCGTTGGGGTAGAATTTCTTGTACTGGGATTCTGGTGTTCGATATAAACGGAGACAGGCCCGAAGACACTGCCTCTCGAACACCCTCATCTTTTCCATCTGGGAAGGACTCACGTTGAACCACACAGGACAACCATACACCATAATTGGCCGGATGAGGGCCATGTAGCAGATGACCTTCACTCTGGTGTCAAGTTGACTGCTGTAAAACAGCCCTCTTGCCATAGCGAAGGCCTTCTTAGCCCTGGTCAGAGCTGTGTCTATGTGGATACCACCATACAGATACTGGTCCAACCAGATGCCTAGATACCTGACTACACTTTTAACAGTTAATGGTCGTCCTTGTGGGTCAACTATGCAGAACTTGCGCCAGTTCATTTTCGTGTCCCTTGAGGCCCTGGACAGCGGGGTTCTGAAAAGGATAGTTTCACACTTCTGGTAGTTGATTTTCAACTTCCAGTCGTCGCAAAATCGTTGAATTGTATCGAAGTCGCGTTGCAACAAGACATTTATTACCTCTACCTTCGGACCTGATCTGTACGCGATTAGATCATCGGCAAACGCTATGATGTTAGGCATAGAACCTATGAGATCGCTAGTAAATATACTGAACAAGATCGGAGAACCAACAGCTCCTTGTTGCAGCCCATTTTTTATATGGAACACAGTAGTCGAAATTTCGTTGCCATTTTTCACAACAAACTTCCTACCTGTGACCATGTCATAGATCATATATAGCAATGTTTTATTGATGCCGAACCTGACCAACTTAAGGAAGAGACCTTCTAACCATACGGTGTCGAAAGCCTAGAGTTTGATTCGGATGAATTATAGAATTGCTATCAATTCCTATTGGGGAGACAAGATTCGGGCTCTTCGTTCGAACTGCCCTGGTATGTTCCCCCAAATTAAGCGAATCTTCCGAAGGAGGGGTCATAACGACTTGGAGGCTGTTCGACTTGACAGAACAACCGACAATGAAAACATATTGACTTCAGTTGGCATCGATCCGGATGGGGCCGTTCTGGACAATGAGTTCTTCATTGTTGAAGATGCCCAAGAGAAGGTAGAAGCAATAGGAGCGGTTTTCCAGGAAGTGTATACGGTCAACGAATCTCGTAGGCCGAATCACGTCTTGGAGAACAGAGCCTTGCTTAATCATTTCTACCTTCAAAATGAAATACTGCAATGGCGTTCTGAGAATCATGGTTTCACCAGATTCAATGATGAAAATAAGGCAATTAATGCCGTCGCCCAAGATGGCTCTAATGCCATAATCATTTCGAAGGTAGATTTCAAAGACATTTTCAACAGTCTGAGGAACAAAAAGTCCACCGGAATAGACGGAGTACCGAATATTGTGTTGCGTCATCTCCCCGAAGAGGCGATAGAGATATCCAAAATCCTGTTCGACAATGCTCTTAGTAATGCATATTACCCAGAGCATTGGAAAACGGCGGTGCAACCCATCCCCAAAAGGGACAAAGATTCCTCGCTTCCAAAAAATCTTCGATCCATAAGTCTCCTCCCTTGCATATGCAAAGTTTTCGAAAAGATTATTAATAGAGTCCTGATACAGTGGACTAAGGATAAAAAAATTAAACCGAATAACCAATTTGGATTTAGGGCGGGGCATGATACTGTACATGCTGCGTCAAAATTGGTTTCGGACATACAATGGAACAAGAATAAAACTCAGTGCACCGGGGCCTGCCTTTTTGACTTGGAAAAAGCATTCGACACCGTCTGGTTAGAAGGCCTCTTCCTTAAGTTGACGAGGTTAGGTATGAGTAAATCACTACTTTACATGATCTACAACATGATAACTGGTAGAAGATTTGTTCTTAAAAGTTGCAACAAGGTTTCTACTCATGTTTTCAAAATAAATAATGGGCTCCAACAGGGTGCGGTGAACTCACCAATTCTTTTCACTATTTTCACTAGTGAACTGATTGGCTCCATGCACCATATGATAGCGTTCGCTGACGACTTGGTCGTGTACAGAACAGCACCAGAAATTGACACCATTAATATACTTTTGCAATGTGACTTCGATAAGATCCAGCGATTTTGCGACGACTGGAAGTTAAAAATTAACTACCAGAAGTGTGAAACCATCCTTTTCCGGACTCCGTCTAGCCTCTAGGGATACGAAGAAAATCTGGCGTAAGTTCGGCATCTTGGACCCACAGGGCCGGCCATTAACTGTAAAAAGTGTAGTGCGATATCTTGGCATTATGTTGGACCAGTTTCTGTATGGTAATATCCATTCAGCTACAGCTTTGACGAAAGCCAAGAAAGCGTTTGCTATGACAAGTAGGTTGTTTTACAGCAGCCAACTTGACTCCAAAGTTAAGGTGATCTGCTACACGGCCCTAGTTCGGCCAATCATGGTGTATGGCTGTCCGGTGTGGTTCAACGTGAGTCCTTCCCAGATGGAAAAGATAAGAATGTTCGAGAGCAATGCCTTCGGGCTTGTCTCAAAAAATATAGAACACCCGAGTCTGGGTACAAGAAATTCTATCGCAATGAGGTTTTGTATAACGAAGCCAAAGTGAGTAGGGTGGATAATTTCATTTCACATGTTGCGCGATCCATGACTTCTAAAAACGAACTAATATTCGGAGCCTACTACCCTAACAATGCATACTACGAGAATACGCGCCGAAGTTGATTCATTCCACCGGAAGCATTCTTATATCTTGACCGGAATGGACTGATCCAAAATGCGGAGGGATGCCCACTTCTTTAGCTTGAGCTTGAGTTTTCTCAGAATTAATTTTTATTTTCCACCTATTTAAATAATTGAGTATTATCTCACTTGCATTTAAAAGTGTCCTCTCAACGTTGAGAGCATACTCATGCGATGTGTATACAGTAGTATCGTCGGCAAATAGTGCCACTTGGCAATTTGGTAGATGGGGGAAGTCAGATGTATATATATTGTACAGAATAGGACCAAGTACCGAGCCTTGAGGAACACCCATGGAAAAGCTATGGGGACTTGACGAAGAGCTATTAACGTAAACTTGAAAGAAACGATTATGTAAAAAACTTTGGACTATTTTGATTAAGTAAGAGGGATAGTTTAGATTAATCATTTTGTAAATAAGTCCTTCGTGCCAGACTGTATCGAAGGCCTTTTCCACATCAAGTAGGATCATGCCTGTAGATTTGCCTGCTAACCGATTAGATTTGATATGATTACATATCCTAAAACATTGATGGGAAGTATTATGGAATTGCCTGAAACCAAATTGTGTATTTGGAAATACCGCATTATTCTCTGTATATTTCAGAATTAGCTTTTTCAAAACCTTTTCCAAGATTTTACTAACACTGCTAAGCAGGCTAATAGGCCGATAACTACTGGGGTTCTCAGCAGGCTTTCCTGGTTTTATAATCGGTACGATTTTCGCCATTTTCCATTTATCAGGGAAATATTGTATCTTGAGGCACGCATCGCACGATGAGTCGATTGCAGAAATCCGTCAAGGAAAGACGTACATCGGCTGTAGTGCGAGGTTGCCTAGGCAACAAAATAAACAAACGTGAAAAATTCTGATAACAAAAATAAAAAATAAAAAAAATTAATTAAATCTGTAGTTTCCCCCAGAGGGAATCAATAATTTAAAAATAATAATAACAATAATTTAATAAATAAACAAAAAACATGGATGAAGATCGAATTCTGAGCGAAAATTCGGAAACTAGCATCGATGACGTGCATATGAAAAGAAGAAAGAAAGCCTTTAAGCATGAAGCAACTTTAGTGAAGCGACGAGCAATGGTGCCAAACAACACCACCAAAAAAAGGGAGGAAAACGAAAACACGTACAGAGGAAGGGAAAACCTTTTTACAGAACTGGCTTCATCTGAAACAGCTAATAGGGCCGAAGATGAGAGGGAGTTAGCCCAGAAATTAAAAGAAAAGCAGGAGTTGGAGGAGTTTATAAAAGCTCTCCAGCTCAAACTCGACAACCGAAAGAAAGAGGAAAAAACCCGAAAGTTGTCTTTGTTGAAAAACAAAAACAACAGCAACAAAAGCAGCAGGAGCAACAACAATTTAAGCAGCAGCAGTTGGCCAAGCAGGAGCAGACCAAGCAACAGCAAAAGCCGAAGCTAATACAACAGGAACTGTCTAAGAAGCAGCAGCAAACTAAGCAGATGGATCAACAAAGAAACCAACAGCAGCAGCAGCAGCAACAACAAAAACTCAAAAGGCAGAAGAAAGTTCGATTGCCGCCTATTACGGTTGAGGCTCCGAATATGGGCTTTGCGGAACTGTTTTCCATGATGGTCTCAATGAAGGCACAAATGGAGCAATTTGAGAAAAATCTGCTACGAATGGATCGAATCCTTACGTCAAGACCCACTGGGTCAAGTGCGTGTCCATTTTAATGGATACGCCAGCAGCTGGTGACCTGTCGATCCTGGCCGTGAATGCAAATTCACTCGTCAGGATCGAAAGAAGGTTGACTTTACTTAACCTGTTGGAGGCCCATAACCCTGATGTGTTGATGGTTAGCGAAACTAAGCTAAACCGGAAGCACACACTCAGGTACAAAGACTATTCTATTATTAGAAGGGACCGTCCCCACTCCACACAAGGAGGTGGGGCGCTCTCTTCATTAAAAAAGGTATTCTACATAAGGTCGTATATTGCAGTGAGATGCGAAGTTTCGGTGTGCTGGAAGCGTGTGTTGCGTACATTTCTCTCCAAGGTGGGAAGAAATTGTACGTAGTAGCGGTCTTTGCACCTCGGTCCATGAACTTCATTTCAGAGCTCGAATCTCTTTTTCGAGAACTTCGTTTATGCTCAGAGAATAACTTTTTTATTGTCGCCGGCGATTTAAACGCGAAGCATGAGGAATAGGGTAATTCTGTGTCAAATCCCAGGGGAAACTCACTCCATGAGTGGATGACGCAGCACTCCATTGAGTTCAAGCTGAATTTGCTTGCAACCGATAGACCGTCATTTCCCAGAAGTGGGTCTTATCTTGATTTGATGCTAATTGACAGACGACTGACGATACGAAACGTAAACATACAAGTTAGGAACTGCTTAACAACGGTTGAGTACGACAGTGATCACTGTGGGCTTGCCACTGTAATTCGGTTCCCGAACGAAATGGTGGAACTGGAGGAATTTGTGGAGGCGTATCCTTACAATTATTGTAAGGCTCGTTGGCCGCGTTTTTCCAGAATCATATCCAGAGAACTGCGTTCGAATGACATGACACCACCCTCGAACAGAAACCTAACTAACGAAGAGGTACCTCATACAAATGGACAATACAATAAAACGTGCAATGGACAAAGTGATTCCTAAAGTATCACCGATCACAGATGGCGACATCTATCGGAATGATACAATAGACGCACTGCACGTGCAAAAAAGCAGATTGCTGACGAGAATCAAGACACTTTACAGACGATTTACGGACAGAGACGACCAGAAACTGAGGTCGCTCAAGTCGCAGATGAAAAACCTCCAGAGTTTGATTCGGATGAATTATAGAATTGCTATCAATTCCTATTGGGGAGACAAGATTCGGGCTGTTCGTTCAAACTGCCCTGGTATGTTCCCCCAAATTAACCGAATCTTCCGAAGGAGGGGTCATAACGACTTGGAGGCTATTCGACTTGACAGAACAACCGACAATGAAAACATATTGACTTCAGTTGGCATCGATCCGGATGGGGCCGTTCTGGACAATGAGTTCTTCATTGTTGAAGATGCCTAAGAGAAGGTAGAAGCAATAGGAGCGGTTTTCCAGGAAGTGTATACGGTCAACGAATCTCGTAGGCCGAATCACGTCTTGGAGAACAGAGCCTTGCTTAATCATTTTTACCTTCAAAATGAAATACTGCAATGGCGTTCTGAGAATCATGGTTTCACCAGATTCAGTGATGAAAATAAGGCAATTAATGCCGTCGCCCAAGATGGCTCTAATGCCATAATCATTTCGAAGGTAGATCTCAAAGACATTTTCAACAGTCTGAGGAACAAAAAATCCACTGGAATAGACGGAATACCGAATATTGTGTTGCGTCATCTCCCCGAAGAGGCGATAGAGATATACACAATCCTGTTCGACAATGCTTTTAGTAATGCACATTACCCAGAGCATTGGAAAACGGCGGTAGTGCAACCCATCCCCAAAAGGGACAAAGATTCCTCGCTTCCAAAAAATCTTCGATCCATAAGTCTCCTCCCTTGCATAAGCAAAGTTTTCGAAAAGATTATTAATAGAGTCCTGATACAGTGGACTAAGGATAAAAAAATTATACCGAATAACCAATTTGGATTTAGGGCGGGGCATGATACTGTACATGCTGCGTCAAAATTGGTTTCGGACATACAATGGAACAAGAATGAAACTCAGTGAAGGCAGGCCCCGGTGCCTTGTTGACTTGGAAAAGGCATTCGACACCGTCTGGTTAGAAGGCCTCTTCCTTAAGTTGACGAGGTTAGGTATGAGTAAATCACTACTTTACATGATCTACAACATGATAACTGGTAGAAGATTTGTTCTTAAAAGTTGCAACAAGGTTTCTACTCATGTTTTCAAAATAAATAATGGGCTCCAACGGGGTGCGGTGAACTCACCAATTCTTTTCACTATTTTCACTAGTGAACTGATTGGCTCCATGCACCATATGATAGCGTTCGCTGACGACTTGGTCGTGTACAGAACAGCACCAGAAATTGACACCATTAATATACTTTTGCAATGTGACTTCGATAAGATCCAGCGATTTTGCGACGACTGGAAGTTAAAAATTAACTACCAGAAGTGTGAAACCATCCTTTTCCGGACACCGTCTAGCCTCAAGGGATACGAAGAAAATCTGGCGTAAGTTCGGCATCTTGGACCCACAGGGCCGGCCATTAACTGTAAAAAGTGTAGTGCGATATCTTGGCATTATGTTGGACCAGTTTCTTTATGGTAATATCCATTCAGCTACAGCTTTGACGAAAGCCAAGAAAGCCTTTGCTATGACAAGTAGGTTGTTTTACAGCAGCCAACTGGACTCCAAAGTTAAGGTGATCTGCTACACGGCCCCAGTTCGGCCAATCATGGTGTATGGCTGTCCGGTGTGGTTCAAAGTGAGTCCTTCCCAGATGGAAAAGATAAGAATGTTCGAGAGGCAATGCCTTCGGGCTTGTCTCAAAAAATATAGAACACCCGAGTCTGGGTACAAGAAATTCTATCGCAATGAGGTTTTGTATAACGAAGCCAAAGTGAATAGGGTGGATAATTTCATTATTAAGCTGATTCGAAGACATGTTGCGCGATCCATGACTTCTAAAAACGAACTTATATTCAGAGCCTACTACCCTAACGATGCATACCACGAGAATACGCGCCGAAGTGGATTCATTCCACCGGAAGCATTCTTATATCTTGACCGGAATGGACTGATCCAAAATGCGGAGGGATGCCCACTTCTTTACCACGTGGTAAGGAGGACGGTGGACAAAAGAATGCTCTACGAGCGTAATGTATCAAACGAAAATCCGGGTGATCTCCGGTTCAGCACATCAATTTCTATTCGCGATAGAACTGATAGTGATAAAGATCGAGGATTTTATTGCTTGTTACAACCCCATCAAGCCCCATCTGTCGTCAGCTCATGATGCTAACGTTGTTGGCCTCTACGGTCAATTTACACTTAGATTAAGTTAGAATAAGCTAGTTTGTTAAAAAAAAAAAAAACTTAAAATACAAAACTTAAAATACAAAAAAAAAAATTAAGGTTAAGGTTATGTTAATGTTAGGATAGTTACATTAGTTGTAGTTTAAGATATACTTAGTTTTTTTTTCAAATAATTAATTAAATAACTAAGTTTTTTTTTTAACAATTTTCTTAGTTTTAGTAACTTTTATAAATACATTGTTTAAGTAAATTGTTTAATAATAAAATAAAAGAAACTACGCTGAAAGGCACGAAAATAAAATATTAAGATTATCTTAGAGAGCCCGCATAGGGCCAGTAAGCTAGTTTTTATAATCACATCGAAATTTATAGCTAGTTTAAGTATTTTTATATTTACATATAAGAAATCAGAAAAAAGGAACAATAAAAAATAGATTTAAAAACGGTTAAAAAGGCACGCATTGATTATAAATGTGAGAAATTTTATGCCTGATTGAGGCAGGCGTTTTAAAAAAATATTTCTAACACCGTCCATGCCACCAGTTTTTTTTACCTTCAGAGTTTTCAGAATGCCTTTTATGGTATTAGCTCGAACAAACGCTATGCTAGGAGTAATGTAGGTATCATTATTAAATATTCTAGTTCGCTCGTTAACGAGATTTTGAGAGAATATGGTTTGCGGAGAAGGTTTTAGATAATATTTTCTTTGTCTGTGAAGAAGGTGTTGTTATCGCAGATAAGCGCAGGAATAAGTCTGTTTTTATGTTTGACAACTTTAGCGATATTCCAAAAAGGCTTGCAATTTTTATCTAAAGATTTAAGTTTTTGGTTCCATTTAAAGTTCCGAAAATCCAAAATAAGACTCTGAATCAATTTATTTAAGTAAGCTAACTTCAGCTTAAGATTAGGTTCCCTATATCTTTGCTAATTTCTCCTGATACTATTTCTGATCTTAATATGTTGAAGAATGTAATTTGGTAAATTTAAATCAGAAGTACATTTTTCTTTTTTTGGAACACTAAATATAATTGCTTCGGTTACCACATTGGTAAATTTATTTACAATAGTATCAACACTGCGATTACAAGAAATTGAATCCAAGACATAGGAAAGTGTTCTAAGTCCTTCGCTTATTTTGGAGTTGAATTTAGTCCAGTTTGTTTTCTTGAAGTTATACGAAAACGATTTACGCTCATTGTTGACGAAACGAACCTTACAAAAAACAGGATAGTGGTCAGAGTAAAGGTCATTCACACTTTTACGCACATCGGCAGGTACATATGTAGGATTAGGAGGGTAACGAATTGTAATTTAGTGGGATAATATGCTGGAAAGAATATTACCCCAAGTATTTGTGCGAACACAACCCCAATCACGATGACGGCAGTTGAAATCACTAGCGAGAATGACGTCACTGCCTGCAACAAGTAGGCTTCGTAAATCCCTAATAAAATGTCGTTTATTTTCAGCAGATGAAGATGCACCAGGAAAATAAACACAGTATATTTTTACACTTTTGTTTTAATGTCTTACCTCAATACCTACATTTTCCATAAAACGTGTTCGGATGACTGGCAAAGGCGAGTGTTGAACTGATTTACGGACCAGAATAGCAACACCCCCACCTCTTCTGTTGCACCTATCAACTCTATAGCTTTTGTAAATGGAGTTTGATAAGTTAAAACTGTTGTTATTAAGGCCAGTTTCAGTTTCCAGGCCGATATCAATATTATTGTTATTAAGAAAATTTAGAAATTCGATTCTTTTGCTACTTAGACCTCTAGCATTCCAATTAAAGTAAAGTAATAAAAATGAAAAAAAAATTAAATAAAAAGCGTACGGAAGTCTTCGCGTTGTGCAATAAAATGACGTGTCTTTAATCAAAACAGTCTGCATTTCGAAATCAGTTTTTGGCTTAAATGAGTTTCTGTTAATAAAAGAGCAGGCTGCACTGTTTTCTTGGCTTCTGACTTTACACTATCACTCAGATTTTCTTTGATATATTATATATTTGCAACTCTTCCATATCGTGGCTAATATCGATATTCAAAATTTCTTGAACAAAATCATTGTTGTCGCTGCAGAACATTTGTTGAAATTGTATGCCATCGAAAGTTTCACGAGTTTCTTGATTCATTACAGTGCCTTGACTTATTTTGATCCTCAAATACGTAAATGTTTTCAACACAAGGGACCAGGGTCTAGCTTCTACAACAACTACTCGTGTTGTGCGTGCTACTGTTCTCTTATGAGTAGAAGGAACCTACAGTTTTTTGCCGACTTCGAGTTTTTGAGAAGCTTTTTCATAGACAATTGATACTCTTTGAATATTGTCAGCAACTCGAAAGAGGTGGTGCCCTGAAAAATGCGACTTGTCCCTTCCGGAAATCGAACCTAGACTTCACTCACACACTACGCCACGGCGACCACACAGAATTATCTTTTACAACTATAATATTCAAAGAGATAGATTTATTTTTGAAATGAACGGAAGTTTCGTAACAATTTTCCGAAATTCATTTTTCAAAGCGCTTTTCAATTCAATTGAATTGATTGTTTGAATGTACAATTTTGCTGTACCACTCAAAAGTCGTTTGCTATACAGGTACTTAGCTCTTTCGTTTAATCTCACTATTTCTGCGCACTCCTCGAATTGCTTAATCCATCTCTCTATAGGATAATTATAATTAGCGCTGAATGGAGTAATGGAATCTTCAATGTCTTTTAACTTGGCGACAACAATTGACTCTGATTTGGAAGTATTAACATTATCAATTTGAAGATCCCGAATTTGTTGTTTTACGAGTAACCGCTTAATCTTCTCCTTCTTTTGGGAAATTCTTCGCAACTTCGTCAATTCTTCGTCCAGGCGGTTCTCTTCATCCTTCAGGATCTGTTTCAATCTTATTGGATAGTGTAGAATTATCAGTCCCATCAACACAGGTCATACGGTGGTGAGGGGATGCATTAATTTTCGAAGGTCCTTATTCTTCCAAATCCTGTACGGATTCAAGTGCTCGAACTTTCAGCTCCACCTTAGTTCCCGTCATCTGCAGCTTTAACATCCGTAGGACATTCTTTAATTTCGCGACAGTGGCTGATTCCTGCACGCGATTCCATTTCTTAAAACTGTAGGACTTTTTTAAAAAATAAAACGACACAGGTCAACTATATACACAGAGCGCCAATAATTTTTTTTAAGTCCCTTTTATACATTTGTTAGCTACTGTATTTGGAGAGTTTTTTTTATTTGTAATTGAACTAATTGGAATATAAGCGAACAAGTATATACACACAGTAGTGCAGAAAAGTAACTAATTTGAAATTAAAAGATGTTTGTTGTTTATTCAGTTAAATCACGACTGATGTATCCAAGTCAAGTACCGAGTGTGATATCGACGTTAAGAATGCTGTTCGGTCGACCAGAAACCGTTATCAACAACTAACTAAGCTACGAAGGGAACGTCCACCTAAATCAGATCGAATGGACGAGTTAGTGGCATATGCATTAGCAGTTGAAAACATTGTGTCAACAATGGGAGCAGAAGGGATGACTTCACATCTTAACAACCCTTTTTTACTAGAGGAATGGGTGGAGAGACAACCTTATCAAACTGGTCTAAATTGGGGTGTTTTTAAAAAAGAAACGCAATCAGTCAATTTGTCAACATTTAGTGCTTGGTTGAATCAAGTTGCAGAAGCTGCATGTGAAGTTATGGAGAGCACGTCGTCATTTTCTACGGATACAAAGATAGATAAGAGACGCCACACATCGTACCTAAATGCTCATGAAGAAACAGATGCTAATACTGATTTAAAATCTCCTGCCTGCATCATCTGCAATAAAAACTGTAATTCTGTTGATCGATGTAGTTAATTCATTAATATGCCTTTAAAAGAAAAGTGGAACGAAGTAAAGAAACATTATCTATGTCGTTCCTGCTTAATTCGCCACTACAATCGCAAGTGCACTTTGAATAAAAAATGTGATATAAATGGATGTGTATTTAGGCATCATAAACTTTTACACAAGTCTATAAATGAAAGTGTGAAAACTTCAGATAAACAGAATTGCAATATTCACCAAAATAAAACGAATTTACTCTTTAAAGTTTTGCCAGTAACACTTCACAATAAAAATATTCAGGTGAACACTTTCGCATTTCTTGATGATGGCTCTTCTATAACCTTAATGGTCCAAGAGTTGGCGAATATTCTTCAATTAGAGGGTCAAACTCAAGAACTATTTCTAAGATGGACATCACATGCAGAACAGAACAAAAATCGAGATGTGTTTGTTTGAGCATTTCGGCCACAAATAGTACACGGCAATATAAACTCTCGAACATCCGAACAGTTCAATCGCGCAGTCTCCCAATACAGACCATGGATCTTGATATGTTGCAATCAAATTTCCCACATTAAAAGGGTATTCCAGCTGAATCATATATCCAGGCAAAACCTAAAACATTGATTGGACTCGACCATATGCATTTGATAAACACATTGGAATACCGAGAAGGAAGTGTCGATCAACCAGTTGCTGTCAAAACAAGATTGGGGTGGATTGTATTCGGTTCAGTTGCAAGACAGGCACAAATAGAGCATGTCGATTTTCATTTATGTGAATGCCAGGAAAGGTATGAGAATAAACTCCATTAGATGGTAACTGAATTCTTTGCTGTGGAAAATGTTGGATCAAAAAATATTAAACGTTTAATGAATAAAAATGACGTTAGGGCTATTGAAATGTTGGAAAAATCTACAGAGCGTTTCGGAAAACGATTGAAAGTACAATTACTATGGAGAAGTGAGTATGTGAAACTACCAAACAGTAGACCAGCCGCAGAACGTAGGCTGATTTGCTTGGAAAAACGATTAAAAAAGGAACCCTTATTATCAGAAAATCTCCATCGACAAATTTTGGATTTTACACAAAAAGGCTAAGCTCGAAAGCTTTCTGAAGAAGAATTAGTAGAAAGTAAAGCAAAGAGAATTTGGTATTTGCCAATCTTTCCTGTCATTAATCCTAATAAGCCATCCAAAGTACGCATTGTGTGGGATGCGGCAGCAAATGTGAATGGTATTTCTGTAAACTCTTTGCTACTATCAGGTCCAGATAACTTACCAGCACTTACGGATGTTTTATTTCGTTTTCGACAAAGGAAGTTTGCAATCTGTGGGGACATAAAAGAAATGTTCCACCAGGTTATGATAATGGAGAAGGATCAAGATGCACAACGATTTTTGTGGAGAAATAAAGAAACTGGACTAGTAGAAGATTATAAAATGCTGGTGTTAACTTTTGGATCTACGTGCTCACCCTGCTGTGCGGAGTTTATAAAAAACAAAAATGCTTTAGAATTTTCTGATAAATATCCTAGAGCAGTGGAAGCAATAACAAAAAACCATTATGTTGACGACCTTCTTGATAGCTTGGATACTGAAGACGAAGTATTGAGACTAGCTGATGAAGTTATATACAAACATGAACAAGGTGGTTTTGAAGTAAGAAACTTTATGAGTAACTCAAAGAAAGCAGTTACATGTAAGAAGAAATTTGATACAAGTTCAGGTTTTCTTAATACTGAAAAGGTTTTTGGCATGTGGTGGTCACCTGGATCTGATCAGTTTTCGTTTTTATATAATACCAACAAATTTAACGTAAATATTCTAAATGGAGAAATTATACCGACCAAACGAGAAATTTTAAAAATATTAATGAGTATTTTTGATCCACTCGGCCTAATTGCACACTTTTTAATTTTACTAAAAATCCTTTTACAAAAAATATGGCGACAACGTACCCAATGGGATGAAAAAAATAGAAAATGAACATTTCAAATTATGGCAAGAATGGATATATTTGTTGCCAGCTGTAAAAGCGATTAAAATTCAAAGACCATATTTCTCAAAACTGAAATTTGAAACTAATTGTAGTGTAGAACTCCATGTGTTTGTCGATGCAAGCATTTCGGCATATGCTGCAGTAGCTTATCTTCGGATACAACGTGCTTCCGAAATTGAATGTGCTCTTGTGTGTTCACGTACAAAAGTTGGTCCAATAAAATATATGTTAGTACCGAGAATGGAACTAGAGGCAGCTGTTTTAGGTTCCAGATTAGCAAAGGCTGTGGAAAAAGGACATTCCATAAAGATTGACGGACGATATTTTTGGTCTGACTCACAATCAGTTTTATGTTGGATAAAAAATTATCATCGAAAACTTAAACAGTTTGTCATGTTTCGAGTTGGTGAGATATTGGAAAGTTCTAATGAAAATAAGTGTAGATGGCTACCAAGCGAAGATGATGTGGCAGATGATGCCACAAAATGGAATCTTAAAATCGATTTATCTTCCGAAAGTCGATGGTATCATGGTCCTAGCTTTCTTTACCAAGAAAAGATACGTGGCCTTCAAACAAAAAAGACAAGTGTGTTTGTGATTTCAATGGATTTACCTATACCACAATCAAAGCGTTACCTCTAGTGGAGTACAAGCGGTTTTCTTCTTGGAAAAAATTGTGCAGATCATTGGCTTATGTTTTTTTTATTTTTATTTATTTTTTATTTTTTTATTTTTTTTTTAATAAAATTTCAAAGAGAAGAAGACAGGAAGGAAATTGCCAAACGTGTAAAAATAACAGAGTAGTTCCAGTATCACCTTTAATGGGTGACCTTCCTTCAGCACCTCTAAAATCCTTTACAAGGCCCTTTTCATATGAAGGAATGGATTATTTTGGCCCTATGTTGGTTACAGTTGGCAGGCATACAGAAAAAAGATGGGGGGTTCTCTTCACTTGTATGACAATACGGGCGATGCAGATCGAAATAGCACATAGTCTAAATAGTGATTCGTGTATTATGGTAATTAAAAGACTTTGTGCGAAAAAAGTAAAGCCGATAGAATTATGGTGTGATAACGGCACCAATTTTAGAGCATAGCTGAAATAGCGGAGCGACTTGAAGATAGTAAGATAAGATGGAATTTTATTCCACCAGCGGCACCACATATGGGGGGAAGTTGGGAGAGACTAGTGCGGTCTGTTAAGCAAACGCTTGCAAATATACAATTAAGTCGAAACCAAAGGACGAGAGTTTACTAAGAATGATGTCAGAAGTAGAATATATAATAAATTCGAGACCACTAACATATGTACCATTAGAAGAATGGGAATTTTGTCATTGCCATTTTAATTGCCGGGTGGCTGGGTGATGTGGGAACAGGGTAGGCAATGATTGGTATCAACCTGGCGATGCCCAGCTGCTGTAACTGTTTTCCACACATCAACTGTGCTTATAGTACCTCCACGTTGGTAGCCACCGGGTACTGGTTGTTGTTCATCCGAACTCAACTTGCTAAACCTATAAGTGCGACCTCCGCCCAAGAGGTATAAAAAAGGGCCCGGTCCTCCAGGTTGGGGGTGTGCGTCGGGGTAACTGCCCGGCCACACTATAAAGAACCAGTTACGAACCAACCGAATGCCTCGGATGCGGATGGATACACTGTTGACGACCCCTGCAAACGAACAAAGGACAATGATTTACGGATCTGCACGTGGAATGTGAGGTCCCTAAACAGACCACGTGCAGCCGATGAACTTGCGGGGGCCCTGGACTGCTATAAAGCAGACATTACCGCGATTCAGGAAATGCGGTGGGATGGGCCGGGCAAGAGAAGAGTGAGAAACTGCGACATATACCACGGCGACTGTTGTTCGAGGCAGACTTAGGCAAAAAGTCTTAAGCTTCCAACACGTAAGCGAACGCCTCATAACAATCCGCATCAAGGCTAAATTCGGGAATATAAGCCTCATATGCGCCCACGCCCCGACACAGGAAAAATATGACAGCAGTAAAGAAGACTTCTATCACCTCCTAGAAAGGACTTACGATCGTTGCCCCAGCTACGACACCATGACCGTTCTAGGAGATTTCAACGCTCAGCTGGGAAGAGAAGAAGTCTTTGCTAAAGTCATCGGAAGACACAGCATGCACGCCAACACCTCCGGAAACGGACTCAGGCTAGTTGACTTCGCCTCGGGGCGAAATCTCTCTGTGGCCAGCACGCGGTTCCCACACCTCAACATTCACAAAGGGACCTGGCGATCACCTTATCAATCAACCGTCAACCAGATTGATCATGTTGCGATCGACGTCAGACACTCCTCCAGTATTCTCGATGTCCGAACCTTCCGAGGTGCAAACATCGACTCGGATCATTTCCTTGTTGTAGCCAAGGTAAGAACCCGGATATCGAGAGAGCAACGGAGTCGAGACAGGCCAAAACGGTTTGACGTCGGAAAGCTACAATCGCAGCCGATCGCTAGAGCCTTTACCGATCGATTCTCCCTGAAACTGTCTCAAAGTTCGACGCTACCTGCACAAACAATAGAAGACAAATAGAAACGTTGTCAAGAAGCCATCAAAGAGGCCGCCACTGATGTGCTGGGTTTCAAGCCACCACCTAAGAGGAACCCATGGTTTGACGACGAGTGCAGGCAGGCGCATGCAGCCAAACAGGAAGCTTACAAGGCAACGCTGAATCGAACGACGAGAGCTGTTTGTGAGCTCTACAAACAGAGAAGACGGGAAGAGAATCGGCTTCTCAGAAGAAAAAAGAAAGAGCACAAGAAGCGCGCGGTGGAGGAAATGGAGAGGTGCTATGGCAGGAATGACGTCCGAAATTTTTACCGCAAGGTAAAACAGTTATCTGGCGGTTACAAGCCTCAGACTGAAGCCTGCCGGGACCAAAATGGACAACTGGTGGTAGAGTCGCAGTCGGTGCTGAAAATCTGGAAGGATCATTTCTGCAGACTCCTAAACGGCGATGACGACACAAATCCCGCTGTTAGGCAGAATGTTCCACTCAATTTGGACGACGATGGACAAGAATTCCGTCCCCCCGACCTCGACGAGGTCAAGATAGCAATATCGAGACTGAAGTCGAACAAAGCTGCTGGCGCGGACGGACTGTCCGCAGAGCTGTTCAAAGCGGCTGGGGATGAGCTGGTTGGGTGCATGCACCAGCTCATCTGTGAGATATGGTCGGAGGAAAGCATGCCCGACGAGTGCAATCTCAGCATCGTATGTCCGGTCCACAAGAAAGGAAACCCCTTCGACTGCGCCAACTATCGAGGGATCAGTCTCCTTAATATCGCATATAAGATTCTCTCTGCCGTATTGTGTGAGCTCCTGAAACCGTTCGTCAAAAACCTGATAGGTCCTTATCAGTGTGGTTTCAGGCCAGGGAAGTCCACAATCGACCAGATCTTCACACTGCGGCAAATCCTGGATAAGTCCCAAGAAGTACAAATCGACACCCACCATCTATTTGTCGATTTCAAGGCCGCGTATGACAGCGTGCATAGAGACGAGCTATACAGTGCCATGTCTAGTTTTGGCATCCCTACCAAACTCGTCAGATTGTGTAGGATGACGATGGGGAACTCTCGCTGCTCCGTCAAGGTCGGTAGCGAACTCACCGAGACCTTCGATGTCAAAAAAGGATTTAGACAAGGCGACGCGCTGTCATGCGACTTCTTTAACATCATTTTTGAGGGGATCGTGCGTAACTCACTCGTCAACACCAGAGGCACGATCTTCCAAAAGTCCGTTCAACTGCTAGCTTATGCGGATGACATTGACGTGATCGGCCGAACTCAGCGAGCCGTCAATGAGGCGTTTGCTAGCATCGAAGCGGAAGCGGCTAAAGTGGGACTGGTGGTAAACGAGGGCAAAACTAAGTATATGCTGTCATCGAAGAAGGACGCAGAACATCGACGTCTCGGACAGAGCGTCACTATGGGCAGCAGACATTTCGCGGTAGTTAAGGACTTCGTCTATCTCGGCTCCGCGATGAATAGGGACAATAACATCAGTACCGAAATCAAGCGCAGAATCACTCTTGCCAATCGCTGTTTCTTTGGGCTTAAGAGGCAATTGAGTAATAAAGCCCTCTCCCGAACGATCAAAGTAACTTTGTACACCACCTTTATTGTCCCAGTCCTGCTTTACGGCGCTGAAACCTGGACGTTACTAAAAACGGATGAGGAAGCCCTCTGTTCGAGAGAAAAGTTCTGCGTGCGATATTTGGTCCTGTTTGCGTTGATGGCATCTGGAGAAGATTCAACCACGAACTGTATGGGCTGTACGGCGGCATGAACCTAGTCAAGCGTCTACGGATACAACGCTTAAGGTGGCTAGGCCATGTAGAGCGGATGGAAAGCACTGCTCCGACCCGAAGAGTCTTCGAATCCGAACCACAGGGACAACGCAACAGAGGACGTCCTAGACTGAGATGGCGCATAAAAATGGAAAAGGACCTCAACCAACTTGGAGTGCGCAACTGGAAGCAGCTGGCAAGAGATCGTGCTAGCTGGAAAGGCATGTTGGTTGAGGCCCAGGTCCACCCCGGACTGTAGCGCCATCTGAAGAAGAAGAAGATTTTAAGTGCCGTGAAATAAGGGTTAAAAACGAATTATTTAGTCTTCTTCTTTTCATTCTTGCATTTAATATAATTATAATTTGAATTTGTACCTTAATGAAATAAACACTAAATTTTCAAAGTTGATTTTTATATTTCGCGGCAACAAGTACTATCATTTCAATTAAATATTAATAAAGGCTGATTTTTTAAAAGCTATATGAAAGTTTTTCAAAAAAAAACACATAAAATTCGTCCGGTATCTCACGAGTAAATGCTTCAATATTGTCTTCCAATGCGACAATTGAAGCAGGCCTGTCTGTATAGACATGAGTTTTAACATAGCCCCCAAAAATTGGTCTAAAGGCGCTAAATCGCACCATCTAGGCGGCCAATTGACCGGTCCCGAACGTGAAATAAAATGTTCACCGAACTCGCCTCTCAATAAGTTCATTGTTGAGCGTTCACCATCTTGTTGAAACCAGATGTCATGCAAGTCAACCCCTTGCACTTTAGGCAAAAAAAAGTTGGATATCATCTCACGGTAGCGTTCACCATCACAGCTACCTTACGATTCTCATCATCAGCATTTGAAGAAGTACGGTCCAATGATGCCACGAGCCCATAAGTCGCACCAAACTGTGACTATTTCTGGATGCATTGGTAGCTCTTCCAAAGCTTGTGGCTGGTATTCACTCCCAAATCGACAGTTCTGCCTATTTACGTACCCATTGAGCCAAAAATGAACTGACCATTAAATGGAAAAAAACGCGCTGTGAACTTTATTAACAGAGCATTTTGATAATAAAATTCAATAATTTGCAAACGTCAGTCGTTTGTAAAACGATTCACGGTTAAATTATAGACCAAACTGAAGATGTTTGACAGTGAAACAAAACACGAAACGTGCGTCAGCTGTTTAAGCCAGTGTTGCCAAAAAGATAATAGCTAACTAATCACACTTTACATAGGAGAGGTACAAGACTGATCATTGACGCACTCCAGTTTGCCGTTGCTGGATTAGGCTAGGTTAGTTATTAAGAGCTTATTTATCTCTCGCAGAATAGCCAAGAGATAGCAAAGGTCATGTCAACTCTGACATGAGGGGTGGGATGGCGACTTGTGCCATTAACATCAGGCACTCGCGGGTTCTTAGCGAACCTTTATCACGAAACGACGCTGGAAGGGCTTTGTTTCGTAGTAGGGTGAAGATAGGTAGATTTAAGTTAGTATTGGCGTAGAGTAAGCTTAGTTTTAAGAAAAGTAGATTCGTTTATGTTAAAGACTTATTCCTGCAGATAAGCGCAGGAATAAGTCTGTTTTTATGTTTGAAAACTTTAGCGATATTCCAAAAAGGCTTGCAATTTTTATCTAAAGATTTAAGTTTTTGGTTCCATTTAAAGTTCCGAAAATCCAAAATAAGACTCTGAATCAATTTATTTAAGTAAGCTAACTTCAGCTTAAGATTAGGTTCCCTATATCTTTGCTAATTTCTCCTGATACTATTTCTGATCTTAATATGTTGAAGAATGTAATTTGGTAAATTTAAATCAGAAGTACATTTTTCTTTTTTTGGAACACTAAATATAATTGCTTCGGTTACCACATTGGTAAATTTATTTACAATAGTATCAACACTGCGATTACAAGAAATTGAATCCAAGACATAGGAAAGTGTTCTAAGTCCTTCGCTTATTTTGGAGTTGAATTTAGTCCAGTTTGTTTTCTTGAAGTTATACGAAAACGATTTACGCTCATTGTTGACGAAACGAACCTTACAAAAAACAGGATAGTGGTCAGAGTAAAGGTCATTCACACTTTTACGCACATCGGCAGGTACATATGTAGGATTAGGAGGGTAACGAATTGTAATTTAGTGGGATAATATGCTGGAAAGAATATTACCCCAAGTATTTGTGCGAACACAACCCCAATCACGATGACGGCAGTTGAAATCACTAGCGAGAATGACGTCACTGCCTGCAACAAGTAGGCTTCGTAAATCCCTAATAAAATGTCGTTTATTTTCAGCAGATGAAGATGCACCAGGAAAATAAACACAGTATATTTTTACACTTTTGTTTTAATGTCTTACCTCAATACCTACATTTTCCATAAAACGTGTTCGGATGACTGGCAAAGGCGAGTGTTGAACTGATTTACGGACCAGAATAGCAACACCCCCACCTCTTCTGTTGCACCTATCAACTCTATAGCTTTTGTAAATGGAGTTTGATAAGTTAAAACTGTTGTTATTAAGGCCAGTTTCAGTTTCCAGGCCGATATCAATATTATTGTTATTAAGAAAATTTAGAAATTCGATTCTTTTGCTACTTAGACCTCTAGCATTCCAATTAAAGTAAAGTAATAAAAATGAAAAAAAAATTAAATAAAAAGCGTACGGAAGTCTTCGCGTTGTGCAATAAAATGACGTGTCTTTAATCAAAACAGTCTGCATTTCGAAATCAGTTTTTGGCTTAAATGAGTTTCTGTTAATAAAAGAGCAGGCTGCACTGTTTTCTTGGCTTCTGACTTTACACTATCACTCAGATTTTCTTTGATATATTATATATTTGCAACTCTTCCATATCGTGGCTAATATCGATATTCAAAATTTCTTGAACAAAATCATTGTTGTCGCTGCAGAACATTTGTTGAAATTGTATGCCATCGAAAGTTTCACGAGTTTCTTGATTCATTACAGTGCCTTGACTTATTTTGATCCTCAAATACGTAAATGTTTTCAACACAAGGGACCAGGGTCTAGCTTCTACAACAACTACTCGTGTTGTGCGTGCTACTGTTCTCTTATGAGTAGAAGGAACCTACAGTTTTTTGCCGACTTCGAGTTTTTGAGAAGCTTTTTCATAGACAATTGATACTCTTTGAATATTGTCAGCAACTCGAAAGAGGTGGTGCCCTGAAAAATGCGACTTGTCCCTTCCGGAAATCGAACCTAGACTTCACTCACACACTACGCCACGGCGACCACACAGAATTATCTTTTACAACTATAATATTCAAAGAGATAGATTTATTTTTGAAATGAACGGAAGTTTCGTAACAATTTTCCGAAATTCATTTTTCAAAGCGCTTTTCAATTCAATTGAATTGATTGTTTGAATGTACAATTTTGCTGTACCACTCAAAAGTCGTTTGCTATACAGGTACTTAGCTCTTTCGTTTAATCTCACTATTTCTGCGCACTCCTCGAATTGCTTAATCCATCTCTCTATAGGATAATTATAATTAGCGCTGAATGGAGTAATGGAATCTTCAATGTCTTTTAACTTGGCGACAACAATTGACTCTGATTTGGAAGTATTAACATTATCAATTTGAAGATCCCGAATTTGTTGTTTTACGAGTAACCGCTTAATCTTCTCCTTCTTTTGGGAAATTCTTCGCAACTTCGTCAATTCTTCGTCCAGGCGGTTCTCTTCATCCTTCAGGATCTGTTTCAATCTTATTGGATAGTGTAGAATTATCAGTCCCATCAACACAGGTCATACGGTGGTGAGGGGATGCATTAATTTTCGAAGGTCCTTATTCTTCCAAATCCTGTACGGATTCAAGTGCTCGAACTTTCAGCTCCACCTTAGTTCCCGTCATCTGCAGCTTTAACATCCGTAGGACATTCTTTAATTTCGCGACAGTGGCTGATTCCTGCACGCGATTCCATTTCTTAAAACTGTAGGACTTTTTTAAAAAATAAAACGACACAGGTCAACTATATACACAGAGCGCCAATAATTTTTTTTAAGTCCCTTTTATACATTTGTTAGCTACTGTATTTGGAGAGTTTTTTTTATTTGTAATTGAACTAATTGGAATATAAGCGAACAAGTATATACACACAGTAGTGCAGAAAAGTAACTAATTTGAAATTAAAAGATGTTTGTTGTTTATTCAGTTAAATCACGACTGATGTATCCAAGTCAAGTACCGAGTGTGATATCGACGTTAAGAATGCTGTTCGGTCGACCAGAAACCGTCATCAACAACTAACTAAGCTACGAAGGGAACGTCCACCTAAATCAGATCGAATGGACGAGTTAGTGGCATATGCATTAGCAGTTGAAAACATTGTGTCAACAATGGGAGCAGAAGGGATGACTTCACATCTTAACAACCCTTTTTTACTAGAGGAATGGGTGGAGAGACAACCTTATCAAACTGGTCTAAATTGGGGTGTTTTTAAAAAAGAAACGCAATCAGTCAATTTGTCAACATTTAGTGCTTGGTTGAATCAAGTTGCAGAAGCTGCATGTGAAGTTATGGAGAGCACGTCGTCATTTTCTACGGATACAAAGATAGATAAGAGACGCCACACATCGTACCTAAATGCTCATGAAGAAACAGATGCTAATACTGATTTAAAATCTCCTGCCTGCATCATCTGCAATAAAAACTGTAATTCTGTTGATCGATGTAGTTAATTCATTAATATGCCTTTAAAAGAAAAGTGGAACGAAGTAAAGAAACATTATCTATGTCGTTCCTGCTTAATTCGCCACTACAATCGCAAGTGCACTTTGAATAAAAAATGTGATATAAATGGATGTGTATTTAGGCATCATAAACTTTTACACAAGTCTATAAATGAAAGTGTGAAAACTTCAGATAAACAGAATTGCAATATTCACCAAAATAAAACGAATTTACTCTTTAAAGTTTTGCCAGTAACACTTCACAATAAAAATATTCAGGTGAACACTTTCGCATTTCTTGATGATGGCTCTTCTATAACCTTAATGGTCCAAGAGTTGGCGAATATTCTTCAATTAGAGGGTCAAACTCAAGAACTATTTCTAAGATGGACATCACATGCAGAACAGAACAAAAATCGAGATGTGTTTGTTTGAGCATTTCGGCCACAAATAGTACACGGCAATATAAACTCTCGAACATCCGAACAGTTCAATCGCGCAGTCTCCCAATACAGACCATGGATCTTGATATGTTGCAATCAAATTTCCCACATTAAAAGGGTATTCCAGCTGAATCATATATCCAGGCAAAACCTAAAACATTGATTGGACTCGACCATATGCATTTGATAAACACATTGGAATACCGAGAAGGAAGTGTCGATCAACCAGTTGCTGTCAAAACAAGATTGGGGTGGATTGTATTCGGTTCAGTTGCAAGACAGGCACAAATAGAGCATGTCGATTTTCATTTATGTGAATGCCAGGAAAGGTATGAGAATAAACTCCATTAGATGGTAACTGAATTCTTTGCTGTGGAAAATGTTGGATCAAAAAATATTAAACGTTTAATGAATAAAAATGACGTTAGGGCTATTGAAATGTTGGAAAAATCTACAGAGCGTTTCGGAAAACGATTCAAAGTACAATTACTATGGAGAAGTGAGTATGTGAAACTACCAAACAGTAGACCAGCCGCAGAACGTAGGCTGATTTGCTTGGAAAAACGATTAAAAAAGGAACCCTTATTATCAGAAAATCTCCATCGACAAATTTTGGATTTTACACAAAAAGGCTACGCTCGAAAGCTTTCTGAAGAAGAATTAGTAGAAAGTAAAGCAAAGAGAATTTGGTATTTGCCAATCTTTCCTGTCATTAATCCTAATAAGCCATCCAAAGTACGCATTGTGTGGGATGCGGCAGCAAATGTGAATGGTATTTCTGTAAACTCTTTGCTACTATCAGGTCCAGATAACTTACCAGCACTTACGGATGTTTTATTTCGTTTTCGACAAAGGAAGTTTGCAATCTGTGGGGACATAAAAGAAATGTTCCACCAGGTTATGATAATGGAGAAGGATCAAGATGCACAACGATTTTTGTGGAGAAATAAAGAAACTGGACTAGTAGAAGATTATAAAATGCTGGTGTTAACTTTTGGATCTACGTGCTCACCCTGCTGTGCGGAGTTTATAAAAAACAAAAATGCTTTAGAATTTTCTGATAAATATCCTAGAGCAGTGGAAGCAATAACAAAAAACCATTATGTTGACGACCTTCTTGATAGCTTGGATACTGAAGACGAAGTATTGAGACTAGCTGATGAAGTTATATACAAACATGAACAAGGTGGTTTTGAAGTAAGAAACTTTATGAGTAACTCAAAGAAAGCAGTTACATGTAAGAAGAAATTTGATACAAGTTCAGGTTTTCTTAATACTGAAAAGGTTTTTGGCATGTGGTGGTCACCTGGATCTGATCAGTTTTCGTTTTTATATAATACCAACAAATTTAACGTAAATATTCTAAATGGAGAAATTATACCGACCAAACGAGAAATTTTAAAAATATTAATGAGTATTTTTGATCCACTCGGCCTAATTGCACACTTTTTAATTTTACTAAAAATCCTTTTACAAAAAATATGGCGACAACGTACCCAATGGGATGAAAAAAATAGAAAATGAACATTTCAAATTATGGCAAGAATGGATATATTTGTTGCCAGCTGTAAAAGCGATTAAAATTCAAAGACCATATTTCTCAAAACTGAAATTTGAAACTAATTGTAGTGTAGAACTCCATGTGTTTGTCGATGCAAGCATTTCGGCATATGCTGCAGTAGCTTATCTTCGGATACAACGTGCTTCCGAAATTGAATGTGCTCTTGTGTGTTCACGTACAAAAGTTGGTCCAATAAAATATATGTTAGTACCGAGAATGGAACTAGAGGCAGCTGTTTTAGGTTCCAGATTAGCAAAGGCTGTGGAAAAAGGACATTCCATAAAGATTGACGGACGATATTTTTGGTCTGACTCACAATCAGTTTTATGTTGGATAAAAAATTATCATCGAAAACTTAAACAGTTTGTCATGTTTCGAGTTGGTGAGATATTGGAAAGTTCTAATGAAAATAAGTGTAGATGGCTACCAAGCGAAGATGATGTGGCAGATGATGCCACAAAATGGAATCTTAAAATCGATTTATCTTCCGAAAGTCGATGGTATCATGGTCCTAGCTTTCTTTACCAAGAAAAGATACGTGGCCTTCAAACAAAAAAGACAAGTGTGTTTGTGATTTCAATGGATTTACCTATACCACAATCAAAGCGTTACCTCTAGTGGAGTACAAGCGGTTTTCTTCTTGGAAAAAATTGTGCAGATCATTGGCTTATGTTTTTTTTATTTTTATTTATTTTTTATTTTTTTATTTTTTTTTTTTAATAAAATTTCAAAGAGAAGAAGACAGGAAGGAAATTGCCAAACGTGTAAAAATAACAGAGTAGTTCCAGTATCACCTTTAATGGGTGACCTTCCTTCAGCACCTCTAAAATCCTTTACAAGGCCCTTTTCATATGAAGGAATGGATTATTTTGGCCCTATGTTGGTTACAGTTGGCAGGCATACAGAAAAAAGATGGGGGGTTCTCTTCACTTGTATGACAATACGGGCGATGCAGATCGAAATAGCACATAGTCTAAATAGTGATTCGTGTATTATGGTAATTAAAAGACTTTGTGCGAAAAAAGTAAAGCCGATAGAATTATGGTGTGATAACGGCACCAATTTTAGAGCATAGCTGAAATAGCGGAGCGACTTGAAGATAGTAAGATAAGATGGAATTTTATTCCACCAGCGGCACCACATATGGGGGGAAGTTGGGAGAGACTAGTGCGGTCTGTTAAGCAAACGCTTGCAAATATACAATTAAGTCGAAACCAAAGGACGAGAGTTTACTAAGAATGATGTCAGAAGTAGAATATATAATAAATTCGAGACCACTAACATATGTACCATTAGAAGCCGACAGTGACGAAGCTTTAACACCTAATCATTTCTTGATGGGATCTTCAAGTGGTGTGAAACTTTCCGGAAAAATGTCAAATGATGGGATGGCTCTTCGAAAAAATTGGATCTTGTGTGAACAATATGGAGAGCATTTTTGGAGACGTTGGCTAAAAGAGTATTTACCTTCTCTCACGAAAAGAACGAAGTGGTTTAAGTCAGCAAAGCCAATATCAGAATGAGACATTGTGGTTATAGTGGACCCCAACAATCGGAGAAGTACCTGGCCGAAAGAAGTGGTTATACAAACACATCGAGGAACAGATGGACAAGTGAGGTCAGCTGTAGTCCAAACAGCGTCAGGAGTCTATACGCGACCTTCTGCAAAGTTAGCAGTAATGGATGTACACCGGTTTGGCGATATTGGTAACCCGGAAAAACACTCCAGCTTACCTGGCAATGTTGCTACTTGGCAAAAATTATACGAACTGGACGAAGACGGCTTTGCAAACGTGGCAATGTTGCTACTTTGCGAAAATGATAGGAAAGGAACAAAGGCGGCTATGAATTTGGAAGTAATTGGAAGAATGGGAATTTTGTCATTGCCATTTTAATTGCCGGGTGGCTGGGTGATGTGGGAACAGGGTAGGCAATGATTGGTATCAACCTGGCGATGCCCAGCTGCTGTAACTGTTTTCCACACATCAACTGTGCTTATAGTACCTCCACGTTGGTAGCCACCGGGTACTGGTTGTTGTTCATCCGAACTCAACTTGCTAAACCTATAAGTGCGACCTCCGCCCAAGAGGTATAAAAAAGGGCCCGGTCCTCCAGGTTGGGGGTGTGCGTCGGGGTAACTGCCCGGCCACACTATAAAGAACCAGTTACGAACCAACCGAATGCCTCGGATGCGGATGGATACACTGTTGACGACCCCTGCAAACGAACAAAGGACAATGATTTACGGATCTGCACGTGGAATGTGAGGTCCCTAAACAGACCACGTGCAGCCGATGAACTTGCGGGGGCCCTGGACTGCTATAAAGCAGACATTACCGCGATTCAGGAAATGCGGTGGGATGGGCCGGGCAAGAGAAGAGTGAGAAACTGCGACATATACCACGGCGACTGTTGTTCGAGGCAGACTTAGGCAAAAAGTCTTAAGCTTCCAACACGTAAGCGAACGCCTCATAACAATCCGCATCAAGGCTAAATTCGGGAATATAAGCCTCATATGCGCCCACGCCCCGACACAGGAAAAATATGACAGCAGTAAAGAAGACTTCTATCACCTCCTAGAAAGGACTTACGATCGTTGCCCCAGCTACGACACCATGACCGTTCTAGGAGATTTCAACGCTCAGCTGGGAAGAGAAGAAGTCTTTGCTAAAGTCATCGGAAGACACAGCATGCACGCCAACACCTCCGGAAACGGACTCAGGCTAGTTGACTTCGCCTCGGGGCGAAATCTCTCTGTGGCCAGCACGCGGTTCCCACACCTCAACATTCACAAAGGGACCTGGCGATCACCTTATCAATCAACCGTCAACCAGATTGATCATGTTGCGATCGACGTCAGACACTCCTCCAGTATTCTCGATGTCCGAACCTTCCGAGGTGCAAACATCGACTCGGATCATTTCCTTGTTGTAGCCAAGGTAAGAACCCGGATATCGAGAGAGCAACGGAGTCGAGACAGGCCAAAACGGTTTGACGTCGGAAAGCTACAATCGCAGCCGATCGCTAGAGCCTTTACCGATCGATTCTCCCTGAAACTGTCTCAAAGTTCGACGCTACCTGCACAAACAATAGAAGACAAATAGAAACGTTGTCAAGAAGCCATCAAAGAGGCCGCCACTGATGTGCTGGGTTTCAAGCCACCACCTAAGAGGAACCCATGGTTTGACGACGAGTGCAGGCAGGCGCATGCAGCCAAACAGGAAGCTTACAAGGCAACGCTGAATCGAACGACGAGAGCTGTTTGTGAGCTCTACAAACAGAGAAGACGGGAAGAGAATCGGCTTCTCAGAAGAAAAAAGAAAGAGCACAAGAAGCGCGCGGTGGAGGAAATGGAGAGGTGCTATGGCAGGAATGACGTCCGAAATTTTTACCGCAAGGTAAAACAGTTATCTGGCGGTTACAAGCCTCAGACTGAAGCCTGCCGGGACCAAAATGGACAACTGGTGGTAGAGTCGCAGTCGGTGCTGAAAATCTGGAAGGATCATTTCTGCAGACTCCTAAACGGCGATGACGACACAAATCCCGCTGTTAGGCAGAATGTTCCACTCAATTTGGACGACGATGGACAAGAATTCCGTCCCCCCGACCTCGACGAGGTCAAGATAGCAATATCGAGACTGAAGTCGAACAAAGCTGCTGGCGCGGACGGACTGTCCGCAGAGCTGTTCAAAGCGGCTGGGGATGAGCTGGTTGGGTGCATGCACCAGCTCATCTGTGAGATATGGTCGGAGGAAAGCATGCCCGACGAGTGCAATCTCAGCATCGTATGTCCGGTCCACAAGAAAGGAGACCCCTTCGACTGCGCCAACTATCGAGGGATCAGTCTCCTTAATATCGCATATAAGATTCTCTCTGCCGTATTGTGTGAGCTCCTGAAACCGTTCGTCAAAAACCTGATAGGTCCTTATCAGTGTGGTTTCAGGCCAGGGAAGTCCACAATCGACCAGATCTTCACACTGCGGCAAATCCTGGATAAGTCCCAAGAAGTACAAATCGACACCCACCATCTATTTGTCGATTTCAAGGCCGCGTATGACAGCGTGCATAGAGACGAGCTATACAGTGCCATGTCTAGTTTTGGCATCCCTACCAAACTCGTCAGATTGTGTAGGATGACGATGGGGAACTCTCGCTGCTCCGTCAAGGTCGGTAGCGAACTCACCGAGACCTTCGATGTCAAAAAAGGATTTAGACAAGGCGACGCGCTGTCATGCGACTTCTTTAACATCATTTTTGAGGGGATCGTGCGTAACTCACTCGTCAACACCAGAGGCACGATCTTCCAAAAGTCCGTTCAACTGCTAGCTTATGCGGATGACATTGACGTGATCGGCCGAACTCAGCGAGCCGTCAATGAGGCGTTTGCTAGCATCGAAGCGGAAGCGGCTAAAGTGGGACTGGTGGTAAACGAGGGCAAAACTAAGTATATGCTGTCATCGAAGAAGGACGCAGAACATCGACGTCTCGGACAGAGCGTCACTATGGGCAGCAGACATTTCGAGGTAGTTAAGGACTTCGTCTATCTCGGCTCCGCGGTGAATAGGGACAATAACATCAGTACCGAAATCAAGCGCAGAATCACTCTTGCCAATCGCTGTTTCTTTGGGCTTAAGAGGCAATTGAGTAATAAAGCCCTCTCCCGAACGATCAAAGTAACTTTGTACACCACCTTTATTGTCCCAGTCCTGCTTTACGGCGCTGAAACCTGGACGTTACTAAAAACGGATGAGGAAGCCCTCTGTTCGAGAGAAAAGTTCTGCGTGCGATTTTTGGTCCTGTTTGCGTTGATGGCATCTGGAGAAGATTCAACCACGAACTGTATGGGCTGTACGGCGGCATGAACCTAGTCAAGCGTCTACGGATACAACGCTTAAGGTGGCTAGGCCATGTAGAGCGGATGGAAAGCACTGCTCCGACCCGAAGAGTCTTCGAATCCGAACCACAGGGACAACGCAACAGAGGACGTCCTAGACTGAGATGGCGCATAAAAATGGAAAAGGACCTCAACCAACTTGGAGTGCGCAACTGGAAGCAGCTGGCAAGAGATCGTGCTAGCTGGAAAGGCATGTTGGTTGAGGCCCAGGTCCACCCCGGACTGTAGCGCCATCTGAAGAAGAAGAAGATTTTAATTGCCGTGAAATAAGGGTTAAAAACGAATTATTTAGTCTTCTTCTTTTCATTCTTGCATTTAATATAATTATAATTTGAATTTGTACGTTAATGAAATAAACACTAAATTTTCAAAGTTGATTTTTATATTTCGCGGCAACAAGTACTATCATTTCAATTAAATATTAATAAAGGCTGATTTTTTAAAAGCTATATGAAAGTTTTTCAAAAAAAAACACATAAAATTCGTCCGGTATCTCACGAGTAAATGCTTCAATATTGTCTTCCAATGCGACAATTGAAGCAGGCCTGTCTGTATAGACATGAGTTTTAACATAGCCCCCAAAAATTGGTCTAAAGGCGCTAAATCGCACCATCTAGGCGGCCAATTGACCGGTCCCGAACGTGAAATAAAATGTTCACCGAACTCGCCTCTCAATAAGTTCATTGTTGAGCGTTCACCATCTTGTTGAAACCAGATGTCATGCAAGTCAACCCCTTGCACTTTAGGCAAAAAAAAGTTGGATATCATCTCACGGTAGCGTTCACCATTCACAGCTACCTTACGATTCTCATCATCATCATTTGAAGAAGTACGGTCCAATGATGCCACGAGCCCATAAGTCGCACCAAACTGTGACTATTTCTGGATGCATTGGTAGCTCTTCCAAAGCTTGTGGCTGGTATTCACTCCCAAATCGACAGTTCTGCCTATTTACGTACCCATTGAGCCAAAAATGAACTGACCATTAAATGGAAAAAAACGCGCTGTGAACTTTATTAACAGAGCATTTTGATAATAAAATTCAATAATTTGCAAACGTCAGTCGTTTGTAAAACGATTCACGGTTAAATTATAGACCAAACTGAAGATGTTTGACAGTGAAACAAAACACGAAACGTGCGTCAGCTGTTTAAGCCAGTGTTGCCAAAAAGATAATAGCTAACTAATCACACTTTACATAGGAGAGGTACAAGACTGATCATTGACGCACTCCAGTTTGCCGTTGCTGGATTAGGCTAGGTTAGTTATTAAGAGCTTATTTATCTCTCGCAGAATAGCCAAGAGATAGCAAAGGTCATGTCAACTCTGACATGAGGGGTGGGATGGCGACTTGTGCCATTAACATCAGGCACTCGCGGGTTCTTAGCGAACCTTTATCACGAAACGACGCTGGAAGGGCTTTGTTTCGTAGTAGGGTGAAGATAGGTAGATTTAAGTTAGTATTGGCGTAGAGTAAGCTTAGTTTTAAGAAAAGTAGATTCGTTTATGTTAAAGATAGTAGAGTTAGCTTAGCTTCGCGAACAACCTTCCGGCCCTGTTTAGTGGTAAGCGCATAGGCTACAGCATCCTTCTTTTCTATCCGTTCCCCCTTTTCCTTTCCGACGTAGGATGTCCGACCGCTGTCAGGTTAGGGTATAAGGCTTTCTTATCCTTCACGAACTTTTCTTCATCTTCCCTCCTATCTTTCTTTAGCTAGTTAAAGCACGCAATTCTTTTTGTGTGCAATGGGTGATGTGCGTGTGAGAAAGACAAGAACCACTTCGTTCAACGAACTGAGCGGAGTAACTGCAAGCGTGCGCCGTCCTCCTCCTCTTCATCAACGTTGACCCTGTAGAAATCCACCTGCAACACCCGCTATCTTCGCGAAGCATCGCTCACCAATGAAGAGTTTTTAGACCGTTGTCATCCAAATCGGAACTATCTTAAACTCCAGGCCAATTACTCCCATAACAACCGATCCAAATGATTTGGAAGCACTTTCATCTGGACACTTCCTAACTGGAGCACCACTAACAGCTTTACCTGAGCCAGATGTCACAAGTAAAAATATCGGTTGTCTTAACAAGTTCCGGCAAATTCAGCGTACCCAACAGCATTTTTTGGAAACGCTGATCTTTGGAATATTTGAATCTACTGCAGCAAATATTTAAGTAGAAGACCGGGTCAAACAATTTAACTCCTAGAACACTTGACCTAATAAAAGAACCCAACATCCCGCCTTTGTGAGGGATGCGATCTTTTGGTTCGGGTAGCAAACGTAAAAACTCAGAATGGAGTGTGCCTAAGATCAATACACAACTTATGTCCACTGCCATACTTACCTATTGGAACGTATATGTTTATTACAACATGACAACATATTGGCAAGAGTATGGAGAAATAAAGTCATATCTGAATTTGTTAGGTACCATGTGTATGAGGGATCTATTAAAACATGAAAACTGCAATCCAATAATCGGAACAGTAGACGCATAATGGAATTAATCGAACACAACAACGAATTGATTTTCAATTTGCATTCGTCGAAGTACACTGGAGCTAGAATGAGAAGATTTCCATTTAATTTTATTGGAACACTGACTCATAGTCTCTTAGGGGTCATAGTCAAGATGATGCCAATCATATCGAGAAAGAAATTGCATCTTTTCAAAAAAATGAGAATCTTCTAGTAGAGCTAGTAGATATTCTCAAACGAAACAGCATCAACAAAAATTAAAAAGCCTTAGAGAGCATTTATTGCAAACAATTAATGCAATTCAAAGAAACGAAGGAATAGATGAAGTAATTTTAAACATGTCGTCACTAATATCATATCTAAAGTTGCTGATCACCCACTTTGGTGGTTGCGCACTTTAATTCAAAGGGACAAAAACCCACACCTACAGCCCGCTCTCATCCACCCCAGCGCTTTGAAGTAGTAGTTTAATGTATATGTAATCCGAATGAACCTATCTCATGACTTATTTTCTGTACTATCTGCATTCAATTTTAATGTTTATGTTTAGAGGTTAGAAACCCTCTAAGGTGGGGAGTACGTTTAATATTTCATATTGTTATCGTTGCACACGCGAATTGCGTGGAGTGTGAGAATCCAAATTTTCTTGCGATTTTACGAAGCTCAAACTACGGGTGCAAATGAATAATTCTCCACATTTTCAGGCAACTTCAGTAAACGGATTCAGTGACAAAATCTTACTTGTCGATTTCAAGGATTTTTTTTAGTCTAACGTTATACATGTCCTCGCCAAACACTCGTTGAGCACCCTTCGTCAGAGCTCGTTCTGCTTCCATCAGTTCTTTTACCGTCAAACTGCCATGTAATAGTGGTTCGACTTTTTTCTTCTTTCTGCTATTGGTTAGAAATCGTAGACAGATTGCGCTTACTTACTTCAAGAATGAAGAAAAAGCACAAGTGATATCGGTGCCTAGAGAATTTTGTGGCTGTATTATCATATAAGTATAAGACTTACGGAGCTCAGGAATATTTGCCACTCCCATCATAACCTTGTCAGCTGGCCACTTTGGTGTTTTTTTTTTATATTATTTATTAGTATTTCAGATACTTTTACATATCAAAATTCAGGAAATTTTAACTTAACAATAAAAATATAAAGTTCACAAATTAGTTGGTTTGATTAATTCAATACATTTTCTTTTGAATAAGACGCGATTAGATTCATCCTTAGGATCGTTTGGAAGCTTATTAAAAAGTTTTAGTCCCTTTATCATTAGGGAGTTTTGAGATTTTGTGGTGCTTGTTCTTTCCACCCTGAAATTCTTTGCATTGCGTAGTTGGTAAGGTTGAGCATCACCTACTCTAATAGTTCTGTCTGTTAAATTGTCACGAGCATTACCCATATTTATATATGAAAAATAGTAAGTAGTGTGTTTAGCTGTAATCTCTGTCTAACATTTAACCATTGAAGCGAGTCGAGCATATAAGTTATTGGCGTCATTCTGTTGCACTTTAGTATCGTCCTCATGCCTTTATTTTTTAGATTTTGTAGTCTTTTTATCTGTCCCTGAGAAGCATAATACTCAAAATGTGGTTTTATCATGGTATTATATACTACTACCGCAGTCATGAAATCCAGTTTTCTTCTTATCCTCATGTAGAAACCTATTTTCTTGCCTATTTTTTACAGATGTAGTCTAAATGATTACTGAAGTTGAAATCCTTGTCGATGAATACTCCTAAATATTTAATATAGTCCACCCTTTCAATAATTTGTCCATTTATCTGCAGAGTGTTGTCCCTATTTGAGTTCAGTTCCATCCACTTCGTCTTTTTTTCATTTAATTTAAGTCGGTTCATCTTTAGCCAGTTGTTAACCTCGTTGATGTCCTCCATTAACTTATTTTTATCGTCACTATCTTCCACATATACTAATGTATCATCAGCATATTAAACTACTTTACTATATCTTAGCACATTGGGTAAATTATTTTTGTACAGTATAAATAGTATTGGGCCCAGCATTGAACTCTGTCGTACACCAATGTCTATATTATTTGCCTCAGATGTTATATTGTTTATCCTTGTCCTTTGACATCTGTTTTTTAGATATGTTTGAAACCATTTTAGTTCGTTATCCTTAATCACATATTTTCTTAGCTTCATTAACATAATCTTGTGGTCAATTGTTTCAAATGCTCGTTTAGAGCCCAGGAAAATTGCCATTATTTTCTTCTTTTTATTTTTCATCCATTCGTTAATTACGTGATTTATTGTTGTTTCACATGAGTGATGTCTTCTAAAACCTGATTGATGTTTAGATATGATTTTATTTTTGTCTATGAAATTTACCAACTGTTTTTTGACTACACTTTCAAATAGTTTTTCAATTGTCAGGAGTGTATTGAAGGGTCGAAATTCTTCACATTTTATTGTGTTTGAAACATTTTCGATAAGTATGAGTACCGATTCCTTTAATGATTGTGGTAAGATTCCAGCTTTTAAAGGCCGATTTATAACTTCTACAAGGGTTTGACCCATTATGTCCCAATTGTCCAAAATCATTTTAGGTGAAATTCTGCTATAGTCTGGTTTATTTTTCATTAACTTACATATATTGAAGAGTTCAGTTTCTGTTACTTTATCAAATTTAAAGGTGGTCCCGGTTGAATTTGTATGGTTTATATAGTTTACTTTTTCGATAGTGTTTTCAATTTCCTTGATGCTTGTCACAAAGTAATTTTTAAACTTTTGAGCAATGTTATTGTCGTATTCAACGTTGTCAAATATCACTTTAGTAATTGTTGCGAGAACAATTCTTTTTTATATCTAAAAGTATAAATCTCTTCACTTACTTCGTCTTTGGTATTATACACATTTATGTTTATTTTTATCGTTTTATGGTGAGATATTTTCTCATATTCACTTATCTGTGCGTTTAAGCTTGTCATATTCGTTACTACGTAGTCCAATAAAGTACTTGATAAATTCCTTATCTTTGTATGTCCCTCTATCTTTTGCATTAAATAATTATCGTTAAAAAATCGTTCTAATTCCATTTTGTATTTATTAATTTTTTGCCAATTGAATATACATGAATTAATTAATTTCCTATGGTTATATTATATTATATTGAAATATATACATAAACATAAAAGTGGCGACGAGGATTAAAACCACAAAAAAAAAAAAAGACGCGTGTGTGTATAGTTTGGTGATCTTATTTAACGTTGCGCATAAAAATGCCTGATGAAATGTCAGCGGTAGTAGCAAAGCTATTTAAATCCCAGCAGGAATTTATGACCCAGATCTTGGAGCAACAGAAGACGTTTATGCAGTTAAGCACCAGCAGCGACACCAGTTCCAACATTCCGCCGTTCCACACATTCGACAAAGAGAAGTGCACTTGAGAAATTTATTTGCAACAGCTCGAACAGCATTTTGAAGCTTACAATGTAGAATCCCACGAGAAGAGGAAATCATATCTTCTTTCTTGGCTGGGTTCAGAAACATATGAACTCTTACAGAACCTCTTTGGATCGTGTAAATTAGCAAGCAAGACATACAGTGACATTACACAAAAACTTTCAGAGCATTTCCAAGCCAAAATCCATATTTGTACAGCACGTCAATGCCAGTTTGTCTGCACGGAAGACAACTGTACTAAAGAGTTTGTGGATGACATGATCCGTGACGTCATCGTTTTGTACACGCCACACGACAGTGTGCGGAGCGCAACATTGCAGAAAGCTAAAGCATCCCTGTCAGATGTCATTCTCATTGCAGAAGCTTACGAAGCTACGCAGAAATCTCTTAAAGCTCTAAAAAATGAAACGGACTGTGCAGAAGTAAACAAAGTCGTGAGCAAGCAGTTTGTGAAAAAACCAAACAATTTATTTAACAATTTATACAGCACCCTCGCGATGAGTGTAAATTCTTAAAGGCAACGTGCCGAAAGTGCGGGAAGAAAGGGCATATAGCACCGGTATGTCAAAGCAATTTTAAACAGAAAGCACAACGTGAACAGAATATTTATGCCATAGAACATATTCTCTCTGTAAAACACTTCCGCACTGAGAAGAATAAACTACTATTAGACGTCAAGATCAATGACACAAATATGGAATTTCTCTTGGACACTGGCGCAAGTACAACTGTCATTGGTATTCCAGGTTTTAAAAAACTAAACTGTCCAAAATATGGACCACCCTCATGCAAATTGAAAGCATTTGGAAAAAATAGTATACCAATCCTTGGGGAAACCGTGGTTACAGTGGAGTTTAATGGTGAATCTCACAAGTTACCCTTATTAATAGCAAACACACCAGATGCCGACAACATTTTTGGACTGAATTGGGCACATATTTTTGGAATCCAAATCAAATTTACAGCCAAAAGGTCTTCACAGAATAGTGAGCAAATAAATAGCGTGTCATTAATTAAACCCCTTCCCACCCCCACGTCAGATGTCAATAACCTTTTATCGGCATTCCCCCAACTCTTTTCAAATACTTTGGGTTGCTGTCAAAATTTTGAGGCCCATCTGTATTTGAAGCCGCATGCAACACCAACATTTTTCAAAGCAAGACCAATACCATACGCACATCTAGAAGCTTTTAAAACTGAAGCAAAGCGATTAACAGAAGCGGGAATATGGAAACCTATACGGTTCAGCCAGTGGGCAGCCCCATTGTTATAGTCACAAAGCAAAATAAGAGACTTAGAATATGCGGCGATTTTAAAGTCACTCTCAATCCCTACTTAGAGGTGGATCAGCACCCTATACCTCGCCCGGAAGAACTGTTCCAAAAGCTTGCAAGTGGAGAATTATTTAGCAAAATTGACATGTCTGATGCATATCTGCAAATAAAATTAAATAAGGAATCTAAACAACTCGCAGTCGTCAATACTCCTATTGGTCTGTTCCAGTATGAACGTCTACCTTTTGGTATCGCAAGTTCCCCAGCTATATTCCAACGGACACTCGAGATGATTCTCAGCGGATTGGATTGTGCTATTTATATCGATGACATCGTGGTCACGGGCAAAACTCATAAGGAACACCTACGCAATTTAGAAGCAGTTCTTCAGCGACTTCAGGATAATGGCCTAAGAGTTAACTGCAGTAAGTGCGTCTGCCTTTGGGATTGGTGCAGCCATATCGCATCTTACACCGGAAGGAAACGAAAGGCCTATAGCATTCGCATCCAAGACCCTCAATGAAGCTCAGCGTCGATATTCTCAAATTGAGAAGGAGGCCCTTGTTATCATTTATGGCGTCACTAAGTTCCATCAATATCTCTGTGGACGAAAATTCATTCTGCTGACGGACCATAAGCCTTTAGTGACCATATTTCATCCAAACAAAGGACTCCCGACAACCACATTAAATCGGTTACAGCGCTGGGCTATAATTCTAATGAGTTATTGTTACGAAATCCGTTATAGACCAACAGATAAACATGCTAACGTCGATGCACTTTCAAGATTACCAGTAGGTCACGATACCAGTTTTGACCAATGCGAAGTTTCGTGTTTCGAAATATCAACGCTACAAGAGGATCAACTCGATATATTTCCAATCAAAACCCACATCATCGCTCAGTATACGATTTCCGATCCAGATTTAAAAAAGGTTTCGGCTTACATACACAACGGATGGCCAGCAAAATTACCTTCAAATGAATGCCATCTGCAGCCCTACTTCATCCGAAAGGCGTCGTTAACGCAGTGCAAAGGAGTAATTCTGTTGGAGATGGAAAAGACAAGAGTGGTGTTACCAAACTCGTTGCGCAAGAGGACTTTGCAAATGCTTCATCAAGGCCATTGGGGTATGGTCCGTATGAAACAACTTGCCAGAACGCATTGCTGGTGGCCCAACATTGATACCGAGATCGAAGCGGCAGTGAAATCGTGTACGATATGCCAGCATCATAGCCCTTCACCTCCAAAAGAGTTTAGCGCTTGGCCAAAGCCAAATAACCCTTGGTTTTTTTTTGCATTTGCATTTTGCTGGTCCATTCCTGGGAAAGATGTGGTTAATTTGCATTGATGCCTTATCAAAATTTCCATTCGTAGTCCAGATGCAACAGACGACTACGTCAGCTACTATTCTTGCTCTGGAAAAAACTTTCTCATTAGAAGGACTTCCTGAGAGCATAGTCAGTGATAACGGCCCTCAATTTACAAGCAGTCAATTTAATGAATTTTGCCACAAAAATGGAATTATTTCAATTAAAACTGCTCCTTTCCATCCAGCATCCAATGGCGAAGCAGAACGCTTCGTGCGAGCCTTCAAATCTAATTTCAAGAAAATCGTGGAGGAAGAAGAAAATCTGGACAAAGCATTACTTAAATGTCTCGAAACATATCGCACAACTCCGAATCCTGAAACCAGCCAATCGCCAGGAGAAGTTCTCCATGGTAGGAAGCATCGAACGCTTCTTTCACAAATGCTCCCAAATACTCATTCTTATGCTAAGTTACAGTACTCTGGGACAGGTAAATTTTCAATTAATCAAACTGTTTATACTCGTAATTTTTCTAAGGGTCATCGCTGGGTTGGTGGCACAATCGTGACACATTTCGGAGGAAGAATGTACCTCGTTCGTACTAAGTAGGGCCTTTGGAAACGACACCAAAACCAGATAAGAACTAGAAGTGAAAGTGCCGACACATGCCAAGCTCCCACCGTAGTACTCTTAGAAGCAGATGAACTTCAAAAACCCGATGTCCATAACGAAGAACAGCAATCTACTACCGATCAAGATACCGATCAGCCAGCTAGGGAGTCCAACGAAGATCAGTTACCATTGAATGACAAATTTCCAACACCTAGAAGATCCCAACGACCCCGAAAACCTGTCGTTCGTTTTGGACACGAAGCACCCCGTCATAATTAGGTGCGGAGGCGATGATATGTCTGAGCGGTAGCCAAAAGCTCATTTTAGGCAGTATTGGTTGAACCATCGCGAGCTTCGGTCATATCATACTCGGCTTATGTAATGTCATAATGTTGTTTTATTGTATAATTGCGCTAAGAAGTTAAGTTGTAGAATCTTAATGAATATACATGAATTAATTAATTTCCTATGGTTATATTATATTATATTGAAATAAATACATAAACATAAAAGAAGTCACCTGCTAAAATTACATTCTTACTTCTGTCAATGATATTTTCCATGTTTTCTTTAATAAAATTATAAAAATGTCTTGCATAATAACTGGGAGATCTATAAACACTCACTAAAGTTATTTCACTATATTCATTTTTAATATCACAGGCTAATAACCAGCTTTCCCAATCAATTGTTTTTTGTGTTATTCGCCTTATCGTCCAGTTATTTCTAACGTAAATGGTTACGCCACCAGTTCTTGTGGAATTTGAAAAACAGGAATTATGATTGTATCCCTTTAAATATATTTCAGATTCATCCTTATCATTCGTTAGGTGTGTTTATGATAAAAAAATTAAATCCGGGTTAGATTCGTCCGCTAATATTTTCAGGTGTTGAAAGTTATTAATTAGACCTTGTATGTTTGCGTAATAGACTGTTACACAATTTTGTTGCTACTACCTCATTTTGCTTTTCTTTCGTTCAATATTTCTTGAATATAAGGGGCATTGTCTGTTAAATGTTGAGTGGCTGTCGTTTAGTCCCAGATTAAGCTTATTATTTATCCTTTTACAATTAACACATTTAATAATTCCATCGTTATTACATTCCTTGATTTTATGATTCTCGTGATATTTTGCACATACCTCTTCCTTCTTACAGTCACTTGCTTTATAGTTAAATCCTTTACACTTCAGGCACATTAAAACTCTTTTGTCTTATTTTAGGTTTGACAATTAGTGGCAGTTCAGTTTTAAGTTTTGGCAGCACTTTCCCGTCTCCTGTCTTTTTGACAGTTTCAGCATATGACATTTGTGTCTCAGCCGAATTTTGTTTAGTATTCATTATTTTCTTTATTTCATTGCACATTGGATTATTACCGCTTCTTATTTCGGTATAAATCTTACCACTTTTTTCGTTAAATTCCTTTGTTGTCTCGCAGAGGGTTCTGATTTCATTAACACTCCTCTCACAAATCTCCTGAGCAATCTTCATTTCCTGCAACCGTTTATCATACCGCTTCTCAATCGCCTGCAACAAATTTTTTGATTTCCTCCTCGCTCTTCGCCAGAGAGTCTTCAAATGCTTCCCTATACGATTTAAAAAAAAACGTGTTCCTGTTGACTCTCAGCTGCATATCCTTGACCATCAGATCCAGGTTCTGCACATAAGTTATGCAGTCGTCGCAGATAAAGCGAATCCCATTACCTTTTAATAGTATGCCGCTGTTGTATTGGTCTAAACCGGAACATTTTGCTGCACAGTGAAATATTTTATTACATACCCCCTCGCAGCTTATTCCCGATTCTCCTCGTTTCAGGGATTTTCATTTAGCGGATTACGCCATCCGTATTTAAAATAATGCACTTATTTTATTTGCTTACACTAGTAAAACAAAACAAAAATCGTAGCTATTTATTTTATTTTAAAATTAAAATTATATTTTAAAAGTAAGAGTCCAATTTCTCTGATTTAAAACACATCTGTTCACTTTAACAGTTTGATGCGATGATACATATGGAGGACGTGTTGCAATTGATGACCTTCTGATACACCACCGCTGCATATACTAATTCCATGTGACTCAATCTGCGAGAGCTGTCCATTTGTTGCGTTCATCGGGCAACTCTCACACTTTCAAGCATTGATAATCTGTTTTTGAATTCGTCCCATTCCTTTTGAATTTTTATTGGTACATTTTCATCCCATCCGATACCCAGGAGCCAAAGACTTTGAATCAGAATCTTTACCTTGATTTTTAGTGGTGATAACCAGCCAAAGGGGTCGAACATTTCACCTGCATTACTTAATAATGCTCGTTTGGTATTCCTTGTACTAAATGATGAGTGGTGCCCAAACATTTTATTCCCAAAATTTTGAATATTGTGTCACTATTAAAATCGTGATTTGGTTCCATTTCAATGACTTCTTATGGTAAGGATTTTATGAACTCTGGACTATTTGATGTCCATTTTCGTGAATTGAATTCGCCCAAACGAAGCAAGTGCACCCATTCCCGTTGAAGGTTTTCACACTCCTATAGTGAATTTTCACGACTTAAACAATCGTCTACATAGAATCCTTCAAAAACTGTCTTGCTTGCTTAGATACCTACATATAGTTTTCATCTTCAGCAAGTTGGCATCATGTTCTAATTCTCAAATATGGGGCTAATGCTGTACCATATATGACTGTTTTGAGAGCATATTCCTTGATTGGTCTACTGGCATTTTCTCTCCAAAAAATCTGCTAATACATTTTTTCAATATCCGATGTAAAAACAAATCGGTGCTACATTGGAGGAGCAGAAGACACAAATCCTTTTAAATCGTGAGAACTGTCAGCATAATGCTATTTAACGATTCTCCAGATGTCGTTTTAGCCGAGGCGTCGACGACCACTCTTAGTTTGGTGGTGGTACTATCATTCCTCATTACTGCATGATGTGAAAGATAGTAAGTTTTTTCATTGTAATCCTACCGTATTTCACCCATGTGTCCAAGTATATTCCTGAATAAATTTGAAATATTCATGACAAGTTCCTCATTTGTCAGGCATCCCTGCTCTAATAGAAAAAATCGCTTTTAAAGCAATTTTGCGGGCTAATGCTGTACCATATATGACTGTTTTGAGAGCATATTCCTTGATTGGTCTACTGGCATTTTCCCTCCAAAAAATCTGCTAATACATTTTTTCAATATCCGATGTAAAAACAAATCGGTGCTACATTGGAGGAGCAGAAGACACAAATCCTTTTAAATCGTGAGAACTGTCAGCATAATGCTATTTAACGATTCTCCAGATGTCGTTTTAGCCGAGGCGTCGACGACCACTCTTAGTTTGGTGGTGGTACTATCATTCCTCATTACTGCATGATGTGAAAGATAGTAAGTTTTTTCATTGTAATCCTACCGTATTTCACCCATGTGTCCAAGTATATTCCTGAATAAATTTGAAATATTCATGACAAGTTCCTCATTTGTCAGGCATCCCTGCTCTAATAGAAAAAATCGCTTTTAAAGCAATTTTGCGTCTGTCGCCCAAGACGCTGCGATCCTTTAATAGTGGCAACTTGACAATATACCTCCCGTTTTCATCTCGTCTGTGTGTTAGCTGATAAAGATTTTCGCACATTTCCTCATCCGTGGTCTTCATTTTGGCAGTGGGTACCTCTTCTAGTTGCCAAAATTTCTTTAATTCTTCATCTTCTCATCAAGTTAGGATCTTAGATGGTGGTTGCTCCTTCGGAGTTGAGGCTATGATGAATGGTTCACATAGTATCAGCCAAACCTTGTATTTCGTGCTATTGGCGTTTCAGGTTGGGCTAGAACCCTTGATCAATCCATGCGTCAGAACAGTAAATGTGGTAAAATGTCTGATCCAATTAGTAACTCGATATCCTTGGGTTGTTCATACCAGGATTCCGCCAACTTCAAGCCTAGGATGTGTGGTCACTGATTCGCAACAAATTTTTGTAGTGGTAGTCTTAATATTATGGCAGCCATTACTAGGGCTTAAAGATCCACGTTGACTCCTTCATCGTGAATGCATTGAATGGTGAGATAACATGCTGCTCTTATTTGTGTAGTGTGAGCATTGATTCCATATACAGTTGATTCGTACATGTTCAATGGTGCCCTTATTTGCCGAGCTAGCTTCTCAGTTAAGAAGCATGATTGAGATCCTTGATCAATCAACGCTCGCACCAGTTTCACGTATCCTCCAATGCACACGATTACCATGGCAGTGGCTAGTAGTACCACACTGCTATTTGGACGTGTCGTGATAGTTTGTTTTGTTGATGGTGCTTCCTTACTCGTTATTCTTCCAGCTACCAAGACTGCCGTGCTCTTACCTCGGGGAAAATGAAGCAATGAATTATGTTTTTGAGTACATATTCTGCATCCTTTCTTTGATGGACAATCACTTGCGGCATGTTCATCGTGCCAGTACATAGTTGAAACACAGCTTTGATCTTTGGACAACCTCCACTCGCTTTTTTGGTTGCATACTCAAGAATTTATTACATTTGTATAATTGATGCAACTCATTTTGGTGGTGCAACTGTAGTCAAATGCTTTTTCATGAATGCTGGTTTTGACGTTTGCGACTGATTTTCTCGCTTGAGTTCGCGACTGTTCTCTAATCCTCGGAATCTGCCTTCAGTAAAGTCGAATCAGATGCAGCAATTTAATTGCTTCTCTGGCTGTATGAGATATGGCGCCGTCTTGTTGAAACCACATCCCCTCCACATTCATTTCTTCAATTCCAGGCACGAAAAAATTGGTTATCATTTTACGATACCGAACACCATTGACTGTTTGCACTTGACCTGACTCATTTACATAAAAAAAAGGTCCCATGATTCCTCCAAGCCAAAATCCACACCACAAAGTGACACGATAAAGATGCATTTGCTTCTCGTGAATCACTCGAGGATTTTCCTCGTCCCAAATGCGACAATTTCGCCTATTGACCTTCTACTAACAAATAATAATAATTGTTCAAATTTTAAACAATGACAATTCGAATGGCGCCAAATTTAAATCTTGCGTTCTTGTTGGGACACCCTTTATATAAAATCTCCCTCTTCTTGTTCATGATGGTTTTTAAATCTCCTGAATTTTCACTTCGGACCGATTTCAAGGCCAGCAACTTTTAAATATAGTTGTTGAACAGTGCTGCTGGATTTTGAAACCATTTTGTTAGCAGTTCGATAGCTGTTTCATAATTGCTTGCCGTCCGTGACAGATGATTGACAATTCTGGCAGCTTCTACGCTTTCCTTTCAATATTAGTTAAGGACTTGTTTTGGTAAACTAGTCGCTTCTGCAGTTCCCAAATGGTGTCCACTCTACATATTTCCCACTAAATGTTGGAATGCTTATGGTTGGAAATTTGATTTGCTTATGTGTTTCTGCTTCTGGAGGCATTTTTTGTGTAAGTTGTTCCTCTGCCTCTTTGATTTGTATGTATGTATCTTGATACAACTGGTTTGAATCGATAAACACGTTGCTCGTTACGTACTCCTGATTGTAATCACCTTCTTCTGACCCAATACTCTTTCTTTGCGCTTTTCTATTCGTTTCGTTTCGCGACTCTCCATCTATTCTATTATATTCTTTCGTAACGCTACTCTTCATCCTTTTTGTAATTACTTGTGGAGTTCTTCGAAAACTCGGGTTTGATTTAACGGAATTTCACTTATATTGTTCATTTAGATTTTTCTTTACGATACACTGCTGTACTTTACACTTGATTCTTTTCACTTGAGACTTTGCACTTGTCACCTTGTACTTGATACTGCACAACACTTTCGGTTAATCCGGCTCGAAGGACCATGAAAAGATCTATGATCTAGAACTGTTTTACTCAAACGCCTAATGCAGCCTCACATTAAGTTCACAAAAAACGCTTGTTTAGTTCAAAAGACATTTTTTTATTTTTTATCTAATAGTATTTTAAAACTAGGTACAAAACGCTTAACCTAGGTACGACAGAAATGTAATCTTATAACTACTTACTGACTCTATGCGGGCGCTCTTATCTAAACTATTGATATATTTGTTTTTGCCTTTCGGCGTCATTGCTCGTTATTTTTTTTTTAATTAATAAAAGCTATTATTTATTTTTTAAAACTAAGAAAACGTTTTTTTTTTTAAACTTAGGTATCTATGGAATTTTCTACAAAAATATCTTAATCTACCTTAATATATCCTATTCTAACTTAAAAATACTTACGACTAACTTTTTTTTTTAATTATGTACAGTTTTGATATTTAATCTTAATTACTAACTTAACCTTACTTATACAAAATGTGAGTTGGCCTTGGTAGTAGAACCCCCGGTCCTTATCCGTGTCCATCCTATCACGAATGGAGATGGATGTCCTGAACCGGAGAGCATCCCGACTAACTCTTGCGACGTTGGCGTCGTACAACAGTCGCCTGTCCACTGTCCTTCGCACCACGTGATAGATAAGTGGACATGCCTCCGCATCCTGGATCAGTCCAATGCGGTCAAGATACAGGAACGCCTCCGGTGGAATAAAACCCCTTCGGCGAGCGTTCTCGTGGTACTCGTCATTTGGGTAGTAAGCCCCAAATATGAGATCATTCTCAGAGGTCATGGCTCGTGCAACATGCCTCCGAATCAGCTTAATAATAAAATTATCAACCCTATTCACGTTTGCTTCGTTATACCAGACCTCATTAGGATAGAACTTCTTGTAGTCAGATTCCGGGGTTCTGTACTTCTTGACACATGCGCGAAAACATTGTCTCACGAAGACCCTCATCTTTTCTATTTGGGAAGGACTCACATTGAACCACACAGGGCAGCCATACACCATGATTGTCCGAACTAGGGCCGTGTAGCAGATCACCTTAACTTTGGAGTCAAGTTGGCTGCTGTAAAACAACCTACTTGTCATAGCAAAGGCTTTCTTGGCTTTCGTCAAAGCTGTTTAGTTTAGTTTAGTTTAAAAGGCATTTTTTTATTATTTATCTAATGGTATTTTAAAACTAGGTATAAAACGCTTAACCTAGGTATGACAGAAATGAAATCTTATAACTACTTACTGGCTCTATGCGGGCGCTCTAAGCTAAACTATTGATATATTTGTTTTGTTTTTGCCTTTCGGCGTCATTGCTAGTTATTTTTTTTTTAATAAAAACTATTATTTATTTTGTAAAACTAAGAAAACGTTTTTTAAAAAACTTAGCTATCTATGGAATTTTCTACAAAAATATCTTAATCTACCTTAATATATCCTATTCTAACTTAAAAATACTTACGACAAACTTTTTTTTTGTTTTTTGTTTTTTTTTTTTTTTTGTTTTATTTATGTACAATTTTTATATGTAATCTTAATTACTAACCTAACCTAACTTATACTAAAAGTGAGTTGGCCGTGGGGGACCAACCCTAACCTACCAGGCAGACGACAGCTGGGGTTCCTGGTGTGGCTCTAACCACCAGTAGAACCCCCGGTCCTTATCCGTGTCCATCCTATCACGGATGGAGATGGATGTGCTGAACCGGAGAGCATCCCGACTAACGACGTTGGCGTCATACAACAGTCGCCTGTCCACTGTCCTTCTCACCACGTGGTAGATAAGTGGACATGCCTCCGCATCCTGTATCAGACCAATGCCGTCAAGATACAAGAACGCTTCCGGTGGAAGAAAACCCTTTCGGCGAGCGTTCTCGTGGTACTCGTCATTTGGGTAGAAGGCCCAAATATGAGATCATTCTCAGAAGTCATGGCTCGTGCAACATGCCTCCGAATCAGCTTAATGATACAATTATAAACCCTGTTCACGTTTGCTTCGTTATACAAGACTTCATTAGGATAGAACTTCTTGTAGTCAGATTCCGGGGTTCTGTACTTCTTGAGACATGCGCGAAGACATTGTCTCGCGAATACCCTCATCTCTTCCATTTGGGAAGGACTCACATTGAACCACACTGGGCAGCCATACACCATGATTGGCCGGATGAGGGCCGTGTAGCAGATTCTCTTCACTTTGGCGTTAAGTTGGCTGCTGTAAAACAACCCCCTTGCCATAGCGAAGCCTTTCTTAGCTTTCGTCAGAGCTGTATCTATATGGATACCTCCATACAGATACTGATCCAACATAATGCCAAGATATCGCACTACACTCTTCAGGGCTAGTGGTTGGCCCCTTGGGTCCAATATGCCGAACTTGCGCCAATTCTTTTTCGTATCTCTTGAGGCCCTGTATAACGGAGTCCGGAAGAGGATTGTTTCACACTTCTGGAGGTTGATTTTCAACTTCCAGTCGTCGCAAAATTGCTTGCCTTTTTCGAAGTCACGCTGCAGGAGCGTGTTAATGACTTCTATCTTTGGTGCCGTCCGGTATGCGACCCAATCGTCGGCGAACGCAATCAAGTTGTGCATGGAGCCAATTAGTTCGCTGGTGAAAATAGTGAAAAGGATTGGTGAGTTCACTGCACCCTGTTGGAGCCCATTTTTTATTTGGAAAACGTTGGTGGAAACTTTGTTGCCACTTTTGACAACAAAACTCCTACCCGTTACCATGTTATAGATAGTGTAAAGCAGCGGTTTGCTTATACCCATCCTCGTCAACTTAAGGAAGAGGCCTTCCAACCATACGGTGTCGAATGCCTTTTCCAAGTCAACAGGGCAGGCCCCGGTGCACTGGGTTTTATTCTTGTTCCATTGTATGTCCGAAACCAATTTTGACGCAGCATGTACAGTATCATGCCCCGCCCTAAATCCAAATTGGTTATTCGGTATAATTTTTTTATCCTTAGTCCACTGTATCAGGACTCTATTAATAATCTTTTCGAAAACTTTGCTTATGCAAGGGAGGAGACTTATGGATCGAAGATTTTTTGGAAGCGAGGAATCTTTGTCCCTTTTGGGGATGGGTTGCACTACCGCCGTTTTCCAATGCTTTGGGTAATGTGCATTACTAAGAGCATTGTCGAACAGGATTGTGTATATCTCTATCGCCTCTTCGGGGAGATGACGCAACACAATATTCGGTATTCCGTCTATTCCGGTGGACTTTTTGTTCATCAGACTGTTGAAAATGTCTTTGAGATCTTCGAAATGATTATGGCATTAGAGCCATCTTGGGCGACGGCATTAATTGCCTTATTTTCATCATTGAATCATTGAAACCATGATTCTCAGAACGCCATTGCAGTATTTCATTTTGAAGGTAGAAATGATTAAGCAAGGCTCTGTTCTCCAAGACGTGATTCGGCCTACGAGATTCGTTGACCGTATACACTTCCTGGAAAACCGCTCCTATTGCTTCTACCTTCTCTTGGGCATCTTCAACAATGAAGAACTCATTGTCCAGAACGGCCCCATCCGGATCGATGGCAACTGAAGTCAGTATGTTTTCATTGTCGGTTGTTCTGTCAAGTCGAATAGCCTCCAAGTCGTTATGACCCCTCCTTCGGAAGATTCGGTTAATTTGAGGGAACATACCAGGGCAGTTCGAACGAACAGCCCGAATCTTGTCTCCCCAATAGGAATTGATAGCAATTCTATAATTCATCCGAATCAAACTCTGGAGGTTTTTCATCTGCGACTTGAGCGACCTCAGTTCCTGGCCGTCTCTGTCCGTAAATCGTCTGTAAAGTGTCTTGATTCTCGTCAGCAATCTGCTTTTTTGCACGTGCAGTGCGTCTATTGTATCATTCCGATAGATGTCGCCATCTGTGATCGGTGATACTTTAGGAATCACTTTGTCCATTGTACGTTTTATTGTATTGTCCATTTGTATGAGGTACCTCTTCGTTAGTTAGGTTTCTGTTCGAGGGTGGTGTCATGTCATTCGAACGCAGTTCTCTGGATATGATTCTGGAAAAACGCGGCCAACGAGCCTTACAATAATTGTAAGGATACGCCTTCACAAATTCCTCCAGTTCCACCATTTCGTTCGGGAACCGAATTACAGTGGCAAGCCCACAGTGATCACTGTCGTACTCAACCGTTGTTAAGCAGTTCCTAACTTGTATGTTTACGTTTCGTATCGTCAGTCGTCTGTCAATTAGCATCAAATCAAGATAAGACCCACTTCTGGGAAATGACGGTCTATCGGTTGCAAGCAAATTCAGCTTGAACTCAATGGAGTGCTGCGTCATCCACTCATGGAGTGAGTTTCCCCTGGGATTTGACACAGAATTACCCTATTCCTCATGCTTCGCGTTTAAATCGCCGGCTACAATAAAAAAGTTATTCTCTGAGCATAAACGAAGTTCTCGAAAAAGAGATTCGAGCTCTGAAATGAAGTTCATGGACCGAGGTGCAAAGACCGCTACTACGTACAATTTCTTCCCACCTTGGAGAGAAATGTACGCAACACACGCTTCCAGCACACCGAAACTTCGCATCTCACTGCAATATACGACCTTATGTAGAATACCTTTTTTAATGAAAAGAGCGACCTCACCTCCTTGTGTGGAGTGGGGACGGTCCCTTCTAATAATAGAATAGTCTTTGTACCTGAGTGTGTGCTTCCGGTTTAGCTTAGTTTCGCTAACCATCAACACATCAGGCTTATGGGCCTCCAACAGGTTAAGTAAAGTCAACCTTCTTTCGATCCTGACGAGTGAATTTTCATTCACGGCCAGGATCGACAGGTCACCAGCTGCTGGCGTATCCATTAAAATGGACACGCACTTGACCCAGTGGGTCTTGACGTAAGGATTCGATCCATTCGTAGCAGATTTTTCTCAAACTGCTCCATTTGTGCCTTCATTGAGACCATCATGGAGAACAGTTCCGCGAAGCCCATATTCGGAGCCTCCACCGGTATTGGTGCCACTTTTGGCACTGTCTGTTGTGCCGGTCGCCTACCAGACGCCATCTGGGCGTAGGAAACGACCGGCGTAACAGGTGTGGTTGGAGTTCGAATCATTAGCCTCGAATCCACCTTTTTTGTTGTTTTTAGCATTTTTTGCGTGATTTCTTTAACCCTTAAACAACCCCGATAGCTGGAGGGATGTCCACTAGCGCCGCAATGAACGCATTTTAAACGAGATCTATCCTCAATTTTTCCCTCTCCCAGAGGACACTTCGCCGACAAATGTTCCCCCGCGCATTTGCCGCATCGAGGCATCATGTTACAGTTGCTTGCAGCATGACCGAAAGTCAGGCATCTTGCGCAGAGGAGAACCTGCTTGCTTCTTCTAATCCTCTCCCAAGATACGGCCTGAAAATCTATAAACTTAATAGTCTTAAGAGTTTCAAGTCTGCTATCTGGCGATAACTGCACCAAGAGTATAGGAAGAACACGTCCCGGTGTGGTTCTGGAGCGAACGGTGGAAAAACGCTTTACCGCCAGAAATTGTACGTTGGGAATATCTAATTGCTGTAACATCTGCAAGACGTCCTCCGGTTCAGCAGATACGTGCAATCCTTTCAGGAGAACGGTTTGCATTTTTTCTCCCCCGGGGGGGTAAAAGAATAAAAATCAGCCCCAGCTGACGTCAACCTATCTTTAACAAGCTCAAAACCATCAACTGTTAAGCAGTTGACGGCCTGCTTGCGAAAACCTTTATTTTTATTATTAAATTGGTCACCTACGACCAACTTACATACCTGAATGATATCTTCTGCATCCATTCCCGACACATTAATAGGCGGCAATCGAACTTTCTTCTGCCTTTTGAGTTTTTGTTGTTGCTGATGCTGCTGCTGTTGGTTTCTTTGTTGATTCATCTGCTTAGTTTGCTGCTGCTTCTTAGACAGTTCCTGTTGTATTAGCTTCGGCTTTTGCTGTTGCTTGGTCTGCTCCTGCTTGCCCAACTGCTGCTATTTAAATTGTTGTTGCTCCTGCTGCTTTTGTTGCTGTTGTTTTTGTTCATTCAACAAAGACAACTTTCGGTTTTTTCCTCTTTCTTTCGGTTGTCGAGTTTGAGCTGGAGAGCTTTTATAAACTCCTCCAACTCCTCCTTTTCTTTTAATTTCTGGGCTAACTCCCTCTCATCTTCGGCCCTATCAGTTGATTCAGATGAAGCCAGTTCTGTAAAAAGGTTTTCCCTTCCTCTGTACGTGTTTTCGTCTTCCTCCCTTTTTTTGGTGGTGTTGTTTGGCACCATTGCTCGTCTCTTCACTAAAGTTGCTTCATGCTTAAAGGCTTTCCTTCTTCTTTTCATATGCACGTCATCGATGCTAGTTTCCGAATTTTCGCTCAGAATTCGATCTTCATCCATGTTTTTTGTTTATTTATTAAATTATTGTTATTATTATTTTTAAATTATTGATTCCCTCTGGGGGAAACTACAGATTTAATTATTTTTTTTATTTTTGTTATCAGAATTTTTCACGTTTGTTTATTTTGTTGCCTAGGCAACCTCGCACTACAGCCGATGTACGTCTTTCCTTGACGGATTTCTGCAATCGACTCATCAATGCGTGCCTCAAGATACAATATTTCCCAGTCGCTCACTTACATTCATTACGGAAGGACGCGCATCGGCTGTGCGGAGTAGTGCGTGAAAAATATTAAAAATTCTGAGAAAACAGTATCGCGAACACAAAAAAAAAAATTTTAAATCAGCGTTTCCCGGAAAAAGGGACCGCGAACAAAATTTTTCGTTCGGAATTCCTGGAAAAAGGAAGCAAAACTACAAAAAGTGTGTGAAGTTGAGTGTTCTCGTCATGGACGAGGATAGTCAGACAATTAAGGGCGAAGAAATTTCAAGAAAAGTAATCTGTGAAATTTTAATGAAAAGAAAAATGTTGAAGTCTCAGCCAAATGTGGTAAAGAGGCGTATGAAAATGAGTGACGATTCAGAAATTAACCACTATAATGATGAGACATCGTATAGTGGTAAAGGAAATAGTTTCGCCAACCTTGCCTCTTCAGGGGTCGACGATCAGGACGCTGAAGAACGTGAGCTGGCGGAAAAAATTAAAGAAAAGGAAGAGCTGGAAGCTTTCATAAAAGCCCTACAGCTAAAGCTGGAGGCCAGGAAAAAACTGGCCAGTGAAAAGCGGCAACAGGAGATGTTGCAAAAAGAAAAGGAGCCACAACAACAGCTACAACAACCCAAGCAGCAACTGAATCAGAAGCCCAAGCAGCAACAGCAGCAAAAACAGCAACAACAACAGCAGCAGCAACAACAACAGCAGCAGCAACAGCAGCAACAACAACAACAAAAGCAGCAACAACAACAGCAGCAGCAACAACAACAGCAGCGACAACAGAAGCAGCAACAACAACAGCAGCAGCAACAACACCAGATCATCAGAAACCAGCAGATGAAGAAGAGACTGCCGCCAATAAATGTAAGCGGCATGGACACAAACGACACAATCAAGGTATGTAAGTTGTCCGTAGGGGATTCTTTTAAAATAAAAAACAAAGGCTTTCAGAAGCAGACTATTCACTGCCTATCAGTGGATAGTTTTAAAAAAGTAAAGCAACAGATGACGGCAGCTGGTGTAGAATTTTACACTTTTACGCCGAAGGGGGAAAAGGTGCAAACCGTTTTGTTGAGGGGGTTGGATGTTTCGGCTGAGCCGGAGAGCATCCTAGAGTCTCTCAAAGAACTGAACGTTGATGACGTGGAGTTTCTTGCCGTAAGGCGCTTCTCCACTGTTCGATCAAGGATGACGCCTGAACGCCTGCTTCCTCTGTTCCTCGTGCAGGTAACGCCGGGAAGCAAACTTGAGAGTTTGAGGAAATTAAAGGTCCTCAACTCTCAGATGATTTCCTGGGAGAAATTGAGGAGTGAAAAACGGATGCTCCTCTGCGCAAGGTGCCAAATTTTTGGTCACGCTGCAGGAAACTGCAATAGGCAGCCGCGATGCAGCAAATGCGCAGAGATGCATCTGTCGGCGCGCTGTCCCCTTGGAGAGGGGAAAGTGGAAGACAAGACGCGCTTAAAATGCGTGCATTGTGGAGAGAGTGGACATCCTTCTAGCTACAGGGGATGTCCAATTGTTAAAAATATCCAGAAGAAGGATATGCAAAGGAAAGAAAAAGTGGTGGATTCGAGGTCGATGCCAAGAACTCCAGCCACACCTGTTACGCCGGTGGTTTCTTACGCCCAGATGGCGTCTGGTAGGCGGCCGGCACAACAGACAGTGCCAAAAGTGGCACCAGTACCGGTGGAGGCCCCGAATATGGGCTTCGCGGAATTGTTCTCCATGATGGCCTCAATGAAGGCCCAAATGGAGCAATTCCAGAAAGATCTTCTGCGAATGGACCGAGTCCTTTCGTCAAGACCCGCTGGGTCAGGTGCGTATCCGTTTTAATGGATACGCCAGCAGTTGGAGACCTTTCGATCCCGGCAGTGAATGCAAATTCACTTGTTAGGATCGAGAGAAGGTTGGTTTTACTTAACCTGTTGGAGTCCCATAAGCCTGATGTGTTAATGGTTAGCGAAACTAAGCTAAACCGGAAGCACACAATCAGGTACAAAGATTACTCCGTTATTCGAAGGGACCGCCCCCACTCCACACAAGGGGGTGGGGTTGCTCTCTTCATTAAAAAAGGCATTCGCCATAAGATCGTGTATTGCGTGCATTTCTCTCCAAGGTGGAAAGAAGTTGTACGTGGAAGCGGTCTATGCACCAGATGCACCTCGATCCACAAACTTCATTTCAGAGCTCGAATCTCTCTTTCGAAAACTGCGTTTATGCTCAGAGGATAACTTCTTCGTTGTCGCCGGAGATTTGAACGCGAAGCATGAGGAATGGGGTAATTCTGTGTCAAATCCCAGGGGGAATTCACTCCTTGAGTGGTTGACGCAGCACTCTATTGAGTTCAAGCTGAATTTGCTTGCAACCGATAGACCGTCATTTCCCAGAAGTGGATCTTATCTTGATCTGATGTTAATTGACAGACGACTAACGATACGGAACGTAAACAGACAAATTAGAAACTGCTTAACAACGGTTGAGTACGACAGTGATCACTGTGGGCTTGCCGCTGTTATCAGGATCCCGAACGAGATGGTGGAACTGGAGGAATTTGTGGAGGCGTATCCTTACAATTATTGTAAGGCTCGTTGGCCGCGGTTTTCCAGAATCCTATCCAGAGAACTGCGTTCGAATGACATGACACCACCCTCGAACAGAAACCTAACTAACGAAGAGGTTGACAGGTACCTCATACAAATGGACACTACAATAAAACGTACTATGGACAAAGCGATTCCTAAAGTATCACCGATCACAGATGGCGACATCTATCGGAATGATACAATCGACGCACTGCACGTGCAAAAAAGCAGATTGCTGACGAGAATCAAGACACTTTACAGACGATTTACAGACAGAGACGACCAGGAACTGAGGTCGCTCAAGTCGCAGATGAAAAACCTCCAGAGTTTGATTCGGATGAATTACAGAATTGCTATCAATTCTTATTGGGGAGACAAGATTCGGGCTGTTCGTTCGAACTGTCCGGGTATGTTTCCCCAAATCAACCGAGTCTTCCGAAGGAGGGATCATAACGACTTGGAGGCTGTTCGACTTGACAGAACAACCGACAACGCAAACATACTGACTTCAGTTGGCATCGATCCGGATGGAGCCGTGCTGGACAATGAGTTCTTCATTGTTGAGGACGCCCAAGAGAAGGTTGAAGCAATAGGAGCGGTTTTCCAGGAAGTGTATACGGTCAACGAATCTCGTAGACCGAATCACGACTTGGAGAACAGAGCCTTGCTAAACCATTTTTACCTTCGAAATGAAATACAGCAATGGCGTTCTGAGAATCATGGTTTCACCAGATTCAATGATGAAAATAAGGCAATTAATGCCGTCGCCCAAGATGGCTCTAATGCCATAATCATTTCGAAGGTAGATTTCAAAGACATTTTCAACAGTCTGAGGAACAAAAAGTCCACCGGAATAGACGGAATACCGAATATTGTGTTGCGTCATCTCCCCGAAGAGGCGATAGAGATATACACAATCCTGTTTAACAATGCTCTGAGTAATGCACATTACCCAGAGCATTGGAAGACGGCGGTAGTGCAACCCATCCCCAAAAGGGACAAAGATTCCTCGCTTCCGAAAAATCTTCGGTCGATTAGTCTCCTCCCTTGCATAAGCAAGGTTTTTGAAAAGATTATCAATAGAGTCCTGATGCAGTGGACTGCGGACAAAAAAATAATACCGAATAACCAATTTGGTTTTAGGGCGGGGCATGATACTGTACATGCCGCGTCAAAATAGGTTTCGGACATTCACTGGAATAAAAATAAAACCCAGTGCACCGGGGCCTGCCTTGTTGACTTGGAAAAGGCATTCGACACCGTCTGGTTAGAAGGCCTCTTCCTCAAGTTGACGAGGTTGGGTATAAGCAAAGAACTGCTTTACACGATCTACAATATGGTTACAGGTAGAAAGTTTGTTGTTAAAAGTGGCAACAAGGTTTCTACTAATGTCTTTTACATTAAAAATGGGCTCCAGCAGGGTGCAGTGAATTCACCAATTCTTTTCACTGTTTTCACCAGTGAATTAATTGGCTCCATGCAGTACCTGATCGCGTACGCTGACGATTTGATAGCGTACAGGACGGCACCGAAGATTGAGGTCATTAATATCCTCTTGCAGCGCGACTTCGAGAAAATTCAGCGATTTTGCGACGACTGGAAGTTGAAGATCAACTACCAGAAGTGTGAAACCATCCTGTTCCGAACTCCGCTGTGCAGGGCTTCAAGAGATACGAGCAAAAACTGGCGTAAGTTCGGCATTTTGGACCCGCAGGGGCAGCCATTAGCTGTGAGGAGTGTAGTGCGATATTTGGGCATTATGTTGGACCAGTTTCTGTATGGTAATATCCATGCAGCAACGGGTCTGGCAAAAGCCAGAAAAGCCTTCGCTATGGCAAGTAGGCTGTTTTATAGCAGCCAACTTGATTCCAGAGTTAAGATTATCTGCTACACGGCCCTAATACGGCCAATCATGGTGTATGGTTGTCCGGTGTGGTTCAACTTGAGTCCTTCCCCGATGGAAAGGATGAGGGTGTTCGAAAGGCAATGTCTTCGAGCTTGTCTCAAGATGTACAGAACCCCAGAGTCTGAGTACAAGAAGTTCTATGCTAATGAAATCTTGTACAACGCAGCAAACGTGAATAGGCTGGATAATTTTATTATTAAGCTGATTCGAAGGCACGTTGCACGAGGAATGACTTCAGAAAACGAGCTGATATTCGGAGCTTACTTCCCGAACGATGCATATCGTGAGAGCGCACACCGAAGTGGATTCATTCCACCGGAAGCGTTCTTGTATCTGGACCGCATTGGCTTGGTCCAGGATGCGGAGGGATGTCCACTTCTCTACCACGTAGTAAGACGAACGGTGGACAAGCGTCTGCTCTACGAGAGCAATGTACGAAGCGTAAGGCCGGGTGATCTTCGCTTCAGCACATCCATCCCCATTCGCGACATTAAAGATCGGGAAAAGGCTAGGCAATTTTATTGGTGGCTAGAGCCACATCTGGTGGCCCAGCTGAGCCGTCAGCTGAAGCAGAAATTGGTCCCCCTACGGACAACTTACATATATAAGTTAGATTAAGATTAAGATTAAGTTAGTGTAGTATATATATAGTCCATAAACTAAAAATAAAAATTAAAATTAAAAAAAAAAAAAAAAAAAAAAAAAAAAAAAAAAAAAAAAAATTATGTAGTTTGGTTAAGTTTCATAAGTTAGGTTAAGATAAAAATAATTTAATTAGATTGCTAAGTTTTTACAGAACATTTTCTTAGTATTAAGTATCACATACTTTAGTCCTTTACTTGAACATACATAAAAAAAAAACACCAGCCGAAAGGCAATTATAAAAACTCATAGATTAACTTAGAGTGCTCGCATGGAGCCAGTAAGATAGTTTTTAATTAAAATAAAAGTTTTTGTAACTAGTTTAAGTATTTTAGATCTAGATTTAAGACAAGTGAAATACAAAATAAAAAAATACATTTTAAACTAAACTAAACTATACAATATTTCCCTGATAAATGGAAAATGGCGAAAATCGTACCGATTATAAAACCAGCCTGCTGAGAACCCAGTAGTTATCGGCCTATTAGCCTGCTTAGCAGTGTTAGTAAAATCTTGGAAAAGGTTTTGAAAAAGCTAATTCTGGAATATACAGAGAATAATGCGGTATTTCCAAATACACAATTTGGTTGCAGACAATTCCATAATACTTCCCATCAATGTTTTAGGATATGTAATCATATTAAATCTAATCGGTTAGTAGGCAAATCTACAGGCATGATCCTACTTGATGTGGAAAAGGCCTTCGATACAGTCTGGCACGAAGGACTTATTTACAAAATGATTAATGTAAGCTATCCCTCTTACTTAATCAAAATAGTCCAAAGTTTTTTACATAATCGTTTCTTTCAAGTTTACGTTAATAGCTCTTCGTCAAGTCCCCATAGCTTTTCCATGGGTGTTCCTCAAGGCTCGGTACTTGGTCCTATTCTGTACAATATATATACATCTGACTTCCCCATCTACCAGATTGCCAAGTGGCACTATTTGCCGACGATACTACTGTATACACATCGCATGAGTATGCTCTCAACGTTGAGAGGACACTTTTAAATGCAAGTGAGATAATACTCAGTTATTTTAATAGGTGGAAAATAAAAATTAATTCTGGGAAAACTCAAGCTATCTTTTTCACCAGGAAAAGAAAATCTTGCTTTCTTCCTAAGAGTCCACCACTTTGTTATATTCATTAATAAATAGGAAGTCACTTCTATCGACTGAAAATAAAATTATTATATTTAGAGTCATCTTCCAACCAATATTAACATACGGCTGCCCTGTATGGGGTGGTATGGCAAAATGTCATTTAAAGTGGCTTCAAATAGCCCAAAAAAACATTAAAAATGATCTGCAACTCACCGTGGCATTTTTCTACAAATGAACTGCATGGAATTGCTGGTGTTGAACTGATTAATGATCGTGTCGAAAAAATTTTAAATAAATTTCATATTCGCTGTTCTCTTGCTGATAACCCTCTTGTAAACAACCTTGCTGTCAATAGCATATCAATTAATTAAAGTGTTGTTCATATGTATCTTTTATATTATTTATCTACATGTTTATTGTTTATTTATTTATCCATCTATCTATACACTTGTTCTTTATTAATTTTGTATTACTATTTATTTATTTATTAATTGATTAATTGAATTGAAATCGATAAGATTTTTGTTATTTATCATTTATTTATTTATTTATTTATTTATTCATTTGTTTATTTATCTATTTATTTATTTGTTTGTTTATTTATCTATCTATCTATTTTGCCTTTCATATATTCAATTATTTTATTTTTTTTAATTATTTATTTTTGTTTGTTAACATGTTTACAAATTATTTTTTTAATACACTGTATTATCTTATTTATTGATACAACAGTTCGCTTTGTACAACTTTGTTTTTTTTTTTCAATATGATTGGTATTATTACTATTAATTTTTTTTTGTTTTGTTATGAGGTTTTTTCTTGCGCTTTTCCTCTAATATGTCATCTTTAATGTTTCCTTATTTTTTTTTGTCATACATAAAACAGTTTTTTAGTAGCAAGGTACTTGCGTGCTAAATCTCTATATGTAAAATGTGCAATACTTAACTGTAAAAATTAATTCTATGTCCCTAATAAAGATCTATCTATCTATCTATCTATCTATTACATTACTTACGTACTAGACAAAAACACTCAAAGCTAGCTTACCAGTATAATCTAATGATCTTAGTTTTAACTTACTGACTCTAAGATATCTTACTGACCAGATGCTTAGATATCTTACTACACTTTTCACAGTCAATGGCTGTCCAAAAGGGTCAACTATGCCGAACTTACGCCAGTTCATTTTCGTGTCTCTTGAGAAGCGAAAGAAAGCGGGGTTCTGAAAAGGATAGTGTCACACTTCTGGTAGTTAATTTTCAACTTCCAGTCGTCGCAAAATCGTTGAATTGTATCGAAGTCGCGTTGCAACAAGACATTTACTACTTCTGCCTTCGGACCTGATCTGTACGCGATTAGATCATCGGCAAACGCTATGATGTTAGGCATAGAACCTATGAGATCGCAAGTGAATACACTGAACAAGATTGGCGAACCGACAGCTCCTTGTTGCAGCCCATTTTTTATATGGAACACAGTAGTCGAAATTTCGTTGCCATTCTTCACAACAAACTTCCTACCCGTGACCTGTTCATAGATCATATATAGCAATGTTCTATTGATGCCGAGCCTGACAGCTTAAGAAAGAGGCCTTCTAACCCTACGGTATCGAAAGCCTTTTCCTTGTCAAGCAGGCAGGCGCCTGTGCACTGTGTCTTGTTTCTATTCCATTGTATGTATTTGTTGTACTTCAACCCATTCTTTCAGGGCTCTAATGACTATCTTCTCAAATACCTTCCTTATGCATGGAACACGACTTATGGACCGAAGATTCGTCGGGATGGAGGTGTCATTTTCCCGTTTCGGAATTGGCTGTACCACACCTGTTTTCCGACGCCTCGGCAAACAGTGTTGTGTATACATCCACCGCCTCAGAGGGTAGATGGCGCAAAACAATATTTGGTATCCCATCGATTCCCACTGACTTCTTATTCTTCAGTGAGTTGAAGATACCTTGGAGTACATCTTTCGAAACAAGGATGGAGTTGTTTCCATCGTCGGCGACGGCATTATTTGCCAGAAGATCGTCACTGAATCTGGTAAAACCAGGATTCTCAGATCGCCATTGACTTATTTCGTTCCGAAGGTAGAAGTGGTTTAGCAAGGCCCTGTACTCTAGGTTGTGGTTCGGTCTTGTTGACCATGCACACTTTCTGGAAAACAATACTAAGAAGTCGTTGTCAAGCACAGCCCCATCTGGATAGATGCCAACTTACGTTAGTAGGTTCACAAGCAGCTGAGAGAAGAGGAAATCTACTCTAGCTGTATGTGTAAGGAAACTGGTCTGTAGTTCGACCACCCGTTTCTGCAAGGCAATCGTTTGCGCTTGCATCGACTGGATGGAGGACAATACATCCCATCCCTTTTGTTATAGTTATCGCGCGCTAAAGGGGTTACGACTACCCTTAAGTGACCGGATTTAAGTCACAGCACGGACCGAAGGTATAGAGAAAAAGAGGGAGAGGAGGTACCGGTGCACATTGGTTTTAAATGTCTGTGGACGTCCGAAGATGTCCGAAGGCGGGCTTAAGGGTGAACTGATGAGCATTCCTAGCGAGGCGTGTATTGCGGGTGAATTCTTGAAGGGTAGGAATGCAGCTGGCTAATTCGTTTGAGCATTTCTTATTGAAATAGCGATAAAACAGTGACAGAGATGCGACAAACGACGAAGTCTTATCGCTCGATTTTGGATTCTATCCAGTAGGTAAAGGGGAGTATTGGGAGCACCAGACCAGATAGGAGCATTATACTCGAGCTTAGGACGGATGCAGGCCTTGTAAATAGTAGCCAGAACAGAGGGGGTAAAGTATTTTTTGCATCGTTTTAGGAAACCTAGACATTTCGCAGCATTTTTGGCGACCTCAAGTTTGTGATCGTTCCATCTAAGTGTTGAGTTGATACATATACCGAGGATGGAAAGTTTTTCGGTTTCAACAACGCAGGTGCCGTCCATGGATAACGGCTGGTTATTTTGGGAACGCTTGAGTGATAGTTGAGTGACAGCTGACGATTTATCAGCGTTTCCATGACCTTGGAAAGAAGGGACGTAAGTGCTATGGGTCGGTGACGAAGAATCCCCTTTTTTAGGGATGGGCTGGACAAATGTTGTTTTCAACTTACTCGGAAAGAGCCCTAAAGAGTAGGATAGATGGAAAAGCTTACGCAGTGGTTTGCCAGCGTTGAAGAACACCTCTTCAGAAGAACAGGGGGTATACCATTCTTTGAGGACTCTTGCAACTGTACGAGTGCGAAAGTGAATCCGTCCCATGGAAAAATTTACGCTCTCAGCTACAGGTGGAGACAAAGCACAATCTGGAAGCGTTGAGCTAGCTGCGAAGTGAGCAGCAAGCAGATTTGCTTTGTCCAAAGAGTTGACAGCTGGAATGTCATTGTGAATAAGCGTCGGAATTGAAGACGAGGTTGAGTTTCATATGTTTTTCACAAAAGACCAAACCCTACCCTTGGGACATTGTAGTAGTTTTTGCCTCAACTTTTGGTCGTAAGAAAATTTCACACGTCTTAATAGTGAATCGCAGTCATAACGGGCCCGTTTAAACTTCTTCCGGTTTTCCTCAGAAGAGTTGGCTTTGTAAATCCGGAAACTCATCTCTCTTAACCTGATAGCCTCTTTGCAGCTCAAGTCATACTATGCATTTGCCTTGGGCTTGATGCTCTTCACTCTGTGTGGAATGAATTACTTTATACCCAGCAAAATAATATTTGTGATCGTATCAGCAGCGGCATCCACGTTACTATCGACGAAGCATAGTGACCAGTTAAAATTCCTAAAATAGTTATTAATCGGCTTTCTCGTAGAGCCCTACAGTTCTTTTAGGAATTCGTTCTCTAACTGTGTGGGGTGAACACAAGAAATTAGCTGGATACGACACAATGGTCAGACGAGCCTAGAGGCGACAGTATTCCGATTGAGCATTTCTCAGGGTGAGAGGTGAGAAACAGGTCCAAGGTGCTAGCGCATTGATCTGCAATGTCAGGTATTCGTGTTGGCTCATTCACAAGCAAACTTCAGCAAAGATTTCAACATACCTTCCTTCGGGTGTTGTCTGGCCTGAATGTCGAAGCCAAGTAGAATTGTGTACATTAAAATCGCCCGCAATACCGATTACAGTGCGAGGATACAGGGATACAATTCTTGTGATGGAGTCGCACAGCGCATCAAACTCATTATAAGTCGAGTTACTGTCCAGGTTTGGACTTCTATAAATGAAGCAGTAGTGGATTAAATGCTTACGGACATTGAATTTTAACCACAGAAAATTAAACTCCGGATTGGAACAGAGACCGTATTGTGGTTGAAGTTGATTTGATTTGAGTTGGTCCACCAACAATAGTTCACACTTCTAATTCCGCTACGTCGGATGCTAGACACACTCAGTCATCGCATCAATTTGTCTGCCTGACACCATTTGGGCGAAGGAGATTGCCGGAGTAGCAGTGGTAGCTACAAATCGTTGAACATTGAAGTAGTGTAATGTTTCCCACTGTACACTCAGACCACCTACGAAACGAATTTTTCGCAGGCTGTCATTTTGGTGCCATGTGAGACCTGTACTAAGAAGAAGGGAAGTGCCTTCTTCTTCGCTTGCGCTGCTGCAGTGACAAACGGCCTAACCCCTAAGAACTGAACCTCGTCGCTCCCAACTTGGCGCAGCTTGATGAAGATGTTGAATACCGACGGAGATTGGCCAGGTATGGTCACGGACGAGATCACCGATATCTGCAAGATGAACAAGGCCCCTATCAGATTCCTCGGCCAACGATGGGCAAACAGATTGTTACGGAGCGGCCTGTCCAGCGCATCTATATAGACTTTCTAGGACGATACCCGAGGACGAAGACTGGACATACACACATATTTATGGCCTTAGACCACATTAGTGTTTTTTTTTCGTTAAACCCTTGAGGAAGGCAACGGCAGGGGAGGTAGTTAGATATCTTGAAGAAAGGGAATTTATATTTTCGGTATACCTGTGTATATACATTCAGACAACGGTAAGCAATTGGTGTCCAAATTGTTCGCCAATTCCTTAAAATGATACGGAGTAAAACATGTTCGCACGACGGCTTACTCTCCTCAGGCGAATGCGTTGGAACGCGTGAACCGGCCGATTTTGGGTAAACTGCAGTTATATTCGACGGGGATCAACGTAATTGGTATCTTCACTTGAGTTACGCGGCATTTTCCCTGAGAAGTGTAATGCACGATGCGACCAGGTTTTAACCATATTACGTGGTATGTGGGACATCGATCATACAGCACGGACAAGTGTATGAAATGTTCCGGAAGCTGGATATGTTGACAGATATGAAGCTGGCGAACATGACTAGAGTGGACAAATTAGACTTAGCGAGAAGAAAAGTGTTCGATAACCTTAGGCTGGCTCACCAGCAAGGGACGAAAATTAATAACACTAGAAGTATAGACGTGACTTATAAGGCAGGGCAAATAGTCTACCGACGCAACTTGCGACAGAGCAACTTACTGGACAAGTACAACGCTAAGCTCGGTCCCCAATTCCTTAAAGGGATTATCCTCGCCACTAAGGGCAACTGCCTCTATGAGGTCAGCAATTTGCAGGGGGAGAATATACGGACGTTCCATGCCAAGGACCTCTAGCTAGCCGTTGCTGGATTATGTTACGTTAGGTATTAATAGGTTATTAATTTATTTACTTATGGTAGTTTCAGGAAGATTTATTTATTAAGTTATTAATTTAATTTTTTATTTACTTATTTATTTATAACCGATAAATTTATTTATTTTAAAATAAATTTGTTTATTTATATACATCTGTGATATTAGGTCCCCTTCGCCCATTCGTGAGAGTGCACTGAGGAAAGAAAACACTCGCAACTTGGGAAGGTGATAGAATCTGTAATATTTTAATAGAAGCTTAAGTTAGACTTTAAAAATGTATTCCCGGCTATCTCAGTTGGAATAGAATGAGACTCAGGGCGTGGGCCCTTGCCACACGTGGATAGAGTTGAGTGGTTGGAGAAATTTCAGAAAACGGCCTTCCCTTCTTTTACGAGGCCGGTTTACTCACAACCACTAAAAAACCGTCGTTGAGTCTGTTACGGTAGCCTTTGCCTGAAATAGTTAAGGACAAATGAAATATCCACTTGTTTTCAGCAATTACTTACCTGTGTGTTTTCCCAATATGATCTTCCTGCCCATCCTCCTGTCGTATCGCTGAAAAGAAAAGAAAAATAAGTAAGCAGAATAAATTAGTTAAAGAAATAGAAAACTACTTAGCAAAACAATGCACGCGTTTGACAATTAACTTGAAACTAGTAACAATAGACGACACCATTGACTACAGACTAAAGGAGACAGCACTTCAAGGCTGGAACACAATAGATGAACGGGGTGGGGAAAAAGCTCGAGATCGAGATGAGAGATTAGAAACAGGAGAATAAAGAGAAAAAAGAAAAAAGGAGGGGCAAAAAAGTAAATCTTTAAGTAGAAAGTGGTCGAGTTGTACCAGAAAAGAACTTATAAAATATAAGTGCAAAAAAACTTATAAATGACAGCTCTATAGACATCGCTTTAATCTCCGAAACACATTTTACTAACAAAAGCTACTTAAAAAAAAGCTAAATATAGCATTTATTACACTAATCATCCCAGCGGACGAGCACATGCAGGCTCAGGAATAATAATTCGACAAAAAATCGAATGTAGCATACTAGAAGACTATGCAAAAGACTACATTCAAGCTACCAATATTCAAATTGAAGACGCACACGAATCGTAATATCTGCACTATACTCCCCACCAAAGCACACAATTAGTTCACTACAGTACACACAATATATTTAATCACTGGGCCCCCGCTTCATTGCGGGAGGAGATTTTAACGCAAAACACACTGAATGGGGTTCAAGACTTACTAACATAAAAGGGAAAAATCTTATGAACGCACTCAATATTAACAAATGCCAGTTCATAAGCACTGGAGAGCCCACCTACTGGCCTACTGACAGAAAAAAAAAAACCAGACCTTGTTGACTTCTGCATAACCAAGAACATTTATCACAATCATTTGACTATAAATTCTTGCCTTGACCTTTCATCTGCCCATTGTCCCATCATAATCGAATACTCCACAATAGTTAAGGATAAACTTTATTATCCACACCTAACTAACCACAAAACGGACTGGGAATCTTTTCAAGAGATAATTGACGAGAAACTTGACCAAAATATTCCTCTCAAATCGCCTGATATTAAACCTCATCAATTACCACCTTTTACAACGAAATATATAAAACAAAAAATCAAAGAAAAACGAAGACTACGAAAAATATGGCAACGTAGCAGAGCACCGACGGACAAGGCGAATTACAACAATTCAATAAAAGAACTCAAATACCTACTAAAAGAACATAAAGACAAAGACACAAGTATGTTCTTAGCTAACCTAACCGCAACTCGAGCAACAAACTATTCGCTTTGGAAACTAAACAAACGTCTTCAAAAAGGACTAACTCACCAACCTCCCCTGCTGAAATCGGATGGCACATGGTCCAGAACAAATGATGATAAAGCAAAAACAATTGCGGACTATTTCAAATCAACATTTACTAACACATACGATAAACAAACCGTTTCACCCCCAAATGTAAATATCACAACATCAACAACTGAAGCAATAAAAAAGATAAAGAAAAATGAAATAAAACACTATCTAAAAAATATACTAAAGAACAAAAAATCTCCCGGATACGACCTGATAACTGGACAAATATTAAAGCAATTACCTGACATAGCCATAACCTATATTAGAAACGTCTTCAATTCAATACTTAGACTAAGTTATCTCCCAAAAGTATGGAAAGTTTCCAAAATAATTCCAATTCCCAAACCAGGCAAAGATGCTTCAAAAACATCATCATATCGACCAACAAGACTTTTGCCGATTATCTCCAAAATATTCGAGAAGCTTCTACTTGACCGTATCAACGAGAACTTAAGGCAAAAACACCTTATCCCAGACCACTAATTTGGTTTTAGACAACAGCATTCGACAATATAACAGGTGCATAGAGTTTCAAACAAAATACTAAACGATCCGGACAATAAAAAAATATTGTGTCGCAGTCTACCTCGACGTCGCCAAGGCAATCGACAGTGTATGGCACAAAGGACTACTACTCAAACTCGAAGCAATGCTTTCGGACTTCTATCAACTCCTTGAAAGTTACCTGGACAAGCGGTGCTTCTATGTGCAATACAATGAAACACTCGGACTTACGTGAAATTGCAGCGTACTGGGACCTATCCTGTACCTCTTCTACACAGCGGACATACCCAAGACTATAACACAGGAATCCATGATAGCAACATTCGCAGATGATACTCTCCCCACATTCCTGCATCCAAACAGCCACCAACCAAGTTAGACGTATACTGAATGAAACAATCGACTGGTTCCATAAATGGGGGATAACAATAAACGAAGAAAAAACTACTCAAGTCGTATACACAACAAAAAGGAACGTCCAACATCAAATTATCACGCTTAATGACAAGGAAGTTAGTCTTGACAATTCTGCGAAATATCTAGGCATACTACTAGATAATAAATTGACATGGAAGCCGCACATAATCCAAAAACGCAACCAAATTAAAAACAAATTTAGACAACTCTACTGGCTCCTAGTAAGAAATTTAAAACTTTCAACACAAAATAAACTTTTGTTATACAAGACAACAATCAAGCCAATATGGACTTATGACATTCAAATTTGGGGAGCAGCCGCCAAATCAATTATTGACATCATTCAGCGACTCCAATCAAAAATACTAAGAACGATTGTCAATGCCCCCTGGTATATATCCAACGAAGACATACACCGTGACCTAAAGATACCCAGTGTCAGAGACGAAATAAAAAGATTCAGCGTAAAACACCAAATATCAATAACAAACCACCCAAACAACGAAATTCGAAACCTGTCTCTTGCTAACACAAGAAGACGACTAAAAAGACCTAAACCAGTTGACCTTCAAGTCATATAGATTGTGAATTATTTAACGTAAAGCATTTATTACGAATAAATATTCTATTCATTTGTATATAATGTATTGCCTTCATGTTTAGAGAGATGGACCCAGCAATTCGAGGAGTGCGCAGCAATATTTAGATTAAACGAAGGAGCTAAATACCTATATAACAAACGACTTTTGAGTGGTACAGCACATTTGTACATTCGAACTACATTCGCAGAATTGAAGGCCTTTACTGCGAACTTCGTAATAGAATGAAAGATGGAAGAAATATGTGCTGCATATGCAAGAAATCCCTTCACGTAGCGAAGTAGATGAAATAGACCTGTTGCAGTTTAAGATAAGAGTCATTCCAGACAGCGAACAAAACAAAATCATCTTGTATAATGCAGAAAACTTCCCGCAACTTAAAAATGCTCTGCGAAAATATCAACAGCGAAAACAGAACTCATATCAAGTTAGTTCAGAGAAAATTTCAGAATTTTCAAAACAAAATAAAAACAGCAGAAATAGCAGTTAACACCACACGCGCTAGCTGCAGGGGCAGGTACTATTCAAATTTGCTGCATGTGCATATTTTATTTGCACAGGTGAGAATATGTTTACACGAACGTTCCCAGACGCTTCAGATTTCATTCACGATGCACCGGATGTACGCACCGGAATTATATGCTGACTTAAGGGATTGGATTGAAGAGGAGATGATCGCCAGTAAGGTGGGACAATTAGATTAGTTTAGTTTTAAGTAATCGCTTGTACGCTAAAGACACAATAAATCGCATAGAAAGAGTTTTCGTGAGTTTGATTATTTAAAGAGAACCGTTGGGCTGGCCCTCAAGCCAGCGTTCTAATTTTTTTGATTTCCCCTTATGGGAAATCCTTAACTGGCGCCCGAGCAGGGACAGGCTTACAATGCTCTATCCTTTCTTCCTGGGAATAATCGTATGGTGCGCTTTAGCGTATTCTGAAAATTCTGTACCCATGAGAACACAGATATTAGAAGCGTTAAAAATCCTGATCAAGTCTCCTGATAACTTCCTTCGTTCCCATGGGAACACGGTGGAGATTCCAAAGGGATTAATGGATAGTAGCGGTGAAGTAAATCGTGCCGCGAGTAGGTCGCCAACAGTTATTAACATTGGCGATTAAAAGGGAAAAACACGATCATTCCCAAAGCCTGTTCCGGTGTACGCGAAACGCTATTAATCGGTTTCGTTTTTTTTATGTAGGAGAAATTATTTTCCAAAAGAAAAGAGAACACGCATTTTTCTTGTAAAAATGGAAGATATCACAAAAGCGGTGACCGAGTTAACCGGTGCTGTTAATCGCATAATTGAGCAAATGAATGCCTATGAAGTTCTGGTCACTCGACTTGAAAACGCGAGTCTAGTAGTGTCCCAGGGCAGTTTTAAGGAAGTGTTGACCACCCCACCACCATTAGTGAGTCCAAACACCGAGGCCGAGCTGAAAGACATAAGTCGACTGCCCGACGCAGTGAAGGAACTGCAGACTTTTGATGGCAACCCCACGCAATATATTTCCTGGGTTCATGCCGTCGAAAATATCTTACAAGACTTTAAGATTGTGCGAGATAAGCCCATCTATCGTGCCATTTTACAGCATATCCGATCAAAGATACGTAATGCGAAAAAAGCGTTGATATCATACAATATTTTCGATGACGATTGGACCGGAATGAAATGATGTCTGTCTCTGCATTATGCAGATAAGCGTGACATACGGACATTGGAGCACCAGCTCAGCCAAGTATCCCAGAGAGGACCAAATCTGGACGGGGTCAACCACCAATTTTCGCTAATTGTGAATAAAATTAAATCTGAGAGTTACTCCCAAGAGACGGTAAATGCGTTAATAGAAACTTATCGCAATAGGGCTCTTGACGTCCTCATTCGCGGGTTGAACGGTGACCTTTCGCGTATGGTTATCATACAAAAACCGAAAACTTTAACCGAAGTTTACACAGCTTGCCTTGAGATCCAGAATCTTATCTATGAACACTATTGTTCCGACCGCAATAACGGCACCGATTAACCAATCGTTGAAACCGCTTAGGGTTAGAGCCGAGGGGAGACCACCTCTTCCACTGTGAAAATTTCGTCCACCGTCTTAAGGTTGTTTAGAAACTGGCACTGGCGAGGCCCCTTCGCAGCCTAGTGCTCCTAATTCCGCGGAAAAAATGGACGTTGACCGGTCCATACAATCACGTCACATAAATTACATGAATCGTCCACAAAGTGGCAGTCCTTTCAAAAGAACAACACGATCGGATGGTAATCGCCATCAGTATGGAAAGCAGCAGCATCACATGGAGACTATCAACGAGCAGTGCGACGAAGAAGAGTATAGGTAATAAGCTGAAGATAACGTCGGTGATACTGTAAATTTTATGACAGAGGCCTCTCCAGCGTTCCATATTTAGAATATGTAACGCAGGACGGCGCCAAACTTAGTTTCCTCATCGACACTGGTGCCAACAAAAATTTTATTAATTCTTCTATTGCCGAGGAAGCCGTATTTCTAAAAAAGCCATACTACACCGAATATTGTATTCCCCCTTAGAGCTAGAATGTCAGGACAGGTGAGTCACTCCCTGAGCACGTCACAATCAAACTTAGTGAGATGGTCGATAGTTATGCCCCACTTTTCGGTCATATTGCAGAAAGTGAAATGATCAAAACAATGGTCAGGGTTGAGATAAGGACCAACACGGATAAAGCAATATACTCAAAGAGCTATCACTATCCGGCAAACATGAGGGAAGTTGTCAAAAAAGAAATTCAGAAACTTCTGAAGGAAGGTTTAATCCGCCCTTCCAGAAGTCCCTACAATTCTCCGTTGTGAGTGGTGGACAAAAAGCCAAAGCCGTTCGGGGAAAAGCTGTTTCGAGTTGTAATAGACTAAAACGCTTGAATGCGGTAACGATACCCTATACGTACCCTATACCCGACATCAACTCCACTCTCGTTTAGACAAGGCAAAATATTTTACGACGCTTGACCTGACTTCAGGGTTTCACCAGATCCCAATGAAGCAGTCAGGCATACCAAAGATCGCATTCTCGACGATAAACGGAAAATATGAGTTTGTCAGACTGCCGTTCGGGCTTAAAAACGCCATGGCAATTTTTCAAAGAACCATTGATAACGTGCTCAAGGACTTTATTGGTAAGATCTGCTACGTGTACATTGATGACATAATTGTCTTCGGAAGTACCGTAGAAGAACACCTTCAGAATGTAGAGATAATCTTTAAGCGACTTCTGGATGTAAATCTAAAGGTTAATCTGGAGAAAACTGACTTCATGAGAAGAGAAGTTTAGTTCCTGGGGTATATAATGTCTTCCCAAGGCATACAAGCCGATCCGAAGAAAGTATCTGCAATCCAAAAGATCTCGCCTCTCGAAACGCTTAAAGACTTAAAGACCTTCTAGCTTCCCCGGATTTTGAGAAGCTATTCAACCTCACAACTGACGCTTCAAATTTTGCAATAGGTGCGGTCTTTTCACAGGGCGAATGGGGAAAGGATCGTCCGATCTCTTATATCTCGAGATCTCTGAACAAGACAGAGGAAAATTATTATATTATAAAATTTAGTAGCAGACGCACTTTCCAGGCTTAAGGTCCAGGTTATTCATTTGTCTGGTTCAGAGCAAACTGAGTCAGAACCAAGAGTAATGCAAACGGACGGCGAATCTACAGAGACTGCCAGCGGACTCTGCAGAAGTGATTCTGCAACCGTGGATGCGAATGAGTTGGCAGGTAGTATAACGACTGTAACGGCAAGCAAAATTCAGTCGTCAAGCCAAACTGTGCATAGCGCTGAACAAGATAGTTCATTTTTCATTTCATTTCATTTATTTATTTTTACGTAAATACTACAAGATATAATATCTTATTTAAGTATTGAGAATAATTCGACAATATATCATTAAATGATTCATGAACATTAGAAAAAAGTTTAAGATAACATAAATATAATAAATAGCAATAAGTTATAATTCATTAGTCTAAGTTATGTTTGGGTTGACACACCCAAAGCATTCGATTTGATTATGAAAGAGTACGCAAGAGCCCATCGTAATCCACGCTTTTGGAAAATTATTATTTCCCGCGAATGTATAGTCTAGTGAAAAAATAATAAAAAATAATAAAACCTGTGAAACGTGTAATACCAAAAAGTATGACAGACACTCAATAAATCCAGAACTCTCAAATTCTGCTTCTCGATATAATTGAAATTCAGAATGAAAAGTTTATTAGTTGTCTTGACAAGTTTTCAAAATTTGGAAAGCTTTTTCACATTAAGAATAGATCTGTTCTTCACCTCAGGCAGAAAATTATAAAGGTCTTTCATTACTTCACTGTGCCGAAGCTGTTAGTTACAGACAATGAGTGCAGTTTGGTAAGTCCTATTATTGTCGATATAATAGCACTATAAACTCGGTTGCGAAGCGAAAGTCAAGTGACATATTTTTAACCAAACTGAACGCATTAATTTCCACAATTTGCTCAATTTCCGTGAAGAAGTTAATAAAGAATTAAAGGGTGAAATTTTAAGAAAACAAATAAAAGTAATGTACATAGAAATATGAAGAGGTCTCAGCCTAAGAAATATCGAAAAGGTGACATTATCTACACGACCTCTAAAGGCAAACAATCAAAAAGTTAGCCACTCTACCAAAAAAGTTGCAAAAAATAATAAAAAAGTCACTGTTTTCAAATCAAGTGGCAGAAGAGTGCATAAAACCCATATTAAAAATGTGTAGAAATGTTCATAATTATACTTTGTGATTAGCATTAATTTAGCATAAGATTTAATCACTCCCTTTGTAACTACTTATTCCAGTTATGATATAACCAGCTGTAGCGTATTGTTCTACCTTGTAGGTCTGGCTCTGGTAGAGGGATTGCTGATTTTCGAGTACACTGCACCACTGGTATCTATTAAGGAGGGCACAGCCTGAATAGTGATCTTTAATATCTTCCACATCATCAATCTAAAAAAATTTTAGCAGCAAAATATAAAATATTATAAGAGCCTGCCAAATAGCAAAAGGTGGCATCATTAATACGAATTTACTGGATTACGAGGAAATCAGTCTGTTGATTAACGACTTCGACTTTCTCCCCTATGGAGACGAAATCAGAGCAATTGAGTTTGCAACGCCCTCAATATACACAAATGGTACATTATTCCCTTACACTGTATCGCTACCCAAAGTTATAAAAGAGCAGTACAACATGCTTCAGATAAGGGCATCAATTATGAATGGGAATCAAGTTGACATAGCATTTAGCGAGGTGCTAGTCAAAAATACATCTATGCTATACTAAGGGATTGCCTCACAATCAATAATTCCATAATTTGTGAAGAGGGGGCACTGAAGGAAATCCCGGAAGCTGAGCGTATTCCTAGGCTATTAAAACAAGTATTAAAACGTAGAACTCATTAAAAAAGATACTATATACTTAACAAATATCAACGGCGAACTCACTACCGAAAATTCCACACAAAAATTGGAAGGAACATTTATTTTGCAGCTAAATAATGAGTCAATTCACCAGAAGAACACAACGTTTACAACCACACACGTGACAAGGTTGCAAGCCCTAAAACCCACTCTTTCAAGAGTAACTAGTAGAGAAGATAAAATAGATCTGCAAACAGTCCATGATATTGGAATCCAGAACTTTATGCACCTCAGAAATCTGACGAGAAGAATGAAACTGTCCACTCCTTCCGACGGACTTATAGTTCTTGTGCTATTGATCTTTGCATACTTCATATGACAAAAGATTCACAAGACATTAAATTTCCCCGCAGAACGATCAGTAGATGCCACAACGACTATCGTTCAAATTTAAGAAGAATCCAATTGGAAGCTGAAGTCAGTGATCTACGGGGCGTAGGTTTTTGAAAGGGGAGGAATTTACACAACGCGAGTTACGTACAACGTAGCCCACCAAATTGTTAAACTGCAAGATGGCACTTTTGCATTAACAGAATGCCGGAAAGCAGAAACTGAAAATAGATAAGAAACCAAATAAGAAATGCTTGGCTCAGCGATTATGTAATATAAAACCAACCGAATGCCAAAAATCGGTTGGATTATTAGTTGGATACCCAAGTGTGCGACAGCGGCACTTGTAGCATTTAAGTTGATTAATAAAAACAATTTCTTAAGAGTGTGCAGCCTAGCTGAAGACAGCGGCACTCAGAAAAAGAATTCTAGTTTTCCATTATTTCTTTCTTAAAATTCCAACAGATAATTTAAGTGGCGCAGTCGGTTTTGGATCTCTGTCGTCGATATTGAAGATCCACAGCGAACTTTTAAAAACGATTTGGTATAACGTAGAATCGATTTCCTATGCATGTCACAAGCATAGGAGCTAAAATCAATAATATAGAGTCATCAGATCTTCTCAACTAGGCTTTGTAAATAAAATATTTTGTAATTTTACGATTAGTAATTGTAAATAAAGAGCGCTAATTGATACGGGGTCAACAATTAGCATAGTGAATTCAACTAGAGTAAGTTGTGATAATTTTAAGATTTTGGAGGAGAAACATATTTCCCTCAATACTATAAACAGCATAACAAGAGAGCGGATCGAAGCTATTGTAACAGACGCTCCAAAGGAGTTTCGAATGGATCATACGTGTAAGATGAAGTGGTACAAGATGGCTCTGCAAAATAAAACTTCTGATTTACTTGTGGGAATGGACTTTATTTGTAAGTCTGTTACAGAAATAGACATAAGTAGCCAGTTCCTAAAATTAAATAACACCGTCAAAATAAAACTCTACACAGAAGATAATGAAATGAATCACTGCTTTGAATTAAACGAAAAGGATGAATTATACTCGTAAGGAGGAAAAGGACAAACTTGAAGATCTTCTAAGACAATATGCACAACTGCTGTATACAGATGGCGCTGAGCTAACTAATACGGAAACCGTAATGCATGAGATAAAAACTACAACGGACCAGTAGAACAACGCCAGACTATACAGGTCACCACCAAAGCATGAGGAGGAGGTAAAAAAGCAGATAGAGGATATGGAAAAACAAGGAATCGTGAGAAAATCAAACAGTCGATATGCATCACCAATAGTGGTAGTGAGGAAGAAAACGGACAATTCCGGTGAAGAAAATTTCAGAATTTGTGTAGACTATAGAAAATTAAATGAAATTACTGTCGATGATAAATACCCACTTCCGAATATAGAGTCTATATTAGACAAGTTGGGACGAGCTAAATATTTTACAACACTGGATATAGCAAAAGGGTACCACCAAATTAAAATGCACCCAAGAGATATACAAAAAACCGCATTTGTCACACCAAACGGTTTGTTTGAATTTACTCGAATGCCATATGGTCTTAAGAACGCCCCAGCTACATTCCAGAGATTGATGAATAACATATTGAGAGATTACATAAATAAGATCTGTGTAGTCTACATTGATGACATTTTAATATTCTCTTCAAGTCTAGAGGAACATCTTAGTGCAATCAGAACAATTTTGAATGTGCTTAGCAAGCACAATCTGAAGATCCAACTTAGTAAGTGTTCATTCTTAAAGAGAGATATCGAATTCTTAGGCCTTAGGCCTGTTCTGACTAAGGATGGACTGAAGCCTAACCCAAACAAAATATAATACATACTCGACTACAAAATTCCACAGACGGAAAAACAATTAAAAGGGTTTTTGGGAGCGACGGGATATTACAGAAAATTTGTAAAAGATTATTCCAAAATTGCCTATCCAATGATACGATACTTGAAAAAGAATGCAAATATAAATCCGAATGATCCAGAGTACATACAAGCATTTGAAACACTTAAGCTTTGTATCGTTAACCATCTCATACTTAAGTTTCCTAGGTTTGATAAACCAGGTACCGTGGTAGCCTCCGACACATGCACACTTGCCGTCTTTGCTTGCGCCCACAGCACGAAAAAACAAACAAACAAAAAAAAAAACAAGCCCCTCGCGAAAAAAAACATAACAACAATAACGCGGAGTGCTAAGTTTTTTTTTTTTTTTTTTTGCAATTTGTGTTTAATTAATTCATGTTACTTACATACTAGACAAAATTACTTAAAGCTAGCTTAATTAGGTGAAACATTATCTTAGACTATCTTACTGACCCTATGCAGGTACTCTAAGTTAATCTGATCTTAACCAAATATTAATCTGCCTTTCGGCGTCTGAATTTATTTATTTCTTATCTAAATCTTAAAGTTAACTTACATTATCGACCAAGAAAATTTAAAAAACTTGGCTAAAAGATCTCAATTTTTATTTTTAAAACTAACTTAATCTACCTTAAAATAACTTAACCTAACCTAAGAATATAATGTATGTAAAGCTACATTAAACTATGTCCGTAACGTAATACGGACGCGTGCACCAGGGCGTATGCATCATGTATATGCTTCACATATAGTGACTATACGCCGTGGCGCACCTTTTTTTTTTTTTCTTTTTTTTATACTAATACTATACTATACTATACTAATACCCTTTAAGCATATGTAAGTTGGCCAATACCATGCCCAACTGTCCCTTATCATTTTTAGGCGGAGGCCGAATACGGTGCAAACACCAGTAAAATTGCCGTTCTTTGGCAGACTCTCTCCTGTCTCGAGCAGAGATCGCTCTTCTGAACCGAAGCAGATCCTCGCGGTTGCGTGCGACAGTGTGTTTGTAGTTGAGTCGCCGGTCCACTGTTCGACGTACGACATGGAAGATAATAGGACATCCTTCCGTATCCTGGATTAGGCCTTTCGTATCTAAATAGAGGAACGCTTCAGGGGGGATGAAGCCGTTAAGACGCACACTTTCGTGGTACATTTCATTGGGGTAGTAGGCCCCGAAGATCAGACTGTTAGTCGAAGTCATAGCCCGTGCCACATGCCTTCGAATCAGCTTAATAATGAAATTATCTATCCTAATCACCTTTGCCTCGTTATACAAGACCTCGTTGGGATAGAATTTCTTGTACTGGGATTCAGGTGTTCGATACAACCGGAGGCAGGCCCGAAGACACTGCCTCTCAAACACCCTCATCTTTTCCATCTGGTAAGAACTCACGTTGAACCACACTGGACAACCGTACGCCATGACTGGCCGGATGAGGGCCATGTAGCAGATGATCTTCACTCTGGTATCAAGTTGGCTGCTGTAGAACAACCCCCTTGCCACAGCAAAGGCCTTTTTGGCTTTCGTCAGAGCAGCATCTATATGTCTGTTGAAATATAGATACTGATCCAACCAAATGCCAAGATACCTAACTACTTTTTTCACAGCTAACGGCCGTCCCTGCGAATCCACTATGCGAAACTTACGCCAGTTTCTCTTTGTATCCCCTGAGGCCTTGGACACAGGTGTCCTGAAGAGGATGATTTCATACTTCCGGAAATTGACTTGCAACTTCCAGTCGTCGCAAAATCGCTGGATTATCTCGAAGTCACGTTGCAAGAGGATATTTATTACTTCGCCCAATGATATCATCGGCGTACGCTATTAGGTGCGGCATAGAACCTATAAGATCGCTAGTGAATATCGGGAACAAAATCGGCGAGCCAACTGCCCCCTGTTGCAGACCATTTTTTATGTTAAAGACCGTGGTAGATGTTACGTTGCCATTCTTCACGACGAACTTTCTTCCTGTGATCATGTCATAGATCATATATAGCAGTGGTTTACTAATGCCGTATCTGACCATCTTGAAGAAAAGTCCTTCTAACCATATAGTGTCGAAGGCCTTCTCCAAGTCAACTAGACAGGCGCCCGTGGCTTGCTTTTTGCAATTGTTCCATTGAATGACAGATACCAGGTTAGACGCGGCATGTATAGTATCATGCCCCGCCCTAAATCCGAACTGGTTGTCCGGTAAAATTTTATTTTCCTCGGCCCAATTTTTTAGATCGTCTATAACTATCTTCTCAAAGACTTTGCTTATGCACGGAAGAAGACTAATCGACCGGAGATTTGATGGGATAGAAGTGTCATTGTCTCGTTTAGGGATCGGTTGCACAACAGCAGTTTTCCAATGCGCCGGGTAATAGGCATTACTCAACGCATTGTTAAACAGTGTTGCGTAAATATCTACCGCTTCAGAGGGTAGATGGCGCAGCACAATATTCGGTATACCATCTATTCCTACTGACTTCTTCTTCTTCAGAGAGTTGAAGATGCTCTGGAGATCTTCCTTAGATATCAAGATGTTTCCATCAACGGCGACGGCATTATTTGCCATGTGTTCGTCACTGAACCTGGTAAAACCTGGATTCTCAGATCGCCATTGACTTATCTCTTCTTGGAGATAGCAGTGGTTTAGCAAAGCTCCGTTCTCTAAATCGTGATTTGGCCTACGAGACTCGTTGACCGTGTACATTTTCTGGAAAACAGCACCGATTGCTTCAACCTTCTCCTTGGGATCCTCAACTATGAAGAAGTTGTCGTCCAGCACAGCCCCATTTGGATTGATGCCAATAGATGTCAGTATGTTTGCGTTCTCTGTCGTCCTTTCCAGTCTAACAGCCTGAATGTCGTTCTGACCTTTCCTCCGCAATATTTTATTTACTTGCGGGAACATACCCGGGATGTTGGATCTTACAGCCCGGATTTTGTTGCCCCAGTGCAAGCTTACAGCCATGCTGTAATGAATTTTGATTAGCTGTTGGAGGTTTTTGATCTGCGACTTCAATGACCGCACCTCGGCGTTCTGTGAATCTGTAAACCGTCTGTACAAGAGCTTAAGTCTTGTCACCAGTCTACTTTTTTGCACGTGAAGTGCATCGATGGTAGCGTTGCGATAGACGTCGCCGCCATTGGTTCGCGCTACCTTCGGAATAGCTTTGTCCATTGTTCGTCGTATTACTTCGTCCATTTGCTTGAGGTACCTGTCAACCTCTTCGTTCGTCAGGTTTCTGTTTGTGGAGGGATTGATTCCACTCGAACGTAGTTCTCTAGATAAGGCCTTAGTGAAACGTGGCCAGCGAGCCTTATTGTAATCATAAGGGTACGTCAGGACACATTCCCCTAGTTCCTCCAGCTCGTTCGGAAACTGGATTGCCGCGGCAAGTCCGCAGTGGTCACTGTCGTACTCCACCGTGGTCAAGCAGTTCCTCGTGGTTCTTTCAACGTTCAGTAGCGTTAGTCGTCGGTCGATGAGCATCACATCCAGATAGGACCCGCTTCAAGGAAACGATGGTCTATCGGTTGCCAATAAGTCCACCCTGTACTCAATATTGTGCTGTGCCAACCACCCTAAGAGTGCGTTTCCTCTATCATTTGGGACGCTATTACCCCATTCGCCGTGCTTTGCGTTCAAATCCCCGGCGATTATATAATTTTTTTTTTTCAGAGCTTAAACGAAGACTTGTGAAAAGAGCCTCGAGCTCTAACATGAAATGGGGATTCCGAGAATCAGGCGCATAGACAGTAATTACAAACAACCTCTTTCCACCTTGGAGAGGGATGCGTGCAATGCATGCTTCTAGCACCTCGAATCTACGCACTTCACTGCTATATATGACCTTATGACAAAGGTCCTTTTTAATTAAGAGTGCAACCCCGCCCCCTTGAGTGGATTGGGGCCGGTCTCTCCTAATGACATGGTAATTTTTGTACCTGAGGTTGCGCGTCTGGTTTAGCTTTGTTTCGCTAGCCATCAGCACGTCAGGATTATGTGTCTGCAACAAGTGAGCCAAAGTCAGTTTTCGCTCGATCCTAATCAGCGAATTTACATTCACTGCTAGGATCTTAAGAATTCTGGTTACCAGCGCAGCCATTATATCGACGCGTTAGGCACAAACAGCGACGAGTAGATAAAGTCTACTCGCGCTGATTGTTCGAGGAACTGTTTCTCAAACTGCTTCTGCATAGCAGTCATCTGGCTCTGGAACTGTGCCTGCATAGCAAGCATCTGTTCCTTCATTGCCGTCACTGCTAGCATGACAGTCTGGAGACTCACATTGTCCGTTGGTTGGCTGGTTACAGGGACCTGAGCCACCGTCGGCGCTGTCTGTTGTGCCGGCTTTCTTCCCGACGTCATTTGGGCGAAGGAGATACAGTAACAGTGGTAGCTGGAAGACGAGGAGCGGGCCTCGCTGCTACTATTTTTTCAGCCCTCTTGGCCTGAATTAATTTCCGTAACTCCTGGGCTTTTGGACATCCCCGATAGTTGGCGGGGTGACCATTGCCCTTGCAGAGCACACACGCGAGTTGTGCCTTATCTTCGACGTTTTCCTTTCCTTAAGAACATTCTCCTAGTCTGTGGCTTTTAGCGCATTTGACACAGCGAGACTCCATGTTGCAGTTCGCCGCGGCATGCCCAAAGCGCTGACACCTCGCACATTGCAATATGTGGTTGGTTTTTTTGAGTTTTTCCCACCTGATAGCCAGTGAGCCTAAATATCGAATTTTCTTTAGGCTCTCTAGTTTGCTATTTTGGGATACCTGCACCAGGAAAAAAGGAAGATTTCTACTCTCCCTCCTCGCTGCCGCAGTGGTAAAGGGCTTAACCCCCACGAACTCGACGCCGTCGCACTTGGCATGGCGCAACTCGTCGAGGATCTCCCTCGGGTCCGCAGAAGGATCCATGCCTTTTGGTGTATACGAAAAATATTCGGCGTCCGCCGCCGTCAGCTTATTAATAATTATCTTATGATCCTCTATTGAGGATCTTATGAGCATTTAATAGTTTGCCTTAAGTGCCCCCTATATTTAATTTCGTGTAGATTAGGAGTGGCCAACTTACATAGCTTCACCACATCTTTCGTCTCCAGTCCGAAGACGTTGATGGGCGGACACCTTTCTTTTCTCACTACTTGTGCGTTCTGCTGCTGCTTCTGCTGTGGTTGTTGCTGCTGCTTCTGCTGTGGTTGTGCTGCTGCTTCTGCTGTTGCTGTGGTGGTTGCTGCTTGGGTTGTTGTATCTGTCTCTGTTACTGTGACTGTTGTTGCTTCTGCTCCTGTTGTTCTTTTTGTTGTTGTTGTTGTTGTTGCTGTAGCTGTTGCAACCGTTGCGCTGCCTTTGAAGTACTAGGCTGCTCGTCTGAAGGCAACCTCTTTGGCTGCTGTCTGGTCGGGGGCAGAGGCTGCTTAGATTGCTGCTGCTGCCATTGTTGTTGCGTCTGCTTTTTTTGTTGTTCCTGCTGCAGTTGTTTTTGCTGTTGTTGCTGCCGGAATGCTAAGTGCAGTGCAGTGCAGTGAGAAGTGACTCGGTCGAGCGCACACGATCCGCTCCTCCTTCCCCCCTCCTTCACAAGACGCTGCTGGGCATTCTCGGTCGCAACTCCCGTTTGATCTGCCAAACGGGCTGATGCGATGACTGAGTGTGCCTAGCATCCCACGTAGCGGAATTAGAAGTGTGAACTATTGTTTGTGGACCAACTCAAATCAATTTATGGGCATAACACCTACATTGATTTGTATTTTCAGACGAATTTTTTTTTATACTTCTAAACTCCGCTTTACTCTACCAACTGCATCGTCGGAGTTGGTTTCGAAATGTCTGTGATTGATATGAGAGGGCGATTTCGAGTTGATGTGAGCAACATTCGTGGGCTAAGAGTAAATCTCTTTGCTGTGCATGCTCTCGCGTTACAAACCGTCTTGGCGCTGAGTGAAACCCAGGTGGGTGATAATACCGATTTTTCGGTTTTGAACCTGCCTGGATATAACTTGGTACCCTTGTTTTTTCTTCACCGCGGTCTTGCCATTTATGTGCGTAGTGATGTTGCTTACCAACTTCAACCACAATACGGTCTCTGTTCCAATCCGGAATTTAATTTTCTGTGGTTAAAATTCAATGTCCGTAAGCATTTAATCCACTACTGCTTCATTTACAGAAGTCCAAGCCTGGACAGTAACTCGACTTATAATGAGCTTGATGCGCTGTCCGACTCCATCACAAGAATTGTATCCCTCTATCCTCGCACTGAAATCGCTATTGCGGGCGATTTCAATGTACACAATTCTACTTGGCTTCGACATTCAGGCCAGACAACACCCGAAGGAAGGTATGTTGAAATCTTTGCTGAAGTTTGCTTGTGAATGAGCCAACACGAATACCTGACATTGCAGATCAATGCGCTAGCACCTTGGACCTGTTTCTCACCTCTCATCCTGAGAAATACTCAATCGAAATACTGTCGCCTCTAGGCTCGTCTGACCATTGTGTCGTATCAGCTAATTTCTCGTATTCACCCCACACAGTTAAAGAACGAATTCCTAAAAGAACTGTATGGCTCTATGAGAAAGCCGACTGGAGCGGACTTAATAACTCCTTTAGGAATTTTAACTGGTCACTATTCTTCCTCGATAGTGACGTGGATGCCGCTTCTGATACGATCACAAATATTATTTTGCTGGGTATGAAGTCCTTCATTCCACACAGAGTGAAGAGCATTAAGCCCAAGGCAAATGCATGTTATGACTTGAGCTGCAAAGAGGCTATCAGGTTAAGAGAGATGAGTTTCCGGATTTATAAAGCCAACCCTTCTGAGGAAAACCGGAAGAAGTTTAAACGGGCCCGTAATGACTGCAATTCCCTATTAAGATGTGTGAAATTTTCTTACGAGCAAAAGTTGAGGCAAAAACTACTACAATGTCCCAAGGGTAGCAAAAACTTTTGGTCTTTTGTAAAAAACATATGAAACTCAACCTCGTCTTCAATTCCGACGCTTATTCACAATGACATTCCAGCTGTCAACTCTTTGGACAAAGCAAATCTGCTTGCTGCCCACTTCGCAGCTAGCTCAACGCTTCCAGATTGTGCTTTGTCTCCACCTCAACTTGAGAGCGTAAATTTTTCCATGGGACAGATTCACTTTCGCACTCGTACAATTGCAAGAGTCCTCAAAGATCTAAACGTGCACAAATCCGCTGGCCCGGATGGTATACCCCCTGTTCTTCTGAAGAGGTGTTTTTCAACGCTGGCAAAACCACTGCGTAAGCTTTTCCATCTATCCTACTCTTTAGGGCTCTTTCCGAGTAAATGGAAAACAGCATTTGTCCAGCCCGTCCCTAAAAAAGGGGAATCTTCGTCACCCACCTCCTACCGACCCATACCACTTACGTCCCTTCTTTCCAAGGTCATGGAAACGCTGATAAATCATCAGCTTGTGAAATATCTTGAATCCCGGAAGCTTCTTAATGACCGGCAGTACGGCTTCCGCAGCAACAGGTCCACTGGTGATCTGATGGCATATCTCACCGAAAAGTGGAACCAATCTTTGCACAATGTTGGAGAAAGCAAGATCGTTGCGCTTGATATTTCAAAAGCATTTGACAGAGTCTGGCATCAGGCTCTCTTGTCGAAAATGCGTGCTTATGGAATCGATAAGTCTCTTCTTCAATGGATTAGAAATTACCTTTCGAACCATTCAATACAAGTTGTTCTGGATGGGTTCAAGTCTGATATCTACCATATTAATGCTGGTGTTCCCCAGGGCTCTGTTCTGTCTCCGACACTCTTTCTCATTTTCATAAATGATCTCTTGTCTGCTACTTCTAATCCTATTCACTCCTTCGCTGATGACAATACCCTCAGCTTCTCATATTCGTTCCTTGGCTCACGTCCCTGTACTTCGGCCGTAGACTTGGAACGGCAGCGTAGGTTAAGCACATTAAATTCCGATCTTGACAGCATTATTGCTTGGGGTACAAGAAATAGAGTGGAATTTAATGCTTCCAAAACTCAGTGCTGTCAACTGTCACTCAAGCGTTCCCAAAATAACCAGCCGTTATCCATGGACGGCACCTGCGTTGTTGAAACCGAAAAACTTTCCATCCTCGGTATGTGTATCAACTCAACACTTAGTTGGAACGATCACATACATGAAGTCGCCAAAAATGCTGCGAAATGTCTAGGTTTCCTAAAACGATGCAAAAAATAGTTTACCCCCTCTGATCTGGCTACAATTTACAAGGCCTGCATCCTCCCTAAGCTCGAATATAACGCTCCTATCTGGTCTGGTGCTCCCAATACCTCCCTACACCTACTGGATAGAATCCAAAAGCGAGCGATAAAACTTATAGGAGATAAGAATATTGCGAAGTCGACTGACTCCTTAGAACACCGACGTAATGTCGCATCTCTGTCACGGTTTTATCGCTATTTCAATAAGAAATGCTCAAACGAATTAGCCAGCTGCATTCCTCCCCTTCAAGAATTCACCCGCAATACACGCCTTGCTAGGAATGCTCATCAGTTCACCCTTAAGCCCACCTTCGGACGTACAGTTAAGTATAGAGACACGTTCTTTAGCCGCACCACACGAATATGGAATGCTCTTCCCAGCTCAATATTCCCCTCTCAGACATTTAAAACCATTGTGCACCGGTACCTCCTCTCCCTCTCTTCCTCTATACCTTCGGCCCGTGCTGTGACTTAAATCCGGTCACTTAAGGGTAGTCGTAACCCCTTTAGCGCGCGCCAACTATAATAAAAAAAAAATTCACCTTGTTCACAGACGCCTCCAATTATGCAATAGGTGCAGTTCTTACTCAGAAAGGACAACCGGTTTGTTATGCATCACGAACTTTGAACGACCATGAAAAGCAATACTCCGCAACAGATAAAGAATTTTTAGCAATAGTATGGTCAGTGACATATTTTTGACCATCAACCAATCAAATATCTCAACAAAAAGTACAACGGGAAAGAGTTCTCTCAAAGAAACCAAAGATGGTTGCTAAAATTGGCCGAGTTCAACTATGACATAGAGTACGTTAAAGGGAAGGAAAATAAAGTAGCTGACTTTTTGAGTAGAATAGAAAACATAGACCAATTGGATGACGATATCACGTCCAATATGGCCACAATTCATTCTACACCAGAGCAGTTACTTGACCACTTCCCAATAAAAAAGGAAATAGTCAACAAGTATAAAATGCAGTTAATTTTGACCAACTTTATTTCCAACGAAGTTGAGGTTCTACATGGAAGAACGATAATACATGTCGATATGACTAAAAATCAGTCATATTGGAAAGACTTGTTTATCAGAAACGTTAAACCTGGAAAAATTGGTATCTTCACAGAGTTGCCATATTCCGAATATAATACAATAGAACAAACTCTTATAAATCTTTTCAGTCACGATTTTAAATATTCATTTACGAAATGTACTGCGAGAGCAAAAGAAATAAGAACTCAAGAAGAACTCTACAGACAAATCGTGAAGTACCAAACATTAGAGAGTATTCATAGTGGTATTGTGGAAACATTCAATACATTGAAAAATAAAATTTACTTCCCTAATTTAATTAAACAAACCATTAACAACAGTCACACTGGAAATGCAGACATTGAAAGACTGCATTCCACGCTCCAAGAAAAACTGGTAAGTTTAAAAGACACATCACTGACATTAAAATTATGTAGAAGTTAGAGAAGATTATGTAGAAGATAGAATTGTAGCGCTCCTGAAAAACTACAAACGTTTGAGGCGAATACGAACCAAGATATAAAATCAAACAAATTTCAAATGAACACACCACAAATATTAAAAGAAAACGTAAATTGGCAGATAACAACATTCTTAACAGTACTTTTGGTAATACTGATTCCGGCAGCCCAACCGAAACTAATAATATCGAAGATGGAAACGAATAATGGATACATCAAATTGAATATCGGTTCAGTAGAGATGATAAACGAAACCACTACAATTCTGCATTTGATAAATTTGCAAGAGTTAAAAGAAGCTGTTGCAAAAGTCAAAAATAATTTAAGACAAATTCCTATTGGTGTAGAAAAAGCTGTTCTTAGGGAAATAGAGTCAATCGAATCCAAAATATCAAAGATTTTTCCTAGAAGGCAAAGAAGAGGTTTAGTTAATGTTGTAGGTACAGCAAGTAAATGGTTATTCGGAACAATAGATGACAACGATCGTCAGGACATTATAGGACACATGAAGACAATAGAAATCAACAATCATAACTCTATCGAGAACTTAAATAAACAAATAAGGATAACCACCTATTTTAATGAATCAATATTTGACTAAAAGAAACTCATAGAAGGAGATAGGGAAAAGATTGCTCGAACACTAAATAAATCGGACAGTACCCAAAGAGAGATAATGTACCAGCAAATAAAACTAGACCAGCTTATGAAATTAAAATTATAAGAAGATAAAATAGATAACATTTTGGACAACGTCGCCTCAACTAAAAATAATATTTTACATCCTGGAATACTAACTCCAGAAGAAATAAATAAATTTAACATAGATTATTATAAAATTAGACATTCTAAATTAGGTATGATAGATAATGTTTTGATAATGGCGATTAAAGTACCTATGGCTGTCATGGAAATAAAATTAAAATTACTAACTATCTTACCAAATAAGAATAATCTTGAAATAATTCAAGAGGACCAAAAACTTGTATTGATGAATAACATAGAATATGAATTTAATGATGAAGTGTATCTGAATGATCTAACAGTTGCAAGCAACTGTGTTGTGCTAGGTAATTGTTTACTTAAAGAGAATTTTAAAAAGGAGGTCAAAATCATTGATGAAGAAACAATTATATGTGTAAATATGGATAACGATGAAATTCGTAACTATTGCGATGACAGAAAACTAAATTTAAGTGGACATATGTTAATCAACTTTAAAAATTGTACAATTCAGGCATTTAACAAAACTTTTTCCAATTAAAATTTCGAAATGAAAGTGAAATATCATAATTTTGAGGATGTAAATTATAATTTCTCTAAACCATTATCATTTGAAAATATATTATTAAAACACTTTGAAAATATACAAGAAAAAAAAGAATTAAAGTACCACAAAACTACGAATTATGTTATTAGTTCAAGCATCATTATAGTATTAATTTCCATAACAACTGTAATTTTGTTTGTAATAAGAATTAAGAATAAAAAGGTAAAAATTGTTGTTAAGAATATCCAAGACAATGTAAAGCCGAGCATTTCGAGTGAAATTCAGGAAAATTCCAAATTTAGGCGGGGTGAAGTTACGTACAACGTAGCCCACCAAATTGTTAAACTGCAAGATGACACTTTCGCATTAACAGAATGCCGGAAAGCAGAACCTGAAAGTTGATAAGAAGCCAAATAAGAAATGCTTGGCTCAGCAATTATGTAATATAAAACCTACCGAATGCCAAAAATCGGTTGGATTATTTGTTGGATACCCAAGTGTGCAGTCAAGCTATAGAAAGCGGCACTTGTAGCATTTAAGTTGATTAATAAAAACAATTTCTTAAGAGTGTGCAGCCTAGCTGAAGACAGCGGCACTCAGAAAAAGAATTCTAGTTTTTCATTATTTCTTTCTTAAATTTCCAACAGATAATTTAAGTCGCGCGCTAGCTGCAGAGGCAGGTGCTATCCAACTTTGCTGCATGTGCATATTTCATTTGCACAGGTGAGAATATGTTTGCACGAACGTTCCCAGACGCATCAGATTCATTCCATTCATGATGCACCGGATACACGCGCCGGAATTATATGCCGACTTAAGCGATTGGATTGAAGAGGAGATGGTCACCAGTAAGGTGGGACAATTGGATTAGTTTAGTTTGAAGTGATCGCTTGTACGCTAAAGACATAACAAATCGCATAGAAAGAGTTTTCGTGAGTTTGATTATTTAAAGAGAACCGTTTTGCTGCCCTTCGGGCGTTAGCATTCAACAACAACAGAGAGCGAAGCATCCAACAGGGGAGAAATGTCAAACAAGTGGTCACATGCTTCAAATGTGGAAAACCAGGACGCGTTTCAAGATTTTGCAGCAGCCAAGAACCTGTAATGATAGTGGAACACAAGTGTGAGAAACCAAATTTAATAAGTGAAAAGCCTGTGCCAATCGTTACGTACTGATATGTATAGATTCCCAATGGACACTTTTAGACTCTAGAAGCCCAATATGTTTTATACAAATGATGTTCCTTTCTCCAGTTTTCTTACCAGATCTAAAGTGTACGACGCAGTCTTATAATGAATCAACGGTAGCCGTTTTAAGACCATGGGAAGTAAAGAAACTTCTGTTCATTTCAATATTAAATCTATCTGTCTTAATATTATAGTTGTAAAAGATAATTCTGTGTGGTCGCCGTGGCGTAGTGGTATGTGCGTCGACCGCCACGCAGAAAGTCTAGGTTCGATTTCTGGACGGGACAGGTCGCATTTTTCATGGCACCACCTCTTTCGAGTTGCTAACCACACTCAATTGTCTATAAAAAGCTTCTCAAATCTGGCCGTTCGGAGTCGGCAAAAAACTGTAGGTCCCTCCTACTTGTGAGAGAACAGTAGCACGCACAACACGAGTAGTTGTTGTAGAAGCTAGACCCTGGTCCCTTGTGGGCTGTAGTGCCACTCAATTATTATTATGGCATGATTCCGATACTTGCGGCCCCTCGATTGAGTGATGCAGTTTTGTAGATCTTAATGAGACGAAGAAAAAATTGTATGGGTGGGGGGCTTAGTTTAGACGGTATTCGTGTTTAAAAACTGAAAAAAGTCCATATAAAAAAAACGACGAATTCTTAGAAATATATTTTTCTTGAAACTTATTTTATGTTTCTGTTGCATACATTTTGGCAGAAATATTAATGATCCATTGAAATTGCCCTTAGAAGGGTTTGTGTCCTTACGAAGAATATACGAAACACATTGCATCCTGTACTAATAGGGGCAAATTGGTGTAAGAAACGATTATCTTAAGAGGATGTATATATTGAGAGGAGATGTTATGGTTTACGTAAAAAGGAATCAAATTAATCGCATTGTTTGTCGGACTTGACCGGATAACTTGATCTGCTCAAGCTTGTTTCTGTATATTTATTAATAAGCAAATAAATAAATAAACACCCTTGGCAGGAATTTACTAAAGCGAATATTTTTTGGAAGTTTCGCTATGCACCTGCCTATGAATTGAAGTCAAACTTCTTATTCAGTAACAAAAAAGCAACAAAATTGAAAACGATTCAGGTAATTGCTCAGTCGTAGTTGTATTCGGCAAATGAAGGCAGCTAAAATCATTACCCATTTGCTCTCAATAGATCAGATCATTTAGTTTTTGAATTGAAGCTGTAGAACTTTTCAGAAATGACAGCTGAAATATAAAATCATAACAATTGGTCAGCGTGAAAGATAGATGGAAACGATCAAAAGAGAGAAGGTGAACAATTTTCGAGACAACGCAATGATCAATGTCTCAAATGTTTTTAAGCCCGCTTAACTGATAAAGACCGCAATAGGAAAGAAAGTCAGGGGAAATGTCTTCCTTTTCTAAAGAAGGGTGTATAACATTTCGGGAAACAGATTTTTACACATATGAATTCAAAATTGGTGGAAGGTAAAGTTTAAAATACAGTGAAGGGGAGTTTGTGGTGCTAAGAAGTCGTTTTAACGACCGACCTCACTGAAAACCATTAAATTAGATAAAAATAGGTCTTTGCTATTAATGTCGTCAGATAAATTGGTTTCGTTAAATGCAAGAGTATCGTAGGGGAGCGTGTAAAAATGTGATGAAATTTTTGTATGCAGACGTCTCACATATTGATAATACGGAGGGGCTAACTGATCGTGAGTGAGAGGGTTAGGTCGTCAGGGCCGATAATAAAATATTTACAAGAGACGTTGTAGGTTTTCCAGAGAAAGGAAGTGCGTTTAGGGGGTAAGGAAGACGTATCATTAACTGAATCTTCAGTAGTAAAGTTTTTGTAAACTATATCTCTGAGCAAGCTAGAGCACAATAAAAATTTGTTAAAACACTGTTACACTATGCAAGAAATAAAGTATATATATATATAAGACGTATCATTTGCATCTTTTTTGACAGACATTGCATGACAGCCCAGAAGTTCGAAAAATTAATCCATTCAACGTAAGTAGGGAAACCTTCTTGGGATTTTATAAAGATTTTAATGTTCGTGTTCATTTTGCCGTCAATGCAAATTGAGTACAGTTCATCATGCAGATTGTCAGTAAATTTCCAGTCCCCAAAAAGCGACATTACATATGGGTTATCGTCAGTGTTGTGGTTGTGGTTTCTGAGAACAAACACTATGTCCGCATAAATCAAACTTTAACATTCTTTTATTAATGAACTTGCAATTCCTTACGCCTTAAACAAGTCTCTGTGTGACAAGTACAACTGACAAACGACCTTATCAATTGAAACCGAATTTCAAATCGGCGATTTGAGCAACTACGTGACCAACTGACAAGCTGTATTAGAACAGTTATTTCAAAGGATGTAAAAAAACTAGAAAATCATAACAAACTCTAATATTTTACTCGTTGCACACCAAGGGAAATAAAAATAAACATTGGAAATAAAAATAAAATTCAATATAGCAAACACATTTTCTTTCGTTTTAAGTTGAATAATTCAATTTATTAATAAACTCAACTCAGAAAAACAAATGGTGGCTCGAAGACAGTCAGCATAGTAGATGGAAGCAGTTGACCGGATCGATCGCATTGACCGGATGGATGTTTTCCAAATTGAATGAGTAGGAGGGACCGCATTCATCTGAGGTGTTTGGAAAAATCAACAATCGAGGAATGGTCGGGATTTAAGATCTGTGAGCATATGCAGTTTGGATGTAGTCGAGTGTGTTGATGTGAGTTTGATGAGTTTACAGAGTGTGTAAGATCAAAAGAAATGCGCCTTATATTTGAAAATCTCACCACCGAGCTCAGCTTAGGAAATAAAGCCTTTTTTTGTGTCGTATGCTTTGGATCGATATTGTGTTGGAATATATGTATGTATGTATATCGACCCGAAAACAACAACTTTTCAGCACTGACATTAAAATTCGTTTTTTATATGTCAGTTAACGACATTTAGTACACAAGCAATACGCGGTGACAACGCAATTCATTCCCTCGTTCGAAAACTGCAGACACACAATCGAAAATGAACATATGATGAGTCAGCGTGCATTGGGTATTGCACGGTCGCTTCGCCAAGTTCGTTACCTCTATCGTGTCGATGTCGAAAGTAATAAGGTCATAATAAGTTAGCGTACGTTAAGTTGTAGGTAAGAAACAGATTGTTAATCAGTCTTAAATGAAGATTGATTATTGATTGATTATTGGTAATGGCTTATCGTGTTTTCAATTAATTGTATAATTCCAATTCCTATCGCACTCATACAACCCCAAAGCATAACGTTATCACCTCCATATTTTACAGTTAGTATCGTGTTGTTGGAGTGGATTGCTTGTCCAACCTTTCTCCAAACCCAACCAATGTTCTCCATTCGATCCAAAAATATTGATTTTGGTTTTGTTACTAAAAATTACTCTATTCCAAAACTCTTCAGAACAATTCAAGTGCTCTTTTGCGAAGTTCATTTATCAGTGCCTTGCACCAAGGAGTACGACCATTGTATCCAGCACTTCTGAGAACGCACAGTTTCATCACTTACATTGACGTTATTGTATTCAGCTATTTTTTTATTAATTTTGCCGCAGCCTTTTTTGCATCTTGCATCACCCCCATCACCATAGTAACATCCCCTCTCAATATACATATACATCCTCTTAAGATAATCGTTTCTTACACCAATTTGCCCCTTCTCAATCTCCCCTCTACCACCCACCTACAAATAATCTGTATTGTAGATTGCTATATTTAAATACAAGTTAAATTGTAAATCACATATGTAAATTATTCGGAAATGAATAATCTGTATTTGTTTGAAATGCATCTACTCCTTTATTACGCGCATATCCTAATCCTAAATTTGCTAATATTTCATCACGAAATTAATTCTATTAAATTGCAAACATGAAGGTCGTAGTACAGGATGCAATGTGTTTCGTATATTATCGTAAGGACACAAACCCTTCTAAGGGCAATTTCAATGGATCATTAATATTTCTGCCAAAATGTATGCAACAGAAACATAAAATAAGTTTCAAGAAAAATATATTTCTAAGAATTCGGCGTTTTTTTTATATGGACTTTTTTCAGTTTTTAAACACGAATACCGTCTAAACTAAGCCGATTAGACCCTCCCACCCATACAATTTTTTCTTCGTCTCATTAAGATCTACAAAACTGCATCACTCAATCGAGGGGCCGCAAGTATCGGAATCTTGCCATTATTATTACTATTATTATTATTATTATTATTATTATTATTATTATTATTACTATTATTATTATTATTATTATTATTATTATTATTATTATTATTATTATTATTATTATTATTATTATTATTATTATTATTATTATTATTATTATTATTATTATTATTATTATTATTATTATTATTATTATTATTATTATTATTATTATTATTATTATTATTATTATTATTATTATTATTATTATCATTATTATTATTATTATTATTATTATTATTATTATTATTATTATTATTATTATTATTATTAATATTATTATTAGTATTATCATTATTATTAAAACAACATTGTGTGAATTATCCCGTCATTTTAGGGCATAATTTTTTGAAAACATTTATTTGAGGATCCAAATAAGTCAAGGCACTGTAATGAATCAAGAAACTCGTAAAACTTTCGATGGCATACAACTTCAACATATGTTCTGCAGCGACAACAACGATTTTGTTCAAGAAATTTTAAATATCGATATCAGCCACGATATGGGAGAGTTGCAAATATATATCAAAGAAAAGCTGAGTGATAGTGTCAAATCAAAAGCCAAGGAAATAGTGCAGACTTAACAAATACTAATTTAAGCCAATAACTAATTTCGAAATGTAGACTGTTTTGATAAAAGGCACACCATTGTATTGCACACCGCGAAGACTTTCGTACGCACATAAGACTGAGTTACAAAAGATATTAGATCACCGTTCACCGTTTGCATCTCCAATTGTTCTTGTGCAAAAAAAGAACGAGGAGGTGAGACTTTGCTTAGTCCTAAAGACAAGACAGAGAGTGTTTGTTATTGTGACGAAAGAGGATAACGAAATACCATAAGTATTTGAAAAATTATACGACGAAATGTTCAATGATTTTTTATACAAAAACTATTTATTTACTTATTTATTAAAACTAAAATATGAAACAGTACAGTATATAAGTTATATGATTTGGTAGAAAGAATTTGAATATTAATACAAAATGAAATAAGATAACGATGATATATGCTTCACCAGGATTGATCACAAAGTGTCCAAGTACATCTTCCATAGACCATCAGCAGCTCATGGCCCTCCCAACACACATTTTATACATTATCCTTATGAGCGTTCGATTATTTTTTTTTTTTATTTGTGCATTTTAATTAATAAATGTTTGAGGTCTAATTTCTTAATCCTAGGAAAATACTTAAAACTAGCTTATTCTTATTGAATCTTAACAATAGTTTACTGACCCTACACAGGTGCTCTAAGCTAATCTATATCTATTCTAATTGTAAGTGCCTTTGGGCATAATGGGCGTTAAATTATTTACTTTTTTTTTGTTTTTACATGTATTCATATATTTCAATGTTGTCCCAAGAAAAGATACAAAACTTGGCAATCTGAACTAAACTTAACCTAGCTTAAAGTAAGACTAACCTAAACTAAACTAAGAGGTACGTACAAATACGGATATGTGCACGACATTTATATGCGTGACATATATATTTTATATGCTATGGTAACCCTTTTTTTTTTTTTTTTGTTTTTTTTTTTTTTTTCCGGAGCGCCACCTCTTCCAAAACCATTGAACCATACATTGCAGGTGATTCCAATGTGACCATCGACTTTGATTTTAGCTTAAGACTTCGGGTTCAGGTAAGTGGTTCGCATATGATGAAATATGCGGGTGTTAATGGATAGAGATCAGTATCGGATTGAACACAAAGAACAAGAATTTGAGGTTAGCTTGCTAAATACAAGTGCCTCTACCGACAAGCGACTTATATTGAATCTCGATAAAAGTTCAATGGTCACACGATACTGTCTGCTTCTGACAGTTATGTTCAGTAGAATGGTTTTTGACCATAGTGGTAGAAGGGATGAAAATTGATGCCTGACACTGAGTTTTTATTTCAGAAGAAGTTGTTGGGCAATTGAAAATGATTTGAGACGGAGTTGATGGACGATTAACTTTAAGTTCACTAAGTTTTAGATGGACAAGAGTGTGATGTGGAGAATTACACGTACGACACCGATATGAAAACCGACACTTATTGGACGAATGACCCAGGCGAAGGCAATTAAAACACAAAAGGTTGGATTTGGCGAATAATCAGCGTGAATTAACGTCTTGGGCAATAAACTGTGGGCACTGACTATCATTATTATTTTTATTATTAAACACTGGATGGGTACGATTGTTCTCCGATGCATTCGCTACATGAGCGCATATCGATCCCAAAGCCTTACCGCGGGTAAAGCAAGTAAAGCAATAAAACGACTTAACCTAGTCCTGACCAATAATATTTTTTCCTAAGCCTACAAAAAGTTTTATGAATGCCCCCATGCCCCGCATATGATGCATTATGTACAGTCTTCAAAATAGTCTCACGTAACTACATCGTTATTCAGAGCTTCCACTTCATGTTGTCATGTATTAAATCCCCGGTTCGTAAATCAGTTCGTTCAGAAACGCACAGGTCAGGTAGTTTGGTTCCGTTATTACCATCTTCAATTCTTCATTCTCCGTTGTGGCGATATAGGTAAAGTAAAAGTCAACTTCTATCGCCTGCTTGGACAAGTGAGAGTATATCAGCGACTACGTTTTGGACACATTTTCTATGCTAAATCGCGAAGTCGAGGGCCTGGAGCTTCAAGCTCCATTTGGCCTAATCTTCTGCATTATTAATAACTTCAAAATTTCGTGGTGAGTTAAGTTAAGCAAAGGGCACACCCTCTATATAATCCCTAAAACAATTTATCTTCAGATGCAATCAAGATCCGACAGAAAATCCGTTGGCCTATTATTCATGTCCCAGAATTAAGCTTCTGGTATTGTAGTATTGTATTGAGTATTGGTGCGAACACTATAGTCTTTTTGGGTAAGTCAAACGCGCTAAGGACCTCGTCTGTTATAAGTAGCTTCCGGCCTGCTTTCTAACTGTCGGTCATGAGGGCTGCTGTAGACGCAAAATTTGGAAAAAACCATCCCGTCATCCCTAGAAACCGAATGCTCAAAATGTGGAGAACAAGCCAAGAGGTCATCGAGATAGACAAAGACATTCTTTTTCAGCCGAGAGGGTACGACTTTGTTCATCAGCCTAAAATTTCTCTAGACGGCGTTACATAGTCCGAACGGCATCACCGTGAACTGGTTTAATGGCCGTCTAAAGACCGTGAAGTCGTCTTCGCTTTTGACTTGAACTCCAGAAGGATCTGCCCGAAAGCGTTTTTCAGATCCATTCCAGAAATTTAAAAATTTATTCGTGGCCCGCTGAGAAGACTCTCAAGGAAGAGGATAAGAGTCCTTCTTTGTGACTGAATTCATTCCTTTTGCGAGTTATTTTTAAAAACTTGATTTAGAACCATTCGGTTCGAGTGCTAGTTTCAAATAATTCAACTTAACTTTACTCCTAAATTCATTCATATCATCCCATGTGCTTCCAGAGATGTGAGTGTTCGTATATACATATGTGTACATATTTGTTGCCGGAGATGTGAGGAACTTGTTTACTTATGATCGATGGATGAGGATGGGGTTTTTTTTGGATTCAACTTACAGTGCGTTGTTGCCGATTGTAGACTTAAAAATGCTGAATGAGCATTTTTGTCACATGAGTTCTGTGTAAAGTGGTGCAATAACTCCCCTCTTTGTTAAGGGAAACGTCACGTTTCTTTAAATTGTTTGAATGGATTCCTGGGATTAAATTTCTTCAAATCAGGGGTATAGATTAATACCTTTGATTGTTTTGATTATTGTTGAAAATTCTCTGCTTATGTAAAGTAATTGGTCTATGGGCATTACTTCCAATTTCCATTAGTTCGGGTATGGGTTTGAATATATTATTGTTCCTGGATGGGAATCTGAGGCTATTTTCGTTTTCAGAAAGCCTTTTACTCTGATCATAGAGACGCTGTGTCGATCTATTGAAATGAAGAGCAAAGTTTGCCCTCATATTATTTGCTTCTAGTTCTTAGGCTTTAGCTATCGCATTACGTAGATCTGCTGGTGACAAGGAAAGGAATATATTGATAATTAGATATATAGTTTTATTTCGCTCAAAAAGGAATATATTAATAAATAACAAATAACAAATAATAAATAATAAATAATAAATAATAAATAATAAATAATAAATAATAAATAATAAATAATAAATAATAAATAATAAATAATAAATAATAAATAATAAATAATAAATAATAAATAATAAATAATAAATAATAAATAATAAATAATAAATAATAAATAATAAATAATAAATAATAAATAATAAATAATAAATAATAAATAATAAATAATAAATAATAAATAATAAATAATAAATAATAAATAATAAATAATAAATAATAAATAATAAATAATAAATAATAAATAATAAATAATAAATAATAAATAATAAATAATAAATAATAAATAATAAATAATAAATAATAAATAATAAATAATAAATAATAAATAATAAATAATAAATAATAAATAATAAATAATAAATAATAAATAATAAATAATAAATAATAAATAATAAATAATAAATAATAAATAATAAATAATAAATAATAAATAATAAATAATAAATAATAAATAATAAATAATAAATAATAAATAATAAATAATAAATAATAAATAATAAATAATAAATAATAAATAATAAATAATAAATAATAAATAATAAATAATAAATAATAAATAATAAATAATAAATAATAAATAATAAATAATAAATAATAAATAATAAATAATAAATAATAAATAATAAATAATAAATAATAAATAATAAATAATAAATAATAAATAATAAATAATAAATAATAAATAATAAATAATAAATAATAAATAATAAATAATAAATAATAAATAATAAATAATAAATAATAAATAATAAATAATAAATAATAAATAATAAATAATAAATAATAAATAATAAATAATAAATAATAAATAATAAATAATAAATAATAAATAATAAATAATAAATAATAAATAATAAATAATAAATAATAAATAATAAATAATAAATAATAAATAATAAATAATAAATAATAAATAATAAATAATAAATAATAAATAATAAATAATAAATAATAAATAATAAATAATAAATAATAAATAATAAATAATAAATAATAAATAATAAATAATAAATAATAAATAATAAATAATAAATAATAAATAATAAATAATAAATAATAAATAATAAATAATAAATAATAAATAATAAATAATAAATAATAAATAATAAATAATAAATAATAAATAATAAATAATAAATAATAAATAATAAATAATAAATAATAAATAATAAATAATAAATAATAAATAATAAATAATAAATAATAAATAATAAATAATAAATAATAAATAATAAATAATAAATAATAAATAATAAATAATAAATAATAAATAATAAATAATAAATAATAAATAATAAATAATAAATAATAAATAATAAATAATAAATAATAAATAATAAATAATAAATAATAAATAATAAATAATAAATAATAAATAATAAATAATAAATAATAAATAATAAATAATAAATAATAAATAATAAATAATAAATAATAAATAATAAATAATAAATAATAAATAATAAATAATAAAAAAAAAATAACAGAAATCAAAAGGTATTAATAAATAGGTTACTATGTAGTAGAACGACTAATGATTGAAATCATTCGCCTTGTACTTGTTGTTGACTAGGGGATTTTGAGCAAGATCACATTTTTTTAGAAAGCGTAGTGTAATTTTCTGTTTTCTTTCAGAGATCAATTCAACATTCGCTCTTTTATGAATATCTAATGTCGAGTGGTGCCATGGTAAATTTAACATCATTTTTAAAAATTTGTTTTGTGCTAGTTGTAATTTTTTAACATGACAATTTGTGCAACTTCCCCATACTTGACACTCAAATAATAATATAGCCTGAAAGATAACTTTATGTAAAATAATTTTATTGCCAATTGAGTGTTGAGATTTTCGGTTAATAAACAGATATAACATTTTAGTAGCAACTCATACTTTTTTTAAAGTTTCTAATATATGAGTGTTGAATGTTAATTTGGTGTCAAGATGCATCCCTAAGTACTTTATTGAGGATGACCAATTGATGTATTTTCCATTTATATTCAATTGTCCACTAGGCAAAAAGCAGGCTTTTCTTTTTCTGGTAAAGAATAAGGCTTGAATTTGGTCTCGATTAAATTTTGTCTTCCATTTGTTGCAGTAGTTAAAGAATATACTCATCGCATTGTTTAAATTCCTCTCAATGTCAAGAGCGAATTCATGAGATGTGTATATAGCCGTGTCATCAGCAAACATAGCAACTTCACAATTTGGAAGGGACGGGAAATCAGAAGTATATATATTATACAACACAGGCCCAAGAACGGATCCTTGAGGAACACCCATAACAAAATGAATAACATTTGAGACACTACTATTTACTTGCACCATAAAAGATCGATTAGATAAAAAGCTACGAATAATTCTACATATACTTGACGAAAAACCAAAGCACATCATTTTATATATAAGACCATCGTGCCAAACAGTATCAAAAGCTTTCTCAATGTCAGGTAAAATCATTCCCGTTGATTTACCAACTGAACGAAATGTTTTTATATGATTACAAATCCTTAGTACTTGATGCGAAGTCCTATGGGATTCTCTAAAACCAAAGTGTTCGTTTGGGTAAAGATTTTGCTGTGAGATATGCATAATTAATTGTTCTTTTAGTGCCTTTTCATATATTTAGCTCAAAGAGCTAAGTAAACTTATTGGCCTATAGCTTTCAACTTTTCCAGGTGGTTTACCTGCTTTTGGAATAGCGATAACCTTGGCAGTTTTCCACGCATCAGGGTAGTATTCTAATTTGAAACAGGCATTTATAATAAAAGTTATATAGCTTACAGCAGCTTTAGGCAAGTGTTTTAGGTAAATGCTTTTAATTAAGTCTGCACCATATGACTTTTTTGGTTTTAGATCTTTTATGAAGAATTCGATGTCTTCATCGGTCACATAGCTATTTAAACATGATTGACTAGAACTATTGTTTACTAAGTTTTGGATGGTATAATTGACTAGTACTTTTGTATGAGGGTCGCCTAGGTTAGTAGAAATAATGTGATTCTTTTCGAAATTTGAAGCAAGAGCATTAGCTTTATCAACATCAGTGCAATAGGTACTATTAGTATCAATAAGAAAATGTAGATTTTTGTTTTTCCTTCGTATTACTTTTGCGATATTCCAAAAAGGTTTAGAATTCTTTTCAAAAGAACTTAGTTTTTCATTCCATTTAACATTTCTATGCTCTTTTATTTTTTGGGATATCAAATTATTTAAATAAGTTGCATAACGTTTGAATTGAGGCTGACCATATCTTTCCCAAAATCTCCTGTATGCATTTCTTATTTTAATTACTTCTAAAATGAAATGTGGGAGTTTAGATGAAGAAGACCTTACAGGAACAGGAACTTTGGGGATACTGTGTTCTGCAGCACTCAAAATTTGATTAGACAAGTTGGAAATAATAGTGTCAACATCCTCTTTACATCTAATGTCAGATAAGTTAGTTGGAATATTTTGCAGATTTCTTTTCAGCTCTGAACGGAAGCGCTTCCAATTAGCATTTTTAATATCTTCTACATAATGCACTTTTTCCATAGCGATCTTAAGTAATTTACAAATTACCGGTCGGTGATCGAAACTCAGTTCATTTAAGGAACTAGGCTGTGAAATACCGGCAACAACATTTGATATGAAAAAATCGAGAGTGGAAGAGTGACCACGGGATATCGGGTAGTATGTTGGGCTAGGAGGATAAAGAACGGAAATGGGAAAGGATATACATAATTCAAATAAAATATTGCCGCATCTATTTACACTTACGCAACCCCAGTCCCGATGTCTACTATTTAAGTCTCCCCCAATAAAAAATTCACCATTGAGCCTACAGAATTTATGAAGATCGCTCTTGAAACCTATTTCTTTTTCACGAGTTATTCGTCGACCAGGAAAATACACACAATAGACTTTGATTGTACTATTATTATTTAATGTAATCTCAATTCCGAAGTTTTCTATGTATCGAGTTTTCAAAATAGGCAAAAGCGAATGTTCAATTGATCTTTTGATAAGAATTGCTACACCACCACCAACTCTACCAATCCTATCATTACGATAACATTTATAATTTGCCGTGGATAATTGTAGATCCTGACTGAGCCAAGTTTCTGTTATTAAGGCGATATCAACATTGTTAGTGTTTAAAAAACTTAACAATTCTGGGACTTTGTTGCGAACAGATCTCGCATTCAAAGTTAAAATGTTCATTGGTCTATCTATCATATCATTTAACATTATTGTATAAGAACTTAGTAGCTAAATGCGTGATAACATTGAATTGTTCGATTTGAGTTTTACATACTGATAACTTAGTGATCATTTCCATAGCTAGGAGATTTAACTCGTCCACAGTAAAAAGTGCATTGTTGCTGACAGCTGGAATGTTGCTGGTCGTGTTGCCTGGAAAGTTGCTAGGTATGTTGCCGGGAATATTTTTGGGAGAAATGCAATGTGTGTTGCTGGGCGCGGCAATGGAAAAGCGAGCGTTGCGGCTTGAGTCCACCGGTGAGTGGCCAGCTGTCTCCCACGGATTACGCTGCTGAGAGTTTTGATGTTGGAGCATTTCCAGTCGCTAAGAGATAGGAATATGTTGTCGTTGAGGTAATGCTGGAAAATCTTGAAGAGAAGCAAGAGAGATTTTCTTCTGTTTTGTTGACGGAGGTTCGTTGGATTGGTTCATCCGAACATGTTGCTTCTGGTTTCTGAATTTTTCTTTAAGCTCAAGGAACTTTAAACGATTGCTACATTCGCGATCAGTGGATTTGTGGGAACCATTGCAGTTAGCACACTTTGAAATTGAAAAATTTTCGCAGCTTTTACTTTTGTGTGGACCAGCACAATTTGCACAGCGAGGTTGGACTAAACAATGCTTTTCACATGCCCAAACATCTGACAGTTGTGGCATTGTGTAAGTTTGCCTCCTAAATTTCTTTTTTTATTTCGAGTTATTTGTGTATGAAGAATGGATTTATGTTTGTTCCTTAAATCTTGAAGTTTAATGGATCCATTTTCAAGAAATACCAAATAACAAGTGTCGCTGTAATTATTATATTTTTTTAAAATTTTCTTACACTTAAGCCCAATGTTGAGAAGTTCAGTTTTCAATAACTCTGCAGCAATGCCACTTTAAAAGCTTTTTCACTTTTCATTTCGTGAGAAAAAAATTGTGTTTTTTAATTATTACGTACATCTCAGTAAAATCACTATCTGGATGAATCTCTAAGTCACGCCAGTAATTAGCACTAGAAGTGGTTTGAGGTTCACTTTTTTACTCATATTTCTAAGTTTTTTATCCAAGGACAAATTATTGTCCTCGGTATTCGGTGATCTATTGCGTTTCGGAATTTTGACGAGTTATTGCGTCTGGTACAGATGACTTGTGCAGGCAAAAACTCCGGTGAGACTGATCCAACCAAACGATGTCGAACGCCTTCTCCAGATCAATCAGCACCGCACCTGTGCACTGTTTCTTGCATTTGTTCCATTGAATGAGTTACTAGTATGGACGCGGCATGTATGGTATCATGCCCCGCCTTGAAACCCAACTGGTTATCCGGTATGATATTTTTGTGCTCACCCAATCAAGCAGAGCTCTGTTAACTAAATTTCCGAAAAACTTGCTAATATTCAGGAAGAGACTAATCGACCGAAGGCTGCACGGATCAGGCGAAGCCTTTCCCCTTTTGGATATGTGGTGCACTATCGCTCTCGTCCAATGCTTCGGATAATGTGCATTATTGAGACCATTGTTAAACAGGGTCCTGTACATCTTTACCACGACCAGCCAGTATTCTCAGATCGCCACTGTTGCAGATAGTTTGTAACTTGCTACGCGATACACTAGGGCGGTTAAACGATTCACAAGACTCGAATGCATAACATGTGGATTCGAGAAAACTTATAAGTTCACTAAATTCACAATCATCACTCGAACCAATTTGATTAGCCCAGCCTTGCTTGGTATCGTCATCAAGTTTTCCGAGTTCACTGGTTCACTTGAAAACACATATTCGGTTCGAAGGACCATAAAATGTTACCAACCACACGTACTTTATGTCGTTGAAGAAGAAAGGCGAAAAACGAAAAGACAGCAGAGAAAAGACAACAACAATGTTACAACGACGAGTTTATTACTGTAGTAATTGATTACAACGTGATGTTGTCTGATCTGTATCCCAACGACTAATAAAACGGACCATCCATTCTTGAACCAGAGCAGCCCATCAACAGTGAATGTTTAACACCCATGCGCACGCATTGATAACCTCGGAACACGATTGAGTGAGTGTGTGTGTGTGCATGCATTGAATCATAGTGCAGACACACATGCTGTGACGGTTGGTGGTGCAAATTGCTATTGCAGAATCTGGAGGATGGTGATGATGGAACTGGTGTACATTTCGTGTGATGTGAAGTTGGTGTTGGTGTACAGATGATACGATATGTGGTTGTTGCTGGTGTGTAAATGGTTCGATGATTCGATGGACTATTGGACTGTTGAACTGATGATAATGTCTGGAAGTGGGCTAACATTGTGTGGAAGGAAAAATGCCTGCATAGTATTAAACACCGACAGATAGTAATTGTTGCAACATAGCCACTTTTCGACAGGTGCCGGTATCATCAAACCCCGCCGCTTTGCTATCCCATGCCTCCTTGCACGTGCTTGCTTCTTCAATGTAATTGTAGTTACATGGCTCTAGCAATATGGTAAGCTCACCTATTGCTCTTAGATCAGCTTTTTTTGATTATCATTCGCTGTGGGAAGTAATTCATTCTGGCAGAGTCAGTATGAAAAATTCGAATATTTTTTTTATGTATGTATATTATGTTTCTCTACAACTACACTTAAATTTAGAAATTTTAATATTTAAAAACTTTGAAATTTTGAAATTTCTGATACTTTAAAAATCTTGAAATTTTTAAATTTTGAAATTTTAGATATTTTAAAAAATTATTTTGAAATGTAAAAATTTTGAAATCTTGAAATTTTGAAATTTTAAAACTTTAAAATTTTTAAAACTTAAATTTTTAAATCTTGATGTTTTAGATATTTTAAAAATTTTGAAATTTTGAAATTTTGAAATTTTAAAATTTTTAAATCTTGAAATTTTAACATTTTGAAATTTTGATATTTTGAAATTTTGAAATTTTTAAATGTTGAAATTTTGAAATTGTGAAATTCTTAAATTCATCACATTTGGATTCGAGAAAATTCACAATCATCACGCGAACCAACGTGATTAGCCCAGCCTTCCTTGGTATCGTCATCAAGTTTTCCCAATTCACTGGTTCACTTGAAAACAAATATCCGACTCGAAGGACCAAAAAATGTTTGATAACCAACGACACGTAAATTATGTCGTTGAAGGAGAAAGGCGAAAAAAGAAAAGACAGCAGAGAAAAGACCACAACAATGTTACAACGACGAGTTTATTACTTTGGTAATTGATTGGGGGACATGGGCCTATGCACACGAGGCAATGTCCTTGATCGCGCTCAACATAGCGAGCTGCCAAGGCTATCCTCGTCCGTGCATAGGTCAAGTTGACATACAGCCTCCCTGTGGCGCCCCCTGGATAGCCATCACAGCATCCGTTGTATGGTGAACCAATGTATGCAGCGACTGGCCTTCCAGTCTGTAGGTTGTGCGTGAGGCTAACTCAATCACCACACAAAAATAACCGAGTTCAGCAACGACAACTTGCCTCGGATATGGACGGATCCAATGTTGACGACCCCAGCAAATGTTCAATGGACAACGATTTTCGGTTCTGCACGTGGAATGTGAAGTCCCTTAACAGACCACGTGCAGCCGAACAACTTGCGGAGGCTCTTGACTGCTACAAAGCAGATTTCCAGTCGCTAAGAGATAGGAATATGTTGTCGTTGAGGTAATGCTGGAAAATCTTGAAGAGAAGCAAGAGAGATTTTCTTCTGTTTTGTTGACGGAGGTTCGTTGGATTGGTTCATCCGAACATGTTGCTTCTGGTTTCTGAATTTTTCTTTAAGCTCAAGGAACTTTAAACGATTGCTACATTCGCGATCAGTGGATTTGTGGGAACCATTGCAGTTAGCACACTTTGAAATTGAAAAATTTTCGCAGCTTTTACTTTTGTGTGGACCAGCACAATTTGCACAGCGAGGTTGGACTAAACAATGCTTTTCACATGCCCAAACATCTGACAGTTGTGGCATTGTGTAAGTTTGCCTCCTAAATTTCTTTTTTTATTTCGAGTTATTTGTGTATGAAGAATGGATTTATGTTTGTTCCTTAAATCTTGAAGTTTAATGGATCCATTTTCAAGAAATACCAAATAACAAGTGTCGCTGTAATTATTATATTTTTTTAAAATTTTCTTACACTTAAGCCCAATGTTGAGAAGTTCAGTTTTCAATAACTCTGCAGCAATGCCACTTTAAAAGCTTTTTCACTTTTCATTTCGTGAGAAAAAAATTGTGTTTTTTAATTATTACGTACATCTCAGTAAAATCACTATCTGGATGAATCTCTAAGTCACGCCAGTAATTAGCACTAGAAGTGGTTTGAGGTTCACTTTTTTACTCATATTTCTAAGTTTTTTATCCAAGGACAAATTATTGTCCTCGGTATTCGGTGATCTATTGCGTTTCGGAATTTTGACGAGTTATTGCGTCTGGTACAGATGACTTGTGCAGGCAAAAACTCCGGTGAGACTGATCCAACCAAACGATGTCGAACGCCTTCTCCAGATCAATCAGCACCGCACCTGTGCACTGTTTCTTGCATTTGTTCCATTGAATGAGTTACTAGTATGGACGCGGCATGTATGGTATCATGCCCCGCCTTGAAACCCAACTGGTTATCCGGTATGATATTTTTGTGCTCACCCAATCAAGCAGAGCTCTGTTAACTAAATTTCCGAAAAACTTGCTAATATTCAGGAAGAGACTAATCGACCGAAGGCTGCACGGATCAGGCGAAGCCTTTCCCCTTTTGGATATGTGGTGCACTATCGCTCTCGTCCAATGCTTCGGATAATGTGCATTATTGAGACCATTGTTAAACAGGGTCCTGTACATCTTTACCACGACCAGCCAGTATTCTCAGATCGCCACTGTTGCAGATAGTTTGTAACTTGCTACGCGATACACTAGGGCGGTTAAACGATTCACAAGACTCGAATGCATAACATGTGGATTCGAGAAAACTTATAAGTTCACTAAATTCACAATCATCACTCGAACCAATTTGATTAGCCCAGCCTTGCTTGGTATCGTCATCAAGTTTTCCGAGTTCACTGGTTCACTTGAAAACACATATTCGGTTCGAAGGACCATAAAATGTTACCAACCACACGTACTTTATGTCGTTGAAGAAGAAAGGCGAAAAACGAAAAGACAGCAGAGAAAAGACAACAACAATGTTACAACGACGAGTTTATTACTGTAGTAATTGATTACAACGTGATGTTGTCTGATCTGTATCCCAACGACTAATAAAACGGACCATCCATTCTTGAACCAGAGCAGCCCATCAACAGTGAATGTTTAACACCCATGCGCACGCATTGATAACCTCGGAACACGATTGAGTGAGTGTGTGTGTGTGCATGCATTGAATCATAGTGCAGACACACATGCTGTGACGGTTGGTGGTGCAAATTGCTATTGCAGAATCTGGAGGATGGTGATGATGGAACTGGTGTACATTTCGTGTGATGTGAAGTTGGTGTTGGTGTACAGATGATACGATATGTGGTTGTTGCTGGTGTGTAAATGGTTCGATGATTCGATGGACTATTGGACTGTTGAACTGATGATAATGTCTGGAAGTGGGCTAACATTGTGTGGAAGGAAAAATGCCTGCATAGTATTAAACACCGACAGATACTAATTGTTGCAACATAGCCACTTTTCGACAGGTGCCGGTATCATCAAACCCCGCCGCTTTGCTATCCCATGCCTCCTTGCACGTGCTTGCTTCTTCAATGTAATTGTAGTTACATGGCTCTAGCAATATGGTAAGCTCACCTATTGCTCTTAGATCAGCTTTTTTTGATTATCATTCGCTGTGGGAAGTAATTCATTCTGGCAGAGTCAGTATGAAAAATTCGAATATTTTTTTTATGTATGTATATTATGTTTCTCTACAACTACACTTAAATTTAGAAATTTTAATATTTAAAAACTTTGAAATTTTGAAATTTCTGATACTTTAAAAATCTTGAAATTTTTAAATTTTGAAATTTTAGATATTTTAAAAAATTATTTTGAAATGTAAAAATTTTGAAATCTTGAAATTTTGAAATTTTAAAACTTTAAAATTTTTAAAACTTAAATTTTTAAATCTTGATGTTTTAGATATTTTAAAAATTTTGAAATTTTGAAATTTTGAAATTTTAAAATTTTTAAATCTTGAAATTTTAACATTTTGAAATTTTGATATTTTGAAATTTTGAAATTTTTAAATGTTGAAATTTTGAAATTGTGAAATTCTTAAATTCATCACATTTGGATTCGAGAAAATTCACAATCATCACGCGAACCAACGTGATTAGCCCAGCCTTCCTTGGTATCGTCATCAAGTTTTCCCAATTCACTGGTTCACTTGAAAACAAATATCCGACTCGAAGGACCAAAAAATGTTTGATAACCAACGACACGTAAATTATGTCGTTGAAGGAGAAAGGCGAAAAAAGAAAAGACAGCAGAGAAAAGACCACAACAATGTTACAACGACGAGTTTATTACTTTGGTAATTGATTGGGGGACATGGGCCTATGCACACGAGGCAATGTCCTTGATCGCGCTCAACATAGCGAGCTGCCAAGGCTATCCTCGTCCGTGCATAGGTCAAGTTGACATACAGCCTCCCTGTGGCGCCCCCTGGATAGCCATCACAGCATCCGTTGTATGGTGAACCAATGTATGCAGCGACTGGCCTTCCAGTCTGTAGGTTGTGCGTGAGGCTAACTCAATCACCACACAAAAATAACCGAGTTCAGCAACGACAACTTGCCTCGGATATGGACGGATCCAATGTTGACGACCCCAGCAAATGTTCAATGGACAACGATTTTCGGTTCTGCACGTGGAATGTGAAGTCCCTTAACAGACCACGTGCAGCCGAACAACTTGCGGAGGCTCTTGACTGCTACAAAGCAGATATCACCGCCATCCAGGAAGTGCGGTGGGATGGGCCGGGCAGAAAGAAGATGAAGAAATGAGACATTTACTACAGCGACTGCTACAAAGAGAGAAGGCAGCGCCTATTCGGATGCGGATTTGTTGTTCCAAAGTCATAAGCTACGACCCCGTAAGCGAACGCCTCATGACTATCCGCATTAAGGCTAAATTCGGGAACATCAGCCTGATATGCGCTCACGCCCCGACAGAAGAGAAAGATGACAACAGCAAGTATGAGTTCTATGATCTCCTAGAGAGAACATACGATCGATGCCCCAGCTATGACACCAAGATCGTTCTAGGAGATTTCAATGCTCAGCCTGGGAAAGAGGACATCTTTGCTGGCGTCATTGGGAAACACAGCCTGCACGACACGACCTCCGGAAACGGACTCATGCTGCTGGACTTCGCCGCGGGGCGGAACCTCTCTGTGAACAGTACGCGGTTCCCACATCGCAACATCCATAAAGGAACCTGGCGATCCCCTGATCAATCAACCGTCAACCAGATTGATCACGTTGCGATCGACGTCAGACACTCCTCCAACATTCTCGATGTCCGAACATTCCGAGGCGATAACATCGACTCGGATCATTACTTTGTTGTAAGAACCCGGATATCAAGAGAACAACGGAGTCGAGAAACGGTTTGACGTTGGAAAGCTACAATCGCAACAGGTCGCTGGGATCTTTGCCGACCCAGTCTCCCTGAAACTCTCCCAAAGCTCGACGCTGCCTGCACTGACAATAGAAGAAGAATGGAAACGTTGTCAAAAAGCCATCAAAGAAGCTGCCACTGATGTGGGTTTCACGCCACCACCTAGAAGGAACCCATGGTTTGACGACGAGTGCAGGCAGGCACATGCAGCTAAACAGGAGGCCTAAGAGGCAACGCTGCATCGGACAACGAGAGCTGTTTGTGAGCTCTACGAACAGAAAAGAAGGGAAGAGAACCGGCTTCTCAGAAGGAAAAAGAGAGAGCATGAGAAGCGCGCGGTCGAAGAGATGGATGATGTCCGAAAGTTTTACCGAAAGGTGAAATAGCTGTCCGGTGGATACAGGGTTCAGACCGAAGCCTGCCGGGACCAAAACGGAAACCTCGTAGACTTAGACGAGGTCAAAATAGCAATATCGAGACTGAAGTGGAATAAAGCTGCTGGAGCGGATGGACTGTCCGCAGAACTGTTTAAAGCAGCTGGGGATGACCTGGTTGGGCGCATGGACCAGCTCATCTGTAAGATATGGTCGGAGGAAAGCATGCCCGATGAGTGGAGAAAGGAGACCCCTTCGATGCGCCAACTATCGAGGGATAAGTCTACTTAACATCGCATACATCCTTTCTGCCGTACTGTGTGAACGCCTGAAACCGTTTTTGAAATTTTAGAACTTTGAAATTTTTAAATCTTTAATGCTTAAATTTTGACATTTTAGATATTTTAAAAATTTTGAAATTTTAAAATTTTAACATTTTGAAATTTTGATATTTTGAAATTTTTAAATGTTGAAATTTTTAAATTGTGAAATTTTAAAATTTTGAAATTTTGATATTTTGAAATTTTGTTTCATTACCGAAACTAGGCGTGGGAGATGAAAAGGATAATTGTACTACGTACCTTCCGTCCTTTGCATGGGTAACTGTCTTCCAGAAATGTATTTCGGATTCATTCTTTAACACTGAGTCGCGCGATGTCAACATCAATGGTAGAATGGAGCGATGAAATCATTTCTTGATCTGAGGTTTTATCTAAAAACTGTCCCGATATTACCCATTAAAACGATGTTTCCTGTGCTACTGATAACCCGTCCAGGCCCCGAATCTTGTTTCCTTTGAGGATGCACCAAAGCTTGTCTGCTCCAAGCAGCATGTCAATTGGTCCTTGAATGTTGAACTCAGAGTCAGCCAGGTTCAGGTTTCAAATGTGTGACCAAGCAGACGCATCAAAGGATTGTGATAGGAGGTTCGACGTTAGCTTTGCAATGACAGAGGCATAAACCGGTAGATGTGATCAATCATACCGCGAACACAGGTCAACAGATATAAACAAAAAAAAAAGAAGATTTACAACCACGAGTTTGTCCAGCGTTAGTGGAAGATAATCCGAGAACTGGAATGCGTGCATGCTTACGAGGCAACCCAAGTCGTTGAGCGAAGGATTCGACCATGAAGGAGAGTTGAGACCCGGAATCAAGCAGTACCCGACAATTGATTGAATTGCCCGAATAGTCCGGAACCTTTGCAATAACCGTTGGAAGAATTGTTTGCCGATGTAAAACAACATCCAGCAGCAACGAACGGTTAATTACAGGTGGAAGGACAGGCACCGAATAGTATTGATTGACTGAAGGTCGATGAGGTTGTGTTAACGACGAGTTATTTGCCGTTGTTGTGATATCTGTTCGTTCTGCTAGATGCACCATCGAAGGGTGTCGCGACTTGCAAACCCGACAGCAAAACGATGAACGACATTTGTTGGCAGAATGCCCAACACGAAGGCAATTGAAGCATTGCATGTTCTAACATGCATAATCTAACGAACGATCGACGCGCCTCGATATCAAGGGATACGAACGATGGACAATGTGGTAGCAAATGATTGTTTTTACACTTGGGGTACTGAAATACTGATTCGGCGAAATGTGTTCGGGCGGTAGATTATGACTTATTACGCGATACACTAGAACGGTTAAACGATTCACAAGACTCGAATGCATCACATTTGGATTCGAGAAAACTTATAAGTTCACTAAATTCACAATCATCACGCGAACCAACGTGATTAGCCCAGCCTTGCTTGGTATCGTCATCAAGTTTTCCCAGTTCACAGGTTCACTTGAAAACAAATATCCGGCTCGAAGGACCAAAAAATGTTTGATAACCAACGACACGTAAATTATGTCGTTGAAGAAGAAAGGCGAAAAAAGAAAAGACAGAGAAGAAAGGCGACAAAGAGAAAATTCAACAACAACGTTGCAACGACGAGTTTATTACTTTAGTAATTGATTACAACGTGATGTTGTCTGATCTGTATCCCAACGACTAATAAAACGGACCATCCATTCTTGAACCAGAGCAGCCCATCAACAGTGAATGTTTAACACCCATGCGCACGCATTGATAACCTCGGAACACGATTGAGTGAGTGCGTGTGTATGTGCGTGTATTGAACCATAGTGCAGACACACATGCTGTGACGGTTTGTGGTGCAAATTGTTATAGCAGGATGATGGTTCGAATCTGGAGGATGGTGATGATGGAACTGGTGTACATTTCGTGTGATGTGTAGTTGGTGCCGGTGTACAGATGATACGATATCTGGTTGTTGCTGGTGTGCAAATGGTTCGATGATTCGATGGACTATTGGACTGTTGAGCTGATGATACTGTCTGGAAGTGGGCTGACATTGCTGTGGAAGGAAAAATGCCTGCATAGTATTAAACACCGACAGATACTAATTGTTGCAACATAGCCACTTTTCGACAGGTGCCGGTATCATCAAACCCCGCCGCTATGCTATCCCATTCCTCCTTGCACGTGCTTGCTTCTTCAATGTAATTGTAGTTACATGGCTCTAGCAATATGGTTAGCTCACCTATTGCTCTTAGATCAGCTTTTTTTGATTATCACTCGCTGTGGGAAGTAATTCATTCTGGCAGGAGTCAGACAAACCTGTGATTATCATATGTGCTCTTGCACCGACCTTCCATTCAGTGTAAATCTCCCTACCTTTTAGGCGACTGAATGGTAATTGTGAGGTCATTTCTTCTATTGTATTTTTCGTAGGGTAGTCGACGCATATGTTATTTGAATCTTGAAATAAATCAGCGATGTCTTCAATCGATTCACTTAATTTTAAAGTCCCAATTTTATCAACCATGTGACAACTACTTACACACAGAAAAAAAATAACTAAAGAAAACTTCATGTAAATCTTAACCGCGACAAGCGAATTAAGGAAGTAAGAATTTATATCTGATCAAATAGACTCCTGCGAAAGGGACCCTAACCTGGTGGATATTGTTAGTTGGAATTTATCTGTGTTCAACAGAAAAACAGAGAAACCACGTCTTGTCAAGCTGATTGATTCAAGGTGTCAAATTCACTAATGACATTACATTTCATGGCATGCTCAATTACTTTTCCAATAGTTGGTCCTTCCTTGTCCTTGGACCGAGAGTAACGGATGTTCCGTGATACCTCCGGTCGCATAGTTTTTCGTATGTAAGTGGGAAGGTGAGAGTTTTTCTTTGCTGTTTTTATCTTTTGTTTTATATGTTTGAAAAATTCGAATATTTTTTATATGTATGTATGTAAGATGGCCCTAAGGAGTAGGCATAGTAGGATCGGCGAAAGAAAGCAAGGGGCAACGTCTTAATAACCGGTTGGTAACAGTAGCGGGGCAGTTGTCAGTAGTCGTCAGCAGCAGTCGATCGTGTCGCGGGCTAGAAGCAGACGTTGTCGGCGCAGTTAGCATAGTTGTGAAACACGCATATTTGTCAATAAAACGGTTTTAATAAGACTTATGAATTGACTTTGAATTTAACCTACTTAACTTACTATAAAAAAATAATGAATTAAACCTTGTTTTATGTGTTATGTTAAGTTTTTATATACAATTTCCTGTACTAAATTTAATTGATTAAATAAGGACTGATTAAACACATCCCTTTTTACATTTGGGGGCTTAAACGTTTGGCTGTTTGAAGACTTACATGCATGCCATCTTCTTCTTCTTCTTCTTCAGATGGCGCTACAGGCCGGGGTTGACCTGGGCCTCAACCAGCATGCCTCTCCAGCTAGCAGTATCTTTTGCCAGCTGCTTCCAGTTGTGCACTCCAAGTTGGTTGAGGTCCTTTTCCACTTGTGTGCGCCATCTCAGTCTAGGACGTCCTCTGTTGCGTTGTCCCGGTGGTTCGGATTCGAAGACTCTTCGGGCCGGAGCAGTGTTGTCCATCCGCTCTACATGGTCTAGCCACCTTAAGCGTTGTATCCGTATACGCTTGACTAGTCTCATGCCGCCGTACAGCCCATACAGTTCGTGGTTGAATCTTCTCCCCCAGATGCCATCAACGCAAACAGGACCAAAAATCGCACGCAGAACTTTTCTCTCGAACAGACCAAGCGCTTCCTCATCCGCTTTTAGTAATGTCCAGGTTTCTGCGCCGTAAAGCAGGACTGGGATGATCAAGGTGTTGTACAAAGTCACTTTGGTCGTTCGGGAGAGGGCTTTATTACTCAATTGCCTCTTAAGCCCAAAGAAACAGCGATTGGCAAGAGTGATTCTGCGCTTGATTTCGGTACTGATGTTGTTGTCCCTATTCACCGCGGAGCCGCGGTAGACGAAGTCCTTGACTACCTCGAAACGTCTGCTGCCCATAGTGACGCAGTGTCTGAGACGTCGATATTCTGCGTCCTCCTTTGATGACAGCATATACTTTGTTTTGCCCTCGTTTACCACCAGTCCCACTTTAGCCGCTTCCGCTTCGATGCTAGCAAACGTCTCATTGACGGCTCGCTGTGTTCTGCAGATCACGTCAATGTCATCCGCATAAGCAAGCAGTTGAACGGACTTGTGGAAGATCGTGCCTCTGATGTTGACGTGTGAGTTACGTACGATCCCCTCAAGAATGATGTTAAAGAAGTCGCTTGACAGCGCGTTGCCTTGTCTAAATCCTTTTTTGACAACGAAGGTCTCGGTGAGCTCGCTACCGACCTTAACGAAGCAGCGAGAGTTCTCCATCGTCCTCCTACACAATCCGACGAGTTTGGTAGGGATGCCAAGACTAGAAATGGCACTGTATAGCTCGTCTCTATGCACGCTGTCATACGCGGCCTTGAAATCGACAAATAGATGGTGGGTGTCGATTTGTACTTCTTGGGCCTTCTCCAGGATTTGCCGCAGTGTGAAGATCTGGTCGATTGTGTACTTCCCTGCCCTGAAACCACACTGATAAGGACCTATCAGGTTGTTGACGAACGGTTTCAGGCGCTCACACAATACGGCAGAGAGAATCTTATATGCGATATTAAGGAGACTGATCCCTCGATAGTTGGCGCAGTCGAAGGGGTCTCCTTTCTTGTGGACCGGACATACGATGCTGACATTCCACTCGTCGGGCATGCTTTCCTCCGACCATATCTCACAGATGAGCTGGTGCATGCACCCAACCAGCTCATCCCCAGCCGCTTTGAACAGCTCTGCGGACAGTCCGTCCGCGCCAGAAGCTTTGTTCGACTTCAGTCTCGATATTGCTATCTTGACCTCGTCGAGGTCGGGGGGACGGAATTCTTGTTCATCGTCGTCCAAATTGAGTGGAACATTCTGCCTAACAGCGGGATTTGTGTCGCCATCGCCGTTTGGGAGTCTGCAAAAATGATCCTTCCAGATTCTCAGCACCGACTGCGACTCTACCACCAGTGGTGGTGGCGTGATGGCGTTTGATGGCTTCTTGACAACGTTTCCATTTGTTTTCTATTGTTTGTGCAGGCAGCGTCGAACTTTGAGATAGGTTCAGGGAGAATCGATCGGTAAAGGCTGTAGCGATCGGCTGCGATTGTAGCTTTCCGACGTCAAACCGTTTTGGCCTGTCTCGACACCGTTGCTCTCTTGATATCCGGGTTCTTACCTTGGCTACAACAAGGAAATGACTTTAGCAAAGACTTCTTCTCTTCCCAGCTGAGCGTTGCAATCTCCTAGAACGATCTTGGTGTCGTAGCTGGGGCATCGATCGTATGTCCTTTCTAGGAGGTGATAGAAGTTTTCTTTACTACTTTCAACTTTTTCCTCTGTCGGGGCGTGGGCGCATTTGAGGCTTATATTCCCGAATTTAGCCTTTATTGCGGATTGTTATGAGGCGTTCGCTTATGTATTGGAAGCTTAAGACTTTTTGCCTAAGTCTGCCTCGAACAACAAAACCGCATCCAAATAAGCGTTTCCCTCTCTCCCTGTAGCAGTCGCCGTGGTATATGTCACAGTTTCTCACCCTTCTCTTGCCCGGCCCGTCTCTCCGCATTTCCTGAATCGCGGTAATGTCTGCTTTATAGCAGTTCAGGGCCTCCGCAAGTTCATCGGCTGCACGTGGTCTGTTTAGGGACCTCACATTCCACGTGCAGATCCGTAAATCATTGTCCTTTGTTCCTTTGCGGGGGTCGTCAACAGTGTATCCATCCGTATCCGAGGCATTCGGTTTGCTCGTAACTGGGAATTTTTGAAAGTGGCCGGGCAGTTACCTCGACGCACACCCCCAACCTGGAGGACCAGGCCCTTCTTTATACCTCTTGGGCGGAGTTCGTACTTATAGGTTTAACAAGTTGAGTTCGGATGAACAACAACCAGTATCCGGCGGCTACCGACGTGGAGGTACTATAAGCACAGTTGATGTGTGGGAAACAGTTACAACTGCTGGGAATCGCCGGGTTGATACCAATCAGTGTCTTCCCTGCCACATCACCCAGCCACATGCATGCCATCATGATATCTGAAATTCAGAACATTTCTGTGAAGTCCATAAAACTAATATTAGATATAATCGAAGTGTTTGGTGACATGCAGTCAAAGTCGTTATACAGATGACTCACGCTGCCCAATTGTTCTTGGAGTCAACAAAAGTGTATGAGTACAAGAAGTTACGTAGAGTGCTAATAGAGGAGTTCGAACGGGAGTATGTTTGTGGTGCCGAAATACATAAAAAGCTGAGTGCACGTTCAAAGCGAAAAGACGAAAGCTTTCACGAATATACTCTGCATATAAAACGCATCGCCGCGCGTGGTTTTATAGATACAGAATCTGTAATTCGGTATATTGTGAACGGGTTGAATCTCCAAAGTCACTTAAATATAATCTATACAGTTGCAAGTCCCGCAAAGAGTTGAGAGACAAGTATGACGCTTATGAAAGTGTGGCAAAGAGTTACCAGAATACAAACACAGTGAACAAGCAGATTAAACCCAACAACAACCATAGTGTGTACGGCCGGGGTTAGAAGAGGCGTCATTGCTTTAACTGTGGCTCTGACGAGCATTTGCGAAAGGATTGCAAAGTTGAACCAAAGTGTTTTCGGTGCAACAAGAGTGGACATTTGTCAGGAGAATGCCTAAACGGAACAGCGGTTAATCTGGTGTATGACGCAAAGCGTGTCAAAAGGCTAAGGGTCAACGACATAGAAGTGAATACGTTGGCTGATACGAGTGCTGATGTTCCGATCATGAAGAAGTCGGTGATCAATATAATCAAGGATGTAGTGATGCGAAAGAGCATGGCAACGTTGCGAGGCTTGGGCAACAATACGACGCGACCTGAGGGATATGGATGTACAGCTGATGTGGTGGTTGACCACATGTATGTTTCACACAAATTTGTAGTGGTAGCCGACGACGCCATTGGTTACGACGCGCTGCTTGGTCATGATTCCATCAGCAAATTCGCATTTATGTCAACAGCGACTGGCTACAAGTTTTCTCCTCTATTCGAGGAGGAAGCTGAGGAAACAAACCAGATAAGTATTTATAATCTTGTTGAGGCAAATATTGATTCTGATATACCTCCGCAGTTCAAAAACGTGGTGCAAACAATAATCAACAACTACAAACCAGCTGGGCTTGCTCCTGAATCCCCGCTTAAGCTGAAGATCGTACCAGATGATGATTTGGTCCCATTCCGGCTTGCTCCGAGTCGCATAGCAATTGGGGAGATTGAGGCAGTAAAGAAGAAGATTGGCGAATGACTCGACGCAGGATTTATACGACGCTCCTCGTCAAATTTCGGGAGGCGTATTGTTATCGTTAAGATGAAGGACGGAACTAATCGTGTTTGCGTCCATTTTCGCCAATTAAACAAAATAGTGTTGAGGGATTGTTTTCCGGTGCCGGTAATTGATGACGTGCTAAAAAAAACTTCAAAAAGCAAAGTACTTCACAATTACGGACTTGGAAAATGGCTTTTTCCACGTCCCAATCGCAGCAAAAAATATACAGCGTTTGTCGCGGCGGATGGGTTCTACGAGTTTAATAGAGCGCCGTTTGGATTTCGGAACTCGCCAGCAACTTACATTCGTTTTGTTAATTATATTGTCCAAGATTTAATAAACGAAGACGTACTGGATCTCTACATGGATGACGTCATCATACATGCAGTAATAGCCGATGAATGATTGATTACGATGGAAAAAATTTTCAAGACAGCAGTAGCTTCTGTACTTAAAATCAAATGGATCGCTGACAAACATGTTGCGGAAAGATATGAAGTCTAAAATTAATCAAGATGAGTTGCGCGCATTTCGGCTGTTAAAAGAGGCATTGGTCAGAGAACCCATATTGAGGATATATAAAAGAAATGCTAAAACCGAGATACACACGGATGCCTCAAAGGACGGATTTGCGGCTGCACTGTTGCTGTGGTTTATGTATCCTGTATTCTTCTGGAGCAAAAAAATCACCGAGGCGGAAGCACGGCAGCATAGCTATGTACAAGAGGCTAAAGCAGTGTTCTTGAGGTTTAAAAAATTTCGTCGATATATACTGGGTATTTCATTTAAACTACTAACGGATTGCACCGCGTTCAAGCAATCACTGAGCAAAAAAGACGCACCTCGAGAAGTGGCGCAATGGGTCGTTTACTTACAAGAGTTTGATTTCGAGGTGGAGCACCGAGCTGGCGAGCGGCTGAAGCACGTAGACTGTCTTAGTCGCTATCCTTAGCAGGTTATGTCGGTTTCATCAGAAGTGTCCGCTCGAATCAGGAAGGCGCAACAGGACGATGCAATGATTAAAGCCATTTCAGAGGTACTTGTAAATCGTCCGTTCGAGAACTTTAAGCTCAAAGGCGGCCTTTTGTTTAAAGCAGTGGACGTAGATGAACATTTTGCCATTCAGAAAAACCATGCACGCAGTTATGCAGCATTACTAGATACCTCACTTGGAGTCGCGGAGGTTATAAGGAACTGTGTTAAACGTATTGTCCACAACAAAAAGCTGGGAAAGAAGGAAGGCTTTTTGCATCATATCGAAAAAGGAGTCACGCCGTTACACACATTGCATGTTCGAAATCGAGAGAGTCAATCAGTCAGTGTTGGCGATCATATCAAAGCTGTCATCGGAGAAACCGGCAAAATGGTTTAAATTTGTGCCAAGGGTGCAAAAAGCCATGTATCCACTTAGAGATCCCCTTTTGAACTGATATTTGGCATCAAGATGAAAACGCGGCTGAAGGTCGTATTCTGCACATACTTCAGAAAGAGATGTATGACAATTTCGATGACGGTGTCAGTAGTCGTCAGGAGCAGTCGGTCATGTCGCGGGTTAGAAGCAGAATTTGTCGGCGCAGTTAGCACCGTTGTGAAACATGCATATTTGTCAATCACGTGGTTTTAAGTAAGACTTATGAATTAACTTTGAATTCAACCTACTTATAAAATAAGGACTGGTTAAACACATCCTTTTTTACATGTATATTATGTTTCTCTACAACTACACTTAAATTTTAAAATTTTGAAATTTTGAAATATTGCAATTTTAAAATTAAGATATTTTGAAATTAAATTTTAAAATTTTGAAATTTTGAAATATTGCAATTTTAAAATTAAGATATTTTGAAATTTTAAAATTTTTAAAATGTTTAAATTTTTAAATTTTGAAATTTTGAAGTTTTTAAATTTGGAAATTTCGAAATTTTGAAATTTTGTAATTTTGAAATTTAGAAATTTTGAAAAATATTGAAATTTTGACACCGGTGAATCGAATTTGTTGTGCTGACGCAAAACAATTGCACTACCGGAGTGTATGAACTTCGATGTGACAACGATTGCACAATTGGGGTGCATGAACTCGTTTTGCTGATGCGACAACAAAGGCAACGAACTTAGTATGCGGATACATATCGATAAGTAGGTCATAAGTAAATTGTATTTATATTTTCGGAATTAATAAAAATTAGTCTTAAGACCACCACCAACAAAGACACAAGTGTTTTCTTAAACAAAATTCGTGCGCTGGTTGCATACCATAAGAAACCTTAACAGGCTGAGATATAATTTTATGGTGTGGCATCTTTGGCAGTGAAGAAAAATGACTCAGCTTTTGACAAATAATTTGCTTAGGCGACATTGGCCACACCAATATGATCGTGGGGTAAGAGTATGTAACTCCTACCCCTCTTAATAAAGAATTCTCCTGAATTCTTAACCAAAATATCTTATAGATAAGTACATTAAGGTTTTTTTCTGTTTGTAAATATTACATTTGTTTGCAGTTGGATTTATTCATTTAATCATATTCATATTCCATATTTTACTTTAAGGTTATTAATATTGTAAGGATCACAATTATTTTAATTTCTATTTACAATTGTTTCTACTTGACTAACTATATTAATTTTTTGCTTCTTTTTCCTACAAATTATTATTAAAAAGGTGAAAATTATGATAAAAATAATTAACACACTACTTATAAAAATATATTGAACCGTTTTATGAAATTTCAGTTCATCAATAACTTTTATGTTAGCTTCTTATCTTAAAATAATGTCTTCTAAAGCTATTTTGTTTACAATTTTAGGAGTGTTGTTTGTTTAAGGAATAAAAAATGTGTTTATGTATTCGTATATTTTGTTGGAAAAAATTGTGGTTTTATTAGAGATAGTGGACTTATTGAATGAAAGAAGGTAATTTCCATTTTCAATTCGTAGAATCTGACACGATTTCGATATAAGCGTGAGTAACAACAAGTGGAAAAGTATTACCTGAAAATTTAAGAGGTCATTTAATATTAGATGTGTGAATGTTATTGAGGTTTTAATAATAATTGAATGGCACTACAGCCCACAAGGAACCAGGGCCTAGCTTCTACAACAACTACTCGTGTTGTGCGTGCAACTGTTCTCTCACGAGTAGAAGGGACCTACAGTTTTTTGCCGACTACGAACGGCGAGATTTTGAGAAGCTCTAACATAGACAATTGACACTCTTTGAGTGTTGTTAGCAACTCGAAAGAGGTGGTGCCGTGAAAATTTGAGGTGTCCCGTCCGGGAATCGAACCTAGACTTCCTGCGCGGCGGTCGACGCACTTACCACTACGCAACGGCGACCACGTTATTGAGGTTTGCTTTCCTAAATTTGAGTGTTTCTTTGTGTCTAATACTTTTGTAGGTTTTAATAAATCCCATACTTCTGCTTTCCTGAGATTTTTCTCGTGTTTTATTGGCTTTCTTAATTGCTTTTACTTTTGCTTCCTGTAGTCTCTTGAAGGTCAAGTTATGATCTACTTGAAAGTTTTGTACTTCTGTTGGCGTACATTCTATGGAACTGTGGAATGTATTATTGTGGAACATTATAGCTCTACTGATTTGCACTATGATTAGATTTTTCCCCACTATGTTTAAAGTTCTTATTTTTTCTGTGATTGTTTTATTTAATCTTTCTACGTCACTATTCCCAGTATGACTGTTTGGCTTTGGTGCAATGTAGTCAAGACCTTCTTTTTCTAAAAAGTTTCGAATTTCCATTGTGTTGAATTCGTTGTCAAATCCGAATTTTCTAGTTTTACCTTTTATGGATAAAAACAGTTTAATATTTTCTACAATGGTTCGATTATTACTATCTGTGAGAGGAAGAAATGTAGCATGCTTTGAAAACTTATCAATTAATATTAAAAAGGAAGGTTTGAGTTGAGTTGAGTTGAGTTGAGACAATTTCGTTAATGGTTTTTGGAGTCTCGGTTACATGAAATTTCGCTTTGATTGGGTTGCGATCGCATTTTCCCCTAGTGCAAATATTACAGTTGTTTAAAATTGTGTGTATTTCTTCTTTAAGTTTTGGGCTTACAATTTTCGATTTGAGTGCTCCATATATAGCGATTATGTCACAAAGACCACTTTCATTCTTGTGAAAAGAGCAATCTGCTTTTTTAATTCATCGTTATTTTCTATATCTACTGCTCGTGTAGAGCATTTGACAAATTTTATATGTGAGTTGCCAGAAAATTCTTCAACAAGTATTTTTGAACTTTGTTGTAAAAATGATCATTAAGATACGAATATATACCTACCTTTCTTTTTTTTATTTCCCTATATATTTGTTTTTTGCCAAACGGATTTTTTTCTTGCCAAACGTATTGGGGATACCTTCTGTTATGGTTTTTATGATTATAAGTTGAATAGAGAATCTATCTACTACAGTGTCGAGAATTGGAATATAATCCAGAAGATCTTTCTCTTGAGAGTGAATTGTCTGAACTTCTTTGGATTCATTATCAGCTACTTCTATATCATCCCCATTATAGATGTCTGATTGCTTATGATCATTTATGTTTGCATTCATTAAATCACATGTTTTGATATTATTTATTTCATAATTTTTGATTCTACTACGAAAATCAGCAATTAAATTACTTTTCCCCTTAATACATTCTAGTTTGAAATTGTATTCGCCCAAACTAACTAACATTTTTGTAGTCTTGGACTAATGTCTTTGCCAGAATGCTTTGTCATAAGCCAAAGTGGCTTATGGCATGAGGTTGGTAATCACTTTCCAGATCGAATTCTCTCCAAAAGCATACGGTCGAAAATATTTCACTGCCCAGACTATGGTCAAGAGTTCTTCTTCTAAAACCGCTCCGATTGCATGTTTAATTGCATCTGTCGTTATTTTAAATATTTTTGGGAAATTTGGGTATCGCAATATTGGAGAGTTCGTGACAAGGTATTTTTGATTTTCGAATGCCGCTATATATTACGGGTTACTTGTATTTATTGACTAATCCTTTTTTCAATATCTCGTCATTGAGTAAGCAATTTTTGCATAGTCCTTAATTAACTTTCCTTAAAGTCCTGTCAGACCAAGGAATGCTTTTATTTGTTTTGTATTTTTTGGTTATTTTAGATTTTGTATAATAGACACTTTGCTAGAGTTAGGTTTTACCCCCTGATGCGTTAGAAAATGTCTGAGGAATTGCGTCTCTTTCTTCAGAAAGTGGCAATTGTCTACTTGGATCTTTAATTGGGCTTTTCGCAAAGCATGAAAGATCGCTTTCAAATTAACAATATGTTCTTGTAGTGAATGTCATCCATTTTTGCGGATTGACTAAAGTCAAGTTTTATTAATATTTTTTTATTATTCAATTTTCCTTACTTTACTTTACTATTATTCTCTTTAATTATCCATTTATTTGTTGACTTAATAATTCAATTGTAATTTATTTACGGTATTATTGTGTTATATTCAGCTATTTTCTATTAACTTAATTCATCACCACAATTATTAATTTGTACAACCCATTTTGTAAGTCATTGTACCAAATCAATGCTCTGAGTCACTGCACACGCACTTGTCCATGAAATGCTCTACATATCATCCGATGTAATTTTTTGCATTATGTACGCGTGATCGTTCCACTGCAGCGTAGCTCTCACAGCGGTTCTCATCTTCCAACCTCCAACCGCCATCCGCACATCCGTCGGGACAAGCACCGAGATAAGTACCAATAAATTATACTATTTTGTTGTTGATTATTTTTGTCCTTTATATTTGCAATTCTTTTCCCTGCTCGTGACAACTGAACTTTATCCCCTCTATGACGATCGGCTGAATTGTCATATCGCAACATGCATGTACACTATGCAATTTTTATTTATAAATTCGTTTAGAACTTTATTCATCAATCTTTGGAACGTTGATGGGACATTTTTAAGCCCAAATGGCATTGGAATAAATTCATAGTGCCCAGACGGTGTAGAAAAGGCAGCTTTTTTTCTGTCCTCTTCTCTAACCAGAATTTGATGAAGTACTTTGGGTAGTTCAAGGGTGGAAAAGTATTGAGCCCTACCTAATTTACCTAATAGGGCATTCAAATTTGGAATAGGGAATTTATCATTTACCGTGAAATTATTTAATTAACTGTAGTCGATCACGATTCTATACTTCTTTTTCCTGAATTGTCCATTCTTTTTTCTACTATCCACAAAGGGCTATTATAGGCGGAATTACTCTCCCTTACTCGTATAATGCTTTGCTTTCGCATTTCTGCTATTTGAGATTCAATCTGCTTTTCATGAACTTGCGGATATCTATATGCTTTGATGTATAAAGGCTTATCTGAGGTTGTTATAATTTCATGGCAGATAACGCTTATTGCGGATAAAATATCTCCATCTTTGAAAAATATATCTTTGAAATGTTCAAGCAACTCGCTTTAAATGCAGTGAGAAGGCTTTGGCAAATAATTCCACAAAAATTATTACTATCGAATTTAACAAGTTTCTACGGGAGGGTACCTGCACATTTGAATTCCTCAGGAAAAGGTCTTTTGACTATACGAGTATATTGTACTTTCCTTATCCCGTTTAGGGTTTTATAAAAAACATGGAGTATGCAAAATGATCTTTGGGAACCGGTCTGTAAAACTGTTGTCCTTAAGAACGCTAGTTGTAGAACCTGTATCTATTAGGCATCTAATTTTAATCCTACCAATAGTAATTGACACTATGGGTAATTTGGACTTTGAGGCGATATTAAAAAATTTAACCTATCATCTGGACTGTGGGATGATTCTTGGATTAATCTATCTTCCATAATATACGAAGGATAGTTTATTGCCTTAGGATTTCTGGTGTATGTGTTACCGAATTGTTGGTTTTGCGGGTTTTCATTATTGTTTTGTTTGGATTGGTTTGTTAACTAAATGCTAGGCTTATTATAGTTGAGTTTTTCGGGTTGTCGAGTGTGTCTAATATTTGAATACGTGTTAGTACTCCTTGCGATTTGTGTCTGGTTAGTGTTATTTGATTTTCTATGTGTGTAATTAATCGCTCTTGTATCTTCGAGTGCTCTTATTTCTGAACATTTTATTAGTAATTGGTTAATTGTGCAGTGTTCATTTATGTGAATTTTGTAAGAAATATCGATTTTGTCTATGAGTATATTAACTAAATCTTTATCTATCCTATCGGGTCTATACATTTCGGGTTTGCTAAACCCGAAATCTGACTAAATCTACTCTGAGCATTTTGAAAATAACTTAATAAATCCCTTAAAGTGCATACTTTGATGTCTTAACATGTGTTGTATATACCTCCGTAACTTGTCTTCCGTCTGATCAAACAAATATATATGACTAAATCTACTCTGAGCATTTTGAAAATAACTTAATAAATCCCTTAAAGTGCATACTTTGATGTCTTAACATGTGTTGTATATACCTCCGTAACTTGTCTTCCGTCTGAGTAGCTCCTTCAATTTTGCCTTGATGTTCTCCTTGACGTTGCACAACTCCCAGCTCTCTGATCATATTTCCAGTATCTCCCAGTATTTTTACATTTTTTATTATATTTAGGCCGAAGTTTAATAATTGTTTTTTGTTTGTACACATGCCTATCACCGCTTCCACTGAGCTAACAAATGCCAACACATTATGTCCTTTTTCTAAAGCTTTGAGATGTCTAAACTGTTGCACGATTTTATAAGCACTTAACCATGACTCGTTTTCTTGTTGTCTTGAATGTTGTTCTGGACTCGGCTGTTGTTAAGCCAGTGCCTCCTCTTGACGTTCAATGATTTTTTTGAGAACTCCGATCTTTTGCTTTAGTTTTTTCAACTTCAGCCATTTTAATTTCCTGACAGTTATTCTACTTTTATCACCTAAAAAAGGATCTCTGATCACTATTACTTGATATGGGTTCTGGTTTGGGTTCTTGATTAGCATCTTTGGATACTAGTCTCCGTCACCTGCACCAATTATGTTTAAGAAAACACTTGTGTGTTTGTTGGTGGTGGTCTTAAGCCTAATTTTTATTAATTCCGAATATAAATACAATTTTAATAAATAATACAAAAAAAAAATTAAAAACTAACAAAACGATCGTTTCTATGAAAAATAAAAATGTATGTATCTAATTTTTACACACAAAATTGAGCGTGTTCTAAAAAAACTTTATTTATATTCAACTTATGGTTAGAAAAATGAAAAGAACAATAAAAAAATTTGGTCTTAGTATCGGGTTGAACATCTCAAAGCTTCTATGATAGGTTGCCACCGCCGAGGCATAGATTTTTTAAGTTTTTAGGTGAAAGAACCCAGGATGCTATTTCAAGGTGCTTGAATTTGCGACTCTTACTCCTGCTTGTTAGAGCAGCTTGTATCTTTCACCCGCAATTTGATCTCGTGCCACAGGTGTTCGATTGGGTTCAGACCCGATGATTGTGGACGCGTTTAAGCTGCTTTAAGACATTGTACAACAACCATTCCCGTACCAAATAAGATGATGCTTTGGGTCATTGTCCTGTTGGAAGTTATAATCCGATGGTAGACATAATTTTTCTGCGGAACTTCTTAGGTTTCGTTTTAAGATTTTCAAATATCAAATCTTGTATATATTGTTTTCAATTCATCCAACGTGTCCGCACCCGTGTCTTATGGTTGTTTTGTTTATGTTGTGGTAATCAACTTGTTTACCATCCGATCCAAATAAATATATATTTTTTTCCCAAAAGCTTTGCGGGTGATTAACATACTGTCTACCAAAGAGTTTTCTTCGGGCTATCCTACTTTACAGATTATTTTTCCGAAGGACCGTACGAACGGTTTCTACGGATACATATACCTGTTGAAATAACAACTACATTCACATTACTTAAGCCTGAAAAGGACACTAGTAATCCTGATAGCAACAGACCCAGCAGCAAAATCTTAGAAAAACTCAATTTAAATTTGGTGTTTTTCTAAAAGTAGCCAATTTCTGCCACAAGAGCAACTCAGGTTTCGTGAATAACATAACACTTCTCATCAACACTTAAGAATATGCCAAGTACTTCTAGATATTGAGAGGCCGTTCGACTCTGTGTGGCACAATGGCATTTAATATAAATTTATAAGATATGGTTGCTCAGGATATTTAGATAAATTAATTAAAAATTAGCTTAACGACAGAACTCTTATTTTACATATGTAAGCGATGTGGTGTTCTTCAAGTTGCCGGGAGAATTGAGTTTCTTAAAGAGAAGTTTCTTTTCATTATTTATTTATATGATTTATTTATAATTATTTGTATTCGGTAGTACAACTGTATGTATATGTGGTAACACCGCAAAATAATTAACTATCAAGCACTAGGTGTCACCACATTCAACGAGGTCATTTGTCATCTTCTTGACAGATCGGCAAAACAACGATTAAAGGTCTTGCTTAATCCATCGAGGTGTTCGGACGTGCATTCTTCACAAATAAAGTATTATTAAAACTTAACCGAGTATTTCTCTTTTATGTGGCTGAACCGCCACAATATTGGTGACCCCGACGTGATCCCCGAACATTAGTTATCGGTTTAAAAATATTGTCTTCCGTATATCTTTTAAAAATAATTACGGACATTTGGTGTGAAATTGCGTCGCGAAATTCGTGTGTCAGTCCGTTATGTTTGACTTGCCGGACCAATCACAGCAGCCGCAAAACACGCCATACGCTCGGCCGAGCGGCGTCATGCCATCCGTTACGTCCGTTATAACACCCGGTGACCAAGCGCATATCACGCCACAAACACATGCCGCATCCATTTTACACACGCCAACCGGTGAAATAAAAGCGCCACCTTTCTGTGCTGAAAGACCAGCACTGTGGTTTGCGCAACTGGAGGCACAATTTGTCAATCGTGGGATTCTATCCGAAAGGCAAAAAGGTTACCGGACAATATTACTAATCGACATGCGGTATGCTGCAGAAGTAGAAGACATCATCGTTGACCCGCCAGTGCTCAACCCATACAAAACATTAAAAGGAGCAATCATACAGCGCCTTTCTAAGTCTAAAGAGGCTAAAATTATTCAGCTCTTAGACGGAGAAAAATTAGGAGACCTTACACCATCACAACACCTGCGTCACTTGAAGAGCTTAGCTCCGGACATTGACGAGACAGTGCTAAAAACACGTTGGATTTCCCACCTGCCGAAAGAAACGCGTGCCTGCGAACTGTTCACCAATCAACACCTTTGGTACAGTCAACATCACACTTAACATCGGCCTTCGCCGAGATATCAACTGGCGATTTCTCGTGGCAGACATTTCTGTTCCCATCATCGGAGCCGACCTGCTAAGTCATTTCGGCTTACTTGTCGACCTCAAAAAGCAGCGCATCATCGATGGAACCACAGGCTGTTCAGCAAAGGGGAAAATATTCCTCGCCCAAACGTGTTCCATTCGGGTTCCGCCAGCAGTCACCGAGAAACCATACACCACACTTCTAAGCCAATTTCAAAGCATCACCCAACCAGGAGAGACATCGCTGTCCCAGCAATATTCGACGCTGCACTTCATTAAGACGAGAGCTGGATCCCCCATCTCTAGCAAGGCCAGGCGACTAGCTCCAGACCGTCTTAAAATTGCAAAGGAAGAGTTCGAGAAAATGGTTGCTCTAGGCATCGCTCGTCGTTCTAGCAGTCCATGATCGTCTCCTCTTCATCTCGCTCTCAAAAAATCTGGTGAGTGGCGACCCTGTGGCGATTACAGACGCTTAAATGATTTAACCATTCCAGATTCCTATCCAGTGCGCTACCTAGAAGATTTCGCTGCTGAACTGCATGGCAAGAAAATTTTCTCGAAGATCGACTCGGTTCGTGCTTTCAATCAGATACCAGTCGCACCCGAAGATATCCAGAAGACGGCGATTATCACCCCGTTAGAACTTTTTGAATTTCCATTCATGACGTTTGGTCTGCGCAACGCCGCGCAAACGTTCCAACGATTCATGGATGAGGTGACTAAAGATCTTTCGTTCGTCTTCGTGTATATCGACGATATCCTGGTAGCTTCAGAAGACCAGCGACAGCACCTAGAGCATTTAAAAATCCTGTTTAAGCGACTTCAAGAAGCCGGGCTCGTTATCAATGCGGCAAAGTCACTTTTTGGTAAAGAGGAAGTGGTTTTCCTGGGCCACCTGGTATCTGCGGATGGAATCTCTCCACCACCAGAGCGAGTGTCAGTAATTATGGATTTCCCATTACCAAAAACGGTAAAACGGCTCCGCGCTTTCTTAGATACCGTGAATTTCTATCGGAAATTCATAAAAAATGCAGCGCAACTCCTTAGCCCGCTCAACAACCAACTTATAGGACCAAATCTGAAGGGCTCCGACGAAATCGGCTGGACACCAGAGTTAAAGGAATCATTCGTTAACTGCAAGAATGCGCTCGCAAATGCAGCATTACTTGCTCACCCCGATAGCAACGCCGATTGGGCAGTTTTCACCGACGCATCGGAACAAGCCATCGGAGCAGTTCTCCAGCAACGCCACGGAAACACCTGGCAACCATTGGCCTTTTTTAGTCGCAAGCTTTCACCATCTACTCAGAAACAGTCCACGTACGACAGAGAGCTGCACACCATCTATGAAGCTGTTCGGCATTTTCGGCACATCTTTGAGGGCCGGCATATAATCATTTATACCGACCATAAGCCGATTACACATGCGTTCAAACAACGTCCTGATCGCGCTTCACCCTGGCAATTTCGGAGATTGGAGTCCATTGGACAATTTACCACGGACATCAGATATGTCGCTGGAGACAACAACATCGTTGCAAACGCACTCTCGCGTATTGAAGCAATTTCGACAGCAGTCTCATCGGAAGAGTTGGCCCGCGCTCAATCCACTGACACCGAGCTCAGCGAGCTCCTTCGTAATCCCAGATCCACACTTCAGCTGCAAAAGCTTAAGCTGTTTCCCGACGTCGAGCTGTTCTGTGATGTCTCGACGGGAATCATACGTCCTTTTGTTCCTGCTCACCTTAGACGTAAAGTTTTCAACTCGCTGCATTCATTGGCTCATCCTGGACGACGTGCATCCCGCAAGCTGATAGCAGAGATTTACATTTGGCCTTCAATGAACCGGGATTGTGTGGAGTGGACGAAAGCCTGCATTCCCTGCCAAGCCAATAAAATAAACCGGCATACAGTGTCGCCCATCGCAAACTTCGAGCTTCCGTCACAACGCTTCGAACATATCCACATTGATCTGGTGATGCTCAAACCATCTCAAGGACATAATCAGTGCCTAAGCATCATCGACAGGTTCACTAGGTTTCCTGAAGCCGTCCCACTCGAAAATGGAACTGCAGAAGCTGTTGCTCGAGCGTTGGTATCAACATTGGTTTTCTCGTTTTGGAGTCCCGTTGCGAATTACGTCAGATCTGGGACGACAATTCGAATCTGATCTCTTCAAAAACCTCATGCAGATACTAGGATGTAAGCATCTGCGGACCACCCCGTACCACCCGCAGTCGAATGGACTAGTGGAACGTTTCCACAGGCAATTGAAGTCGGCTCTGTTATGCCATGGAGATTCGTGGTACGATGCCTTCCCAGTAGTTCTCCTTGGTCTACGCGCAGCCTGGAAGGAAGATCTTGGTGCAACCCCGGCGGAACTCGTATATCGTGAGACGATCCGTTTACCTGGTGAATTTCTTCAACCATCTTCCAGAACCACTTCAGCGCCAGAATTAGTGCGCTCGCTTCGTAATCACTTCAGGCAGCTAGCGCCACAACAAATGTCCCGTCATGGACGAAGAGCCACCTTCATTTTCAAGAACCTCGCTGAGGCCACACACGTCTTCGTAAGACATGACCACATTCGCCAGTCATTCGCAGCACCCTACGATGGACCTTCAAAGGCAACAACATCCCCATATCAATTGATAGCCTGAAGCCGGCATATTTTCTTCCAGACGAGAACATCAACAACCCAAACAGTTCGGAACCTTCGACTAGTAATACAGTGCGTTCAACTAAACACGTCCGCTTTACATAGCAACATTCAACGAGGTCATTTGTCATCTTCTTGACAGATCGGCAAAACAACGATTAAAGGTCTTGCTTAATCCATCGAGGTGTTCGGACGTGCATTCTTCACAAATAAAGTATTATTAAAACTTAACCGAGTATTTCTCTTTTATGTGGCTGAACCGCCACATATACATGAAAATATTTATCTATCTATTTAAACATAAATGTATAAAGTTTCAGATCTTCAGGAGATACAAATCGCTTTGCGTTTTAACATTTTAAATCAAACCTCACCATGAAAAAAGATCTTTGAAATTTTCAAGCAACTCGCTTTGAATGCAGTGAGAAGGCTTTGGCAAATAATTCCACAAAAATTATTACTATCGAATTTAATAAGTTGCCACTGGAGCGTACCTGCACATTTGAATTCCTCAGGAAACGGTGTTGTGACTATATATTGTACTTTATTTATCCCGTTTAGGGTTTTATAAGAAACATGGAGTATGCAAAAGAATCTTTGGGAACCGGTCTGTAAAACTACTGTCCTTAAGAACGCTAGTGGTAGAACCTGTATCTATTAGGCATCTAATTTTAATCCTACCAATGGTAATTGACACTATGGGTAATTTGGATTTTGAGGCGATATTAAAAAATTTAACTTATCATCTTTATTGTGGGATGCTTCTTGGATTAAACTATCTTCCATAATATACGAAGAATACGAGTAGTTTATTGCCTTAGGATTTCTGGTGTATGTGTTACCGAATTGTTGGTTTTTCGGGTTTTCATTATTGTTTTGTTTGGAATGGTTTGTTAACTAAATGGTAGGCTTATTATAGTTGAGTTTTTCGGGTTGTCGAGTGTGTCTAATATTTGAATACGTGTTAGTACTCCTTGCGATTTGTGTCTGGTTAGTGTTATTTGATTTTCTATGTGTGTAATTAATCGCCCTTGTATCTTCGAGTGCTCTTATTTCTGAGCATTTTGTTATTAATTGGTTAATTGTGCAGTGTTCATTTATATGAATTTTGTAAGGAATATCGATTTTGTCTATGAGTATATTAACTAAATCTTTATCTATCCTATCAGGTCTATACTTTTCGGGTTTGTTAATATCAAACAAATATATTTGACTTAATCTACTCTGAGCATTTTGAAAATAACTAAATAAATCCCTTAAAGTGCTTACTTTGATGTTAAGACTCGTGTTATATATATCTCCGTAACTTGTCTTCCGTCTGAGTAGCTCCTTCAATTTTGTCTTAATGTTCTCCTTGACGTTGCACGACTCCCAGCTCTCTGATCACGTTTCCAGTATCTACTAGTATTTTTTCATTTTTTATTATGTTTAGGCCGAAGTTCAATAATTGTTTATTGTTTGTACACATGCCCATCACCGCTTCCACTGACCTAACAAATGCCAACACATTATATCCTTTTTCTAAAACTTTGAGCTGTTGAAACTGTTGCACGATTTTATTATCACTTAGCCATGACTCGTTTTCTTGTTGTCTTGAATGTTGTTCTGGACTCGGCTGTTGTTTAGCCAGTGCCTCCTCTTGACGTTCAATGATTTTTTTGAGAACTTCGATCTTTTGCTTTAGTTTTTCAACTTCAGCCATTTTAATTTGATGACAGTTATTCTACATTTATCACTTAAAAAAGGTTCTTGATTAGCATCTTTGGATACTAGTCTCCGTCGCCTGCACCAATTATGTTTAGGAAAACACTTGTGTGTTTGTTGGTGGTGGTCTTAAGCCTAATATTATTAATTCCGAATATAAATACAATTTATGACCTACTTATCGATATGTATCAGCATACTCAGTTCGTTGCCTTTGCTGTCGCATCAGCAAAACGAGTTCATGCACTCCAATAGTACAATCGTTGTCATATCGGAGTTCATACGCCCAAAGTTTTGATGTTTGTGATGGACTTGATCGTCTTAATATTATTAATGGTGGAGATGTCATGTTATTAAAATAGGGTATTATTCACTTCTTTCTTCCTAGAGTAAATTTTTCAGTCATTAAAAATATTGAAATTTACATCAAAATTAAAAGTAACATTAAGGTTAAAAATTTAAGTATTGGTGGATCATCCAATGCTAAAATGTAAATATTTTGAAAAGGATTTAAACCGATAAGCCAGCACCAATAATTTTGTCACTGGAGTCCCCTTAATCGCAGGTATCGTTTTTGCTACTAGCTTCACATTATCTTGCAATTCACTACCCATTTCCGATATGACATCAATCATGGAGTCTGAGTCTCTGCAATTTATCTACGGTACCACACAGAATTGAGCATACGCCCACAACTATGACATGACAACTATGATATGTGTCTGAGTCGCACGGCCAAAATAATGAATTCATTAAGAAAACAAAAATGCAATTTTAACTTAACATATTTTATTTCATAAATAATACCAAAAAAAAATTCAAACACTAACAAAACGATCGTTTCTATGAAAAATTAAAAATGTATTTGCTATTCCAAGGTGCTTGAATTTGCGACTTTTACTACTGCTTGTTAGAGCAGCTTGTATCTTTAACCCGTAATTTGATCTCGTACCACAAGTGTTCGATTGGGTTGAGACCCGATGATTGTGGTAGCGTTTAAGCTGCTTTGAGACATTGTACAACGACCATTCCCGTACCAAATAAGATGATGTTTTGGTTAATTGTCCTGTTGGAAGTTATAATCCGATGGTAGACATATTTTTCTGCGGAACTTCTTAGGTTGCGTTTTAAGATTTTCAAATAATCCAACGTGTCCGCACCCGTGTCTTATGGTTGTTTTGATGTGATTTGCTATATTTCTAATGAACTTGTTTACCATCCGTGGTCGCCGTGGAGCAGTGGTAAGTGCATCGACTGCGGCACAGAAGGTCTGGGTTCGATTCCCGGACGAGACACCTAGCATTTTTCACGGCACCACCTCTTTCGAGTTGCTGACAACACTCAAAGAGTATTAATTGTCTATGGAAAGCTTCTCAAATCTGGCCGTTCGGAATCGGCAAAAAAAAAACTGTAGGTCCCTTCTACTCGTGAAGAACAATAGCATGCACAACACGAGTAGTTGTTGTAGAAGCTAGGCCCTGGTCCGTTATGGGCTGTAGTGCCACTCAATTAGTATTATTATTGTTTACCAACCGATCCAAATAAATATCTATTTTTTCCCTAAAAGCTTTGCGGGTGATTTACATACTGTCGAGCAAAGAGTTTTCTTCGGGCTATCCTACTTTACAGATTATTTTTCCGAAGAACCGTACGAACGGTTTCTACAGATACAGATACCTGTTGAAAAAAAACAAAACTACATTCACATTACTTAAGCCTGAAAACAGAGAACCCATAAGCTTAATTAACGGGGGCAGCAAAATCTTAGAAAAACTCATAAAATATAAATTTAGTGCTTTTCTAAAAATAACCAATTTTTGCCACAAGAGCAACTCAGATTTCGTGAATAACATAACACTTTTCATCAACACTTAAGAGTATGCCAAGTACTCTGTGTGGCACAATGCCATACATACATATATAAACTTATAAGATATGGTTGCTCAGGATACTTAGATAAATTAATCAAAAATTAGCTTAACGACAGAACTCTTATTTTACATATGTAAGCGATTTGGTGTACTTCAAATCGGCGACAGAATTGAATTTCTTAAAGAGAAGTTTCTTTTCATTATTTATTTATATAATTTATTTATACTTATTTGTATTCGGTAGTAAAACTGTATGTAAACATGGAAATATTTATATGCCTATTTAAACATAAATATGTATATAAAGTTTCAGATCTTCAGGAGATACAAATCGCTTTGCGTTTAACATTTTAAATCAAACCTCACCATGAATCACTCTTTATAATACAGTATGTATGAAATTGGAAAATGCGATTTCTAATTTTTTAAATATTGACAATGAAATATGATTTGTTTTACTCTTATATATGTATGTATGTGTATGTGTTTACATAGTATGTCGCGTTTATTTACTTGCTCCTAATAGAGTTTCAACAACTTATAGTTGAAAAAAAAACTCTTTTTTATATATGTGTATTTCCTCTTCATATGCATGTTAATATAATGGGTTGGGATGTGCACTTTTAACCGAAACTATTTTTCGTCTATATTTAATTTATTCCCATTCTGTCAGGGTGTAGTAAAATGCACTTTTAATAACGATCCTGTGCTAGCGTCTTTTGCCTAGTTTTTCCGAAGTCGATTTGATTTCTGTTATTAATTAGAATAAGATATGCGGTATTGCGCGTTTACTTATGGATAAATATGACAATGAAATAAAATAATTTTTTATCTTTATTCGAAATTCTTATTATACAGTCATCCATTAAAGTGAAGGCACAGCCTTTACTTCTAAAGAAAAACCTCCCAAAATACCTCCGTATTGCAAAAAATGAAACAAAAATAGCATTATCATGTAAACTTGTATATTTCAAATTATCGTACTCAATTTTATCGTTATACAAGCAGGCATAACGGAGAGATCTCTTTTTTAGTGTGGTATGATCCTATTTTGGTTCCACAAAAGTGAAGGCACAACTGAAATAAGAATCAAAAAATTACTATATTACCTACTTGCTAATAACAAAATTTTACTTTTAATATTTAGTGGCGTATCCTTTATATAATCGGAATTCCGTTAAAAACAAAAATTGGCAACACTACTCCCCCTGACAGTGTCATACAGCATTGTTCACTTTCACCCTATACATACATATATTCAGATGTTGCGATCTTATGTATGGTGCTTCTTCACATATTTTGGGGTAGGTTCTCGCGGAAATTTTCATATTATACATACATATGTATATACCCAAAACTAAAATATTGTGTATTTCGTTTGGGGCAGGAATGTTTCAAGCCAGACATTTGTTCAATATACTTACATATGTACATACGTACATATGTCCTTATGTGGAAAGATTTTAATTTGTAGTCATTTGTAATTGGAATAATCTTGATAATAAAAATAAGACGCATTTTGAATATATTTAAAGACGTACTATCTATCCATTTTATCGCATTATGTGTATTAACTATAATGTATTAATTTAATAAAATTAGAGAGAGTGAAAGAATATTTTCTTTCTATCAATTCTATGTACACAGCTGCCATCTAGCATCTCATAGCAGAAAAGAGAAAATCTAAAATATAAATGTCGATAAGGCAGTATCTTGTTTCCCAAAATCGATTTATAAACGAATGTTAATATCTTTTATTAGTAATACTACAAAGTTTGTTTTGTAAAATACGTTGACCTCTATAGGCTATCAACATATCTTATATATAAGTATAAAAAGTTGTTGGTTTGTTTGGTACAAACATATACATATGTATGTCGAGAATCAGGGTTTTAAAACTCCATTCTTCGTGTTCGCAATGCGGAGCAGGATGCTCAACATCTGAAATTCCAGTTAGCCTTTCGAACCCTCGAGATTATTTAAAATTATGCTTTCGATTAAAATGTTTGGTAATCAACGAAACGATTAACGCACCCTGTTATGACATCTAACCAAACGCCAATTTCAACGAAGTACATAATATGTACAATAGTAAGTACAAGCAATTGCCATTTACTTATATATGTATAATGTCTCATGCAAGCTTGAAACACACTTGAACTTAAAGCTTAAAGTCAGATTTTTCAACGAAGTGTCGAAGCAACAAGCAGCATGTGTGTATGTATCTTACTTAATATGTGAATAGTATTGTATACTTTGTTAATAATAAAGTACGCTTATATGCAAATATTCAGGCTTATGTTGCTTGTTGTTTTGATACATTGTTGGAGTTGGAGCGGATGTGCTGCATGGTACGTAAAATAACCTTTAAACCCTGAAAAGTTATATTATTTAGAACTTTTTTACTCAAACACGTAATGCAGCCTCACATTAGGTTCACAAGAAAAGGCTTGGTGGCATACTCTTAAGTATTCAGAATGAATGTAAACGTTTATTTTTCTCTTCTTTATACTAAATTATTGCTATGATTTCAAAAATATTTACAATAGTGCAACTAAAAAATATGACCGCCACATGACAGACGCATGCACTTTATTCAACGTTCAATTTCTTGCAATCTTGTAAGAAATGCCTTAAAAAAATAATGGAGGTATAAACCTCCAGTGGCTGGGTGTTGTGGGAACAGGGTAGGCACTGATTGGTATCAACCTGGCGATGCCCAGCTGTTGTAACTGTTTCCCACACATCAACTGTGCTTATAGTACCTCCACGTCGGTAGCCACCGGATACTGGTTGTTGTTCATCCGAACTCAACTTGCTAAACCTATAAGTGCGACCTCCGCCCAAGAGGTATAAAAAACGGTCCGGCCCTCCAGGTTGGGGGTGTGCGTCGGGGTAACTGCCCGGCCACTTTCAAGAATTCCCAGTTACGAACCAACCGATTGCCTCGGATACGGATGAATACACTGTTGACGACCCCCGCAAACGAACAAAGGACAATGATTTACGGATCTGCACGTGGAATGTGAGGTCCCTAAGCAGACCACGTGCAGCCGATGAACTTGCGGAGGTCCTGGACTGCTATAAAGCAGATATTACCGCAATCCAGGAAATGCGGTGGGATGGGCCGGGCAAGAGAAGAGTGAGACATATACCACGGCGACTGCTACAGGAAGAGAGGGAAACGCTTATTTGGATGCGGTTTTGTTGTTCGAGGCAGACTTAGGCAAAAAGTTTGAAGCTTCCAACACGTAAGCGAACGCCTCATTACAATCCGCATCAAGGCTAAATTCGGGAATATAAGCCTCATATGCGAACACGCCCCGACAGAGGAAAAAGATGACAGCAGTAAAGAAGACTTCTATCACCTCCTAGAAAGGACATACGATCGTTGTCCCAGCTACGACACCAGATAGATTTTAACGCTCAGCTGGGAAGAGAAGAAGTCTTTGCTAAAGTCATCGGAAGACACAGCCTGCACGCCAACACCTCCGGAAACGGACTCAGGCTAGTTGACTTCGCCTCGGGGCGAAATCTCTTTGTGGCCAGCACGCGGTTCCCACACCTCAACATTCATAAAGGGACCTGGCGATCACCTGATCAATCAACCGTCAACCAGATTGATCATGTTGCGATCGACGTCAGACACTCCTCCAGTATTCTCGATGTCCGAACCTTCCGAAGTGCAAACATCGACTCGGATCATTTCCTTGTTGTAGCCAAGGTAAGAACCCGGATATCGAGGGAGCAACGGAGTCGAGACAGGCCAAAACGGTTTGACGTCGGAAAGCTACAATCGCAGCCGATCGCTAGAGCCTTTACCGATCGATTCTCCCTGAAACTGTCTCAAAGTTCGACGCTGCCTGCACAAACAATAGAAGACAAATGGAAATGTTGTCAAGAAGCCATCAAAGAGGCCGCCACTGATGTGCTGGGTTTCATGCCACCACCTAAGAGGAACCCATGGTTTGACGACGAGTGCAGGCAGGCGCATGCAGCCAAACAGGAAGCTTACAAGGCAACGCTGCATCGAACGACGAGAGCTGTTTGTGAGCTCTACAAACAGAGAAGAAGGGAAGAGAACCGGCTTCTCAGAAGAAAAAAGAAAGAGCACGAGAAGCGCGCGGTCGAGGAAATGGAGAGGTGCTATGGCAGGAATGACGTCCGAAATTTTTACCACAAGGTAAAGCAGTTATCTGGCGGTTACAAGCCTCGGACTGAAGCCTGCCGGGACCAAAATGGACAACTGGTGGTAGAGTCGCAGTCGGTGCTGAAAATCTGGAAGGATCATTTCTGCAGACTCCTAAACGGCGATGACGACACAAATCCCGCTGTTAGGCAGAATGTTCCACTCAATTTGGACGACGATGGACAAGAATTCCGTCCCCCCGACCTCGACGAGGTCAAGATAGCAATATCGAGACTGAAGTCGAACAAAGCTGCTGGCGCGGACGGACTATCCGCAGAGCTGTTCAAAGCGGCTGGGGATGAGCTGGTTGGGTGCATGCACCAGCTCATCTGTGAGATATGGTCGGAGGAAAGCATGCCCGACGAGTGGAATCTCAGCATCGTATGTCCTTTCCACAAGAAAGGAGACCCCTTCGACTGCGCCAACTATCGAGGGATCAGTCTCCTTAATATCGCATATAAGATTCTCTCTGCCGTATTGTGTGAGCGCCTGAAACCGTTCGTCAAAAACCTGATAGGTCCTTATCAGTGTGGTTTCAGGCCAGGGAAGTCCACAATCGACCAGATCTTCACACTGCGGCAAATCCTGGAGAAGTCCCAAGAAGTACAAATCGACACCCACCATCTATTTGTCGATTTCAAGGCCGCGTATGACAGCTTGCATAGAGACGAGCTATACAGTGCCATGTCTAGTTTTGGCATCCCTACCAAACTCGTCAGATTGTGTAGGATGACGATGGAGAACTCTCGCTGCTCCGTCAAGGTCGGTAGCGAACTCACCGAGACCTTCGATGTCAAAAAAGGATTTAGACAAGGCGACGCGCTGTCATGCGACTTCTTTAACATCATTCTTGAGGGGATCGTGCGTAACTCACACGTCAACACCAGAGGCACGATCTTCCACAAGTCCGTTCAACTGCTAGCTTACGCGGATGACATTGACGTGATCGGCCGAACTCAGCGAGCCGTCAATGAGGCGTTTGCTAGCATCGAAGCGGAAGGGGCTAAAGTGGGCCTGGTGGTAAACGAGGGCAAAACTAAGTATATGCTGTCATCGAAGAAGGACGCAGAACATCGACGTCTCGGACAGAGCGTCACTATGGGCAGCAGACATTTCGAGGTAGTTAAGGACTTCGTCTATCTCGGCTCCGCGGTGAATAGGGACAATAACATCAGTACCGAAATCAAGCGCAGAATCACTCTTGCCAATCGCTGTTTCTTTGGGCTTAAGAGGCAATTGAGTAATAAAGCCCTCTCCCGAACGACCAAAGTAACTTTGTACAACACCTTGATCATCCCTGTCCTGCTTTACGGCGCAGAAACCTGGACGTTACTAAAAGCGGATGAGGAAGCCCTTGGTCTGTTCGAGAGAAAAGTTCTGCGTGCGATTCTTGGTCCTGTTTGCGTTGATGGCATCTGGAGGAGAAGATTCAACCACGAACTGTATGGGCTGTACGGCGGCATGAACCTAGTCAAGCGTCTACGGATACAACGCTTAAGGTGGCTAGGCCATGTAGAGCGGATGGACAGCACTGCTCCGGCCCGAAGAGTCTTCGAATCCGAACCACAGGGACAACGCAACAGAGGACGTCCTAGATTGAGATGGCGCACACAAGTGGAAAAGGACCTCAACCAACTTGGAGTGCGCAACTGGAAGCAGCTGGCAAGAGATCGTGCTAGCTGGAGAGGCATGTTGGTTGAGGCCCAGGTCCACCCCGGACTGTAGCGCCATCCGAAGAAGAAGAAGAATAAACCTCCACTGGTTTATTAAACACTACGGTAGGATCTGACCATGCAACCATTGTAGTGTATTTAATTTCTGTTCCTTCTTTAATGTAATTCATGAGCTTCGACAGTAGCGCAGCTGCACATAATTCTAATCTGGCCGGTGAAACTTGCTTCACAGGCGCCACTTTGGTGTTTGATGCGATAATACACATGGAGGACGAGTTGCAATTGATGACCTTCTGATACATCACCGCTGCATATGCTGATTCGGAGCTCTTACATTTTCAAGCGTTGATAATCTGTTTTTGAATTCTTTCCATTCCTTTTGAATTTTTATTGGTACATTTTCATCCCAGCCGATACCCACAAGCCAAAGATTTTGAATCAGATTCTTTGCCGTGATTGAAAATTTTTCTTGCGTCAGTTAATAATGCTCGTTTGGCATTCCTTGTACCAAATGATGAAGAATTAACTTTAAATCGAAAGTCATCCGTCTTCGGGCACCATTTTATTCTTAAAATTTTGAATGTTGTGTCACTATTAAAATTGTGATCTGGTTCCATTTCAATAACTTCCTTCGGTAAGGATTTTATGAACTCTGGACTATTTGATGTCCCTTTTCGTAAATTGAATCCGCCCGAACGAAGCAACTGCACTATTTCCTGTTGTAGGTTTTCACACTCCTTCAGTAAATTTCCACCGCTAAGACAATCTTCTACATAGAATCCTTCAAGAACTGTTTTGCCTGCTCTTGGATACCTATGTTTTTCATCTTCAGTTAGCTGGCATAACGCTCTAATTGCCAAATATGAGGCAGATGTTGTATCATATGTGACTGTTTTGAAAGTATATTCCTTGATTAGTTCACTGGCATTTGCTCTCCAAAAAATGCGTTGTAGATTTTGATCTTCGTCATCCACTAAAATCTTCTTCTTCTAGTGGCGCTACAGTCCGGGGTAGACCTGGGCCTCAATCAACATGCCTCTCCAGCCAGCACGATCTTTCGCCAGCTGCCGCTAGTTGCGCACTCCAAGTTGGTTGAGGTCCTTCTCCACTTGTCTGCGCCACCTTAGCCTATGCCGTCCTCTGTTGTGTTGTCCCAATGGCTCAGATTCGAAGACTTTTCGGGCCGGAGCAGTGGTGTCCATACGCTCTACATGGCCTAGCCATCTTAAGCGTTGTATCCGTAGACGCTTGACTAGGCTCATGCCGCTGTACAGCCCATACAGTTCGTGGTTGAATCTTCTCCTCCAGATGCCATCAACGCAAACAGGACCACAAATCGCACGCAAAACTTTTCTCTCGAAAATGCTAAGGGCTTCCTCCTCCGGTTTTAGTAACGCCCATGTTTCCGCGCCATAGAGTAGGACTGGGATAATCAAGGTTACTCGAGAGAGGACTTTATTACCCAATTGCCTCTTGAGCCCAAAGAAACAGCTGGCAAGAGTAATTCTGCGTTTGATTTCGGTACTAGAGTTATTGTCCCTTTTTACCGCGGAGCCGAGGTAGACGAAGTCCTTGACTACCTCAAAGTTTCTGCTGCCTCATTGACGGCTCGCTGTGTTCGTCCAATCACGTCAATGCCGTCGGCGTAAGCTAGCAATTGAACTTACTTTTGGAAGATCGTGACTCTGGTGTTGACTTGTAAGTTTCGCACGATCTTCTCAAGGATAATGCTAAAGAGGTCACATGACAGTGCGTCGCCTTGTCTAAAATCTTTTTTGACATTGAAGGCTTCGGTGAGTTCGTTCCCGACCTTGACGGAGCAGCAAGAGTTCTCCATCGTCATCCTATACAGTCTGACGAGTTTGGTTGGAATGCCAAAACAAGATATGAGACTGTATAGCTCGTTTCTATGCATACTGTCATATGCGGCCTCGAAATCGACGAATAGGTGGTGAGTGTCTGTTGCACTTCTTGGGTCTTTTCCAGGGTCTGTCGTAGTGTGATCCCCTAAAATCTGCCGATTCATGATTTCAGTATTCGATGTAAGCACGAACGGAAATTACCTCCATCGAAGCAGAAGACACAAATCCTTTCGCATCGTGGGACCTGTCAGCATAATGCTATTCAATGATTCTCCAGATGTCGTTTTCGCCGAGGCGTCGAAGACTACTCTTAGTTTGGTCGTGGTACTATCAGTCTTCACTACTGCATGAGGTGGAAGAAAAAATCGCTTTAAAGCCATCTTGCGTGAGTCGCCCAAGACGCTGCGATTCTTAAATAGTGGCAACTTGACAACATATCGCCCGTTTTCATCTCGTCTATGTGTTAGCTGATAACGATTTTCGCACATTTCCTCTTTCGTGGTCTTTACTTTGGCAATGGGTACTTCTTCGAACTCCCAAAATTTTTTAATTCGTCATCTTCTCTGCATTCATTGATGCATGAAGTGAGAATCTTAGCTGGTAGTTGTTCCTTCGGAATTGAGGTTATGATTATTGGTCCCGATAGTATCCAGCCAAACCTTGTATTTTGTACCATTGGAGTTTTAGGTTTACCCTTGATTAATCCATGGGTCAGAACGTGTGGTAAAATGTCTGATCCAATTAGTAACTCGATATACTTGGGTTGTTTATACCAGGCATCCGCCAACTTCATGCCTTAGATGTGTGGCCACTGATTGGAAAAATTTTTTTTTTAATGGTAGTCTTGATGTGATGGCAAGCATTCCTAGAATTTCCAGCTCCACGTTGACTCCGTGGATGGATTGAATGGTGAGATAACATGCTGCTATTATTTGTGTAGTATGGCCATTGACTCCATTTACAGTTGATTCGTACTTGGTCAATGGTGCCATTATTTGCCTAGCTAGCTTCTCATTTACGAAGCATGATCGAGATCCTTGATCAATCAAAGCTCGGAACAGTTTCACTTGTCGTCCAATTCACACGTTTACAATGGCGGTGGCTAGTAGTACCATACAGCTATTTGGACATACCATGGTATTTTGTTTTGTTGATGGTGCTTCTTCACTCGTCAAATTGTTTTTCATCAAACTCGTTGCTTGTAACGTACTTCTTCTTCTTCTTATGGCACTCCAAGTTGGTTGAGGTCCTTCTCCACTTGTGTGCGCCACCTTATCCTGGGCCGTCCTCTGTTGCGTTGTCCCCTTGGCTCAGATTCGAAGACTTTTCGGGCCGGAGCAGTGGTGTCCATACGCTCTACATGGCCTAGCCATCTTAAGCGTTGTATCCGTAGACGCTTGACTAGGCTCATGCCGCTGTACAGTCCATACAGTTTGTGGTTGAATCTTCTCCTCCAGATGCCATCAACGCAAACAGGACCAAAAATCGCGCGCAATACTTTTCTCTCGAAGAAACCAAGGGCATCCTCATCCGCTTTTAGTAGTGTCCAAGTTTCCGCGCCATAAAGTAGGAATGTGATGATCAAGGTGTTATATAAAGCAAGCTTAGTCTTTCGAGAGAGGGCTTTATTACTCAATTGCCTCTTGAGCCCAAAGAAACAGCGATTGGCAAGAGTGATTCTGCGCTTGATTTCGGTACTGGTGTTATTGTCCCTGTTTACTGCGGAGCCGAGGTAGACGAAGTCCTTAACTACCTCGAAGTTTCTGCTGCCTAGTGTGACGCTCTGTCCGAGACGCCGATGTTGTGTGTCCTTCCTTGATGACAGCATGTACTTCGTTTTTCCCTCATTTACCACCAGACCCATTTTAGCCGCTTCCGCTTCAGTGCCAGCAAACGCGTCATTGACGGCTCGCTGTGTTCTTCCAATCACGTCAATGTCGTCGGCGTAAGCTAGCAATTGAGCTGACTTTTGGAAGATCGTGCCTCTGGTGTTCACCTGTGAGTTACGCACGATCTTCTCAAGGATGATGCTAAAGAGGTCACATGACAGTGCGTCGCCTTGTCTAAAACCTTTTTTGACATTGAATGTCTCGGTGAGTTCGTTCCCGACCTTGACGGAGCAGCGAGAGTTCTCCATCGTCATCCTACACAATCTGACGAGTTTTGTGGGAATGCCAAAACTAGACATGGCATTGTATAGCTCATCTCTATGCACACTGTCATATGCGGCCTTGAAATCGACGAATAGGTGGTGAGTGTCGATTTGCATTTCTTGGGTCTTTTCCAGGATCTGCTATAGTGTGAAGATTTGGTCGATGGTGGACTTCCCTGGCCTGAAACCACACTGATAAGGACCAATCAGGTTGTTGACAAACGGTTTCAGGCGTTCACACAGTACGGCAGAAAGAATCTTGTATGCGATGTTAAGGAGACTTATCCCTCGATAGTTGGCGCAGTCGAAGGGATCTCCTTTCTTGTGGACCGGACAGACGACGCTGAGATTCCAGTCATCGGGCATGCTTTCCTCCGACCATATCTTACAGATGAGCTGGTGCATGCGCCCAACCAGGTCATCCCCACCTGCTTTAAACAGTTCTACGGACAGTCCATCCGCTCCAGCAGCTTTATTTGACTTCAGTCTCGATATTGCTATCTTGACCCCGTCTAAGTCGGGGGGACGGAATTCTTGTCTATCATCTTCCAAATTAAGTGGAACATTCTGCTTAACAGCGGGATTTGGGCCGTCATCGCCGTTTAAGAGTCTGCAGAAATGATCTTTCCAGATTCTCAGAATCGATTGCGACTCTACTACGAGGTTTCCGTTTTGGTCCCGGCAGGCTTCGGTCCAAACACTGTATCCACCGGATAGCTCTTTCACCTTTCGGTAAAACTTTCGGACTTCATTCCTGCCATAACACCTCTCCATCTCTTCGACCGCGCGCTTCTCATGCTCTCTCTTTTTCATTCTGAGAAGCCGGTTCTCTTCCCTTCTTTTCTGTTCGTAGAGCTCATGAACAGCTCTCGTTATCCGATGCAGCGTTGCCTGGTAGGCCTCCTGTTTGGCTGCATGTACCTGCCTGCACTCGTCGTCAAACCATGGGTTCCTTCTAGGTGGTGGCGTGAAACCCAGCACATCAGTGGCAGCTTCTTTGATGGCTTTTTGACAACGTTTCCATTCTTCTTCTATTGTCAGTGCAGGCACGTCGAACTTTGGGAGAGTTTCAGGGAGACTCGGTCGGCAAAGATCCCAGCGACCTGTTGCGATTGTAGCTTTCCGACGTCAAACCGTTTCGGCCTATCTCGACTCCGTTGTTCTCTCGATATCCGGGTTCTTACCTTGGCTACAACAAGGTGATGATCCGAGTCGATGTTAGCGCCTGGGAATGTGCGGACATCGAGAATGTTGGAGGAGTGTCTGACGTCGATCGCAACGTGATCAATCTGGTTGACGGTTGATTGATCAGGGGATCGCCAGGTTCCTTTATGGATGTTGCGATGTGGGAACCGCGTACTGTTCACAGAGAGGTTATGCCCCGCGGCGAAGGCCAGCAGCCTGAGTCCGTTTCCGGAAGTCGTGTCGTGCAGGCTGTGTTTCCCGATGACGCCAGCAAAGATGTCCTCTTTCCCCAGCTGAGCATTGAAATCTCCTAGAACGATCTTGGTGTCATAGCTGGGGCATCGATCGTATGTTCTTTCTAGGAGATCAGAGAACTCATCCTTGCTGTTGTCAACCTTCTCCTCTGTCGGGGCGTAAGCCCGAATTAACCTTAATGCGGATTGTCATGAGGCGTTCGCTTACGGGATCGTAGCTTATGACTTTTTGCCTAAGTCTGCCTCGAACAATAAATCCGCATCCGAATAGGCGCTGCCTTCTCTCCCTGTAGCAGTCGCTGTAGTAAATGTCGCAGTTCTTCTTCTTCTTTCTGCCCGGCCCATCCCACCGCACTTCCTGGATGGCGGTGATATCTGCTTTGTAGCAGTCAAGAGCCTCCGCAAGTTGTTCGGCTGCACGTGCTCTGTTAAGGAACCTCACATTCCACGTTCAGAACCGAAAATCGTTGTCCTTTGTACGTCTGCCGGGGTCGTCAACATTGGATCCGTCCATATCCGAGGCAAGTTGTCGTTGCTGAACTCGGTTATTTTTGTGTGGTGAGGGAGTTAGCCTCACGCACAACCTACAGACTGGTAGGCCAGTCGCTGCATACATTGGTTCACCACACAACGGATGCTGTGATGGCTATCTAGGGGGTGCCACGGGGAGGCTGTATGTCAACTTGACCTATGCACGGACGAGGATAGTCTTGGCAGCTCGCCATGTTGAGCGCGATTAAGGACATTGCCTCGTGTGCATAGGCGCATACCACCTTGTAACGTACTCCTGGTTGTTATCCTCTTCTTCAAGTGATGGCATCACTTCTCCTCTCATTTTGATTTTTTTTACGACGAACTGCTGTATTTTACACTTGACACTTGACTTGTCACTTTGTACTGCACATCACTTTCGGAAATCCGGCTCGAAGGACCATGAAAAGTTCTATGATTTAGAAAATTTTTACTCAAACGACTAATGCAGCCTCACATTAGGTTCACAAGAAAAGGCTTGGTTCGCTTAAGGATTCACAATGAATGTAAAAGTTTATTTTTCTAGTATTTATACTAAATTATTGCTATGATGAAAAAATTTGTGCATTTGAATTGTGCAACTACGAAAAATATGACCGCCAAAGCGAATGACCCGAAAGAGGAAAAGTTCAATTTCTTGCAAGAAATGCGTGAATTTTGTTGATTAAGTCAACAAACGCAGTAAAGAGCGTGGAAACTATCATTGCCAAGACAGCATTTACTTTATATTTCCCAGATTTGTTTGGACGACGTTCTCGATGATTCCAAATAGCCAACAGAAAGGTTGGCCCAATTGAAATTTTTGGTCACAAGTGATTCTGCAGCTTATATGTGAACTAAACGTTCTTCCATCTATAAGCAGAGATATGGAGTCCCACTCAGCACACTTTAACAGAAGTTTTATGGGTATCGAAAGTCAGAAGACAACAAGATGGCCAGCCACATATCGGCCATAGAACAAATGACAAAACAACTCGAGGAACTGGGTGCTCTAATGGCAGAATCAGCAATCATTACAAAAATCGTCTGAAGTTTTTCAACTCAATTCAAGCATTTCAAATCTGCGTTGGATTCCGTTGCTTAATCGGAACAACGGCTTTAAAATTTGACACAGCGTTTGAAGAAAGAGTAGATGCTTTTCATGGAAAAACCAGATGTTTCTCCCACAGACCAGGCTTTGCTTCATCGCAATAAGAAAAAGATGTCCGTAGCAGACAAGAAGAAGAATTCATCATGTAGCTTTTGCAAGAAGCGCGGGCATTGGTGGAAAGAATGTCGCACTCGAGTAGCACAACAAAAAGACTACAAGCAAACTACATCGTCGGCTTTAATGACTCATTTCACAAACAGAGGAGTACAGACTGTTACACTTATTACCAGTCTATTTTATTTTATCCCTTATTACCACTTATAATGTGTTTCCAAAGAAAAAATATCCAGTTTGTTTTGGAAACATGGAGATGGTTTATACACAATTAGTCGGAGATATGAAAATTAAATTTGATGTCTCTGGTAGGGTGCAGTTTCACCCACTTACTGATGTACTTTTTGTTCCCAGCATTGCATTCTAGTTATTCAGAGTCAGCTCACCTGACATGCATGGTGCTACTACTAGTTTCAAGAATGGTCGTGCAGAAGTTAGAAGAAAGATTCTTTAAGTCTTACAACGTTGTGAGGTTTCACGGCTATATAAGCTTTGCCTGAGTATCGTTCAACCCGATTTTGCAAATATTTCCGTCAGTTCCAGTACTAAAAGATGGCACAAGCGGCTTGGACATCTAAGCATTGACACAATCAAGCAAACAAAATTGAAGAAACAATTTTCCATACGCGAATCTGAAAAATTCTTCTGTAAGGGATGTGCTTTCGGAAAATCTCAATCAAAAAAGAAGGAACCAGGTAAGTGGACCAATGCAAATTCACCCTCTAGGCGGTTCCAAGTACTTTTTCCTCATAAAAGGCGATATTTCAGATTACGCACAAGTCTATTTCCTGTAAGAGAAATTTGATACTGCGTCAAAGTTTGATGAGTTCCTGACTAAAGCACGCGCCAACTCAATCACTGTGAAAGCGGTTCGAATACACAATGGTTCTGAGTTTGTGTGCAGACCATTTAAATCTGTTTGTGGAAAACATTGCGTCATCAGACCTCAGCATTTACACTCCGACACAAAATGGTTTTATTGAGAGGCAAAACCGTACAATAAAGAAGACTGCTCTTGCGATGCTTAATGATTGTGGTGCCCCGCAGTTACTTTAGGCAGAAGCAGTCAATACAGCCATACGATCCAACAATTGGATATCGAATTTTGAGTTATGGAATAATGCACCCCCCAGCTAAAAAATCGGCTTATTTTTGGATGCAATGCATTCTATCATATTCCAAAAGAGCGCCGTAAAGGACTAGATGCGAAAACTAAGCACTCTGCTTTCATGGGATATAGTCATGAAACTAAAGGCTATAGGCTGCATAATTTATTCGAAATACTAATTGCTTGTGACGTTCGATTCAACGAAGACGAATCATTTTTAGAATCTACAAACACGCACTTAAATGAAGCGTCAAGTATGTGCGTTCTGCACACAGAACATCATGATAAACTCTGGAAGTTGAAACAGAGTTTGTATGGTCTGAAATAGGCTCCCCGAGTTTGGAACGCAAAATTTAAAGAAACTTTTCACAAATTTGATCTTCAACAAGGCCAAGCAGATCCATGTGTTTATCTGAGGAACAACGACGACATTTTGAATCTTGCGCTCTACGTGGACGACGGCCTAGTATTCTCAACAAACAAGATCGTTTAAGATAGCTTGGTGCAACATCTTAAAATTGATTACAAAGTCATATTTTGTCGGACTTAACATCATATCTACGGATTAAAAATTTAGCATCAACCAGAAGCAATACTTCAAACGTGTCCTAATAAATTTTAATACGGATATCTTATCACCAATAAGTGCACCTGCTGATCCCAACATTAAGTTTGAAACTAGAAAAGAAGATGACATATCAACATTTCCATTTCGAGAAGCTATTGGAAGTCTGATGTACCTCGCTGTTGTCACTCGCTCAGATACCTGGACATGGTATCGAATATTCCAATGTTGTAGAATTTGCAGAATTAACCAGATATTGTGATTCTGACTTCGGCGGTGATGTGGACACTCGTCGATCCAGGACTGGACATCCAATCATGTTGAAAAGATACTTTTTGTGTGTAAAACTTTTTATTTATTTAATAAACCGAAACAGTCCACGCAAAGACTATATAAGAGTCCTTTGAAAGCGAGCAAACTTTAACTTATTAAAAGGGAAAAGGCAAAATTAGCCATATTTAGTTACTGCCATTTCAGGTCAGCTCTTAAAAAGTCCTTAATATGCCCAGAGTCGTTCACACAATTGGTAGTTTAAATTTTTGAGCCCATAGTGTACCAGATCAATTGCTTAAGCAAGTAAGATCTTATATCTGAACTCTAATTTAAGCGCAAAAGCTGAAAAAATTGTCAACCGTCTATCACCTACGTCAAGCAACAGCTATAGAATTACTACCAAACCGGGTTAAAATTCCAGCTCCGTTGATCAACAACAATATTTTAAAGGAGAGAGATGTACACACAATCATTACTAGTGCACAAGTCAAGCTGCAAACAGCTTCCGTGCGGCGCCAAGCAAATAACTATCACCAAACTCGCTGTGCGGTGAGCCCATGTATGCAACGATCACATCGCTTAAACATTGAATCTGGCCTACCAGTACAAAGCTGTCTTGAAGTTTTCACCCCCACCACATAGAAACATACCGGTTCAGAAATAACCACATACCCCGGATAGGGATGAATCAACTTTTTGGCAACCCTCATAACCCAACCCATTATTATTATTATTATTACTACTATAAATATTATTATTATTATTAATATTGTTGTTGTTATGATGTTAATTATTATTATTATTATTATTATTATTATTATTATTATTATTATTATTATTATTATTATTATTATTATTATTATTATTATTATTGTTATTATTATTATTATTATTATTATTATTATTATTATTATTATTATTATTATTATTATTATTATTATTATTATTATTATTATTATTATTATTATTATTATTATTATTATTAATATTAATTATTATTATTATTAATATTATTATTATTATTATTATTATTATTATTATTATTATTATTATTATTATTATTATTATTATTATTATTATTATTATTATTATTATTATTATTATTATTATTATTATTATTGTTCCGGATTGACTAAAATCAAGTTTTATGAATATTTTTTCTATTATTCAATTTTCCTTACTTTACTATTATTCTCTTTAATTATCCATTTATTTGTTGACTTAATAATTCAATTATAATTCATTTTCCATTAACTTAATTCATCACCACAATTATTAATTTGTATAACCCGTTTTGTAAGTCATTGTACCAATTCAATGCTGCGAGTCACTGCACACGCACTTGTCCTTGAAATGCTCTACATATCATCCGATGTAATTTTTTGCATTATGTACTCTATTCTTTTTGAAGGCAAGAGAGGTACCGTTGACGGTTATTTTTTTATGTGGAAAGTGAGGATAGATGGGCGCTGCTTTGAGAATTACTCTATCACTTGGATTCAGACACGCTCCAAGATAAGTACCAATAAATTATACTATTTTGTTGTTGATTATTTTTCTCTTTTATATTTGCAATTCTTTTCCCTGCTCGTGACATTTGAACTTTATCCCCTTATGACGATCGGCTGAATTGTCATATCGCAACATATTTTGGTCCTTCGATTCGCCGGACTTAATTAAATTTTATACTTTGTGACAATGGAATCAGTGAAATTAAAGTGGTCAAGTGCTAAAGGTCAAACTACTCGTGCAGTTAATTACGTTGATGCGATAGATGAATATTCCCCTATCGAACAAGTAGAAGTGCGTTTGAATCGTCTGAATGAAACGTGGGGAATTTTTTGCGAATTGCACAATGTATTGTTAGAACATGTAAAAGACAATGAGTCCGTCGTGGAAATTAAACGCGAATTCGCAGATTACGAATCGAAATACTATGACGCACATTCGGGGTTTTCTCGCGCGCTTAAAACTCATCAAACACCTGCAGACATAGATGCGAATCAATCTACTTTGCAGAAAGTGGCAAACGAACAAGAAAGTTTTTTAAAGCGGTTAGATTGTTCGTCGAATACGTGTTCCAATATTAGTCTGAAAAATATTACAATCCCTCCCTTTACAGGCAAGTACACGGAATGGCCGTCATTTCGCGATCTTTATCTCGGTTCGGTCGGAAATAAAACAACTTTGACACCGACACATTAATTCCAATATCTTCGATCTTTTTTGCGAGACGAAGCAGTTAATATTATAAAGCACATACCGGTCAGTGATGCGAACTATGTCGAAGCTTGGGAACGCTTAGAAGCGCGATATAATCGACCACAAGTTATTGTTAAATCGTTCATTCAAACATACTTGTCGCTCCCTTCAATGACTGCTAACAATGTTCATATGCTAAGAAAAATCAGTGATGGGGCAGATGAAGTAGTACGCGGTTTAAGGGCGTTAAAGGAAAATTAACGCGATCCGTGGTTGATTTATTTGCTCACAGCAAGGCTCGATCCTGAAACCAATCAAGCTTGGGCAGAGCATATCCGTTCGCGGAATGATTTTACAACTGACGAACTTATTAACTGGCAATTCGTGTCCCAAGTGTAAAGATTTTCATCATCTCTCTCAGTGTCCGAGTTTCATATCGTCAGACATTCAATCTCGTCGCAATCTGGTTAAAACAAATTCGCTATGTTTTAACTGTCTACGGAGTGGACATTCGCCGGGCAACTGCCGGTCAACATTTCGGTGCCGTGTTTGCAAATCACGTCATCATACCCGAGTTCATTCCGTCGAGTTGAATACAAACAAGGTGAACTCGGGACAACCTGTCAATTCGTCGATGCTCTCATCATCGGTTCCAACAATTTCGAAACGGACCTCCAGTCCATCGCCAATCGTTAACAATTTCTCGCTAGACTCAGTTCGTAAAAAACAAACCATATTACCAACCATTCTCGCTTTGATTCGGGATTCCGTTGGAAACAGTATGAATTGCAGAGTATTACTTGATTCAGGTTCTCAATCTTCTTTGGTAACGGAATCTTTCGTTCAAAAGCTCAGGTTACATCGTACGCATGCGAAACTTCCGGTTCATGGACTCTCGTTAGTGGAGGCAGGTTACACAAGAGGCCGTGTTACTCTACTTCTTCTTGCAAGAGTTCAATTTCTTGCAAGAAATGCGTGAATTTTGTTGATTAAGTCAACAAACGCAGTAAAGAGCGTGGAAACTATCATTGCCAAGACAGCATTTACTTTATATTTCCCAGATTTGTTTGGACGACGTTCTCGATGATTCCAAATAGCCAACAGAAAGGTTGGCCCAATTGAAATTTTTGGTCACAAGTGATTCTGCAGCTTATATGTGAACTAAACGTTCTTCCATCTATAAGCAGAGATATGGAGTCCCACTCAGCACACTTTAACAGAAGTTTTATGGGTATCGAAAGTCAAAAGACAACAAGATGGCCAGCCACATATCGGCCATAGAACAAATGACAAAACAACTCGAGGAACTGGGTGCTCTAATGGCAGAATCAGCAATCATTACAAAAATCGTCTGTAGTTTTTCAACTCAATTCAAGCATTTCAAATCTGCGTTGGATTCCGTTGCTTAATCGGAACAACGGCTTTAAAATTTGACACAGCGTTTGAAGAAAGAGTAGATGCTTTTCATGGAAAAACCAGATGTTTCTCCCACAGACCAGGCTTTGCTTCATCGCAATAAGAAAAAGATGTCCGTAGCAGACAAGAAGAAGAATTCATCATGTAGCTTTTGCAAGAAGCGCGGGCATTGGTGGAAAGAATGTCGCACTCGAGTAGCACAACAAAAAGACTACAAGCAAACTACATCGTCGGCTTTAATGACTCATTTCACAAACAGAGGAGTACAGACTGTTACACTTATTACCAGTCTATTTTATTTTATCCCTTATTACCACTTATAATGTGTTTCCAAAGAAAAAATATCCAGTTTGTTTTGGAAACATGGAGATGGTTTATACACAATTAGTCGGAGATATGAAAATTAAATTTGATGTCTCTGGTAGGGTGCAGTTTCACCCACTTACTGATGTACTTTTTGTTCCCAGCATTGCATTCTAGTTATTCAGAGTCAGCTCACCTGACATGCATGGTGCTACTACTAGTTTCAAGAATGGTCGTGCAGAAGTTAGAAGAAAGATTCTTTAAGTCTTACAACGTTGTGAGGTTTCACGGCTATATAAGCTTTGCCTGAGTATCGTTCAACCCGATTTTGCAAATGTTTCCGTCAGTTCCAGTACTAAAAGATGGCACAAGCGGCTTGGACATCTAAGCATTGACACAATCAAGCAAACAAAATTGAAGAAACAATTTTCCATACGCGAATCTGAAAAATTCTTCTGTAGGGGATGTGCTTTCGGAAAATCTCAATCAAAAAAGAAGGAACCAGGTAAGTGGACCAATGCAAATTCACTCTCTAGGCGGTTCCAAGTACTTTTTCCTCATAAAAGGCGATATTTCAGATTACGCACAAGTCTATTTCCTGTAAGAGAAATTTGATACTGCGTCAAAGTTTGATGAGTTCCTGACCAAAGCACGCGCCAACTCAATCACTGTGAAAGCGGTTCGAATACACAATGGTTCTGAGTTTGTGTGCAGACCATTTAAATCTGTTTGTGGAAAACATTGCGTCATCAGACCTCAGCATTTACACTCCGACACAAAATGGTTTTATTGAGAGGCAAAACCGTACAATAAAAAAGACTGCTCTTGCGATGCTTAATGATTGTGGTGCCCCGCAGTTACTTTAGGCAGAAGCAGTCAATACAGCCATACGATCCAACAATTGGATATCGAATTTTGAGTTATGGAATAATGCACCCCCCAGCTAAAAAATCGGCTTATTTTTGGATGCAATGCATTCTATCATATTCCAAAAGAGCGCCGTAAAGGACTAGATGCGAAAACTAAGCACTCTGCTTTCATGGGATATAGTCATGAAACTAAAGGCTATAGGCTGCATAATTTATTCGAAATACTAATTGCTTGTGACGTTCGATTCAACGAAGACGAATCATTTTTAGAATCTACAAACACGCACTTAAATGAAGCGTCAAGTATGTGCGTTCTGCACACAGAACATCATGATAAACTCTGGAAGTTGAAACAGAGTTTGTATGGTCTGAAATAGGCTCCCCGAGTTTGGAACGCAAAATTTAAAGAAACTTTTCACAAATTTGATCTTCAACAAGGCCAAGCAGATCCATGTGTTTATCTGAGGAACAACGACGACATTTTGAATCTTGCGCTCTACGTGGACGACGGCCTAGTATTCTCAACAAACAAGATCGTTTAAGATAGCTTGGTGCAACATATTAAAATTGATTACAAAGTCATATTTTGTCGGACTTAACATCATATCTACGGATTAAAAATTTAGCATCAACCAGAAGCAATACTTCAAACGTGTCCTAATAAATTTTAATACGGATATCTTATCACCAATAAGTGCACCTGCTGATCCCAACATTAAGTTTAAAACTAGAAAAGAAGATGACATATCAACATTTCCATTTCGAGAAGCTATTGGAAGTCTGATGTACCTCGCTGTTGTCACTCGCTCAGATACCTGGACATGGTATCGAATATTCCAATGTTGTAGAATTTGCAGAATTAACCAGATATTCTGATTCTGACTTCGGCGGTGATGTGGACACTCGTCGATCCAGGACTGGACATCCAATCATGTTGAAAAGATACTTTTTGTGTGTAAAACTTTTTATTTATTTAATAAACCGAAACAGTTCACGCAAAGACTATATAAGAGTCCTTTGAAAGCGAGCAAACTTTAACTTATTAAAAGGGAAAAGGCAAAATTAGCCATATTTAGTTACTGCCATTTCAGGTCAGCTCTTAAGAAGTCCTTAATATGCCCAGAGTCGTTCACACAATTGGTAGTTTAAATTTTTAAGCCCATAGTGTACCAGATCAATTGCTTAAGCAAGTAAGATCTTATATCTGAACTCTAATTTAAGCGCAAAAGCTGAAAAAATTGTCAACCGTCTATCACCTACGTCAAGCAACAGCTATAGAATTACTACCAAACCGGGTTAAAATTCCAGCTCCGTTGATCAACAACAATATTTTAAAGGAGAGAGATGTACACACAATCATTACTAGTGCACAAGTCAAGCTGCAAACAGCTTCCGTGCGGCGCCAAGCAAATAACTATCACCAAACTCGCTGTGCGGTGAGCCCATGTATGCAACGATCACATCGCTTAAACATTGAATCTGGCCTACCAGTAGAAAGCTGTCTTGAAGTTTTCACCCCCACCACATAGAAACATACCGGTTCAGAAATAACCACATACCCCGGATAGGGATGAATCAACTTTTTGGCAACCCTCATAACCCAACCCATTATTATTATTATTATTATTATTATTATTACTACTATAAATATTATTATTATTATTATTATTGTTGTTGTTATTATTATTATTATTATTATTATTATTATTATTATTATTATTATTATTATTATTATTATTATTATTATTATTATTATTATTATTATTATTGTTATTATTATTATTATTATTATTATTATTATTATTATTATTATTATTATTATTATTATTATTATTATTATTATTATTATTATTATTATTATTATTATTATTATTATTATTATTATTATTATTATTATTATTATTATTATTATTATTATTATTATTATTATTATTATTATTATTATTATTATTATTATTAATATTAATTATTATTATTATTAATATTATTATTATTATTATTATTATTATTATTATTATTATTATTATTATTATTATTATTATTATTATTATTATTATTATTATTATTATTATTATTATTATTATTATTATTATTATTATTATTATTATTATTATTATTATTATTGTTCCGGATTGACTAAAATCAAGTTTTATGAATATTTTTTCTATTATTCAATTTTCCTTACTTTACTATTATTCTCTTTAATTATCCATTTATTTGTTGACTTAATAATTCAATTATAATTCATTTTCCATTAACTTAATTCATCACCACAATTATTAATTTGTATAACCCGTTTTGTAAGTCATTGTACCAATTCAATGCTGTGAGTCACTGCACACGCACTTGTCCTTGAAATGCTCTACATATCATCCGATGTAATTTTTTGCATTATGTACTCTATTCTTTTTGAAGGCAAGAGAGGTACCGTTGACGGTTATTTTTTTATGTGGAAAGTGAGGATAGATGGGCGCTGCTTTGAGAATTACTCTATCACTTGGATTCAGACACGCTCCGAGATAAGTACCAATAAATTATACTATTTTGTTGTTGATTATTTTTCTCTTTTATATTTGCAATTCTTTTCCCTGCTCGTGACATTTGAACTTTATCCCCTTATGACGATCGGCTGAATTGTCATATCGCAACATATTTTGGTCCTTCGATTCGCCGGACTTAATTAAATTTTATACTTTGTGACAATGGAATCAGTGAAATTAAAGTGGTCAAGTGCTAAAGGTCAAACTACTCGTGCAGTTAATTACGTTGATGCGATAGATGAATATTCCCCTATCGAACAAGTAGAAGTGCGTTTGAATCGTCTGAATGAAACGTGGGGAATTTTTTGCGAATTGCACAATGTATTGTTAGAACATGTAAAAGACAATGAGTCCGTCGTGGAAATTAAACGCGAATTCGCAGATTACGAATCGAAATACTATGACGCACATTCGGGGTTTTCTCGCGCGCTTAAAACTCATCAAACACCTGCAGACATAGATGCGAATCAATCTACTTTGCAGAAAGTGGCAAACGAACAAGAAAGTTTTTTAAAGCGGTTAGATTGTTCGTCGAATACGTGTTCCAATATTAGTCTGAAAAATATTACAATCCCTCCCTTTACAGGCAAGTACACGGAATGGCCGTCATTTCGCGATCTTTATCTCGGTTCGGTCGGAAATAAAACAACTTTGACACCGACACATTAATTCCAATATCTTCGATCTTTTTTGCGAGACGACGCAGTTAATATTATAAAGCACATACCGGTCAGTGATGCGAACTATGTCGAAGCTTGGGAACGCTTAGAAGCGCGATATAATCGACCACAAGTTAAATCGTTCATTCAAACATACTTGTCGCTCCCTTCAATGACTGCTAACAATGTTCATATGCTAAGAAAATTCAGTGATGGGGCAGATGAAGTAGTACGCGGTTTAAGGGCGTTAAAGGAAAATTAACGCGATCCGTGGTTGATTTATTTGCTCACAGCAAGGCTCGATCCTGAAACCAATCAAGCTTGGGCAGAGCATATCCGTTCGCGGAATGATTTTACAACTGACGAACTTATTAACTGGCAATTCGTGTCCCAAGTGTAAAGATTTTCATCATCTCTCTCAGTGTCCGAGTTTCATATCGTCAGACATTCAATCTCGTCGCAATCTGGTTAAAACAAATTCGCTATGTTTTAACTGTCTACGGAGTGGACATTCGCCGGGCAACTGCCGGTCAACATTTCGGTGCCGTGTTTGCAAATCACGTCATCATACCCGAGTTCATTCCGTCGAGTTGAATACAAACAAGGTGAACTCGGGACAACCTGTCAATTCGTCGATGCTCTCATCATCGGTTCCAACAATTTCGAAACGGACCTCCAGTCCATCGCCAATCGTTAACAACCTCTCGCTAGACTCAGTTCGTAAAAAACAAACCATATTACCAACCATTCTCGCTTTGATTCGGGATTCCGTTGGAAACAGTATGAATTGCAGAGTATTACTTGATTCAGGTTCTCAATCTTCTTTGGTAACGGAATCTTTCGTTCAAAAGCTCAGGTTACATCGTACGCATGCGAAACTTCCGGTTCATGGACTCTCGTTAGTGGAGGCAGGTTACACAAGAGGCCGTGTTACTCTACTTCTTCTTTCTCTTGTAAGCTCTGACTCACTCGTCGTTGATGCGTATATTATGACTAAATTAACCTTTAACCTTCCACCAATCTCACTGGATGCTTCTTGTTGGTCGTACCTAAATGGTTTGACGTTAGCTGATACAACATTTAGTGCTTCGTCTCCAGTCGACATTATTCTTGGTGCTGACAAACTATGGAGTATTCTCAAGGGTGAACAAAGAGTAGGCCCGGAAGGAACTCCTATCGCTCACACCACTTCGTTCGGCTGTATTATCTCCGGAGAAATAGTTGCCAATCCTGATATTCATCCATCGGTTGTGACCTCTCATCACTCTATCGTAGACGTCGATTGCATGCTGCGACGTTTTTGGGCAATGGAGGAAATTTCTTCAAGTCTAATTTACTACTTACCTCTTGACCCCGCAGTCGTATCACTTCCGTTTAAACTCCCGAATCCATTAGTTTGTGATACTCTTTCTTCAGCAGTTGCGCAGTTAAAATCTATGGAACGTCGGTTTCGCGTGAATACCGTGCTGCAACGTACGTATTCGGACTTTATGAAAGAATATCTTCAACTCGGCCATATGTCCTTGGTTCCCCGTGAGGAGGTGAATTTGAATCGTGATCGTCAATTTTATTTACCTCACCACGCAGTCGTGAAGTCTGACAATTCGGGCATGAAAATATGTGTAGTGTTTAATGGGTCGGCGAAGGATTCTGTCAGAGTTTCTTTGAACAGTTTATTACTAATCGGTCCACCCCTTCAGCGTGATCTATTCGGTGTTTGCCTTCGATTTCGGCAGAAACAGTTTGTATTCTCAGCGGACGTAGTTAAAATGTTCCGATAAATCTGGATCAACGAACATCAAATTGACTTCCAAAGAATAGTGTGTCGCGAAAATACTCTTCATGACATTCAACACTACCGTTTGCGTACTGTCATCTATGGAACTGCCTCCGCCCCCCCTCCTCTCAGTTCACGTGTTTAAGCATCTAGCGTTGGTAAACTTATCGTGACGAACTACACCACTTCGAATTGGCCCGAGTTCTAAGGCACATTTTTACTCCACAAGAGAGGTTTGAATTACACGGATTCTCGGATGCCTCATCGGTGGTGTATGCAGCTGCGGTTTACAGCAGATACAGAACCAATACCAGAGAATACAGGGTTCATCTAATAGCTGCTAAAACCAAGGTGGCACCTTTGAAGTTTTTTAGTATCTCTCGGTTGGAACTTTGCGGTGCTTTACTCTTAACTCTGTTAATTCAGCTCGTAACATCATCACTCTCCATGAAACCCGCATGTATCTCAGCTTGGTGTCACTCAGAGATTGTCCTTCATTGGTTGTCGTCACCCCCTCGTCGTTGGACGACATTCGTTGCCAATCGTGTTTCTGCCATCTTTAAAAATATCCCGCGTCGTTGCTGGCAATATATCTCTTCCGAATCGAACCCCGCAGACTGCGATTCGAGAGGAGTTTTGCCGTCGCTACTGCCGTCTCATCATCTTTGGTGGACTGGGCCCCCATGGCTTTCAGCTGATCATAACTCGTGGCTCCAATCGAAATTCAATATTGAAAATATCAAGACCGATAACTTGGAGGAACGATTGCTCCCAAAACAATCGCTTACCTCTGGTACACGATCAGTCCGGGAAAGACGCGGTTCCTGATCCATTGGAAACTGTTAATTCACAATTCATCGACTTGCCCTTTCAAAGATTCTCGTCGTGGTCGCGTTTATATCGGGTTGTTGCTACATGTGTTCGGTTTCGCGAAAATTGTCGTAACAAAAGGCGTGGACTCGACCGACTAACGAATGCCTTTTCGGTCCAGGAGCTTAATGATGCGAAAAACATCCAAGGTAGTGACTTTAGGAATGATATTGCTGCACTTAAGTGTAACCGAGACCTACACGTTGAATCGAAGCTTTTGAAGCTTGCTCCGTTCATCGACAAGTGTGGTATTCTTCGCGTAGGAGGACGGCTTCAACATTCTCATCTCTTGAATATCATTAAGCATCCAATCATTCTCTGTCGTAAGAATATACTCTCTTTTCTTATATATATTATATAGTATATTTACACCCTGGAGCTTCCGAAACGTTCTCTATCGTCCGTTAACAGTACTGGATCTTAGGAAGCCGTAACCTCATTCGCAGTATCATTTTTAAGTGCATTACGTGTTGTAAACAGCGACGGGAAAGGAGTCATCAGCTTATGGGTGAATTATCATCGTGTCGGATCCGTGCTTGTTGTCCTTTCACAAATACGGGCTGTGATTATGCGGGTCCCATCACCATTAAGCTGTCAAAAACACGAAACGCTAAAACGGCCAAGGCATACATCGCACTATTTATTTGTATGGCAACCAAGGCTATTCACCTGAAGCTGGTGAGCGATCTCACTACGGATGCGTTTTTGGCTGCTTACGCTTGTTGTCCTTTCACAAATACGGGCTGTGATTATGCGGGTCCCATCACCATTAAGCTGTCAAAAACACGAAACGCTAAAACGGCCAAGGCATACATCGCACTATTTATTTGTATGGCAACCAAGGCTATTCACCTGAAGCTGGTGAGCGATCTCACTACGGATGCGTTTTTGGCTGCTTTACGAAGGTTTATCGCTCGTCGCGAGAGGTGTAGCAACATATTTTCTGACAGAGCTACAGAAGTTAGCCCTTTCACAAGCTCACAATAATCGGATAGCCGCAGACCTTGCAGTTGATGGAATCGCATGGCACTTCTCTCCACCCACCGCCCCACACTTTGGCGGATTGTGGGAGGCTGGCGTGAAGTCTGTAAAGTTTTATCTGCGTCGCGTTGTCGATTTCACTGTACTCGTGTTTGATTATCTTTGTACCGTTTTATGTCAAATCGAAGCCATATTGAATCCACGTCCCCTATGTGCTATATCCGATTTCGATCGAAGTCCATTAACCCCCGCTCATTTTTTACAGGCGAACCTCTAACAGCTATTCCAGAGCCCAGCTATACTGACGTTCTAAATAATCGACTGGAGCATTACAGGCATCTCCAGAGCATGGTACAAGGGTTTTGGCGACGATGACACCTAGAGTATCTGACGTCGCTTCAAAAGCGAGGCAAATGGCGAACATCTATAACTAACATCGAGATTGGGGCGCAAGTAGTCTTAAAGGAACCAAATGTACCTCCCACACAATGGAATTTGGGTCGTATCGTTGATGG